>CM019063.1:65438052-66038052 GCA_009667805.1 Leptobrachium leishanense
AAGACTAATACAGAAGACGACGACGAAGACTAAAATACAGAAGACGACGAAGACTACAATACAGAAGACGACGAAGACTACAATACAGAAGACGAAGACTACAATACAGAAGACTAATACAGCAGACGACGACGAAGACTAAAATACAGAAGACGACGACGAAGACTAAAATACAGAAGACTAATACAGAAGAGACGACGAAGACTAAAATACAGAAGACGACGAAGACTAAAATACAGAAGACGACGAAGACTAAAATACAGAAGACGACGAAGAAGACTAAAATACAGAAGACGACGACGAAGACTAAAATACAGAAGACGACGACGAAGACTAAAATACAGAAGACGACGAAGACTAAAATACAGAAGACGACGAAGACTAAAATACAGAAGAAGACAACGACTAAAATACAGTAGACGACGACTAAAATCCAGAGGAAGACGACGACTAAAATCCAGAAGAAAATAACGACTAAAATACAGAAGGCTAAGAAGACTAAAATATAGAAGAAGAAGACGACGAAGACTACAATACAGAAGAAGACAACGACTAAAATACAGAAAAATGAGACGACGAAGACTAAAATACAAAAGACGATGACTAAAATACAGAAGAAGACGACTAAAATACAGAAGACGACGACGACTAAAATACAGAAGAAGACGGTGAAGACTAAAATACAGAAGACTAATACAGAACTAGATGAAGACTAAAATACAGAAGACCACGACGACTAAAATACAGAAGACGACGACGAAGACTAAAATACAGATGACAATGACGAAGACTAAAATACAGAAGACGACGAAGACTAAATTACAGAAGACGATGACTAAAATACAGAAGAAGACGGTGACTAAAACACAGAAGAAGACTAAAATACAGAAGAAAACTAAAATACAGAAGAAGACGGCGAAGACTAAAAACAGAAGAAGATGACTAAAATACAGAAGACTAATACAGAACTAGATGAAGACTAAAAAACAGAAGAAAAGTAGAACGAAAAGACGTTCAGAGTATCGGCGCTATTGCGTATAATAAACTGGTAATATATAATGCTGCTCACCTATTAGGTGTACCTGTCACCTTCCCAATGTCTAACAGAAAATATAAATAAATATATTTAAGGGAGCGCAGTACATATATTGGTGGAAACTATATACAAGAAATAACTTAGCTTTGAATTAGTCAGCATGGGATGAACCTCCTTATTCGGAAATCCGATCAATATAATATCATCATCCTAATAAAAAGAAATATAGATTGCGTAGCACAGTATAACAGTTTAAAGCACACTTAGTGGTGTAGATGGTCGCACTCACAAAGGTGGAGCCCCAATGGCTCGTGTCAATTCGCCTTTAGGTCTCTTATAGGAGGGGGACCTCGCCCATATGGAACCTTGAAGTTTTCCTGGGATAGAGGATAGCCAAGGTGGAATCTTCAAGCCTCTTATCGGTTGGCTTTTAAATCTCTCATAAAAGGGAAACTTCGCCCATGTACAGATTTCTTTTTGATGGCAGGATGTACCTCAGATGTAAAGGATATCACTATAGTGCATTATCATAGATACACAGATAAGATATATAAAAGTGAAAACTCACGTATTCAGAGCCTTCCAAAATGATGGCTCTGTATATTAGGCATATGGACCTCTTATTGATCAGAGGGTCCTTCCTCCAGGATAGAAGTAGATGGACTTCCACAATGAAGAGATTAGAGTGTAAAGGTAAAAGAAAATTTAATAGGAATAAAATCCGAAAAAAACAAATAAATTCAAAAAATACGAAAAGAATAAATACGAAAAGAAAAAATCCGAAACGCGTTTCGCTTGCGTCCTGCAAGCCTCCTCAGTCGGTAATGGGATGTTGTCCATTATTGCTGTTTAAATATACTTTCTGTTCGTAAATTAGTTGGTCGATACGATTCACCTGATCGCATTGGATCACCACTACTTCCGATTTCCGCTTCTGTTACAAGCCAGTCAATGGTGTTCGTGCTCGCGCTGTTCCGATGCGCATGCGTAGTTCGTAATTATTTCGTTCGTTTTCCGGATGTTGACACCGGAAATCGCAAGTCTTCCCATTTAAAGTATATTTTTAAGTGTAAAATGAACAAAAAGCATAATATTCTTTTATGAATCTGTAGGAAATGGATATGTGAATGATGAAATACGAATGAATTACGAAAATACATATATAGAAAAAATACGAATGTAAATCTAAATAAATACGAAAATATAAAATCAAAAATCTAAAACCAATATAATGTTACAATGCAATGTACTCTCATAAGTACAAATAGTCCCATCAGGGAAATGTTCCTTTCATCTAACAATGACAATTCAGGAAATTATATCCATTAAAAATTATTAGTTAAAAAAAATGACATACTTCAAAATCTGTATTTAACCCTCGGAACCAGAGTGTCCAAATAATAAATCCATCTCATTTCGATCTTAATCATTTTGCGGTGGAGATCCTCCCCTCTCCATTGACTCTGAACCTTCTCAATAGCAAAAAATTGGGTATTTTCAGGATCACACCTATGCATTTCTTTATAATGTAATGGTACACTATGTTTTTCATTGCCATTACATATATTATTCATGGTTCATTAATTCTAACATACAGATGGCGTGAGGTCTGACCAATATATATTTATTGCAAGGGCATCTTATCAAATAAATCACGTTCTTGGAGTGACATGTAAGAATTGATTTGATCTTATATTCTTTTCCTCCTTCCGTGGCACAGAACTGTTGGATTAATCTTTTATGGTTCTTCGTTTTTCGGCAGGCTATACAACGGCCACACCCATAAAAAGCCTGGTTTTAAATTAAAGAATTCTTTCTTTTTCTGGTGGTTGGTATGTGGCTCTTAACTAGTTGTTTTTTGATAGTATCACTGCCTCTAAAGATAATTCTTGGTTTTTCTGGAGAATCCCATTAAGGGAAGGGTCTCGTTTGAGGATTGGCCAGTACCTATTGATTGATTTCTTTATGGTTTGATTGGTGGTGTTATAGTTAAGGACTAGAGCTACTTCAGCAGTTTCTCTCCTTTCTTTCTGTTTATATTGCAGAAGTTGTTCCCTGTCCATTTGAAGGACATCTTCCCTAACTTGTTTTAAGGGTTCTTCTTTATATCCCTTCTCTTTGAAGTCAATCATTAATTTATTGGTTTGCTGTAAATACTGTGGTATATCTGTACAATTCCTCCTCATCCTCATCATTTGTCCCTTTGGTATAGCTCGGAGCCACGGTTGGTAATGATTGCTCGTTTGATGGATATAGCTATTAACTTGTACCTCCTTAAAGTGGGTTCTAGTTTTAACCGTTTTATTTTCTATATAGATATTTAAATCCAAGAAATCTATTGTTTCAGTGCTTATGCATGATTCTAATTGAATACCCAAAGAGTTATGATTGAGATGACATATGAATTGTGTAAGTGAATCCATATCCCCTTGCCAAATAATGAGAATATCATCGATATATCTCTTATAGAGGACGAGGTTTTGCCCCCAGCCATGCCCAGCCCATACTGCACCGGATTCCCAGTGAGACATTCTGCAACAACAATCTCCTCTCCTAATCATTGATGCCCTCTAACTGCTCCCCATCTGGCAAAGAAATGGAGGGCAGTCTTCACCCATTTTTTTTTTTTTTTATGTATTTATTTATTTATTATTAATATTTTTTTTTTTTTTTTTTTATTATTCTTTCCTCCTCCCAGTGCCAAATGTCGGGACACATCCCACCTGTAACTGGACAATGTATCCACCACCACCTTCCTTCCCCCCGGTATGTGATTTGCCGTGAAATTAATATTGCTTTTCAAACATATCAACACCAAATACCTGACATATGCTACCACCTGCGGTGATGATGCAGACAACATATCAACACCAAATACCTGACATAGGCTACAACCTACGGTGGTGATGCAGACATGTTATTCAGCACTTGCACCACACCTTGAATATCAGACGCAAAATTAAAAAAGGGGGGGGAGGGATTTTTTTTTTTTTTATATATATATTTATTTTTTATTTATTTATTTACTTATTCTTTAATTCTATCCCCCACAGTGGTATCGCCCCGATGATTGGAAAATAAAAAATTCCAGAAACGCCAAGCTTTGCACCCATCCATTGAATCCACTCCTGGGCCATTTGCCTGCTCACCATTTGAAATTACACTAGACATTTGATCTTAATGTCTGGCCATTCCCCCCAAACCACCTACAATTCTCCCGATCAACTAAACTTATTTGTTACCCCCCGATCCTACCTCATTCTCCAGTCCCTTTGGAACCCGTTACCATGAAATCGTCCAAGTAATGTACTATACGTCTCCTCCCCGCTCTCTTCTCCACTAAGCACTGCAAAAAAGTAGGAAGCCTTTAAAAAGGGGGAAACGGGATATTGCCCACCCCAATGGGTAAACAGATATCGATGTAAAATTACCCATCGAATTTACACCCCATTAAAAGAAAACCCCCTGGACATAGCGGTACGGCCTGAAGGCTGCATCTAGATCAAGCATAGGTAACTCTGTCCCCTCGCCAGCTACCCTTACCAAAATCACCACCTGATTGAATGAATGGTAGCTAACAGAAACATCTTCCTTACTTATTGCCTCTGCAAAGAAACGGCCGCCCCAATGTTTATTTGTATGTATTTTCCTTACATTCACTTGCTCTGTGTATCATGTAGAGTATTGTATTCCCTCTGTATAGCGTAACCTCTATATTACGATCCAGTCTTTGTATAGCGTACACCCCCCTGTAAGTAATGAATTCCTTTTGTTTTCACATGCTTTCATCAGCCCCTTCCCTCCCCCCAGCAACTAAGGTCACCAGCTCACTGTTATCTGAGCCATTGTTCTTTCCGATTGCGAAATGTAAATAACGCTGTCTCCATTTTGAGTTGAGATAGAGCATAGATGTTCTGTACATAGTGGCTGCATTGTCCTCCATCTTATGAATCCTCAGGGCTGGCTGGAATTCCTTATCAATAGAACCAATCTGCACATGTGAAAGTCTTTTACTTCCATCCACAATGAAACTGATTCTTGCTTAGTATATTAATCTATAGACCCGAAGTTAAACCAACCGAACTAACCTAATGACACAGCATTTGCTAACATACAGAATCACTGTTTAGTTGATAAGCCTCTTCAGAAATTATAACAGACACATTTGCAACAGGGTTGACGTTCCTGGAGGGATCAGCCAAATGACAAATGATTTAGGTAAACTAAAAAAATGGTCGGAGCTGTGGCAATTGAGTTTTAATGTGGATAAGTGCAAGATAATGCACCTGGGACGTAAAAACCCAAGGGCTGAATATAGAATATTTGATACAGTCCTAACCTCAACATCTGAGGAAAAGGATTTAGGGGTTATTATTTCAGAGGATCTAAAGGTAAGTAGTCAATGTAATAGAGCAGCAGGAAATGCTAGCAGAATGCTTGGTTGTGTAGGGAGAGGTATTAGCAGTAGGAAAAGGGAAGTGCTCATGCCACTGTACAGAGCACTGGTGAGACCTCACTTGGAGTACTGTGTGCAGTACTGGAGACCGTATCTCCAGAAGGATATAGACATCTTAGAGAGAGTTCAGAGAAGGGCTACTAAAATGGTGTACGGCTTGAAGGAGAAAAGTTACGAAAGAAAGGCTTAATGATCTTAACATGTACAGCTTGGAAAAAGACGAGACAGAGGAGATATGATAGAAACATTTAAATACGTAAAGGGAATCCACAAGGTAGAGGAAGGGAGTATATTTAAAAGGAAACAAAGTAGCAAAACAAGAGGACATAGTCTTAGATTAGAGGGGCAAAGGTTTAAAAGTAACATCAGGAAGCATTATTTTACTGAGAGGGTGGTGGATACATGGAACAGTCTTCCAGTTGAAGTGGTAGAGGCCAAAACAGTGATTGAATTTAAGCAGGCATGGGATAGGCATAAGGCTATCCTAAACAAAAGATAAATCCAAGTAAAGTATCCATGTAATTGGGCAGACTAGATGGGCCGAAAGGTTCTTATCTGCCGACATCTTTCTATGTTTCTATGTTTCTAGATGTGTATTTGGTTAGTAATTGTTATATATTCATAAGTCTGGCAGAAACAATCTGGATTAATTTAGTTGCGCAAATGTAAGCTTATCAGATTGTACAGTTACTGCTGCAGCACTTCCTCATTGGTAGAAGCACATGTGACTTTTTGAGGTTTAAGATGGCTGCCTGCCATGCGGTCACTGACTACCTATGTTTATAAGATCATACAGATTATACAACTAATAAGGTTTGATCAAGTATTACAAAGTGAAGCAAATATCAACGAGCATATTCTAGCTAACAATGCAAATCACTAGAACGGATAAATTAGCGCGTATTTAACCCAATAGATTACACACACACACACACATATAGTATATTATCAACATAGCTTCAAATTCACCGAATTAATACACTTAATACTTATCCACTCGCAGGCTTGATTATGATGATGGTACAAGTGTGAAATATGAGTGAGTTACTGCTCATGTTTCCTCTATTCCTGAAATAAGTCTCTCCTCTCCCTCAATAAAGACAAAGTTACCGTTCTAAATAATTATTTACTCAACTGTAGCAAGTGCTCAAAACAAAAGATTGTACATTGCTGCTTTGTCACTTTAAAATTGTAACAATTAGAATAGTGAACTTAAATACAGTATACAAATTAATTTGTTCATCAACTTATTGCTTTGCCCTTGGGGTTACTCCAACATTATTTAAAAACACACAGCTCTTTGAATAACCCTGTAAATCATAACCCACATAAAAGGCCAGCAGGTGAAGCTGCTTGAGAATACAACTATAGAGTTATAGTGACTAATGTCCAGTGATTCAGTCTGTTATATCAAATTCCTATGTGTGATTACATTCCCTTTTCAGGTTTCAGTGTGTTTCATTATGTGATTACGGCGTGTTATAGCAAGTATTTATTTTACTTTTATGTTTATTATATACACATACAGACGCATATATATATATATACACATATACATATATACATATATATATACATATATACATATACATACACATACACACACACATTATTATTATTTTTTTTATTTATTTTTTATTTTTTTAATTTTCCTTAGTGTTATACTACATTAGTGATTTCAGTGTGTTATAGAGAGGAATTTCGTGATTTCAGGGTGTATGATAGCTACACCATTAGCGTGACTTTGTGTGTTATACCGAGGTCCTACGTGTCATTTCACTATCTATAATAAGTTCCTACTGTGTGCATGTTGAGTGGCACATGCGTGTCTAGTGATGCCCTGTGCTTTGTTTACGGTGTCTATATGGGTGCTTATTATGATTGTTCCTGCATACATGGATGATTTAAAGATACTAAAATTGGACAGTCAGTCATGCGCTATACTGAGCACATAAACTAATAAGGCACAGCAATCCACAAACAGCCAAAGGAAAATTACTGGAAATCCTAATGCCCCTAATAACATCAAACAACAAAATCACTGAATTCTGGCAGAGTTATCGCAGATCAGTAACGCATTAGAAATTACTATCACGCAGCTGGACACCAAATGAACAAGGAATACAGTATTGCAAATTGAAACAAATATAAATAAGCATCCACTAAATAAAACTACAAATCCATACAATGGGAAACCCACACCTATCCTTACAATAAATAATGGAACTAGGAATATATATATATATATATATAGCAGACTTATGATAATAGAGTATGCATAACAGATTGATACAGCAAGTAATACTTATCCAGTCATTGGTTTTCATACGATGATGGTGATGGTAAAATGGAGCTCGCCGCCGCCCTGTCTCTGAAGTTCTTAGTAAAAGAAAATTAGTTGCAATACCAACTTGTCTCACGCACAGCCTTTTATAAACTCCCTTCCCCCTCCTTTCCATTGTTTATCTCCCCATTGTACCCAATCACAAAGAGCCATGTTTCCGCCCATAAAAACAAGGACACCCCCGCCTGATCCCATAGAACAAAGGAACTCACTCCCCCTTTCCTCATGTGTAATATACGGTGATAATTCTTAAACCTCCTTCGTTCCTAATTAGTTTCTCATTCGAACTAATCCCTCTTTCTATGCAGATCTTCCCACTCCTCTCCTATGTCCATTCTCTCTCTCCCTTTCCGTGCTCATTTCCTCTCTCTTCCCTCCTGTATTCATTTTCTCTCTACTCCTTTCTCAGCTTAACTTCTCGCTCTCCCCATTCCATATTCTTCTTGCCTCTTTCCCGCTTTTCTCTCTCTCCTTTTTCAGATTTTTTTCTCTCCCCTTTTCAGTTTCTCTTCTCCTTTTCATCATATTTTCTTTCCCACGGTCACCTTTTAAGCTTCTCTCTCCCCATTTTCAGTTTCTATCCCCCCTTTTCAGCTTCTCCCCTCCTTTTCATCTTTTCTTTCCCACTTTTAAGGCTAATGTCAGATGAACGCAGTCTGAGCGCACTCTGCGTGCGTGCACATCGGACAGACGTACTGACGGAAGATACTGTCGACACCACACAGTCCGTTTTTGTTGACGGATGCAGAAAAAAAAGGGAATTATGGGAAACAAAATTAATATGAAAAATGATAAAAATTTGAAAAGGATATGAAAAAGCCATTGTGTGCGTCGAGGTGCTGGACGTCGCAAATGCGCTGCGTCTGACATCTCATCACTCACACAGAACGCTACGCGGACGTGGCTCACTCTGCGCGTCCGTCTAGCGGTTTTACGTTCTTGCCCAACTTGCGTCCGTTTGCCACGTGCATTGTGTGTACGTACTTCATGTGTGGGTCTCTATTAATCATGATTCTATGCTACGACGGACGTTAAACTGTGCGGCGACACGGACGTGGTCACTGCGTTCGTCTGACGCCGGCCTTAATCTTATCTCTCCCCATTTTCAGTTTCTGTCACCCCCATTTCAGCTTAGCTCATCTCCCTCTTACTCACCTTTTTTTCCCCTTCATACAGGGTTATTCAGAGAGAGGGGAAAACCGGGAGAATGACTGGAGAAGTGAAAAATTCTAGGTCAAAATAGCCAAACCAGAAAAATTCTCCCATTAATCTCGCTTTCCAAATCGGCTATTTTAACCTAGAATTTTCACTTCTCCAGTCATTCTCCTGGTTTTCACCTCTCTCTGAATAACCCTGCTGGTCTTCTCCCTTTTGTCCCACTCCCTTTCCCTGCCCTTACCGGTGGCCAGAGGCCCGTTCAATACCTCAGCGGCTGCTGAATTGCTGCAGCGCAGCAATTCAGTTTGCTGCAGCAGTGTCATTGAATGCATTGGATGCGAATTTTGAATCCAAAATGGCCGACGATTTCTTAATGAAAAATTCAGATTGTTTTTCGGATCACTCGGACAAAATATGATAAAGAAAAGCAGTCAGCACAATTCCGTTTTGTATGCACACACCACAAATGATAGTTTTTAATGAATAAACGTTATGTTTACTTCTGAAACAATATATAAAATGAACTGTAATATATGTCTATGTGCAGGGGGAAATAATAAATAAATATTTTGTGCTTTGGTGAACAAATACCTCAAAATTAACATTGCTGTACGGAATTATTACTTGCTTCGTGGTGGCGGCCATCTTGCTGTACGGAATTGTTACTTGCTTCATGGCGGCGGCCATCTTTAATACGTCACACTCAGCTACTCGCAGAATCTCCTCGGGTCGCTGCAAGTGGTAGGTTAGCATTGCTGAGCACTGAGCGGTTGAACGGCGTTCAATGGCAAGTTGCTAACTTAGCACTTGCAGCGGCTGAGGTATTGAACGCGGCTCTGTGCACTACTTCCCTCCTGTGGGACTGAGAGGAAGTGACTCATAGAAACATAGAAACATAGAAAAATGTCTGCAGATAAGAACCTTTCTGCCCATCTAGTCTGCCCAATTACATGGATACTTTACCTGGATTTATCTTTTGTTTAGGATAGCCTTATGCCTATCCCATGCCTGCTTAAATTCAATTACTGACATTAGAGCATGAGATGAGAAACACAGCCTCTTTTGCAGAAATGTATAAATAATGTGTTCAAACAAATAGAACCAGAGATGTGTTTTGAGTGACTACAAGGCTTCCGTGTCTTAATTTATCATTCTAATCATCTCTCCATCAACGTTGATGAGATTTTAATCTAAGGTGTCAATATTAGCTCGAGACGGGGTTTCGAGAAAAGAACTAAAAGGACGGACAGGAGACAGTTAATTCTCCACAGATTTGGAGGCAGCTGCCGAGATAACCTGTCACCCCTCGTCCTGGTGAGTATTTTTCTTGTCCAGATGAGGGCTCTGACCTCGGTTTTACGAGCTAAATTGGTCCGTGCCTTTTTTTTTCTTCTTTTTTTTTTTTTTTTAATGTATCTGGGATACAGACATAACTAAATTGGGACAGAGTTCCCGTACGGAAGTATGTCAGGGACTGCTCCGTATCTAGGGTATCTGGGATACCCATGGCAACCTTGGATTAACATCTAAAACTGTATATTTGATGCATGCTTATCAATAAGTATATAGATATATCTGTTGTTAAAGTATAAGTTAAAGTGCCGAGTGGTCTGTAAGGTAAGACGGACGCTCGTCATTTCTGTATTACCGGTTTAATTATATATGTGTATAAATGTTATGAATGTGGATTTAGAGTTGTGTGTGTATATGTGCTCTGTGCAGTAAGTGTATATATGTGATATATGGCTGCAGCCAGTGTGGGTATGTGCTATTTACAGAGCAAAAGTGATCTATAGATATATATTGTTAAAGTATATAAGTTGTTTTTTTTCGAGCACTGTGAAGAGCCTCTCTTTTCTTCTTTCTTTCTCTATTTTATCTGTCTGAATATTTAATTGTACAACTAACCATGGGTACTCAAAATAGCAAGGTTAAAGAATATCCTTTACCATTAGTAGGGGAATCCTGTAAAGATTATGTAGCAAGAGTAGGAGGGACAGATTACTACCTTATTAATCCTTGGGTGGATAATATAGCGGGATGGACGGAGGCAGTCGGTAGTTTTAACCCATTCCCCAGACAAGGTAATAACAGTCTTTTCCACATGGATATGGTAAAGGGGTTATGCCTTGATGACACCGAAGCATGGCCCTATTACCGGGGAGACCTTCAGTGGGACATGCAGTACATGAGACTGGGAGGAGAACAGTGGTTAATTTTGGCAAGTCATTAGTTTAATAGACAGACTAAACAATGCAAAAAGGCCCCCGCAACAAGGTCTGATTGTTCCAGAGAACATAAAATAGAACAAAGTATACCACGCAATAAACAGGAAGTGCCTCGTGCCAACTGAGGACCTCGACCCCCTCCTCTTTATAAGCAGTCAATATATTTTTCTCTAGTGCGGTTTTCTGACACTGAGATATTGGGTGCAGTGGGAGCAATGGAGGACCACAAATCCTCAGCCCCCACCAAGTCCGATGATACTAAACAGGAGAACACAAAAAAAAAAAAAAAGGCTTTGGATATAGAAGATAATAATAAAATTTTAACACACTGTCCAAAGCCAAGAGAGACCCCTTTAGGCACACTCAACTATCTAAAAAAAGGCTTGTAATGGCCGCAATTTTACGCAGGAAGACATGAGACTAATTATAGACGCTATTATAGATAAACAGGCTGGATGGAAGTGGAGCGACGTCCCTTCCATTTCTGAGATACAAAAACATCCAACATCTAATAATTATATTTTAAACGATGAAGATGGAATTAATAAAATGTGGCAGGAGATTGAAAACGAAATGACCCTGGTTTACAAAGCACGGTCATCCTTGCCCATAGCGGTTGCATGCAAACAAAAACAAGGGGAGGGATCTCCTTGGGAAACTAGAAGTCACAATATATTCCAGAACAGGGGGTCTTATTATTGACTCACCAACACTCCCCCTCTTCTTAGACATGCACCACTATTTTTTACTGACTACAGAAACGCTACCCACTGAACTCCGGGACTTGGACCAGTTATGGTCCAACGGTCCCTATGACACTGGACTGATTAGTTGCACTCCATATAAAGCCAGACTATATGACAATTGCACCCCTATTAACCCCGTAAACAAAGCTGACGGCACTGTCAGGTTCGTCCAAGACTTGCGCGCAGTTAATTCCCTAGTGATTCCAATAGCACCAATTGTCCCAGATGTTACATCACTTCTGTTATCCATACCGGCAGCACACATATATTTTTCAGTGATTGATCTCAAGAATGTATTTTTTAGCATCCCTGTGCACCCAGACACGGCACTACTTTTTGCATTTTCATTCGAAGGCACACAGCTTACCTGGTCTAGAATGCCCCAGGGGTACGTTGATTCCCCGGTGGTCTATAGCATTGTGTTACAGGCCACTCTGAAATCCTGGCACCCCAGCCATGGTTCTGTCCTGCTGCAGTACGTGGATGATCTCCTCGTGTGCAGTCCTTCGGAGGAGGCCAGCCGGGAGGATGGTGTATCTCTATTAAAATGGTTACGAGAATGTGGGCATAAGGTCTCTCTACAGAAAATGCAATGGTGTAAAACGCAAGTCGAATATTTGGGGTTTGTTCTCAGACAGGGAGAACGGAGCATCAGTCAGAAGCGAGTCCAGTCTGTCACGGGCCTGGTCAACCCGAAAACCAAGAAGGACATGCTGTCATTCTTAGGTATGATAAATTATTGTAGACAGTGGATCCCTGACTGCTCCTATTACGATAACATTCTGAGACAAGCCACCCTGTTGGGTCAATCCGATATGATAAAATGGTCAAACGAAATGTTAAATGCCTTTAGGGTTCTCAGAAATGCAATGATGACAAGCCCCGCGCTCGGCCTCCCCGATTATGTTCTTCCATTTTATTTGTTTGCAAGGGACAACTGTAAAACCATGGCAGGGGTACTGACGCAAGAACACGGTGGCCGGTTGCGCCCAGTCGTTTTTTTTTTTTCCAAAAATACTGCCAGTCACAGTGCAAGGGATGCTGCATGCGCAATGGCTGTCAGTATGGCAGGCCAGTACACTTTAGGATGCGAAATTTACCTACACACAACATATGATGTCCTGGCTTTACTTAGAGGCATACACACCCAGCACATGTTTTCCCAGCGTTTCAGCGGCTATGCGGTCACTCTGCTCAGCAACCCTGCCTTACACATAGAGTACAGCTCCAGTATTGCAGGCCCGGCGCCCATTCTTAATGCAATACTAGGCCTTAAAGAACCCTCTGACTCACTACCTGAGGCCCATGACTGTTTTTTTAAGTATTGGGTCTGATACAGCACCCCGCTCTGACCTTATGTCCATTCCAGTACCAGACGCTGACGTAGTGTTTGTTGATGGATCCTGCACGCGACCAAATGACCAGACATACCATGCCGGATATGCAGTGGTCCAACTCCCTGATAAGATACTCGAAGCAAAATCTGTACCCTACCAATCAGCCCAGGCAGCAGAACTCATAGCCCTTACTAGAGCTTGCCGACTGTATGAAGGAAAGCCTGTCACTATTTACACAGACTCTAAATATGTTTATGGGGTTGTCCATGACCATGGAATGATATGGGAAAAGAGGGGATTTATGGCAGCAGATGGAAAGAAGATTTCCCATTTATCCCTGGTCATGGATCTCCTAGCAAGCATTCTTTTGCCATCCCAGATAGCAGTACTACACTGCAGGGCACACACTGGATCATTCAAGGACAGGTTACGTAAGGCCACAGGAGGGACATTCAAGAAATGGAAAATAGTGCTCCCAATAGTCCTAGAAGAAATCAGGATGTCAGTAAATAGGAACACAGATTATTCCCCTTTTGAGATACTGATGGGGCGCCTATTTCCTTTGCCATGGTCACGAATACCCCTGGCACTGGAGACAGGGGACCTAGAACAGATAAGGGATGAGTATGTCAGGCAGCTAATAACCACTCGAGGAAACCAGAGACGAAGTTACTTTTAGGTTTTCTCTTTCAGACACACCAACCCACCTGTTCAATCCAGGAGACAAGGTCCTGGTAAAGAGACTGCAAAAGGGAAAAAGGCCGGAGGAATTCACATATGGACCAGAGACCACGGTGGTAGCCGTTACTCGCACAGCTGTACTGACGGAGGATAGCCCGGTCTGGATCCACGCCTCCAGGATCAAGAGAATCCCGCAAGGGGCACTAACGGGGGCAGCTAATAGCTTTGGCCTCCATCAGGAAGAGGACCCGGACCAAGAGACACTCACGAGGGCAGGCAGCCCTGTCCTCCAACAAGGGAAAGATGACGACCAAGGATTCTTTCCGAAGAATGTGGAATCTCATGCTGGGAAAGAAAAAGACTGAAACGATATGTTTACCACCCTCGCCAAAGCTGTCCCAACCCCTGTTGCCCAGCCCCACCACAAGTCCCTTACAGCTCAGCATTATTTGTTTCCTTCTTTTCCTGGTCTTAAATTGCCCGCAATGCCAAACCAAAGACGTTTACATGACACAAGATAAAGGACAAATGATTTTTTGGTATAATTCCTCAGCCGGGAGAAGGGATATATATTTACTCTGGGGAATATACTTGCTACCGATTTATTGAGAGGGGTAGGAACCTTACCTTTTTCCCTGAGGGGTATTGTGCTAAATACAGCACTATAAACAGTACTAAGTTGCAGAATCAGGTTTTTCTAATTGGGGATCTTTACTGGATATGTGGAGACCTCAAGATTAGGGCGCGCCTGCCCCTTCAGTGGTCCGGTGAGTGTGCCCTATCCAAAGCAGTTATGGGATTCTATATTGTTTCAGACCCCGAGGAAATTCCAACTTTTTCCACTCAGCGCATAAAGCGAAAGGCTCCGAACCACCAGGGAAGTCTTGACCCACACGTCTATATTGACGCAATTAGGGTTCCAAGAGGGGTCCCTAACGAGTTTAAAGCAAGGGATCAAGTCAAGGCGGGCTTTGAGTCCTTCCTAGCCCCCCTTGTTACTATTAACAAGAATGTAGATTGGATTAATTATTTGTACTATAATCAGCAGCGTTTTGTTAATTATACGCGAGATGCTCTACAGGGTCTTGCGGAGCAGTTACAATCGACTACTATTATGACTTTCCAGAATCGGATGGCTCTGGACATGATATTAGCCGAAAAGGGAGGCGTGTGTAAGATGATCGAAGGGACGGGTACATGCTGCACCTACATCCCTGACAATGTGGGCCCCAATGGCAAGGTTACCCGCACCATAAAAAAAAATTGACAGAACTTTCAGAAGAAATGAAACGTAATTCGGGAATAGACAATCCCTGGGACCAATATTTTGGGTGGTTCAAGGGATGGCGCCAGGCTCTAACCCAGCTAGGCATTGTTCTACTGCTAATTATTCTCTGTATCGCCATTATTGTTTATTGTCTAATGCCCTGTTTAAAACAGATGGCAAATAAAGCCACCTTATCCAATATGATGCTTAGTCTTCCCTCTAATACCCCTGAGGACTATACTCAGTATGTGCAGCTGCGTCGCATAATCTATAATAGGCAAAGAAATGGGATTCTAGGAGGACAGTAGCGAAGACTGGAATTGGGAGACTGTCATGTGTTATCCGTTCCGTGACAGGTACTGCCCCCCTGGTTCTAATGTTTCTCGTGTGAGTAATGAGGGATTTGTTCCCCTGCTCACGCTGTCCAAGGACTGTTTAAAGAATCATATGTTAAAACAGAATACAGAAAACATCCCTACACAAGATAGTTATCTGCCACCTCCACTCCCACAGGTCCCCTCTGCCACCCTCTGCCGCTTCCTCCCAACCACTGAGGAGGAAGTCAATTCCTTATTGTCCTCCTCACATCTCACCACGTGCCCGCTCGACCCCATTCCCTCACATCTAATTCCTCCCCTCTCCTCCTCCCTCACCCCTGCTCTCACACACATCTTCAACCTATCTCTCTCCACTGGCTCCTTTCCATCCGCCTTCAAACACGCGCTAGTTACCCCTTTACTAAAGAAACCATCCCTAGACACCAACTCTCCATCCAACTACCGCCCTGTATCCTGCTTCCCTTCACATCAAAGCTCTTAGAAAAACTAGTCTTCAACCGCCTCTCCCTCTTCCTGTCCTCCAATTCCCTACTTGACCCCCTGCAATCTGGCTTCCGTCCGCTACACTCAACTGAAACTGCCCTCACCAAAGTCACCAACGACCTCCTAACTGCTAAAAAACACGGCCACTATTCTATTCTCATCCTGCTTGACCTCTCGGCTGCTTTTGACACTGTTGACCACCCCCTCCTTCTACAGACCCTCAACTCTCTGGGTCTCGGTGACACTGCACTTGCTTGGGTTGACTCCTATTTATCCAACAGGTCCTTCTGTGTGTCCTTTGCTGGTAACTCCTCCTCTTCATTGCCTCTATCTGTTGGTGTACCTCAAGGCTCTGTCCTTGGTCCTCTGCTCTTTTCCATCTACACCTCCTCCCTGGGCAAAATCATCAACAGCTTTGGCTTTAATTACCACCTCTACGCTGATGACACTCAGATCTACCTCTCTACCCCTGATCTCTCTCCCCCTGTCCTTTCAAAAGTCAGTGACTGTTTATCTGGCATCTCCTCCTGGATGGCCTCCCACCACCTAAAGATCAACATGTCAAAGACTGAGCTCCTACTTATTCCTCCCTCTAATGCCTCCCCACCTCCTGACTTCTCTATCACGGTGGAGGGTATCACCATCTTCCCATCAAACCAAGTTCGCTGTCTTGGAGTTACACTGGACTCTGCTCTTTCCTTCATCCCCCACATCAAGTCTCTTTCCTCCTCCTGCCGATACCAACTGCGTAATATTTCCAGAATTCGGCCATTTCTTACCGCTGTCACCACAAAACAACTCATACACGCCCTGGTAATCTCCCGACTCGACTATTGCAATAATCTCTTATCTGGCCTCCCTCTGTCTCGCCTCTCCCCCTACAATCCATCCTGAACGCCTCCGCCAGGCTAATTCACCTCACCCGCCGCTCTGTCTCTGCCGCTCCCCTCTGCGAGTCCCTTCACTGGCTCCCCATCCACTGCAGAATTAAGTTCAAAATCCTTATCCTTACCTACAAAACCCTCACTAACTCAGCGCCCCACTACCTGTCCTCACTAATCACAAATACACCCCAGCCCGCTCCCTAAGGTCAAACAGTGACCTGCGCCTAGCTTCTCCCCGCATCACCTCTTCCCATGATAGACTGCAGGATTTCTCACGTGCAGCCCCCACTCTCTGGAACGCTCTCCCTCGTGCTGTCAGACTTTCCCCTAACTTCTCTTCCTTCAAACGCTCCCTGAAAACATTGCTATTTAGGGAAGCCTACCACCCAACTCACTGACGCAACCATCAATCACTCTCACCTTACAGTCCTCTCCTCCTGTTTCCAACCCCAACCCTCCTAGATTGTGAGTTCCTACGGGAATAGGGCCCTCATCTCCTCCTGTACTGTTTGTCAAATGTTGTTCAATGTATTGTAACCCTGTCTGTACTGTGCTTATTGTACAGCGCTGCGGAATATGCTGGCGCTTTATAAATTAATAATAATAATAATAATAATAATTCTAAGAGGGGATTGAAAGGAATAGGAGCACCAAACGTCTCGCATTGATCGGTAGCAACCTATATATATTTCTTTAGTTTAATATGGGACACATATATGCAGAATCCCTGTTAAGTTTAGTTTCTGTATCCTACAGAATTAGTTTCATTTCTGGAGAAAGGATCTGCAATTTCACCGAAATCACGTGTTCTGTATGTTAAGGGGGGTTTTCCAGCCACTGTCTCCCGCTCTACCAATTAGAGCATGAGATGAGAAACACAGCCTCTTTTGCAGAAATGTATAAATAATGTGTTCAAACAAATAGAACCAGAGATGTGTTTTGAGTGACTACAAGGCTTCCGTGTCTTAATTTATCATTCTAATCATCTCTCCATCAACGTTGATGAGATTTTAATCTAAGGTGTCAATATTAGCTCGAGACGGGGTTTCGAGAAAAGAACTAAAAGGACGGACAGGAGACAGTTAATTCTCCACACTCGTTAAAGAGCGTTATGAGGGAACTGGAGGGCGGGGCCGCAGCACTTTGCTCCTGGAGCAGGGATTTCCATTCACACTGAGCGACTTGAAAATCGAGCGATTTTCTTATACGCGACAGTGAACCATAATATCGCGCAATATCGCCGTTATGAGCGATATTGAGCGACAGCGAATTGTGTAAAAAAGGGTCACGTACCAGCGACGAGCTACAAGCGATATCGAGCGACATTGAGCTGTGAGAAGTGAACAGCTCCATTGAAATGCATTGGAGATGCTACATAGAGCGATATCGCGCGGAAATATGAGCGATGTCGCGGAAATAAATCGCTTACTGTGAATGGGTCCTGTCTGTCTGTGTCAATGTCTATCTGTGTTAATGATTTTCTGTGTCAATGGCTGTGTTAATGATGTTCTATGACAATCAGGGTTATTCAGAGAGCGGTGAAAAGCAGGAGAATGACTGGAGAATTAAAATTTCTAGGTCAAAATAGCCAATTTGGAAAGTGAGATGAATGGGAGAATTTTTCTGGTTTGGCTATTTTGACCTAGAATTTTCCATTCTCCAATCATTCTCCTGCTTTTCACCTCTCTCTGAATAGCCCTGAATGTCTGTCTGTGTCAATGACTATCAGGGTTATTCAGAGAGCGGTGAAACTCAGGAGAATGACTGGAGAATGGAAAATTCTAGGTCACAATAGCCAAACCAGAAAAATTCTCCCATTCATCTCACTTTCCAAATCGGCTATTTTGACCTAGAATTTTCCATTCTCCAGTCATTCTCCTGATTTTCACCGCTCTCTGAATAACCCTGTTTTATCAATGTCTGTTTGTGTCAATGTCTGTGTCAATAAAAAAAAAATCCTGCCGAAGACCGCTGCCGGACTGCAGAAACAAAAAAGGCCTTTTTAAAAAAATTGGGAATTAAAAATTTGGTAAAAAAAATACCAAAAGATGTTCAGATAAATAAATAAAAAGACGGTTTGCTGAAAATGAAAAGAATAAATGGTTTAATAAATGAAGAATTGAAACGATAATATTTTTTTTACATTGAATCCTATGGGATTCACTTGGTTAAAACTGTCAAACGAACCACTGAAAATCAGGGCATTTCACTGACATTTCGGTGCAGTTCGGCATATTGTGAATAGATTAACCATTGCTTCTCTATGGAACAATTTCACCGACGCCGAAAATCACCGACCGACAGCGAACTGCACTATCAATTCCATATTTTGTCCATGTATGCTGCACTAGGTCGTTCGATTCCGTCCAACAAATCCCATACATATGGCAGAGGTTGCTAGTCTGATGTAATTGTCCAAATTCTTATCTCAGGTAGTTTGGAGATTAGACCCCCTGCTGCCTTACTAACCGGTAAATATTGTAGATTAAATAATCAAGAGCCACAAAGCAAGACTTTTGGTAAATGTTGCATCATGGGGAAATTCCACAAAACGGAAACAGGAGATAAAATACCTAACTTTATTTTTCTTTTAAACATGCGATTACTCCAAAGAAAATAAAACAGCATTGTGTGTTTTATAAAGTGGTTTTATTTGTAATACACAAGTTATCTGGTTACAGCTTATTTAAGTAGTCGTGGCCCTTTAAGAGATGGGCTGGGGATAGTGTGTAACGAATTTGACAAGAAAATAAGTAAATTCAGGACACATTTCTGAAATAGGAGCAGAAAGTATTTGGCCCCTGTATCTTATGTTATTACAGCCCCCAATCCTTCTCAGAGAGCCACAGACACGTGATCTGTGTCGTGCCCTCACCTTGCCAGTGCGTAAGATGGCCGAGGCGGCGCACCGAGATGCTGTCACATGTTGTCGCAAGTCGCCGCGGTGCCTTGTGGAACACAGCCGTAAGCAGGGCCCGGCGTGACGCGACACAAAGTGAATCTGCCGGGTGAAGCAGGAGTGCGAGAAGCCGCCCCGGACAGACAGACATGGTGGGAGTGAAAGTGATCGCGGTGGACCCGGAGTTCCAGGCGGAGCTGAGCGCGGCGGGATCCCGGCTGAGTGTGGTCAAGTTCACAATGAGGGGGTGAGCGGAGCCGTGACAGGACATGCAGTGTGCAGGGCCCGAACCCCGGCCTGAGGGCCCGGGAACCCCACCCACCCTGCCAGCCCGGGATCCCCACACCCACCCTGCCAGCCCGGGATCCACACACACACACTGCCAGCCCGGGATCCCCACACACACACTGCCAGCCTGGGTCCCGTCCAACCACACACACACTGCCAGCCCGGGATCCCCCCCCACACAACACACTGCCAGCCCGGGATCCCCCCCACACACACACTGCCAGCCCGGGATCCCCCCCCACACACACACTGCCAGCCCGGGATCCCCCCCCACACACACTGCCAGCCCGGGATCCCCCCCCACACACACACTGCCAGCCCGGGATCCCCCCCCACACACACACTGCCAGCCCGGGATCCCCCCCCACACACACACTGCCAGCCCGGGATCCCCCCCACACACACACTGCCAGCCCGGGATCCCCCCCCACACACACACTGCCAGCCCGGGATCCCCCCCACACACACACTGCCAGCCCGGGATCCCCCCCCACGCACACACTGCCAGCCCGGGATCCCCCCCCACGCACACACTGCCAGCCCGGGATCCCCACACATACCCCGCCAGCCCGGGATCCCCACACATACCTGCCAGCCCGGGATCCCCACACATACCCTGCCAGCCCGGGATCCCCACACATACCCTGCCAGCCCGGGATCCCCCACACCCACCCTGCCAGCCCGGGATCCCCCACACCCACCCTGCCAGCCCGGGATCCCCCACACCCACCCTGCCAGCCCGGGATCCCCGCAACCGGACAGGCAGCCCGGTGTGTCCCCGCAACCGGACAGCCAGCCCGCCGTGTCCCCGCAACCGGACAGGCAGCCCGCCTTGTGCAACACCACCGCGAGGGCTTGACATTGGAGGAAAGGGGGAAAAAAAGCAGAAAGTGAAAGGGGGCATTGACTGGAGGGGGAGGGTGGGGGGACAATGACTGGAGGGGGTGGGGGGCACCGACTGGAGGGGCGAATGGCAGGTGGGGGAACAATGACTAGGGGGCGAGTGGGGGGGACAGTGACTGGAGGGGCGAGTGGGGGGGACAGTGACTGGAGGGGCGAATGGTGGGTTGGGGGGGGGCATGACTGGAGGGGGTTGGGTGGGGGCACAGAGTGGAGTAGGGTGAGGTGGCCAGAAGATTCTCCCCATAGTCTTTTTCGACCCTCTGGATTTGACCTGGGATTTGTGATCACCTTTCCAGACGGTGAATTGGCACCTCCTGTCTGTGTCCAGCGGTTTTCCCTGACACATCTGCACTATATCTCCCTGGGTAACATTGTGTCGGCTCTTCTCTTGCGGTCAGTGCTGGCCATGGTGAAGGCTAACACGCTGGCATCATGGGGCGGCACGCAGGGACCTGCTCCAAAGCTGGGACATATCTCCTGATAGTGTGACGGCACTGTGACCTCTCACCTCGCGTTCCGTCATGTGACTCGCCTCCCCAGACGCTTCCCTAAATGTACAAAATCAGATCCATTTACCCCGTTGCTGGTAACAAGCCCTGTGCATCCTCTTTAAATGTCCCCCGTCAGGCCGCTTTGGTTGGTGTCACTTCATGGCGACTAAAAAGGGACCGTTCTGTTCCTCAGGCCTATAGCTTGTGGACGTGTCCTTACCTTGCTGACCTGGTTACCTTGTAGTAATGTTACCCTCTCTGTGATTTCAGGTGTGCGCCCTGTGTGAGGATAGCGCCCGCCTTCACCTCACTGAGTAACAAGTACCCACAGGCTGTGTTTTTGGAAGTCGATGTCCACCAGTGCCAAGTGAGTCACCTGTCAGACCCGTAAAGCCACAGAAGGGGTCGCTTGTGCGTGTGTGTGCTTATTAACCCCCCCCCCCCCCATTTAACATATAAATATGATGTTCAGGCACTTCCACCACATCTAGAGCTGTGATTTTCAACCTCTTTGTCTCGTGGTATGCTGATGCGTAAGAAAATGATCACGTGACCCGTGTGATTTTGCCTTTGATATCCCAATAGACAGAGATTGTACCCGGTGTCCCGTTGAACAATCCCTCCCGTCACATATTGCCGCTGCTGATCAGCTGTAGTTGCATCACTCCTACTCAGATCTGGTGACCAACTGGTCGTCGCGTCACACTCGCGCATGCGTGGATTGTCGGACTGTCCAGCTCTGATGCAAGAGCAGAGGCAATATCTGATCATCAGATAATGCCTCCCGCTCAGTGCGCATGCGCGAAACACACCATACAGATGGGGAGGGGGGGGGGGCGGCGATATAGACATATACACATATGCTGCTCTCAGTATCTATGTACATTTTTACCTTCCAGTCAGTGCGCAGTATACTCTGCACTGCTCTTTATATATTCATGTCTATAAAACCCCACCCCCCCGTGTCTCACGCATGCGCAGTGAGGCATTACTGGACGATCACATTATGCCTGCACTCTTGCTGCTTCGGAGATGTTTGGTCCGTACCGTGCATGCGACGGTGTGACGTGACGACCAGCTGGTCACCAGATCAGCTTCCGTTACGTCACTCCTGCGCATGTGCGGATCGTCGGCGCCGATATGTGACAGGAGGCATTATTCGACGGAACACCGGCACTTACCTGGTTAGTGTCGGACGCCTCCATGTTTCCCCATCTGAGGGTCGAGCCACACACAACGCCGACAGTCATCCAGGTGCAAGGAGCGAGCGGTGGGAAGTCCTGTTAAATGGCTCTCCGTTCAGAGCTGTCACTCACCCCTGCGGCATGCCACACGCAAGTGAGTGACAATGAAATTTGACTGAATACTGAAGTTTTGGATTTTGGGGTGTCAGCCCTGCTGAAGGGACTTGGCAAGATCTAGGAAAGTGTAAAGGTTGACGTGTTTCTGTGTTGTGCTTACCGGCGCGTTTCACCACGTGTAAGTGAAAGCAGGATCACGGCCTGTCGGTGACTGCGCCAAGTGTTTTACTCCGGTCTGTCCCTTCAGTGTTTTTATATTTGCTTACCTTTAATTTTTTTAGGCCACGGCTGCCGCCAACAACATCTCCGCGACGCCCACCTTCTTATTCTTCAGAAATAAAGTAAGGATCGATCATTACCAAGGAGCGGACGCCGCCGGCTTAGAGGAGAAAATTAAGCAGCACTTAGAAAACGATCCTGGAAGCAACGAAGACGTAGATATTCCGAAAGGCTATGTACGTGTGATTTGCTCGATTTTAGTCCATCATTGCCTTTTTAAAGGCAGGCGTCTCCGAGAAGATTTACTGTATGGCTGATCTCCACCAAGCTTGATGGGGCGTTCAGCAGACGCTCATAGGACCAGAAAGCCCCCTGTGCTTTAATTTGTAAATCAAGAAAAAAGGTTGCCGTTCGCACTCGCCACTGCAGCTCCATGAGAAACAAGACACAGCAGAGGTTTTTTTTACTTGAATGGCCATCAAAGTGTAAGCCCACCCGCTGTGTCGCATCACGGCACCTCTGGGTCAGATGGGTCCTACCTAATGAAACCAAAAACTGCTCTCTAAGCAAGCACATATCCACATGCTGCTTATTAACAAAGAAAGAGACTGGCTGATACAACATCCCCAGCCAGGTCATTATTGCTGCTGCCTCTTTCCGTGTTTTTTTTTTTTATCCCAAAGTGGAATTGTTCCTGGTGAGGGTATAAATCTAAACCCACCAGTCTCTCTCTTAGCCGGGAATTCACATGACGATTTGCGGTTGCTCATAAATCAGCTTTTGGTTTCATTGGGTAGGACCCACCTGACCCTGACGCACCGTGACGTGGCAGGTGAGCTTACACTTTAATGGTCATTCAGGTAAACCAAAACCTCTGTGTTTTGTTTAGCATGGAGCTACAAGGGTGAGCGCATATGACAACCTTTTTTCTTATGTTTTATACATGAAGCAGGCTGGATACTTCTGGTCAACGCAGCCGCCCTGGGAGGGAATAGGAGATATATATATATATATATAATATATATATATATATATATATATTATATATATATATATCAGAAGGTACCTGGAAAGCAAAGTGCATATGAGGTGGGCTCAAGTCCCAGAACACAGTCCTGGTGGAACATGATGTGTACTCAAATGCACATTTACTAAAAATATTACCGTCATTTATATGGCGCCAACAGTTCCCGCAGCGCTTTACATAACTAAAGGGAACAAGACACAAATGTAGGAATGGAGAAAAGAGGTGTAGAGGGCCCTGCTCAAAGCAGAGTTTCCAAACCTGGCCTCAGGACCCTCTGACAGGCCAGGATTTCTGAAGCACAGCACAGGTGATATGATTTGCTGCTCAGCGATTGCAGGATCCAGTCTGCATTTCCCCAAGGGAATCCTTAAAATCTGGCCTCGTTGAGGGTCCCGAGGACAGGTTTGGGAAAGACTGATCTAGAGCAGAGGTTCCCAACCGTGGTCCTCAAGTCCCCCCAACAGGCCAGGTTTGCAGGATATGTGAAGCATAGCACAGGTGATATGATTTGCTGCTCAGTGATTGCAGGGTTCAGTCTGCATTTCCTCCAAGGCAATCCTCAAAACTGGCCTGTTGGGGGGACTTGAGGACCGCGGTTGGGAACCACTGATCTAGAGGATATAAATGTTGTGGCAACAATTTAAATTTATTTTATTACATGAGGCACTGGATCCCCCCCATACAGGTCCCGGATCAGTCAAAAGCAGGGAGGGCCCCAGATCCTCTTCTTGCCGGGACCCGCCACTAATTAAACCCTGCCAGTGCCTTAACATTCAGCTTATGTTAGGATGAGTGCGTCGCGTCCCTTGGTGTACAAGCATCGCAACATTCAGGCTTGCCCTTAGCACTTGCATGTTCTCTGCCACCCCCCACCACGTAGCGACTAGTAGGTCGCTTCTTCCTACCCCTTCACAATGTGTAAATCGTGGGGGTCTGCAGGATGCTCCATTTAGTGCGTGGATACAAAACGCTGAGGCTCCGAGTTGATTCCTTCTTTGTTTTTTATGATCTGTCTCGCAGATGGATTTGATGCCGTTTGTCAGCAAAGCTGGCTGTGAATGTCTGAACGAAAGCGACGACCACGGGTTTGACAACTGCTTACGGAAAGACCCCACGTATCTCGAGTCAGACTGTGACGAGCAGGTATGCCTCTGCAAGAAAACTCTTGTGACACTGGGGGTGCGCTGTGTGACACTGGGGGTGCGCTGTGTGACACTGGGGGTGCGCTGTGTGACACTGGGGGTGCGCTGTGTGACACTGGGGTGCGCTACATACATCCAGGGATAGATTCAGTCAGGTGTAAACTTAACCAGGGCTGTTGTAAACCTAGCAACCCCTTAGACCAGGACTGTCAAACACCGCCCCATCCCCCTCCTTCCAAACTACAACTCCCATCATTCCTTTGCCATCTATTGCATTGAAGGAATTTTGGGAATTGTAGGCTACTGCATCTGGGGGAGGGGCATGATTGTGACAGCTCAGCTTTGGCACTGGGAAGTTTACATCTGACTTGGAATCTCACCCTGGATCAGCATACATACTTTATTGTTCAGATGTCATCGTCGTGTGGGGTGGTTCCTCGAGCAAAGGTTTGATGAAGATTTGTATTATTAATGTTAAAGATTTTGATGAGGGACCGATCCCAAATTGCAAAGTCCCCTTTCAAGTCACAAAATTCAGATCAATAAACGGTGGGGCCTGGCCTTCACAGAAAGTCTCAGAAATTCACAAGACCATTTAAAGCGACAGGGATGGTCAGCAAAAACACACATTAATCCCGTAGTGACCGGGCGGTTTTACAAAAGTCCGTCCTTTAGTGCCCGCTGCTGTTTTTACGTTTCTGCGCTCTAAGTGTTTAGGTCAAATTTTCCTCTTACTTGTTTATGCAACCACACATACAGTCATGGCCGAAATTGTTGGCACCCCAGACATTTTTCCAGAAATTCAAGTATTTCTCACAGAAAAGTATTGCAGTAACACATGTTTTGCTATACACATGTTTATTCCCTTTGTGTGTATTGGAACAAAACAAAAAAAGGAGGAAAAAAGTAAATTGGACATAATGTCACACAAAACTCCAAAAATGGGCTGGACAAAATTCTTGGCACCCTTAACTTAATATTTGGTTGCACACCCTTTGGAAAAAATAACTGAAATCAGTCGCTTCCTATGATCATCAATAAGCTTCTTACACCTCTCACCAGGAATTTTGGACCACTCTTCCTTTGCAAACTGCTCCAGGTCTCTCTTATTGGAAGGGCGCCTTTTCCCAACAGCAATTTTAAGATCTCTCCACAGGTGTTCAATGGGATTTAGATCTGGACTCATTGCTGGCCACTTCAGAACTCTCCAGCGCTTAGTTGCCATCCATTTCTGGGTGCTTTTTGACGTATGTTTGGGGTCATTGTCCTGCTGGAAGACCCAAGATCTCGGACACAAACCCAGCTTTCTGACACTGGGCTCTACAGTGCGACCCAAAATCCTTTGGTAATCTACAGATTTCATGATGCCTTGCACACATTCAAGGCACCCAGTGCCAGAGGCAGCAAAACAACATCATTGAACCTCCACTATATTTCACTGTAGGTACTATGTTTTTTTCTTTGTAGGCCTCATTCCGTTTTCGGTAAACAGTAGAATGATGTGCTTTACCAAAAAGCTCTATCTTGGTCTCATCTGTCCACAAGACGTTTTCCCAGAAGGATTTTGGCTTACTCAAGTACATTTTGGCAAACTGTAGTCTTGCTTTTTTATGTCTCTGTGTCAGCAGTGGGGTCCTCCTGGGTCTCCTGCCATAGCGTTTCATTTAATTTAAATGTCGATGGATAGTTGGCACTGACACTGATGCTCCCTGAGCCTGCAGGACAGCTTGAATTTCTTTGGAACTTGTTTGGGGCTGCTTATCCACCATCCGGACTATCCTGCGTTGCAACCTTTCATAAATTTTTCTCTTCCGCCCACCCCAGAGAGATTAGCTAAAGTGCCATGGGTTGCAAACTTATTGATAATGTTGCGCACTGTGGACAAAGGCAAATCCTAGATCTCTGGAGATGGACTTGTAACCTTCAGGGATCTCAAACTCACGGCCCCCCAGATGTTTTTGCCTACAAGTCCCAGAATTCTTTGAATGCATTAGATGGCTAGGGAATCATGGGAGCTGTAGTTCAGAAACATCAGGGGGGCCAGAGTTTGAGATCCCTGCTTCAGATTGTTGATATTTTTCCACAAATTTGGTTCTCAAGTCCTCAGACAGTTCTCCTCTTTCTGTTGTCCATGCTTAGTGTGGCACACACAGACACACAATGCAAAGACTAAGTGAACTTCTCTCGTTTTAATCTGCTTTCAGGTGTGATTTTTTTTTTTTATTTATTTATTTATTTTTTTTATATTGCCCACACCTGTTACTTGCCCCAGGTGTGGTTTTTAAAGGAGCATCACATACTTGAAACAATCTTATTTATCCACAATTTTGAAAGGGTGCCAAGAATTTTGTCCAGACCATTTTTGGAGTTTTGTGTGACATTATGTCCAATTTGCTTTTTTTTCCTCCCTGTTTTTGTTTTGTTCCAATACACACAAAGTGAATAAACATGTGTATAGCAAAACATGTGTTACTGCAATACTTTTCTATGAGAAATACTTGATTTTCTGGAAAAATGTCTGGGGTGCCAACAATATCGGCCATGACTGTATTATATACAGTTTTCCCGCCATTAAATGGACTTTCTAAAGATACCATTATTTCCATCATATCCTATAATTTACTATAAAAAAAAAAAAAAAAAAAAAAAAAAAATGAAAAAAACACGCTTGAGATTTAATCCCCAAAATCTACAACTGCCAAAATAGACCCCGGCTAAATAGTTTTAAAATTTTGTCCGGATATCAGAAATACCAAATTTTTACACGTTTTTGCTTTTTAACCCCTACACTGCTGAGCCATTTCACCTATGTGCGCTGAGCTCATTTTGACCGTTTTATTCTCATCATTTTTAAATGCCGGCCTAGGTCCTATTTTAGTAACCCCCCCCCCCCCCCCGACATTTTTTTTCTTTCTAAAAAAAACAAAACATTATTTTTTTAAAACTAATAAAATAAAAAAATTATATATTTTTACACTGAACCTGGTGTAAATGATCAGGCCTTTCCAATGATATAAAACATGACCCTCTAGCTGCACCAGATCGGTTAAACATGACCCTCTAGCTTGGCAGCTAGGGAGTTAACTGGCCGACTGATATCCTCACCATATGTGTGAGTACATCAGTATGGGGTGGTGACGACCAGGAGGCTTGGCTGACATCCAAGATGTCAGCCACCTCCAGGTTTGAATCGAGATTTGGCACCTAATCGCAATCCGGCAGCGAAAGAGTTAATGCTGTACACCGCTGAAAAGGGGAGACTCTCCCCTTTCCAGCGGTGCAATTTGTTTTTGCTACCTTACACCATTGGAGATGGAGGGCTCCAAAGGGCCCCCCTTCCTGATTTTTAGTGTGGGCGCCTGCTGATGTAGTCATCGTGCCTGCCGGCCCCCCTAAAAAGGCAGGGCAGACTTCCAGCCTGCCATAGACACCGCTGGAGCTGGCGAGGGAGGTAAGTATCGGGCGGGAGGGAGGTTAGGAGAACCCTGACGTACCATGTACATCCGCGGGTCTAAGGGAGACTTCCCGATCGGACGTACATGGTACATCACCGGTCGGGAAGGGGTTAGGGGACAGAAGTCTGCCAAGTTCAAACAAGAGTGAAATTAAAAAAAAAATTTAAGTGTGGACACACACCCAAAAAGGACGCCAGACCCCAAAAATAAAATAACCGAGAGAGAGGGGGGGGGGGCTGTCACCTCTGGACGATTGCGGCATCTTGCTTCCTTTCTCGTGAGAAGGGAAGCAGGATGCCGCGATCGCACAGAGGTCAGCGAGGCAGCGTAGGTACAGGTATGTATCCAGCCAGAGTGTGGCTCGGGGATACCGCTGTTAGCAGTGAAATTTAACTCAGACACACTCGGGAAAACCGCCAGGGAGGTTAATGAGATATTATGCGATACCTGGATCTGACAGCCGCCTGAATAACAGAGCGGCGGAAATGCCAACCACACAAACACTAATAAATCGCGTTTTTATTCCATCAATTAATTAGAAAAGCCCTAAATACAAAAAGCAGAAATAAAGTCCTTCGATAAGGAGGGACAGATCCTGCATTAATACGACTAGCTGGTCCAGACATCAGGTCACCGAGTTTATCTTGGATCTTTCGGTCTGGGCCTTCCTATAGAGCAGTGGTTGGTGGGGGGGGCAATACATGCAAAATGCTGTGATAGTGTCGGGACATTCCGAGTAGGAGTAAATTGGAATTATTAGTACTTTATTTCTATTTTGCATTTTTTTTTTTAATTAAATATATCGCTAATTATTGATACATTCTGATAGTGACTGAATAAACCGGCTGCGCCATGACGCTCTGATCCCAAAGAGGATAACGAGAGAGACCTGATCAGAAAGCCTGCTGCCCCCTGCGTGCTGAAAGGGACACCACCACTAACATCACTTGTGCGTCACAAAAGAACACTTCATAAAACACATTAGAAAATGCTGCTGTATTCTTTTTTATCCCCCCCCCATTGAAGTAATTACACGTAAAAAGGAAAAATAAAGTTGGATTTTTATCCTCCTGTTTCAATTTTGTGGATTTCTCCCATGGTGCCACATATGCAGGTCTCACTTTACAGCTGTGGTATAGGATAAAGCTATAGTGAAGAGGCAATGTACAGGCAAGGCTGCAGGGGATCTATTGTGGCATCTAGGCAATCCGAGATAAGAGATGGCAGCTGATTGAGATCTGATAGTGGAATTAAAACTTCTAATTTACCCCCTGGTGATGTCCTTTGTATACCCATCACACACATACACTTGGTCTTTTTTGGAGATTTGACCCATTCACTTAATTCTATGCACAGTGCTACACAGTGAGGAGTAAGTGATGGAAAAATGCGGGGGAGGCAGTTTACAACACAAAATATCAAACAATGGATGCACCCAGTGACACATATAGAAAAAAATATCACACAATGGATGCACCCAGTGACACATATAGAGGAAAATATCACACAATGGATGCACCCAGTGACACATATAGAGGAAAATATCACACAATGGAACATGTAAACCTACAAGAGTAAAACAAAACACATGTAAGATATCAGCAACATCAACTAAACACAATAAGGACGTTTCATTTTTTTGGTGTTTGGTGGTGGCGGCCTTTGACGTGTTAGGTTGAACATTTGGACATTCGTTGGGTTTTACGCGTGTGATCAAACATTGCATGTGGATAGTAACACCTGTCCCTGAAACCAGAGCCTCTTGTTTTTAGGAGACGTGTCGGGCCCCCAGCATAATTTGTTTGGGCTCTACATTTACCCGTTTTAACACCTTGCTAACTTCGGTTTGTGCTTTTTTTTTTTATTACTTCAAATGCCTATTTGCTTGTAGGAATTATAACTTTCATCTTTTTTGACTCCAATATCCCGACAGGACACGTTTTAAACAGATTGCTGAGATATATTTATTTAGACCAAGGGTTGGCAACTTTGGCTCTACAGATGTTTTGGAACTACATCTCGCATGATGCTCAACTACTTATTAGATTGGCTGAGTCTCATGGGAAATGTAGTTCCAAAACATCTGTAGAGCCATGTGCTGTATACCTGCTGCTGATTTAAATCTCCCATGTGTTTTATGTTTATACCTTGTTGCTATTGTAGCATGATGTCCTCCTCTTTCACAGCTCCTGATTACGGTAGCGTTTAACCAGCCCGTTAAGCTGTATTCTATGAAGCTTCAAGGCCCAGATAATGGTAAGTCCTTCCTGCTGCGGACGTTTCTTTAAAAAAAAAAAAAAAAATTCTATACACATGCACACTCACACACTAGCACTCGCACACACTACACTGTCGAAGATATACAATCAATAAGAAACTTATTCGAGATATAAATATCAATCGTCTATATTTTTCAGGAATTCTCCTAAATTCTTTTAATTGTGTTTTGCTTTAACCCCTTAAGGACCGCTGACGTACCCTGTACGTCCTGTCCTCGGGTGGCGCCTAATCCCCCTCCCACCCGATACTCACCTCCCTCGCTGGATCCCTCGGCGATCTGGCAGGGAGGAAGCCTGCCCATGTGATTTACATGGGCAGGCGAGGCTGACGTCGCCATGCTGCGTGGTGACGTCATCAGCAGGCGTCCTCATGCAAAGCAATGGAGGGGAGGGGGGGCTCCTTCGGAGCCCTCTATCCCCCCAACCATTGCAGCTAGGAAGATGCTTTTTACACCGCTGAAAAGTGGAGAGTCTCCCCTTTTCAGCGGTGTATAGCATTAACTGTTTCGCCGCCGGATCACGTTTTGGTGCCATCTTGGATGTCAGCCAAGCCTCCAGGTCCCCCCCCACCCACTGACAACCTCACCATATGTGTGAGGATGTCAGTGGGCCAGTTAACCATCTAGCTGCCATGTAGAGATATCTCCCGATCCATGGCAGCTAGATGGTCATATTTGCCATCATTTGAAAGGCCTGATTATGACCTTTCCAATGATACCAAACATGACCAGGTTAGGTTTAAAAAAAAAAAATTAAATAAAAAAAAATGTTTTTTTTTTAAATTTTTTTTTTTTTGTCTGGGGGGGTTTAATTAAATAGGACCAAGGCTGTCATCTAAAAATAATTAGCACAAAATGGTCAGAATGAGCGCAGCGCACATAGGTGAACTGTCTCAGCAGTGAAGGGGTTAAAAAGCAAACGCATGTAAAAATTGGGTATTTCTAGTCTCGGGACAAAATTTTGAACCTATTTAGCCGGGGTCTTTTTGGGTGGTTGTAGATTTTGGGGATTAAATTACAAAAAAGTGTGTTTCTACCATTTTTTTTTTTTTCCTCATATTTCATTTTTTTTTTTTTTTTTTTTATAGTAAATTATTCGATATGATGGAAATAATGGTATTTCTAGAAAGTCCATTTAATGGCGGGGAAAAAGGGTGTATAATATGTGTGGGTTGAATAAACGAGTAAGAGGAAAATTTGACCTAAACACTAACAGAGCAGAAACGTAAAAACAGCAGCGGTCACTAAAAGACGGATTTGTGTAAAACCGCCCGGTCACTAAGGGGTTAAAAAATATGAGTAACCAAACTAGATAAAAACATATTTATATTTATTACATATACAAAAAGGTCTTAAACCTCATAACATAATCAAAGACTTCTAAAACACAACATCATCCATCCATCAGCACACAGATTTCTAGCTCCCCAATATATGTATCTCGTTAGTAACTGCATATATGATTTAATATCTACCTTATCAGTTAGTAACTACACACAGATGGTTAATAAACATCTCTGCTTAAAGAAAACAATTAACATGTTTTCCCAGCACCAGTTTAAAACAAGCTAGCAATCTTGTAGATATATATATCTCTCTATGCTACATGGATCAACAAAAGATGAGCTATCCCTTATTCTATTTCTAGAATAAGTAAAAAAAACTTATTTAGTGAATCCTACCCAATAACGAGAATTAAGCTTCTAATCTTCTGCTTTTTATATTGTAGTTATATAATTCCTTGCTTATTAATTTCAATCACAGTAACTTCCAAATTCTATATATATATATCATTGCAACAAATACTTTAGGATAAAATCCTGGTATCCGATTCCCTTTTTTATATCTCTATCTGCAGAATAGAAATATTTTTAAAGATTCCGGATCTAACAGTACCTGAGAAATCCCAGTCTATATCTATTGCAATAAATAATTCAGATATATATAATTACATTAATTCCTTAATTTGCTTTCATACATTACCTGTCCAAATCTGGATTCAATGTTTCTGTAGTTACAGCAGCAATATTCTTTGGATATGATGTATTGTTTTGGAATATGTGAAAATTATCAATGTCTGATATTATTTTTATCATCTCCTTGGTATAAGTGAGAGATAAGTCAATGCATGAGAGTTAGAATTGTGCATTCCCATGAGGGAAAACTTAGGTGTGGTCCTAATTGAAGTGAGGTGTAATCTCCTGGAATCAATGCATTGTGTGTCGTGTCCTGAGATGATCTGACTGAACACAACGAACAGTACATGGCCAGTTATAGTAGTAGATTCCACGTCACTCTCTTATCTATTTCCTAATTTAAATAATTGCTTTCTACATAGACTTCTATAAGGACTTGTATAAACTGTCAACCTTTACTACACCTCAAGATGGCAGTGTTGCTTTTCAAATAAAAAATATTAAAAAACATACGACAAGGATCAAAGGTCGATCTGTCTTAACAAAGACCCTATATTCAATCCTAGACTTTAGGTCTCTGTCATTTTTTGATTTAATAATTTTCTCTCCTAGTCACTTCAAGGATTTTACTGAGTACTCATCACTAGACATTCCTTTACCATTAATCGACAGAATACATTTATTCTTCAGTTAAAACAACTTATTTCTAAACCTTCAGTAATTTATACTGTTATAACATACTTCAAAATATTTCTTAATATTATGTTCTGTGCTACTAATAGAATATATTGATTATAAGAATATATTTTCGTGAATATATTGATATACTTGCATAGATATGTTTTTTCCTGTTATAGAAAATATCTTTTTAATACAAGGAAAACAAACCTATAAATTGTCTGTCGTGTCTGGCATGTAGACTCGGCATATATCCTATAAAGACATTTTATCGTCTATAGCATCGTAGTCTGGCACTTATAGTTTTAAACACACATTGTCTGTGAAAAAAAAATCTCTCAGGGTTCATTCCAAAACTAGGTTAAAGTTGAGAAAGACTTTACATTAAAACAAGATGGCTACAGGCATCCATTTTGTGTTACTCTAAAATCCCTGACAGCACTCGCACACCCTAGCACTCGCACAACCTAGCACACCGCACACCCTAGCACCCTAGCACTCAACCTAAACTAAGCATTCAGTGCGGGTGCGTCTCGATAATAAAATACGAAACAAAAACCAGGGAGAGAGCACTCCAGTCAACACATTCAAAAACCAGCAACAACAGCTTCATGCATGGGTACATAATACCAGATTTTACCACAATTTGAAAAATTCTAAAATCTGAGCTTTGTTGAATAAAATGGTGGAAATTTGGTTCGCAATGAATGGAGGAGTATCTGTGGCAGGGAGGGGTGCATACCCAAGGGATTCATATAGAAAACACATGGGGGGGATCCTATGGCATCGGAGAAAAATATAAAAGCGACAAATATGTTTTGGGAGGACAGACCTTTTTATTTGTATTTTATGTTATATGCCTGAGGAAGTGTATTTTATACACGAAACGCGTTGAATTTCTGTACCCAATAAATTCTGCTTTTATACCGAAAAGCCTCTCTGATGGTCCCGTGGCGGCTGGAGTCTCTGAGTCGGGTCTCCTATGTTTGTGGATGTGGGGTAACAGCCATCGATGTTTGCTTTATATGCTTTAAAGTATATGAATCTTGTGAGTGCGATTGAAAGGGGTATTTCACATTCAATTTATTGATATAATGCACTATTAAGGTTTTCTGTGTCATTATTCCTTAGATTCCACACTTTTTATATTGTAAGCAGTGTTTCCCAACCCTGGTTCTCAGGTCCCTCTAACAGGTCAGGTTTTAAGGATTCCCTTGGGGCAAATGCAGACTGAATCCTGCAATCACTGAGCAGCAAATCATCTCAACTGTGCTGCGCTTCAGATATCCTGCAAACCTGGCCTGTTAGTGGGCCCTACAGACCAGGGTTGGGGACCCCCTACCTTAAAGGACAGGCCTCAACTCACCTGTTGCACCTGATGGCAGACCAGCACATTGACCTCGTCCCTGAGAGCCAATCACGCAGCGCTGAGCGTTGACCTCTTTAAGCTCCGCCCACTGAGAGCAAGCACGGCATTGAGATCAGTGTGATATTCGTTCCCTCGCAGGGAGATCAAGCCTGGCTGCTACCGGTTCATGCTAAACTTCTGCTCTGAAAACCAAATTTTTGGCTATACAAGTTGAAATGTACCCCGTAGGAAAAGTCCTTTTTTTTAAAAAAAAAATTATTCAGATTTATTATTTTTTTTCTTATAATTCAGTTAAGGGAAAATATAGAAGTGTGGTGTTTTAAATTGACCATTGTGTCTCTGAATTTCCTAGTCGGTCGCAGCGTTTCTCCCGTTTGGCCGTTGCATATGGCTTCTCGTGCTTCGCTCTCTGTGCTGTAGCCGCCCCTGACAGATTGCTCCTGCTTTTTCTTCACCGAGTTTTGGCTTCCTTGTTAGCAGCTGTCACTCGATTTTAACTTTCATTAACTCCACTCACGCAGTGCCACACGGTGACAAATGGGAGACCTGTCACCGGAGGCAGAGCGGCGGCTGACGACCATTAATAACGGGGGTGAGCGTCCATGTTTGTTCTTTTTAGTAATATTTATAATACAGGGATTTTCTAAACGCTGGCCTCACGTTTCTAAGAGCCCTCATGTACTTCAGGGGCTCCTCCACGCTATATTTAACCGTTTAATGTGCCATAATAATTGGGCAAATTAAATTTTTTGCTTCTGGCTTGGAAGCAGGATTCACACGGAGGTGTGACCACATGAACAATCAAACCATTATATTATTCCGGGTGATTTTTTTTTTTTCAATGTTGCCCTCAGTGACCACTTTCATGGTGTGTATTTACAATTCAGATTTCGGGCCCGTTTTTAATGCTCTTGTCAGCAGCTCCTCTTCCCAGGTCTGACTGGCTGGCTCTGCCCCCCCCCCCCCCACCCCTGTTGAATTCGGGTCCAGTAAGCGGTGTCCACTGACCGGCGGCAGGGCTTATCGTTTTTTTTTTTTTTTCTTCCCACCCCTTTCAGTTCATTAAACCACCCCCCCACACACACACACCCCCCCCCCCCCCCGTTTGGTTCTATTGAGCAGCGGCAGATCCGGTGTGTGGCAGATCCGGTGTTTGGCGGGGCTGCGGCGGATCCGGCATGTGGTTGATCCGGTGTGCGGGCGGGGTTTAGTGCGGGGCGGCGAATCCAGCGTACGGCGGGTCCAGGGGGCAGCGGGTCCAAATCTGACTGCGAGGGTATCCGGCTGTCGTAGGATGCGCGCGCAGCCTCTACCGGTCTGTTGCGAGCGCATCTAGCGCCCTGGATGCACGCGCAGCCGAGCGATAGAGCTGCGTGCGCATCCGGCGTCTGTTCGAAGCAGCGGCATCAGGCTTCTATTTTATAAATAAAGATTATATTCCGTGTCAAATGAGCCCAACATCTGTGGGTGTATTTTAATACAAAGTGTCTTAGACTATAAAATGTTTTATGTGCATTGTTTTTGTTTGCGTGTGTTGAGACAAACTGGTTTTTCATGTTGCTGTTCCCAAACCTGTAAACCTGTGATCTTTTTGAATCCTCCTAGAACTGTAATTTCCCAGCCTGCTCTTTAAATCCAGCGCCAGCACGTGTTACTGTCAAGGTTAATTGAATGGGACAGGGTTGCGGGCATCCTGTGCGGCCACCTTTTTGGCTCCAGCATTCGCTGGAAAGTATGTTGGAGAAGCCTCACGATGTTAATCTGTATCATGTGAAACCTGCAGAGAGTACAAGTGGTCAGACGTAAGGTTATAATTCCTGGTGGTTTCATAGGTTTATCGGTAAAGTCCCTTTGTTCTCTTACCGCTGGATACAGCCGGGAGATTCCCTCGATTATCTACGATTTAGCTCAATGTTGGCCTCTTTTACAGTAATTTTCTGTATATCGAGGACGCAGGATCTGTAAATGGAGCGTCCGGTGGCTTGGACAGGCACTTGCGGAACCTGTTGGCTATGCACTACCCATGCTCGTACAGGCGCCTGCGGAACCCGTCGGCTCTTCGCTGCCCATGCTCGTACAGGCGCTTGCAGAACCCGTCGGCTCTGCGCTGCCCATGCTCGTACAGGCGCTTGCGGAACCCGCCGGCTCTGCCCATGCTCGTACAGGCCCTTGCAGAACCCGTCAGCTCTGCTCGGTCCGTCAGCAGATCCAGAGTCCTCGATTTACAGAAAAGTAAAATAAAGGTCGACCTTGAACTCTTAAGTTGTGTTTAATGGAGGAAATCTCCCGTCGTAGCTGCTGGCACCTGTAGTGTTCAGGGTCTGCTCTTGTGGGCTGCAGAAAGCTCTGCTCAAATAGAGCGAGATGGGGAGCGATTCCAAGTGGATGGACAGGGCGGCGCGCAGCACGCGATCCAGCAGTCCCATATTTTCTCTCCTCAACAATAAAAGGAAAGAGTAAAGTATTGGTGTTCAGAATGAATGCATCGATTACCTAATTGCTATTTATTCCATATATTTCTAGGTCAAGGTCCAAAACAGGTAAAAATATTTATAAACCTCCCCCGCTCTATTGATTTCGATGAAGCGATTAGGAGTGAAGCCACACAAGCACTTGAATTATCCCCCGACGACGTCAAAGAGGACAGCATCGTCCAACTGCGTTACGTCAAGTTCCAAAATGTTAACAGTGTAACGGTAAGTCCAGGAGCGTTAAAATTCAAATATGACGTGCAGATATTACCTAGAACCCCCTCAATACACTGCATGAGGTGCAGATGTTACCTAGAACCCCCTCAATACACTGCATGAGGTGCAGATATTTCCTAGAGCCCCCAATACACAGCATGAGGTGCAGATATTACCTAGAACCCCCATACACTGCATGAGGTGCAGATATTACCTAGAACCCCCCTACACTGCATGAGGTGCAGATATTACCTAGAACCCCCATACACTGCATGAGGTGCATATATTGCCTAGAACCCCCATACACTGCATGAGGTGCATATATTGCCTAGAACCCCCATACACTGCATGAGGTGCATATATTGCCTAGAACCCCCATACACTGCATGAGGTGCATATATTGCCTAGAACCCCCATACACTGCATGAGGTGCAGATATTACCTAGAACCCCCATACACTGCATGAGGTGCAGATATTACCTAGAACCCCCATACACTGCATGAGGTGCAGATATTGCCTAGACCCCAATACACTGCATGAGGTGCAGCTATTACCTAGAACCCCCATTCACTGCATGAGGTGCAGATATTACCTAGAACCCCCCATACACTGCATGAGGTGCAGATATTACCTAGAACCCCCATACACTGCATGAGGTGCAGATATTGCCTAGACCCCCATACACTGCATGAGGTGCAGATTTTACCTAGACCCCCCCTCCCACACGCTGCATGAGGTGCATATTTTTCGAATACCTCCCATAGATGTTTGCATTGCGTATATCTAGAATACTCTCTCGATGCTGAATGAGGTGCTAGGTTTATCTAGAATCCTACATATGGTCACGGTGTGTGCTTGGTATGTCTAGAATAGTCCACCAACCTCTGTGCTTGTTGCTACATTGCTCTAGAATATCCCATCAGCCACTGGCAGGTGCTACACTCTATATCTAGAAAAATCCTGACACTAAGTTCAGCGTGCTGCGAGATAACGTAGATCTTTTCTGCTGTTGGATATTCAGAAGTTCTCAAAGAGAATTGTCACTTTACAAATCGACATACTTGAAAACGAGAGAAATCTCAATGTATCCTTCCTGGTAACAATACTTTTATAAATAGAATATTGTTACTACGCCACAGCACTCGTATAGGTTTCATGTTATTTCTATAAGTTTATTATGTTTTTATTGCGGCACCCCCCTATATCGTTTCATGTTGCGTAAACAGAGTTTATTCTTCAGCTTAATCTACCCGCTCAATTAGCAAACCCATTCCACCCGGCGGCTCACAGGTGGCAGGGCCGAAATGACATTGGTAGGACAGTTTCAATTTGTGCGATCTGTGAAATTCGTTAGGCTAATTGATATCTGAACTAATTAAATTATGTTGTTTTATTGCCTGGCCACCTGATCCCGCGAATGTTGCGTTCACACCAGATTTATCATCCTTATCCCCCGGTGTCTGCTAAACTAACCGTTAATCATTCTTCTTTCAGCTATTTGTCCAGTCCAATCAGGGTGACGAGGAGACCACAAAGATCACGTACTTCACTTTCATCGGGACCCCAGTACAAGCCACCAATATGAACGACTTCAAACGGGTAGGTGTCCGCTCGGCTAGCGCTCCACTTTAAACCTGGCCCTCTGCAATCTACATGTAGGGTTTAAAAAATAAATAAAATGCGACATTATCTTTTTTTTTTTTTTTTTTTTTTTTTATAAACCCTTATTTGTGTGGACTTTTTTTTTTTTTTTGGTTCTTTAACCGTCAGCATTCTAAATATAACAAAGTGTGACAAAAGCCGCAATAACACAATACAGAAGCCTACAAAGGCGAACACAAATTTGGTTTAGCTTCAAACTTTCCTTATTTTCCATGAAATCGGTTTGAATAGAAAATATAGTCATTGGCAAGGTTAGAAATAATTTATTTTAAAGCGACACTCAGCACATCCTGACCACTTTCGCATTTAACCCTTTCACTATCAAGTGATTTTCCAAAAATCATTGTCAGGAACCAGTTTTTTTTTTTTTTTTTTTTTTTTTTTTTTTTTTTTTTTTGTAGAAATCCTTTCAAATTAATTATTTGAGCTTTTACCCCTTGTATTTCTTACTGTAAATAACCATTTTGGCCACTAGATGGCACCATCTACTGCCATATTGAGATACAGCGCTTTGAGCGGCTGGTTTATTTATTCTTTTTTCCCCTGCATCGGCTGCTGAATGTTTGATGTCCGAGCTTTCAGCAGCTGATTTTACAGTTTTAGCTCTTTGAGCTAACCCACAGGGTTAAAACTTTGGCACCTTCTGCAGCCCAAAAGCAAATTAAATTAGTTTGCAGCAAATTAACGTCATTTGCTTTTGGGCTGCAGATCAGCATCTCTCAATATCGCTACTGAAGGGGTTAAAGTGGTCAGGGTGTATAGCACCCCCCCTTCAGCACCAATCTGTGCAAAGTGGAGTAGTTTTCTCCACCCACACAAGCGTCACCAGCAGCCGGAATTTTGAATTTCCCGGTCTCATGTTGGTCACTACCTGCTGACGTCACCCTCTCTCAAATCTCCTGTGATAGCGAGCGTCCTGAGAGAGGCAGCTGATGGATTGGTTCTGCACTTGTGTGCGCAGCTCCGATCCATCTTCCTGCGCAGGCGTTATGAAACTTGCATACGTAAAGTGCGCATGTTCTTTGCGATGTGCGGTTTGTGTTTCCTAGGCGGCACGGTTTGCATAGGTACGCAAATAGCGTAGAAAAGGTGCAGGGTCTTCCACATTTTGGAAACCCTTGATCGAACAGGAATGAGGGATGTGATTATATAATAATGGCGTCCTTCAAACTTTTTGGTCAAAGAATCCACCATGTCCAACAGTTACTCTCCGACAGGCGTTTGGTTTTCTAGGTTTGTTTGTTGGGGGTAATCAAGAGATTTCACCCAGAGCTTCCTGAAGCTCCTCCCACATGTTGGATTGGCGTGATGGGCACTTCCTGCCTCCATGGGGTCACACTGCTCCCACCACACCTCATTCTGGTGCTGGCTACTCCATTAACCCTTCACTAGAGTTATTTTCCATTCAGTCACTGCCAGGACCCAGTGTATTTATGGAAAACAACCTTCCATTGTAACCCGTGTAAATATTAGCGGATTATGAGACTGAATTTGGTGCACAATGACCACACGAAACCCATTGTGTGGAGAGTACTGAATGTATTTATGTATAAATTGGCTATTTAAGCACTGCGGAAACTGTTGGCGCTATATAAATAATTTAGGGCTGACATCGCCACCGTGTTGCACCGAACGGTGAATTTTGCCATAGGTGCAATCTCAGGGCAATTTGTCTATTCAGTATGTGCTGACGTTCCTCCCGACATCCGTCGCAGCATTGTGACGCTTCGACAGGGCTGGCCACACGCTGTAGCACGTGCACGAATTGCGTGCGCAACAGCGGATGTGCCGAAAGCCTCCCCGTCAAAACGCAACGACGTGCCTTCGGGGCTACAAAGCGCGATCCTCCAGGATCGAGCCTTGCACCGCTGGGTGTACTAACTGCACTCAGCGAGGCGGCCAGACGGGCATCAGAGTGAAAGGAACGTCCCCTCTCACAGACGTTCCTTCCACTCTGCAAAACACTTGTCTGACCCTGGCCTAAAGGGTGAAGTCGGGAGAAGAGAACAATCTAATCCAACTAACCGATTTGGAAGGTGAGATAAATGGGCGAATTTTTCTGTTTTTTTGACCTAGATTGTTCACTTCTCCTGACTTTCCCCCTTTAGTGAATAGACCAGTAAACTGTCAATTCGCCAAATACAGGCACCAAAACAGTCTATTTGTAAATTCACAGAACACTGAATTGCACCAAAATTTTGTCAAATACCTGATTTTTCCTTTGTTTCGACAGGTTTAAACAGGCGAATCAAACAGCTTTAAATGGAATCTCTTTGTAAATTAATTTTCTTTACAAAAACCCTTTTTTTAATTTTATTAAACCTTTTTGTATTGTTATAAAAGACATTTTTAAGAATTTTATTATTTAAGCAAACTCTTTTTTTTTTTTTAATTTGGGTCTTTTTATTAGACCCATTTTAATAAAAAAATCCTACACCCCCCCCCCCCCCCCCCCCGTGAAATGACTTCCTTTTATTTTTTTCAACTCTGGTGGAATTCGTAACTTTTCACCAACATCCGGTAACGGCTTCGGCAACTCCATTTTCGGTGAAATACAGTGACCATTCGCTAAAGAGTGAATTCACCATATTTTTGGCCAAATTGCGTTAAATTTCGGTGCTTTGTGACTCGACCCTTAGTGTTTCACCACGGATTGCAGTATTCAGAAAACACGAGTGTGTCCTTTCAGAATCCTTAGGAGAAAAGAAGACGTCAATGTCCTCTAACAGACACACAGAATACTTTAATTTGCTGATAGGAAATACAGAAATGAGTCCAAAATAACAAAACCTCCAAACCGTGCAAAACATTAGGGGTTCTACAGATAGCACCGAAATGTCTGCGCGCTTCGGCGATTTCATTTTGCCAACCCTGCAGTGAATTCACTAGTCACTGCAGGGTTGCCGAAGATGGTCGTCGAACTGACCAAAAAAAAGAGAAATTCTGCTGTTCTTCTAGAAGGGGTTTAAACGAATAAAAATGCATTAAAATGTGTTTAAATAATAAAAAGGTCCTTTAAAAATAAAATTAGTAAAAAAAAAAACTCAATCAAAAATTTTGTCCAAAAAAAAAAAAAAAGCCTTTTTGCTGAAAATGAAAAGCATAAACCACTAAACAAAATTAAACTTCCCTTTTTACTTCTCTTTTTTTTTTTTTTCTACAATGAATCCTATGGGATTCGCCTGTTTAAACCTGTCGAACTGAACCACTGAAAATCAGGGCATTTCACTGACACTTCGGTGCAGTTCGGCGTTCTGTGAATAGATTAACCATTACTACTCTATGGGGACAATTTTGCTGCTGCTGAATTGTGGCGGACTGCGCCATATTTGGCGAATTGACAGCGTTCAGAATGGACGAACTGCCCTGAAATTCGGTGGCTAGTTCGGTTCTTTCTGAATAACCCCAACTGTGTTTTGAATCAGTTACTGATTTCTGCTACAGAGATTGTTTGAATAATAAAACTGATCCTTTTTTTTAAATTTTTTTTATGTGAAGCAAAAATACATCAAAAGCCGCTAACCACTGGCATAAATATTAGTTTCCCAATATACACCCTTTAAGTCCTGTGCTCCCCTCATTTCCCCTCTTTTCATTCTGGATCTTGTGGGTTTGCGTTTCTAACATGTTAATCTCTCCGCTCAGGTTGTAGGAAAGAAAGGGGAGAGCCACTGACAACATGGAAGACGCTGGAAGCCGACCTCGCACGAGGAACGTGATCTTCACTCTCTAGGACAAGTGCTTTAAGCTTGAGAGCTGACGTTCCCTTCACTCAGATTAAATCCATTGCTTTTTGTTAAACTGTTTCATAAAAGGTAAATCTATTTGAACCTGGCTACATCGATTTGTAAATAAACATGAATTCTTTTGCCAACATAAGTTTTGTGCGAGTACCTGGGTGTTACCGCCTGAGCAGGTGTTTTTATTTATATATATATATATATATATCAGTATACTCCTAGCAGACACAACAGAGATTCACGCTGCTGAAAGAATGAATCGGTGTGTCTGGAAATGTGAAAATGGGATGCAAAAAGGTATACAGGGTTAATCAAAGCGAATCGAAATGTCACTGCACGTTCAATGTCTTTTCGTTCTCTTCAATTCGGTACGATTTGGTGATCCCATTTCGGCGACCCTGCGTTGTATTCAGCAAGCACAACAGGGCCGTCGTAGTGCAGGGAAAAGTCGCCGAAAACTCGCCGCAAAACCTGGGCGAACGCACACCGAAACCAGCAAAAACATCTGGATTAACCCCAGAGAAACCCGAGCAGGAGCCCATCACAGAGCAGCCGCCGGAATAACCCGACACCGCAGACGAATGGAGTGGAAAGAAAAAGAAAAAAAAAACGGTACGATTGAATGTTTACAAACAGCGTTTCCCTTTTCAAAGAAATTACAGAACGAAAATGTCTGAAATTTACATATAAGATCCAATGAATGATAATAAGGGCTGTTACAAAAAAATCGCTTTAAAAAAAAAAAAAAGATGCTTGCAAAAAAATCTCAAATGCTTAAAAAATCTATAAAGAGACTTTTTACTGCAGATTAAAATAATAAACGGTTTATTAGATACTAGGTGGAAAGCCTGCCCCGAGGGTAGTCTATTGTTGTTGTTGTCGCCAGCTCAGAATTCACGTCCACATAGTTTTTTTTCAATGTCCTATCCAAGAGTATCTCTCTATATAAATGCGTCCATCGCCATCCCATCCGCAACAGGAGGGCCAACTGAGCATCTGTGATGGGTGCGCGCAGCTGACGGCGCATTACAAAGGCATTTATATATTAAAGCAGGTTCCTCTTCCCTCTTAGATTGTAAGCTCACGGGAACCGGACCCTCAGATTGTAAGCTCATGGGGCCCCTTAGAGTGTAAGCTCATGGGGCCCCTTAGAGTGTAAGCTCATGGGGCCCCTTAGAGTGTAAGCTCATGGGGCCCCTTAGATTGTGTTGGGCTTGGGCGGGCATTTTTTTTGTAGCGTATACATTATGCGGATATTTAATGGCACGTGGTATGCATGGCATGGCAGGCTGGTGTTTAGGCACACTGGTATTATGAGACACTGGTATTATGGCTGGCAGACTGGTATTGTATATGGCTGGCAGACTGGTACTGTGCATGGCAGACTGGTACTGTGCATGGCAGACTGGTACTGTGCATGGCAGACTGGTAACATGGCTGGCAGACCGGGCACTGAGGAGATGGAGGCCGGGCACTGAGGAGATAAACAAATCCGATCCATTGGAGAGACGCTGTGCTGTGCACCTCTCCAATGGATCGGATTTGTTTTGTCCCTCGCGCACGCCGGCTGTGCGTGTGCCGCGGCCGTTGGATGCGCGCAGCCAACCGCCGCTGGTCGCGCGCGCATGCGCAGTCCGTTTTTTTGGCAACGGACATGCCAGCCCTTATCGTTTTATGTTATAGATTGGATTAAAACGGGAATATTTTTAACATTGAAGCCTATGGGATTCTCCTGAATAAACCTGACAAATGAAACCACCGAATGGCAGGGCATTTCAGGAACCTTTCACTGATGGTTTGTGTTCTCTGAATAGACAAAGCATTGCTTCTCTATGGGGATTTCACTGCCCTCGAACAGGCAACGTATGTGCAAGCAATTCGCCAACATTTGGCGAACTGCCTGCTCTCTGAATAGCTGAATGGCCAGGAAAGGTTAACCGTACGCTGAATTTCAGCGTTCGGTTACCTTTCGGCTAGAATTCGGAGCTCTTTGAATAACCCTGATAATGTCGTGTTTCTCTAGGGGTTATTCCCTAACCTTCGAATTGTGTCCTACAGTGAATTTCGCAGTTCGGGGCAATTCGCCGGTGTTTGGCGGCGCCACGTTTGTCTCTTAGGAGATTATCGTGTGTTATAGTCACAGAACGCTGTATTGCAGCAGAGTGTCCTGATTTTTACGGTTACGACTTGCTGGCGTTAACCCACACCCAATGGGTGGCACCCGCCTGTCCTTAAGGGGTTAAACAGGCAAATCCCATATTTTTCAATGTAAAAAAAAAAGATGGATCTATATCTCTAATCTCCAGCGCCCCCCCGCCGGCTGCTGCTCCTGGTCCCCTCCCCCGGCCTGCCTACCGAGCTGATGCTTGGCACGCGGCCTTGGCTGTAGGGGGGACGTCCTATGGCGCGTGCCAACTGGTGGGTAAGACTATCGCGGCCCGTAGATGCTAGCAGGGGGGTGCGATGCCACAGCGTTTAGATTGTGTAGGTGCCCCATATGAAAACAGCTCTGAGGCATGGACTCCATGAGACCTCTGAACGTGTCCTGTGCTCTAGGTCTGGCCTCCATGGTTCAGATTAGAAATTCCAGCACATTCCACCGATGCCCAGTGGGGATTGAGATCTGGGGCATTTGGAGGCCAAGACAACAACTTGAAATCTTTGTCATGTTCCTCAAACCATTCCTGAACAGTTTTTGCCGTGTGGGGGGGGCATTATCCTGCTGAAAGAGGCCACATCAAAGAACACCATGGCCATGAAGGGGTGCACGTGGTCTGCAGCAATCACTAGGTAAGTGACCTCGTGTCATGGGGCGTCAAGGATACAAGGCTTGGATACGGTGGGTAACCAGGGTTTATTGATGCATATACAGGAAAAGGGCTGACTGGGAACTTGGACAGAGCAGGGAAACAGGAGACACAGTGTGGGTTCCCTGTGTAGGCACAATGGAGCGGGGGGGCAGCAGGGTATTCCGTGTGGTATCCAGAAAGGGTTGATCCATATAACAAAGTCCAAATGTCGAGGGCAGATGGAGAGCAAGGAAAGTCCAGGAACCAAGGCCAAAGGTTCGGTACACAGATAAATGCAGGAGTCTGGAGAGTAGCTACTAGCAGACGGACCGATGCAAAGAGTAGTGAAACGTCAATGCAGAAGCACTGGGAGAAGGATGAGACCATGTTAAAGAGCCAGTCAGGGCTAAATGGGGGAACACCTGCTGAGCCTGCAGGAGGGCTGAACACAAGACATTCCAGAAAGGGAGCTGCCGGGGCTATTCGTGGTCCAGCAGCACAGTTCTTGGCCTTCCTGCAGGTGCTGTGACACCTCTCCTCCATCTTCCCCTCTGAAACAAGCCAGCAAGGTATTCTTCAATCAACACAACTTTTCCGCATTGTTTCTTCTCTAATAATACTTGTTTTTTTTCTTCGCATCTATTATATCTTGACTGCTAGTTTATTTTATTTTCACCTTTCCCTCCTTTTTTTTTTGTTTAACCCCTTAGTGACTGGGCGTTTTACACAAATCCATCCTTTAGTGCCCGTTGCTGTTTTTACGTTTATGCTCTGTTTGTGTTTAGGTCAAATTTCCCTCTTACTCGTTTATGGAACCCGCACATATTATATACTGATATGGATACTGCAAGAACATCACAGGAATGGCCACATCCAGTGATGAGAGATAGCTGCCTTGTCACCAGACCCAGTGACCATACAGGAGACAGAACTCGAGTGAGAATAATAGAAAACGAGGACACAAGTGCTGTCTCAAGTTATTTCTCTTTACTCTGGGCAAAATTTCATACACCCAGTAGTTTTGTCAAACATTTGGAGCGTCACAAATTCATGAATTACAAACCGATACGTCAGCATTATAGGAAGAGGTGTTTTTCCTACTTTTGGGCAGTACCTAGACTTACACAAACATTTCCTGTACTAGCCTAGTAGGCACACGCCTAAATTGACATCACAGCTATATCCTATTCTAGGAATAGGAATGTTCCATAGGATGTATTTAAACAATTGACCATGGACCATGTGTATCCTTCCCTTCCTCTCGGCTGGTCAGCCTCTCATAGTTTCTAGAGGAAATGAAATTGAATAGACCATCTGCACTCCTTGATAACAGGAAGCCAAAAAAGACCATGCTTCAGCATTACCTCATGATCAGGCATTTGCTGAGCAGTCAATCTGGCCTATATATTATTATATAGATATCAAATATTACTAGAATATAGAAATATGAATTCAATGAATTATCTACCATATTTAAATACCTTTCAATCCGTCTTTTGATCATGAATCACGTGATCACTAATTAAAAAGAAAATTAAACTAAACTAAACTAGTGAACCTATTACAAATGGGGTTACATTGTCATCACATTATACATATAAATCATTCTAATACGTAGAAATAAAAAAAAAAAGAGAGATTAGTCATTACTCATAAGCTTGTAGATTCATCTCAGAATTATTAGGGACATACATATGATCCATTATAACCTGGCAAGGAGGTTCCTTTCTGTTAGGTTCTGGTGAAGGCATTCTACCAGTAATGTTAAATCTCATTCGTATCACTGCAGTACCACGATGTTCCTGTAAGAGGGGAGCACGTATAAAAGTGGCACCGGGATTGTTAGTAGTTTTAGAGAAAGTAGGCAATGTAAACAAATCATCATCAAAAAGACTTAGATTCAAAGCAACTCCTTCATACGGTATACCATATTTAGAACTAGTTGGTTTGGCCATACATATCCAGCAGGACTTGTTGAAACCTGAAAGTTCATATATAGTCTGAGCAGCATACGCATAGTTATTAGGTTGATGCAAGTCTCTTTTCAAACGCATATTAAGAACTGGGGGACGAGCAAAGGAGATATTGTGGGGACCTACAATATCTTCCAGAAACATCTGTGATAGTAACATGAACTACCAGAAAGTATTATGAAATAAATCATAATGATTAAAAGCGAACCAACAAAAATACAACAGTTCTTGGAAAAAGAGCAAAACATCTTGGTAGTAGTTCTAGCAATAGACACTGCAAGTGTAAAATCAGAGTAAATACAATATGTATTACTTTGTGAAAAAGGAAAGTTCATCAAAAAATAAACAGTTCGTGTAAATGAGGACAAAAGGGTACTACTCGTCAGGTTGAGTAGGACAGTTAAGAGGCATAAAAAAAATAAATTGGGGGGAAAACGATTCTTCAGCTGGGAAACCAGCCAACAGGTTAGCAGGGGCTGACAACTGCTGTGGCCCACACTCCAGATTCATCAGTGGGGTACGTCACAGGAGGAGGTCATCTAGAAGCAGGGGTCATCGATTCCACGTCTGGGGTTGAGGTCACAGGTGGATCAGGGATGAATGGCGCTTTCTTTATCCTTGATGCATGGATCCAGGAAGGTGATTCATCAGTCAGCACGGCGGTTCTGGTCACAGCAAGGACGGTAGTCGGCTCTCCATATGGTGGATCAATGGTTTTGTGACGATGCAGGGCCTTCACGAGCACTCGATCTCCTGGAACAAAACGGTGAGTAGGATCTGTGGAGAGAGGCGGGAAAGAGCAGGAGACCGTTCTATGGAAATCATGCAATGTTTTAAGCAATTGAGTAACATATGCTTCTCTAAATTCATCCAGATCACCTGGTAACATTACCAGGGGACCTTGCTTAGGAATCCATGGGGTAGGAAAGGGTCTTCCCATGAGAACTTCAAAGGGGGAAAGGCCAGTGACAGAATGGGTGGTCATTCTTATTTCTGCAAGAATGGCTGGAAGGTAATCCGGCCAGTTCTTGAAGGTACCCTCAGTAGCTTTTCTAAGTTTATTTTTGATATTTCTATTTTGCCGTTCCACGATTCCGGAACTTTCCGCATGGTATGGGCAATGAAACTTCCATTGAATGGCCATTAATTTTACCAATTCCTGTGTGATCTTGGAGGTAAAGGCAGGACCATTATCTGAATCAATAGATATGGGGCATCCATATCTGGGTATTAATTCTTTACAAAGAATTTTGGCAACAGTTCTGGCATTTTCTCTTGCAGTAGGGAAGGCTTCAGGCCATCTAGAAAACTTGTCAACTATTACCAGAAGGTATTTCAGGTTACCTTTTGCAGTGGGCATGTGTGTAAAATCATTTGGAGTTCCTGGAATGGACCATTAGCAGGCGGTAGGTGTTGAGTTTTAATTTTTGGGCCCTGTGTATTATTTCTGGCACATAAAGGCAACGAGAAAGTTGGGAATTAATCATAGCCTTAAGATTACAAACAGAAAAATGCTTAGCCATTTCGCTGTATGTGAGTTTGGGAGATCTGTGGCCAGGACCGTGAAAAGAAAAAATAAAGATTGGCGCTGCTGCAGCAGGTAAGCCAACTCTTCCTCCTTTCTCATAAATTCTAACATCAGGCGGAATTTCTTGAGACTTCAAAAGGCCTTCTGAGGCCCAATGATAAACATCAGCTTCAGTAGCACCTGCCTGGAGTTCTTTAAGCATCCATTTCTGGGGCAGCAGAAAAGGAGAAAGGTAGCAGGTGACAATTGGAGGGTGAGGAACAAGAGAAATGGTAGGAGATGAAAGAGCAGCAGCTTTAGACTCAGCGTCAGCAAAGTGATTGCCACGAGAAACAAAGAGTCAACAGGATCATGACCTTTGCATTTAACAACAGCAAGACGAGAAGGCAATAGAATAGCAGACAGGAGATCAGAAATCAGATCAGAATGAGAAATAGGACGTCCATCAGCCGTAGTAAAACCACGACGATGCCATAGTGCACCAAAATCATGCACAACACCAAATGCATAACGAGAGTCAGTATAAATGGTGACAGGGAGATCTTTAAAAAGTTTACATGCAGCTGTTAAAGCAAAGAGTTCCGCAGCTTGCGAAGAATTTGAAGGAATGGAAGCAGATTCATGTACAATGTCAGGCAATTCAACCACAGCATAACCAGTCAGATACTGTGAATCAGAAGGACGAGAACAGGAGCCATCAACAAAGATATGACGAATATCAGGACCTTCTAGAGGAGTGTCAGAAAGATCAGATCTAGGAGAGGTCGTTAGTTGAATGAGCGGAAGACAATCATGTAATTCACGAGGCTCCTCTTGGTCTTCGCGTAGACGCAGGAGAGCGTTTAGAACAACAGAAGGACCAGAAGTGACAGAAGAGTATTTGACAGACAAATTGGAGGTAGAAGTTAGTACAGTTTCATAACCAGACAAACGTTGGGAAGAAATGTGCTGGGTAGAAAGGTTACGAAGTACATGCAAGACATTGTGTTGTGTATGGAGAATTGTGTCAGTACCTAGGGTTAAGGACTGAACTGTTTCCACAGCCATGGCACAGGCAGCCAAGGAGCGGAGACAATTTGGCATTCCCTGAACAACAGGTGGCATGACTTTTGACAAAAATGCAGTTGGACGCAGTGCCCCCCGTGGACCTGTGCAAGAACAGCCGCCATTGTGCGCCCATCCTCTCTACAGTAGAGGTGAAAAGGCAGTTTATAGTTCGGTAGCCCCAGTGCTGGTGCAGTAGCCAACAGTTCCTTTAACGTATCAAAGGCAGACACCATGTCCGGAGACCAAACAATTTGGTCCGGAGCTGTGCGCGCAGCAGACGCACGAAGAACAGAGTCATAATAGGAACAGTCTGGTATCCAATGACGACAAAAATTCACCATCCCTAGAAAGGACAACATGTCTGTTTTGGAGGCAGGACGCTTGAGCTGGAGCAGGCTCTGAATGCGGGACGGTGAGAGGACACGAGATCCCTCAGTGAGAACGAAACCCAAATATTCAACCGAGGTGGAGCAAAATTGCATCTTTTTTCTGGACACCTTGTGGCCTTCTGAGTGTAGATGGTTTAGAGAGCAACAGAGTCAGTGTAACATGCAGCTTGGCTGAGGCTACATAGGAGGAGGTCATCCACATACTGTAGTAAGGTGGAGCCTTCCGGCGGACTGTAACTCAACAGAGTCTCACGCAGGGCACGAGCAAAAGACGCAGGACTGTCAATAAATCCCATAGGTAAAACTGACCAACAAAATTGACTACCTTCAAATGTAAAAGCCAAAATGTGTTGTGTATCTGGATGTACGGGGACAGAAAAAAAGGCATTTTTTAGGTCTATGACTGTAAAATGTGTGGAGTCTGGGGGTATGGAGGTGAGAAGGGTTGGGAGGTCAGGTACAATTGGAGAAATAGCTAATTATGATTTCATTGAGAGATCTGAAATCCTGAGTAAAGCGATATCCATCTCCTTTAGGCACAGGATTTACAGGCGTGTTGTACGAACTTACAATGGGACGCAGAATGCCAGTAGCAAGGAAGCGGCGAATGAATTCCCGTATTCCTTCAACTTTAGCAGGTGACAGATTATATTGCTTGTGATAGACAGGACTTGCATATTTTTTTAATTTTGCAGAATATGGAGAGCAGGAGATAGAACCCACATCGTATTCATCAATTGCCCATACATCCGGATGTACACACAATTCGAGATCAGGTGCTGAAAGGAAAGCACAGTGAAGAGGAGAGAAGGAATGGGAGGAAGTGTTAGGTGGAGACACTGGAGAGAGAGGAGTGGGGGCTGTTGGGGATGACATGTGCTGGGAGCAGCTTCAAAAGAAAAAAATGGAGAATACACATGTAAAGATCCAGATGGCATGCAGATAATAGACACAGCAAGCAAAGAAAGCAAATCTCTGCCTAACAAATTAACAGGACAGGTAGGGATAACATGAAAAGAATGAAACACAGAGGCAGGAGAAGAATTTGAAGAAATAGCAATGGGTGGGGTGACAAACGTATCTGTTTAGACTCCATTAATCCCCAAAGATGGCGTCTCAGCAGGTTTAATTGACCACAAACACCACTCTATTGTAAGCGTCGAATTTGTAGCACCCGTATCCACAAGGAATGGGGTTTTATGATCCTCCAAATTAAGGATCACTAGGGGCAAATGGTCAACTGTTTCTGAAACCTGAACACATGAGATGGAGCATGCCTCTGGGCCACATCATGCATTTGATTGGTTTTGCCAATCAATCTTATGACGAGGTGGATCACAGACATTGTTAGGGAGGGTAACAGCATTGCTTGTTGGAGATCTTGGCTGGGGGTTCATAGCAGTATTGCCAATGTTCCTGGGATTATGAGGGCATTCATTACGCCAGTGATTTGGATCTCCACAAATGAAACAAGTACCTAGGTATGTGTGGGGTGTTGAGGACGATAATAAGTCCGTTTAGGGCGAGGACCATTATTACCTGGGGGACCTGAAGGACTGTTAAAAACAGCTAACATATATTTAGAATGCTGCAGGTCAAAGCAACCAGCAGAATCTTTAACAAGAGCCTATTATTAAGATCAATAGGTATCACTGTTGGCCAGTTATCAATCACCTGTTTAGCAACTCTGGGTATCATCTCTGAGATTACCCATGAGAGTTTGAGTGTAGAGGAGACCCATATCTCCATCTAATGTCATGCCGGCATCCTCCTTCCAGTTCTTATGGAACCGGTGGACGAATTCGGTGACAGATTCTTTGGTATTTTGTTTGCATGCAATGGCTGCGACCATAGAACGTCGAGCTCCATAATTACGAGTCCATTCATCACAAACTTCTGTCCACATATCATCAATCTGGGCCGATGTTTGTAAAGGCAAATTTTGGGGTGTAATAGGGGCACCTATTAGAGGAACATGGGGGGGTTGAAGTGAGAGAACACGAGTCCAATCAAAACCAGTGTCATCAGCATATCCCATGACACCGTTAATGATCAACTTGTAATCTTCCTGAGTTAATTGCAATCCTCGTGTCGCCCGTTTAAGGTATTGTGTTGTCGCAGTCGGGGAAATTCTGGGACTAGGAGAACCCTTAATTATCGAATTTAAGGTTCCTATATCAGGGGGCATAATAACGACATTATTTCCTGCAATTAAATAGGGCATCTGATATCTAGCAGGGGGGTTGATAGTTTTGCCAGATTGGGTCCTAGTTATTATGTTCTGAAGTTGGGGTTCAAATTGGTCAATAAAAGATTGCATTTGGGGAGAGTATCCTACACGGTTGGGTTTGGAAGTGGATACAAATGAAGATGTACTGAATTTAGACATAGGGTTTTATTTTGCCAATCATATGTGCTAGTTTCATCTTGTTCTGTGTCAGATTCTGTTTCAACATGGGGTATTCCTACGATGCACCTAAAACACCTATATTTTGTGTTAGGGCTTCGGGGGAAGGCAGAGGATTTGTAGTCGTTTCAATAGTTGTAATCACAGCTGCCAAAGTCTTAGGGTCAAGGCTGGGATAAAGGGAAGGGTTTGGGAGTAGGTTGTGAAAGGGCAGGAGGAGAGGAATTGTAAGGTGGGGGATTATCTATGGACCATGATATATCTTTAGGAGTTTTAGAAATGGGTTATATGAAGAGGACAAGTGAATCCACCTTTACCACATTCCTTCATATATTTTCTATCCCAATTTGAGTCAGGTTGGAAATATGGGAAAGCTTTCTGGTCGCCTAGACATAAGCCTTTTATCATGGACATATGATAGGAAGAGAAGCTTCCTGAATTTGGAATGGATCAAAAGAATGCATGGCTGTAGTCCAGCCAGCGAGACAATCTTATAAGGGCGTGGTGAAATATCCGCCAGCAACACGTTGTACATAATCGGCGGGCGTTTCAGCAGGGCCATTTTGGGGCATTAACTTCTTATTGAAGTGCTTATCTAATTTGCCCGTTGTTTTTGGATCTATATGGGAGGATTTTTTGGCACCCATATCGCAAAAAAAAGGCGCGGTGGAGGGGGGAAGGAGAAGGGCCAGCGCAATTAAAAGGGTGAGAGGGAAAGGCAAAATGCAAAAATGCGCAGTTTCCTCTATTGTCACTGAGCCAAATCACAAAACAGCAATCTCCATTCTATTTAAAATCTTTTTAACTACACTATCAGGGAGAACACGCACAAATAGGAAATAACAAGTAGTCAGGTAAATAGAGATCCAATTCTCGGGGCGGGAAACTTAAAGGTATTAATCTTTTAAAATATAATACTCTTTACAACACAATTCAAATGTGAGTCACTAACTGCGGGGACATCCAACAATTGATCAAGGAAACAAAGAGAAAGGATCACTATTCTTTACCCAGACGATTGTAAAAAATCCTATTTTTCATTCACCATCACTCAAACAGTCAAATCATTCAAAATAAACTCTTGCACTATCAAATCAAATAATGCGAGTTCGTAAATTTGAACAAGCAAGTTATCTATGATGAATATTAGGTTCAATAAATATTAATAAAATAGATATGTAACCCATACTCACAAGACAAGTTGATTAGTTCAAATCCGCACTTCTGATACCAAATTGATATGGATACTGCAAGAACATCACAGGAATGGCCACATCCAGTGATGAGAGATAGCTGCCTTGTCACCAGACCCAGTGACCATACAGGAAACAGAACTCGAGTGAGAATAAAGAAAACGAGGACACAAGTGCTGTCTCAAGTTATTTCTCTTTACTCTGGGCAAAATTTCATACACCCAGTAGTTTTGTCAAACATTGGAGCGTCACAAATTCATGAATTACAAACCGATACGTCAGCATTATAGGAAGAGGTGTTTTTCCTACTTTTGGGCAGTACCTAGACTTACACAAACATTTCCTGTACTAGCCTAGTAGGCACGCCTAAATTGACATCACAGCTATATCCTATTCTAGGAATAGGAATGTTCCATAGGATGTATTTAAACAATTGACCATGGACCATGTGTATCCTTCCCTTCCTCTCGGCTGGTCAGCCTCTCATAGTTTCTAGAGGAAATGAAATTGAATAGACCATCTGCACTCCTTGATAACAGGAAGCCAAGAAAAAGACCATGTCAGCATTACCTCATGATCAGGCATTTGCTGAGCAGTCAATCTGGCCCTATATATTTATATAGATATCAAATATTACTAGAATATAGAAATATGAATTCAATGAATTATCTACCATATTTAAATACCTTTCATATACCATTTTTCCCGCCATTAAATGGACTTTCTAGAAATACCATGATTTCCATCATGTCCTATAATTTACTATAAAAAAATATGAAATATGAAAAAAATGGTAAAAACACACTTTTTCGTAATTTAATCCCCAAAATTTACAACCGCCAAAAAGACCCCGGCTAAATAGTTTCAAAATATTGTCCCGAGAATAGAAATACCAAATTTTTACATGATTTTGCTTTTTAACCCCTTCACTGCTGAGCCAGTTCACCTATGCGCTGAGCTCATTCTGACCGTTTTATGCTCATTATTTTTGGATGACAGCCTAGGTCCAATTTAACCACCCCCCCCTGCCCCGACATTTTTTTTATTTTAAAAAAACCCAAATTTTTTAAAGCTTTTTTTTTTCCCACACCAAACCTAGTCATGTTTGGTATCACGGGAAAGGCCATGTTCAGGCCTCCCCTTGGCAGCTAGGGGGTTAACTGGCACATTGACATCATCACACATATGGTGGGGATGTCAGTGGGTGGGGGGTGACCTGGAGGCTTGGCTGACATCCAAGATGTCAGCCACCTCCAGGTTTAAATTGCGATTTGGTGCCAAGTCGCGAACCAGCAGCAAAATGGTTAACTTTATATACCGCTGAAAAGCGGAGGCTCTCCCCTTTCCAGCGGTGCAAAAGCATCGCTGTAGGGTGAATGGTTGGGGAGATGGAGGGCTCCGAAGAGCCCCCCCCCCTCCTTCCTTGATTTCAATGCAGGCGCCAGAGGGGCACCTGCAGATGTCACCACGCAGTGTGGTGACGTCATCGTGCCCGCTGGCCCCTCTAAAATAGAGGGGCAGGCTTCCTCTCTGCCAGAACTTCGTGGAGCCAGCTAGGGAGGTAAGTATCGGCGGGAGGGAGGTTAGGAGCCTGCTGACGTATGTACGTCTGCGGGTCTAAGGGAGACCTGTGGGCAGGACGTACATGGTACATCAGCGGTCATTAAGGGGTTAATTCTATGCCGACTGTTCTGCTCCTCCCTGTTGGCCAATGCAAGCAAAGAATTTACATCTCTCTAACCTGTTTCTTTCCTGCAGCCACACTCTCCTCCATCTGCTTCTCAGTTATCCTGCCCACCCATCCCTCTCACCCTCCCACCCAGTCCCTTTTCTAATTTTATAATCTCTTCTTTCCAGCTGCTTCATTTGTCTCAGGTTAACCTCATCATGCCCAAGCTCTTGGTCTATCCTCATGCATTCTGTTATATTCTTTCTGTTCAACTCCACACTCCCCCCTGCTCCCTTTTTGTTTCACTTACCTTTGTTCCTCAGATTGTAAGCTCACAGGATGTCTGGCTGAGCAGGTGTATAAGGGCTGCATTAGCGGGACCATTATCCTACGGGCGGGGACATCGGTTCCTTATGTTTTTTTATTTATTCTGTCTCCTGAAGGTGCTTCCCCATTGAAAAGTGCTGCCCAATATGTTGGCGCTATATATATATACTGTTACTTCACTCCAACGACAATATAACGAGGACATCTCACAGCAGTAACCGTTCCAATGTTTTTATATTTCATGTAGCTAGTTATCTGTTGCTCTAAGGTTGTAGTATAACTATACACATCAATATCAATGCTACACAGACACAACAAACCACATTTCTATGCCTTTTGATTGTTTTTTTTTAAACAATTTTTTTTATCTCTATACTAATAAAACCTAGGTTTTAATCAAAATCATCACCAGGGCGATTGGCCCCTCACTGCAAATATTGGGCACGCTTGGTGCCCCCACATTTACAAGTATTTATAAAGCGCCAACAAGTTCCATAGCGCTGTACAATGGGTGAGACAGAGTAACAAATATACATATAAGTTAAACACACAGAACAGTAGAGAGGGGACTCTGCTCGAGAGCTTACAATCTAAGAGGAGAGGGGTGACACATTAGGTGAGGGAAAATAGAGAACATGAAGTAGCGGGGTGCCTGTGGGCTGGGTGGGAAGACGATGCAAGGAATGTACAGCGGGGGATCATGGAGTGAGCTGATACACAAATATACAGACGACATCTGATGTTTGAAACCTGTTCGGTGTAAGTGTAGCTACAGCTTCCATCATGCGGGCTTTCGGGTGCTGGTAGATCTGGTAGATAATGTTTTTTGACATATGTTTAGCAACTGAGAAGGACGGGATGAACCGCAGTAACAGAATTTAATTTGGTAAAACACAACAAGCATGGCCCTTTCTCCTGTGGTCAGGGCAGGTGCCAGATTATTTTGCTCTTTAGGCAAGAAAGACCAGATACTTGCACCCCCAACACCCCCCCTCAAAAAAAACAACTGTACCCTCTGACTTTTAAAAGTGTTTTTTTATCAATCCCCCTCTTGCTCCTTTTCTTTGCACCTCCCACCTTCCTATGCTGTTCTTTTTAATGGACATACGTGTCATTCCCTGGCCTCCAGTGGTATGCTTCTTCTTCCCTCCTTTGCAACTGTTGAGGAGGAAGTGACATGTTATTAGGTCACTTCCTCCCAGCGCTTCCGCAGAGGAAAGAAGAATGGGAGGAAGCTGTCAAGCAGCGACCGCTTGGTGTGTTGCACAGTGTGCATTTCATAAGACCGACCGGCCGCACTGATACACATTTTAAGGTGGCAGTGGACGTTATATGTATATTAGTGCGACAGCTCATTATACGGGCACATGGTGCACGTAATGATATCCGCACAGGGCACATAGCCTAACTATACTGGCACAGGGCACGCTTAATGAGATTGCCCGACCGGTCACGCCGATACAAATGTTATTTGGGGGTAGTCTTATTCATATCAGTGAGGGCGGCCAGTCTCATTATACTGTTCTTTGCTCTAGGCGGATGCCTAGTTGGCCTAGTACTAGTGCCAGATCTGCCTGCTACAGCAATATTGTGTTGCTAGATCATGCAGAGGTTAAGTTAGAATGATCGTTACAATGTAGCATGGATATAATTAGTTTTTTAAAGTAAAGATTCAAGAACTTCAGTTTCAACATTTTAAGAATAATTTAATCTGTAGAATGAAAGTCTGACGAGTTGTTGTACATTACAAGAACTGACAGGGTCATTGATAAATGTCAAGCTTGGTGCCATTGGTCACCTGAAAGTGGAATGTCAACAGCTTGTTGACCCATAGAGAGAATATATGAAGCAATACATGCAGTAGATCAATGGGGAAAAGAAATATACAGGGTTATTCAGAGAGCGTGAAAAGGAGAATGACTGGAGAATGGAAAATTCTAGGTCAAAATAGCCAAACCAGAAAAATTCTCCCTTTCATCTCACTTTCCAAATTGGCTATTTTGACCTAGAATTTTTCATTCTCCAGTCAGTCTCCTGCTTTTCACGCTCTCTGAATACCCTGACAGGGTTATTCAGAGAGCACCAAAGTGTCACTGACAGTACGGTGCTCTCCCATTCGCAGCACATTAGCGAGTTAAATTTGCCGATCAGCATTCACTTCCGGGCCCCCGAAGTAGAAGGAATCGACCCACCGAACGCATGTGAAAAACCACCAAATTGAATCAGTAAACAACATAACGAATCCAAAAAACAACCAAAACCATCCAACAATCCGCCAAACAGACCACAGAATTGATCCGAAAAAGGCTGACCTGCTGAACGGAGCGCCAACCAGCTGACGGAAAATGCCAACAACCTGCCAAACGGGTAAAAGAAAAAAAAGCCAAAACAATGCAAATTTTAAAAGGCGTTTAAAAAAAATCTACTGCGTGAAAATGCTTGGAAATAATATATAAGGTCTACGAATAATAATAAAAAGGTATGTTACAGAATAAAACACCATTTTAAAAAAATCTGGAAAATAAATTTCTCTGAAAAATGGCAAAAGAATTCTTATAAAAAATTTGTAGACTTTTTCCTGCAATTGAAAAGAATAAATGGTTGATTAAATATTTAATAAGAGCGGAATTTTTTTAAAGGATTTTTTAGGCAGTTTTCGGATCTTTTTGGTGAAAATTTTGGATTCCTAATTTTTTTTAAATGAGGCTTTTTATCTTTCCTTCAGTCTGGCGGGGGCTGCCTATGGTACTAAAACCTAATCAGTACCTTGGACAGCACCTACTGAATATGTTTCAGCACCATGGATAGCAGCTCCGCAGGCCTCCAGAGCCCCGTAGAGCTGCTATCCAAGGTGCTGAATAGGTTTTAGCACCAAGAATAGCCGCTGTCCTAGGTACTGAATAAGTTTCCGCACCAAAGACAGAGGGATTAGGGATCCTTTTTTTTACCCCAATATAAGTAATTAATTCATCCGTTTCACATAACGAAATTATTAATAAAAACAAAATAATAGAAATGAAAAACGAATTGATCCGAAAAACGAATTACCAATAAAACCAAAATAACGAATCAATCTGAAATACGAATTACCGATCGTCCAAACCAATGAATCAATCTGAAATACGAATCATGGCAACATAACGAATGCACCAAAACAAATTGAGTAATGAAACGAAGCGATCCGAAACTAAACAAATTTTTTCATTGTGCACATGTCTATCAATCGACATTTCACTGGCATTTCGATGCTGTTCGGTGTTCTCTGAATAGATTCACCATTACTTCTCTATTGGGAGTTCACTGCCGCCAAAGGTCACCATGCTTCACTGGCAATTCGCCAATATTGGCGAATTGACCACTTTTTGAATAGCCAAATGGCTCCGAAATTGCACCGTACGTGGACATTCAATGTTCGGTGCAATTTTGTGGCCAATTCGGTGTTCTTTGAATAACCCCTATAATAAATATAATGTGCATCATCCAATAGAAAATACTGAGCCCTCCTCCCTGTCCCTTTCTGGTTTCCCCTCCCATTTACTGAAATTGATCAGGCCTGCTCTATGACCCTGTTATGATCTTCCTTGACACTATTCATATGCCCCGCTTGCTAGTTTTCTTTTCATACGTCTACATGGGCTTCTTCCTTTTTCATACAGCTTTAGGCCGCGTCAGACGAACGCAGGATTAACGTCCGTGTCGCCGCACAGTTTATCGTCCGTGGTAGCATAGAATCATGAGCAATAGAGACCAACACACTAAGCACGTCCACACCGAACAGCGCACGCATAACGCACGTGGCAAACGGACGCAAGATGGACACGAACGTAAAACCGCTAGGTCGGACGCACAGAGTGCACCACGTCCGCATAGCGTTCTGTGTGCGTGATGACACAAAGTCAGACGGACCGCATTTGCGACGTCCAGCACCTTGACGCACACAATGGCTTTTCATATCATGTACCAATTTTCATCATTTTTCATATTATTTTGTTTCCCATAATTCCCTTTTTTTTTCTACGTCCGTCAAGAAAACGGACCGTGTGGTGTCTACAGTATCTTCCGTCAGAACATCTGGCCGTAATGCACGCACGCAGAGTGCGCTCAGACTGCGTTCATCTAACATTAGCCTCAAGGTGCGCAAGTTCCGCAGCACTCTGCAATTTGTGGTTCCTATGTTATGCAAGTTGCGTAGGAGCGCAAATCTCGTAGTAAAGCTGCGGGGAAGTGGTGAGGGAGAAAAGGTGAGTAAAATCAACAAAAAACACCCCAAACATTTAAAAAATAATTGGGTAGGGGCTGTCAGCAGCATCTGCCCAATTATTTAAGGGCAAAAAAAGGGAACTCTATTTCTAATGGTATATCCCTTTAAGTACAGCTTGGAAAAAAGACGAGACAGAGGAGATATGATAGAAACATTTAAATACGTAAAGGGAATCCACAGGGTAGAGGAAGGGAGTATATTTAAAAGGAAACAAAGTAGCAAAACAAGAGGACATAGTCTTAGATTAGAGGGGCAAAGGTTTAAAAGTAACATCAGGAAGCATTATTTTACTGAGAGGGTGGTGGATACATGGAACAGTCTTCCAGTAGAAGAGGTAGAGGCCAAAACAGTAATTGAATTTAAGCAGGCATGGGATAGGCATAAGGCTATCCTAAACAAAAGATAAATCCAGGTAAAGTATCCATGTAATTGGGCAGACTAGATGGGCCGAAAGGTTCTTATCTGCCGACATTTTTCTATGTTTCTAAGTGGCGATCCCCACTAAACTTCAATAGAAACAACAGGAAAACCAAAACCAGACAACTTTGACTGCAACACTGGTGAAATCTACAATAACGTTATCAAAAAGTACACTGCAAACAATGGGAAAGGCTACGGAGAGCTATGGTGGAAACCCTACTGAAAACTATGCTGAGAAATACATTAGTTAACCTTTGTCAGAAACTATAGTGGAAACAATGGTGAAAAGTAGGTGTCGATACTGGTATTTAGTTACACGGGTACTTGGTACTCATGCAAATGCCCTTGATACCGATACCGGAAGCGAGCTAGCGGCTGCCAGCTTGTGAATGTTGGAATGCGGCCACCAGCCGCGCTCTTGCAAGATCTCGCAGAATTCGCGAGATCTCATGAACTCTGCAAGATCTCCTGAAGCACGGCTGGAGGCCGCATTCCGACCTTCACAAGCCAGCAGCCTCTCGCTGAGACGCGACCAGCTGGAGGGGTCTGGCAGAATGCTGTTACTGTGACTGCGTCTGTGTCTGAGGTCTGGCAGACTACTTCCTCAGTAAAACTTTAACTATCAGAAGCAACATCCCAACACAAGATAGTTATCTGCCACCTCCACTCCCACAGGTCCCATCTGCCACCCTCTGCCGCTTCCTCCCAACCACTGAGGAGGAAGTCAATTCCTTATTGTCCTCCTCACATCTCACCACGTGCCCGCTCGACCCCATTCCCTCACATCTAATTCCTCCCCTCTCCTCCTCCCTCACCCCTGCTCTCACACACATCTTCAACCTATCTCTCTCCACTGGCTCCTTTCCATCCGCCTTCAAACACGCGCTAGTTACCCCTTTACTAAAGAACCATCCCTCAATCCCAACTCTCCATCCAACTACCGCCCTGTATCCCTGCTTCCCTTTACCTCTAAGCTCTTAGAAAAACTAGTCTTCAACCGCCTCTCCATCTTCCTGTCCTCCAATTCCCTACTTGACCCCCTGCAATCTGGCTTCCGTCCCCTACACTCAACTGAAACTGCCCTCACCAAAGTCACCAACGACCTCCTAACTGCTAAAAAACACGGCCACTATTCTATTCTCATCCTGCTTGACCTCTCGGCTGCTTTTGACACTGTTGACCACCCCCTCCTTCTACTGACCCTCAACTCTCTGGGTCTCGGTGACACTGCACTTGCTTGGATTGACTCCTATTTATCCAACAGGTCCTTCTGTGTGTCCTTTGCTGGTAACTCCTCCTCCTCATTGCCTCTATCTGTTGGTGTACCTCAAGGCTCTGTCCTTGGTCCTCTGCTCTTTTCCATCTACACCTCCTCCCTGGGCAAAATCATCAACAGCTTTGGCTTTAATTACCACCTCTACGCTGATGACACTCAGATCTACCTCTCTACCCCTGATCTCTCTCCCCCTGTCCTTTCCAAAGTCAGTGACTGTTTATCTGGCATCTCCTCCTGGATGGCCTCCCACCACCTAAAGATCAACATGTCAAAGACTGAGCTCCTACTTATTCCTCCCTCTAATGCCGCCCCACCTCCTGACTTCTCGATCACGGTGGAGGGTATCACCATCTCCCCATCAAACCAAGTTCGCTGTCTTGGAGTTACACTTGACTCTGCTCTTTCCTTCATCCCCCACATCAAGTCTCTTTCCTCCTCCTGCCGATACCAACTGCGTAATATTTACAGAATTCGGCCATTTCTTACCGCTGTCGCCACAAAACAATTCATACACGCCCTGGTAATCTCCCGACTCGACTATTGCAATAATCTCTTATCTGGCCTCCCTCTGTCCCACCTCTCCCCCCTACAATCCATCCTGGACGCCTCCGCCAGGCTAATTCACCTCACCCGCCGCTCTGTCTCTGCCGCTCCCCTCTGCGAGTCCCTTCACTGGCTCCCCATCCACTGCAGAATTAAGTTCAAAATCCTTATCCTTACCTACAAAAGCCTCACTAACTCAGCTCCCCACTACCTGTCCTCACTAATCACCAAATACACCCCAGCCCGCTCCCTAAGGTCAAACAGTGACCTGCGCCTAGCTTCTCCCCGCATCACCTCTTCCCATGATAGACTGCAGGATTTCTCACGCGCAGCCCCCACTCTCTGGAACGCTCTCCCTCGTGCTGTCAGACTTTCCCCTAACTTCTCTTCCTTCAAACGCTCCCTGAAAACATTCCTATTTAGGGAAGCCTACCACCAACTCACTGACGCAACCATCAATCACTCTCACCTTACAGTCCTCTCCTCCTGTTTCCAACCCCAACCCTCCCAGATTGTGAGTTCCTACGGGAATAGGGCCCTCATCTCCTCCTGTACTGTTTGTCAAATGTTGTTCAATGTATTGTAACCCTGTCTATACTGTGCTTATTGTACAGCGCTGCGGAATATGCTGGCGCTTTATAAATAAAGAATAATAATAATAATAATAATAATAATAATATACAGTGCTTTTTTTTCTGGAAAAATAGGTGGGGGTACTCACTCCTGGGGAAAAACTGATTATTATGACTATTTTCATGTCCTAATAAACAATAGTTTTAGTTCACTTAAAGGAAGACACTATAAAAAGAGAACCATATTTTTTAATACTGTGTTCCTGTGTTAAATGAACTACAACTATTGTTGTAACCCTATGGGGGTTTATCCACTAAATGCCTCTGTTGCAAGAAAAATCTGTATTGCAGGCAGTTAGCTGTTTTTTGGGGTTTTTTTTGCAGCGATGGCACTGAGTGGATAATCCCCTAGCATTTGTGAGCACCTGTCATGATCCATGGCTGCCACCATCCTGAAACACCCCCCCCCCCAGTGGTCCAATTTATGTTCTGTTCCTGCAACCTGCACTTGGTTTCACACCTGGAAGTAGTGAAAGAGTTAACACCAAAAACACACCTCACACTCTTAATCAAATAAAGGGCTGTGCCCCAGTCTGAACTGTGCTGTTCATTGCTATTCAATCCTGACAGAGCTCTGAGATTCAGCTCTATCTGAGACCCCAATTACCTACCTGCTCCTGTTCACCGGATTTCCACCAGATCCCAGCAACCACCTTTCCTTCTGCAATAACCATACCTGGTCAGTTTTCCCATTCACTCCCCATACTCCACCCTCCTGTCTGTGCAGATCACTGCATCCTGGGCTCACCACATCCCAATACCCCGGTGCCACCCTGATGCCATCCTCACGCCCGTGACAGCACCACAGCAATGAAACTCACAGTTTTGCTGATTATGTGTGAGCTCCACAGCAATGAAACTCACAGTAATGCGCAGTGTGTATGAGCTCCACAGCAATACAACTCACTACCACCTTACAGAGCCAGCTCCTCTGATCACACCGCTTGCCTGACAATCCGCAGCTCTGACAGATGTGTGTAAACATGCTGCACCCCCCTCCCCATGCCGTTCAAAGTTTCAGCGGCTGCAGAGAGAGAGAGGGGAACAGCCCTCCCTTGTCACTTACTGGGGGAGGGGTTTATCAGTCCCTACATACACTCCTGACAAACGGAAGCGTTCAGGGGCAACATGAGCTGCCGAGCGCTTCCGATTCTCTGCCTGCCACTGCAGGAGGAGGCAGGAGCATCATGCTCTCTCCTATTAGTTCTGGCTGGTGGTGAGGTGCCGGTACTTAGTGGTGAGGTGCTGGTACTGCGTACCCCCCGAATACCCCCTGAAAAAAAGCCCTGTATATATATTATATATATATATATATTACACGTGTATGTCGTTATGCATGTTTATTTATTTATAAAGTATTTTACCAGGAAGGATACATTGAGATTTCTCTCGTTTCCAAGTATGTCCTGGGTGTCTGAGGTCTGTGGATATCTGTTAATGCATTCTGCCAGCAGTGTCTGCGTCTGAGGTCTAGGATTTGTGTGTGTCTGTTTTTGTGTGTATATATATATATATATATATATATTACAGGTGTCTGAAGTCTGTGGGTATACATGTATCTGAGGTCCTGGTGTCTGGGTATACATGTACATCTGAGGTCTGGCGTCTGGGTGTATATACAGTGTGTATATATATAAGGTCTGGTGCCTGTGTGTGTGGTCAGGGAGGTGTGTGCACACTGCACAGTGGGTAAATGGGCTGTCTGGAAATACATTTCAATATTAACATAAATTGGACAGGCTTTCAGCAAAATCTTAAACTGTTTATTGGATAGCGGTCACATGACCTTAAATAAACGTATAGGTGAGTACCCGAATAAGGCTAGGGTCAGACGAACGCAGTGCGAACGCGCGTGCAGCCGCACTTTATCACGCCCGTAGTAGCAGCCAATGATGGGCAATATACAAAGTACGGCCGCATGAAAGTTCGGCCGCGCAATTCAAGCGGCAAACAAACAAATTTTTTCGAGAATGTGATACCGCTAGTACTGACATACAGAGTGCGCTGCGTCCGCTAGCGGCGTGTGTGCGTGATTAGGAGACGTCAGACGCTGCTAATGTCCAGCCAACATAACGTCCAGACGCAAAAAGGGTTTTATTGATGACCCGTACAAAATCACGAACGAAAATGCGCGTCGTCTGATCGCTATCGCGTATTCCGGGAAAAAATACGTCCATTCGTTCGAACGCACTTTTTCACGGACGATGCGAAAAATGCGTTCGTCTGACCCTAGCCTTAAAGTATTGTACTCTTACTTTGTCTTAAAAAAAATGTATTGTGTATCCCAAGTGAAAAGTATTGGAAACTGCAGTTGCTGGTCCCTAAATTGTATATTCACCTCAGTTTACACCGTGTTAGAATCACCATAGATCCCCAAAGTGACACCAGTTAGTGAATGACCCATAACCCCTTTTGGTCAAAGCTCTGCAAGACCTTGAATTTGCTTCTCAGCTCTGCTGACACGGCCTTTTGTGTCAAATGTGCAGAAATACGTAAAGAGAAGTAAACAAATACAAAAAATCTAATATAATAAATTGGAGCTAAGCAGCATCTTTCCACTAGATGTCACTGAAGGAACAGATAAAACACATAAAAGAGCGCGCAAGTGAAAACAATTATAAAGCGCACATTATTATTTCCCTGGCAATAAAGCATTTCGTTTTCACAGATTTTTCTCATTTGAAACTTTATTAAATTATCCTCGAATAAACGCAGCGGCATTAAAATACATTTAATAGATATATACCTGAACAATAGACTCAATGCGCATCTGTTCTCGTAACGCCGTCGAACGGATGCCGCGATACTAAAGATATTAGCCTATGACCTCGCTTGGAAATTGGAATTACACCTTTTCTGACATGTCTGTGTTCCGGCCACAGGATTTGGGGGTTACCTAAAAGGAATGGTAAATTAAATCCGGTCGCATGTTTTAAGTCATATCTCCGGTGTTTCGCGTCAGACAGATAATTCCCCGTGTCCAATTAGCGACACATTCTTCCAGAACTCTCCCGTTATCCCCCTTTTAATGATTTAATACGTGATGTCTCTTTTTATATATTTTTTTTCCGCCCTAAAATAAAGAAAATTATTCTTTCTTTAAACATTTAATTTAACTCAACGCGCGGCAGCCGCTATTCGGCATCCAATTATGTCATTTAAGGTTAGCGCCTGTTTGTATGGAGATAAATGCGCCGCTTAATTGCCGTTGATTGACCCTGCGGTTCACATCTCATAGTCGGCGGGGGTAACGCTTTATTATATTAACGAGTAAGCACAAATCTCCACGTCCTCATCGTATCGAATAATCATCGGGACGGAGGCTACAATGGGGTTAATCAACCTTATTAAGGGGTTTTATTAAGGGGTTTCCTGCAGTGTTCAGTCGTACCCTAAAAATATTCTATCTACAACCAACTGCATCATGATTCCCTTTAGGCTAGGGTCAAACGAACGCATTATTCGCAGCGACCGTCAAAAAGTGCGTCCGAACGCATTGATGTATTTTTTCACGGAATGCGCAAAAACGGTCATACGATGCGCATTTTCGTGCGTGATTTCTTACGGATCCAAACCAGGAAACTTTGGGTGTCTGGACGTTATGTTGGCCGGAAATGAACAGCGTCTGACATCTCCTAATCACGCACACACGCCGCTATGCGGACGCAGCGCACTCTGTACGTCAGTACTAGCGGTTCTGCGTTCTCAAAAAAATGCGTTTGTTTGCCGCTTGCGTTGCGCGGCCGCACATTCGTATATTGGCCGTCATTACCCGTCATTTGCTGCTACTGCGGCCATGATTAAGTGCGCCTAAACGCACGTTAAAAATGCGTTAGTCTGACCCCAGCCTTAAATCTCTGAAAAAGCGTCACTAAACCATGACATTTACTACCAGTGTAGTTGAATACACTGCACTTTATGCTTGCTTCGTGTCCCCTTCAGTTAGATGATGCCTTTTTAACCGTTTACCAACGGACCGGTCATGTCCGGCGGGTGCGCGTTAACGCCGGCAGGACGTACTAGTATGCCCCACTTCCTGGCTGCTGTGGCGGGCCCCTCCTCTGGCCCGCTTACGCAGCTGACTTGCGACACGCGTCATTGGTTGCAGGGGGCGGCCTTAGTTCAGACCCTCCCGCGGCAGTGAATGACACGTGCCGAGTGGCAACTGGTGGGCTGGACTCTCGCAGCCCATAGACGCCAGCGGGACGTGCTATGCTGCCCTGCGGCGGTCAGTCCCACCTAACGCAGGGACAGTATAGTACAACTCCCGGCAGTAAGACGTTAATGGTGCTGGGAAAGTAAATAAAAAATCTGCAAGCTGATATCCGTTACCGGCTCCTTGTTACCGGCTCCTTGTTACCGGGCCTATTCCAGCCCCTGTCGTACAATAGTATGCAGTCTCAAACAGGTAGCGGAAGCAGCACCACGCGCAGCTCCTGGTATTGTCTCCTGGTGTCCATTGGACTCCATGGAACCAAACACGGCCCTGTCACAAGCTCGAGTGGAGTCGCACAGTTGACACGGAAGGGCACTGGGTACTGCATACTACATAACATATCATGAAATTTGTTATGGTGCGTGGTATTACTATCCTCAGCCAATGAAACTTGGCCCTACTCTAAGTACATTACTGATTGACACCACAGGATTCACTAACCTCCGACCTGGCCCCGAATTGCACCAAACGGTGAATTTCACAGTTCGGTGCAATTTCAGGTCAATTCGTCTATTCACAAAGCTTTCAATTGGCCAAATTCATGGGAATTGACTGAGAAATACGATGAGGAATGCCGAATTGCAACCGATATAGAAACATAGAAACATAGAAAAATGTCGGCAGATAAGAACCTTTCGGCCCATCTAGTCTGCCCAATTACATGGATACTTTACCTGGATTTATCTTTTGTTTAGGATAGCCTTATGCCTATCCCATGCTTGCTTAAATTCAATTACTGTTTTGGCCTCTACCACTTCTACTGGAAGGCTGTTCCATGTATCCACCACCCTCTCAGTAAAATAATGCAAACTGATGTTACTTTTAAACCTTTGACCCTCTAATCTAACACTATGTCCTCTTGTTTTGCTATTTTGTTTCCTTTTAAATATACTCCCTTCCTCTACTTTGTGGATTCCCTTTACGTATTTAAATGTTTCTATCATATCTCCTCTGTCTCGTCTTTTTTCCAAGCTGTACATGTTAAGATCATTAAGCCTTTCCTGGTAACTTTTCTCCTTCAAGCCGTACACCATTTTAGTAGCCCTTCTCTGAACTCTCTCCAAGATGTCTATATCCTTCTGGAGATACGGTCTCCAGTACTGCACACAGTACTCCAAGTGAGGTCTCACCAGTGCTCTGTACAGTGGCATGAGCACTTCCCTTTTCCTACTGCTAATACCTCTCCCTACACACCAAGCATTCTGCTAGCATTTCCTGCTGCTCTATTACATTGACTACTTACCCTTAGATCCTCTGAAATAATAACCCCTAAATCCCTTTCCTCAGATGTTGAGGTTAGGACTGTATCAAATATTCTATATTCAGCCCTTGGGTTTTTACGTCCCAGGTGCATTATCTTGCACTTATCCACATTAAAACTCAATTGTCACAGCTCCGACCATCTTTTTAGTTTACCTAAATCATTTGTCATTTGGCTGATCCCTCCAGGAACGTCAACCCTGTTGCAAATCTTTGTGTCATCAGCAAAAAGACATACTTTCCCATTAATACCTTCTGCAATATCACTAATAAAAATATTAAAGAGAATGGGTCCAAGTACTGACCCCTGAGGTACCCCACTGGTAACAAGACCTTGCGCCGAATAAACTCCATTTACCACAACCCTCTGTTGTCTGTCACTCAGCCACTGCCTAATCCATTCAACAATATTGGAATCCAAGCTCAAAGATTGCAATTTATTGATAAGCCTTCTATGCGGAACAGTATCAAAAGCCTTACTGAAATCTAAATAAGCAATGTCTACTGCACCACCTGTGTCTATTATTTTTGTTACCCAATCAAAAAAATCAATAAGATTAGTTTGGCATGATCTCCCTGAGGTAAACCCATGTTGTTTCTGATCTTGTAATCTATGTGTTTTTAGATGTTCAACAATCCTTTCCTTTAACATGGTTTCCATTAATTTCCCTACTACTGACGTAAGACTAACTGGCCTATAGTTCCCCGATTCCTCCCTACTACCCTTCTTGTAAATAGGCACAACATTTGCTAATTTCCAGTCTTCTGGGACGACTCCTGTTAACAAGGATTGGTTAAATAAATCTGTTAACGGTTTTGCTATTACATCACTGAGCTCTTTTAATAATTTAGGGTGGATCCCATCAGGCCCCATTGACTTATTTGTCTTTACTTTAGACAGCTGCTTTAGAACCTCCTCCTCTGTAAACTCATATGTAAATGTCTCTTTAGTGTTCTCTCCTAACTGAGGTCCCTTTCTTCCTTTTCTTCTGCAAAGACTGAACAAAAATATTCATTGAGGCAGTCAGCAAGACTTTTATCCTCTTCTACATACCTTCCTTCCTTTGTTTTTAATCTAACTAATCCTTGTTTTACTTTTCTTTTCTCGTTTATGTATCTAAAAAATGTTTTGTCCCCCTTTTTTACTGACTGAGCTATTTTCTCTTCTGCGTGTGCTTTGGAAGCTCTTATAAATTGCTTTGCCTCTTTCTGCCTAATCTTATAGATTTGCCTATCTTCTTCACGCTGAGTTTTTTTATAATTATTGAATGCTATCTTCTTGTTCTTCACTATTTTGGCCACTTCTGCAGAGTACCACAGTGGTCTTCCCTTTTTTGTTTTTGCTAACAAGCCGAATGCAATTTCCTGTGGCCTTCAATAATGCTTCCTTTAAATAATCCCATTTCTCTTGGACTCCCTTTAAATTCCTCCAGTCTGATAATGACTCCTTCACACAAAATCTCATTTTAGAAAAATCTGTTTTTTTAAAGTCTAAAACTTTTGTTTTTGTGTGGTGCGGCTCCATCCCTGTTCTTATATTAAACCATACTGACTGGTGATCACTAGATCCCAAATTTTCACCTACAACAACGTCCGATACCAAACCTCCATTTGTGAGTATTAAATCCAATATGGCCTCTTTACGGGTCGGCTCCTCAACTACTTGTGTTAGAGATAATCCCAGTAAGGAGTTTAGAATATTTGTACTCCTGGTGCACCCAGCTGTTTTGGTTTTCCAGTTCACATCAGGAAGATTAAAGTCCCCCATGATAATAACTTCCCCCTTCATTGCCATTTTGGCTATTTCCTCAACCAGCAGATTATCTAGCTTTTCTACTTGTCCAGGGGGTCTATAGATCACACCTACACGAGCTACTGTATGATTGCCAAATGTTAGTGTAACCCAAACTGACTATGTTCATCTCGCTCACTTTTATTTGGTTCGTTTTTATGTTGTTTTTCACATACAGGGCCACTCCTCCTCCTTTCCTACCTTCTCTGTCTTTTCTATATAAAGAGTACCCCGGTATTGTTATGTCCCAGTTATTTTTCTCACTGAACCATGTCTGGTGAACCGCCACTAAATCTACTTTTTCAGCTGCCATCATTGCCTCCAGTTCATTGATTTTATTGACTAAACTGCGAGCATTTATAGACACGACTCTGAGCTTGTCATTTTTTACCTCGCATGTTGCTTGCACCCTCCGATTTAGTTTTGGGGGACAAACGAAATGACATGATTTTTGGCGTTTCGATTCAACAGGCAAATCCCACAGGTTTTAGGCTAGGGTCAGACGAAAGCATTTTTCCCCGCGAACGTGAAAAAGTGCGTCCGAACGCTTTGACGTATTTTTTCACGGAACGCGCAAAAACGGTCAGACGACGCGCATTTGCGGGAGTGATTTTGTACGGATCGTCAATAAAACTCTTTTTGCGTCTGGACGTTATGTAGGCTGGACATTAACAGTGTCTGACATCTCCTAATCACGCAAACACGCCGGTATGCCGCAGCTGCGCACTCAGTACGTCAGTACTAGCGGTTCAGCGTTCTCAAAAAAATGCGTTCAAATTCCACTTACGTTGCACGGCCGGACTTTTGTGCGGCCGTACATCGTATATTGGCCGTCATTGCCCGTCATCTGCTGCTAGTGCGGCCGTAATTATGTGCACCAGAACGCACGTTAAAAGTGCGCTGGTCTGACCCCAGCCTTAATGTAAAAAAAAAAAAAGTCATATCTTTTTGAATTTTTTTTTTAGACGACCGATTATTATTTTTATATTTTACAAAACCTTTTTTTCGTTTTTTAAATGACCATTTTGTATTTTTTTTGTATTTTTAAACGACATTTTTGTTTTTTTTATTTTTTTAAGACTTTTCTTTATTCTGTAACAGAACTTTTTATAATTTTTTAAAGGAATTTTTATTAGTCAAATTTTTACTACATTTTTACTGATAGTCTCCTATTCTCCTAATAGGAGTTGCAATTTTTTTTCAGTGTAATTCGGAGATGCTAATTTGGCACAATTCGACGGTTATCAAAGCAATTCGTCGGTTTTCGCCGAAATCCAATAACTGCTTTGGCGACTTCAATTTCATGAAAATAAGACGACCATTCACTAAATAGTGAATTCACCGTATTTTTGTCTAAATAGATTCGCCGAAGTGGGCCAGTACTCAAAAGCACTGAAATCGCACACAATTTATTTCAGTGCTTTGTGAATAGACCCTTTTGCAATGTAATTTGAGTGGTCACAGTTACCTAAGTGCCCTCATACAATTTTACTATTTTGTATTTCTGTAACCACTCAATGTTCTCGAACCCAGGACATACTTGAAAACGAGAGAAATCTCAATGTATCCTTCCTGGTAAAATCCTTTATAAATAAAATAAATAAATAAATAAATCCCCTCTTTGTGCTCCATGGGGGCTCTCAGAGGGCTGATTCAACCCTCATCCTAGCTTGATGATGAGTACCGGTAGTGCAATACTTTTCAGGACTCACCTCCTGACAATGGCTCTCAATGCACTTGCATAGAGGGCCATTGAATTGACTAGACATTCGCTCTAGTGTCCAGCCACCCATGGTCTGGTGACAGCCATGTCTTACTGGAAGCTGTCAGCATGTCGCGTGTGGAGGAGCGCAGAGAGAGCTCGGGTTTTGGAATAATAGTATCAGGGTTATTCACGAAGAGCCGATCTGGCCCCTAAATGGCACCGAACAGGGAATTTCCCCATACGGAGCAATTTCGTGGCTATTCAGCTATTCACAGAGCAGGCAGTTTGACAAATTTTGGCGAACTGTCAGCAAGTACGGTGCCTGTTCGACGGCAGTGAAATCCCCCATAAAGAAGCAATGGTTAATCTATTCAGAGACACCGAACAGCACTGAACAGTCAGTGAAATGCCCTAATGTTTGGTGGTTTCTAGACATGTGCACAGCACAAAATTTCTTTTTGCACTAATGGATTAGTCCTAAAATGCAATTTATTTAGTTGCTAAAGAAATTCGTTTTCAGTTCTTTAGTATGAAAACGAATTTCATTCATCCGAAAACCAGTGGATACAATTACTATTGTAGTGGCTCCTCAGAGGGCTGAGATCGCTGCTTGTTACAGTATCTCTCACTCTCAGCATAATGTGTCAGGCAAAGCTGTTACAGTAACTGACTGCTGCTCATCACAGCGCTCAGAGTTTCTGTAAAACTAGTAAATAATATTTTTATATATAAGAGGTTAGAACAATATTATTTCCTTGTTTTACTGAAACTCTGAGCGCTGTTACAGTCAGTTACTGTAACAACTGAACCTGATACATTGTACTGAGAGATAATATAACAAGCAGCCGATCTCAGCGCTCACAGCCACAGGATTTAAAGGGCTAAAAAAAAATGCTCCTCTCTGTATAATGTATAGAACATCCTCCTGCATTAATTAATACCCATCTCTGTATAATGTAGATAACACCCTCCTGCATTAATTAATACCCCTCTCTGTATAATGTATAGAACATCCTCCTGAATTAATGTCCCTCTCTGTATAGAACATCCTATTGCATTGGCATGTGGAGGGTGCAGAACGTTGGAATGCAATGCTTATCCACCACAGGAGAGGGAACTTTTACTTAACCTTTGTATCTATGTGGGGGAGACTGACAGGAATATAAAAGCAGGGGAGAGGGAAAATATTAAGGTAAATCGGTCTGAAAGCTCAGAGAAGAGATGACTGGTGCAAATTTATTTTTATAATAAAATAAAGCACTTTAAATCCAGGGAAAACATTCAAATAAATCACACTGAAGGCTCATAATGACAGAGTAACTGTGAGAGCTGGATACTAACTGTATCAGACGTAAAAAAAAACTTATAACCAGTAGCAATGGGAGAGGGACTTTATATAAAACGTGTATTATAGATGAGGAAAGGGGGATTGTGCTCCTGGATAATATAAAATGTATCAGACCTAAGCCCCTATTATGCAGAGCGGGAGGGGAGATAACACACGCTTTATAAAGTCCCTCTCTTCTCCCAGCGCTGCTTGTTATAAAGGGGTTTTTACTATCCAGCCCTCCTCTGTCATTAGCTTTCAGTGTGATTTATTTGAATGTTTTCCTTCTCCAGCTGCTTTTATCATCTTGTCTGCCTCATAGACATGCAAGGGTTAAGTAAAGGTTTCCTCTCCTGTGCTGGCTGTCTGTGCTGCGAGTGAGTATTCTGGAGCTCTATCACTGTCAGTTTTTCGGGTAGGGGTCAGGAAGGATTACGCATACAAACCTTTTCTGTAGCTTTGCGATGTTGCACTCCTCATTGCTGGTCTCCTTCACATCAATGTAATATTACAAAAAGGACTGAAACTAAAATGTAGTGCATTTATTTTTAGTTTCTTTAGTTTTTCGTACTGAGCAGTTTCGTATCTCTTGAGTCATACGAAAACTAAATCATCCCAAAATTCGGACTAAATCGTTTTAGTACTAAAATTAATGCACATGTCTAGTGGTTTCATTCGGCAGGTTTATTCAGGCAAACCCCATAGGCTTCAATGTAAATAATATTCCTGTTTTTATCCAATATCTAATAAACCGTTTATTCTTTTACTATGCAGTAAAAAGTCTCGCTTTGTCTTTTTTTTAGGATCATTTAGGCATTTTTCGGGAAATTCTTTTTTTTTTTTTTATAGCAGTTTTTCTGTAACAGACCTTTTTATTATCATTCATTGGATCTTAGGCTAGGGTCAAACTAACGCATTTTTCGCGTTGTCCGTCAAAAAGTGCGTTCGAACGAATGGACGCATTTTTTTACGGAATACGCGATAGCGGTCAGACAATGCGTATTTGCGTCCGTGATTTTGTACGGATCATCAATAAAACACTTTTTGCGTCTGGACGTTATGTTAGCCGGACATTAGCAGCGTCTGACGTCTCCGAATCACGCACACACGCCGCTAGCGGACGCAGCGCACTCTGTACGTCAGTACTAGCGGTATCACGTTCTCGAAAAAAATTCATTTGTGTGCCGCTTGCGTTGCGCGGCCGCACTTTTGTGCGGCCGTACTTTGTACATTGCCCATCATTTGCTGCTACTACGGCCGTGATAAAGTGCGGCTGCACACGCGTTCGCACTGCGTTCGTCTGACCCCAGCCTTAGATGTAAATTCCAGACATTTTCTTTCAGTAGTTTTTTTCCAAACAGCGTTTCAATTTTGACACTTTCAAGAGTATTGTTTTTTTTTTTTTATTACCCTTCCGCCGGCTTTCTTCTGCGGCTGCTGTGTTCGGCAGCTCGATGGCTGCATTCAGCGGCTGTCCCGCAGGTAGGTGGTGACGGGTTTGCGGCGGGCTGGCGGCGATGGGTTTGCGGCGGGCTGGCGGCAGCATTCGGCAGCCAATTCCCTGCACTTGTGCGGAGAAGTGCGGGGAATGACAGAGCACCGAAATGTCACCGACATTTCGGTGCTCTGTGAATAACCCCTTATGTTTTTTTTTAATAAGATTAAAGGGTTAAAACCACAGGGCTGTGTGAAGCCGCTCAGGAAGGAGTTAATGTTTACCTCCTCCATTCTCTCTCCTCCCGTTTTAACCCTGAAGTGTCCATTTAATATTAATAGTAAGGTGGAGGTATGAGGTTTGCAGGTGTTGATGGGTAACAGGCATTACTGGAATAGAGCACTGAATCTAGGGTTGGCAGATTGGCCATGTTTTCTGGGACACAAATAATTTATCCTGTTGATGGGCAGTGCATGAAATATGCAACCCCACCGCGTGTAGAATCCATACGCTGCAGGTAAGAAATCAAAAAGGAATCCCAGGTGACCTGCTTTGATTTCCTTCCTGCAGCATATGGATTATACATGTTTTAGGCTGGAATCAGATTAACGCATTTTTAACGTGCGTTTAGGTGCAATTAATCACGTCCGCAGTAGCAGCAAATGACGCCCAAGATACGAGGCCGCGCAACGCAAGTGGAAAACGAACGCATTTTTTCGAGAACACAGAACTGCTAGTACTGATGTACAGAGTGCGCTGCGGCGGCATAGCGGCGTGTGTGCGTTATTAGGAGACGTCAGACGCTGCTCATGTCCAGCCAACATAACATCCAGACGCAAAAAGTGTTTTATTGACGATCCGTAAAAAATCACGCACGAAAATGCGCATCGTATGACCGTTTTCACGTATTCCGTGAAAAAATAATTCAATGCGTTCGGACGCACTTTTTGACGGTCGCTGCGAATAATGCGTTCCTTTGACCCTAGCCTTATACTTTTCCCTGTGCACCCCCTCTGCATGAAATAAGGATATGTGTCCAGGAAAACATGGCTGTCCTGGCAACCCTAACTAAATTGATGGAATTGAAATAAAGCATAAAGACCCTTATAAGAGAGTTGCGCTGTGTTTCAGGTTTATTCGCCGAAGACAAGTATACATTTTGGCAAAAACAGCGTCAACCGAAACTGATCTCTTGATACAACCAGCTACAGTTGTGTTCAAAATTATTCAACCCCCAATGCTGTAAAGGGTTTTAGGGAATTTAGTGTACATTTGTAATTGTATTCAGAATGAAATCCTACAAGGACTTTTTAAAGAACCATATGCAACTAAAATGACATCAATTGGTTTTGTAATACAGTAGTAAATGTTTCTTTTGTGAATTCTTCATTGACACAATTATTCAACCCCTTAAAGACTATCACTCTGAAGAACAGAGGTTCATTCAAGTGTTTTCAATCAGGTATTGAAAACACCTGTGGATGTCACGGAGCAGCAATAAAGCATAATAAGCACCAATTAGGCAGCTTTAAAATGACTGTGATACTCAGCTCCTTCTAGACATTTACTGGTGTGGTTACAAACATGGTGAAGTCAAGAGAATGGTCCAGGAAGACAAGAGAAGATGTGATTACTCTTCACAGGAAGGGCAATGGCTATAAGAAGATTGCAAAGATGTTAAACATACCAAGAGAGACCATAGGAAGCATCATTCACAAATTCAAGGCAAAGGGCACTGTTGAAACGCTACCTGGTCGTGGCAGAAAGAAGATGCTGACTTCGACTGCTGTGCGCTACCTGAAGCGTAGAGTGGAGGAAAGTCCCCGTGTGACTGCTGAGGAACTGAGAAAAGATTTGTCAGATGTGGGTACTGAAGTTTCAGCTCAGACAATACGGCGCACACTGCGTAATGAAGGCCTCCATGCCAGAACTCCCAGGCGCACCCCCTTGCTGTCTCCAAAGAATAAGAAGAGTCGACTGCAGTATGCCAAAAGTCATGTGGACAAACCACAGAAGTTTTGGGATAGTGTTCTGTGGACTGATGAAACAAAATTAGAACTGTTTGGGCCCATGGATCAACGCTATGTTTGGAGGAGGAAGAACAAGGCCTATGAAGAAAAGAACACCTTGCCTACTGTGAAGCATGGCGGGGGGTCAATTATGCTTTGGGGCTGTTTTGCTTCTGCAGGTACAGGGAAGCTTCAGCGTGTGCAAGGTACCATGAATTCTCTTCAGTAGCAGGAGATATTGGATGACAATGTGATGCAGTCCGTCACAAACCTGAGGCTTGGGAGACATTGGACCTTTCAACAGGACAATGATCCCAAGCATACCTCCAAGTCCACTAGAGCATGGTTGCAGATTAAAGGCTGGAACATTTTGGAGTGGCCATCGCAGTCACCTGACTTAAATCCGATTGAGAACCTCTGGTGGGACTTAAAGAAAGCAGTTGCAGTGCGCAAGCCTAAGAATGTGACTGAACTGGAGGCTTTTGCCCATGACGAATGGGCGAAGATACCCGTAGATCGCTGCAAGACACTTGTGTCAAGCTATGCTTCACGTTTAAAAGCTGTTACAACTGTAAAAGGATGTTGTACTAAGTACTAAGATTGAATGTCACTTGGGGGTTGAATAAAACTGATAATGATGTGAGCACAGAAAAGACATTTGTGGTTATTTCATTATAAATGTTATGTTATATTTGTCTGACCTACACGTGCCTCTTTGATTTAATTGTAAGCAAGATGACTGAATGATCAAAATCAATGTCAAACTGGCCAAAACACTCAATTTCAGTGGGGGTTGAAGAATTTTGAACACAACTGTACATTTGTTTCCTAGAATTTGGTTGTTTTTCCTAAAACTTGAGGTTCCTTCGCCAGTCCATCGAGTCCTGATTTAGGGCAATATTCCAAAATTGGTACTAACTTAAACCAGAGCTGTTGTAAACTTAAAGGGCCACTACCACCATTGAAATGTCCTTATTGTGTTTATTTGATGTTGCTGATTTCTTACATGTGCTTTGTTTTTCTCTTGTATGTTTAGCTAAGAAAATATTTTCCTCTGTATGTGTCACTGGGTGCATCCATTGTGTGATATTTTCCTCTATATGTGTCACAGGGTGCATCCATTGTGTGATATTTTCCTCTATATGTGTCACAGGGTGCATCCATTGTGTGATATTTTCCTCTATATGTGTCACTGGCTGCATCCATTGTGTGATATTTTTCTCTATATGTGTCACTGGGTGCACCATTGTGTGATATTTTCCTCTATATGTGTCACAGGGTGCATCCATTGTGTGATATTTTCCTCTATATGTGTCACTGGCTGCATCCATTGTGTGATATTTTTCTCTATATGTGTCACTGGGTGCATCCATTGTGTTTAAGAGCTTCTCTGGGAAGCTGCCACCCTACCTGAATAGCAGAGCCGTAGCTAGCTCCTTTTGCACCCGAGGCAAAAACAGAAAATTGTGCCCCCCCCCCATAATTTTAAAAATCAGAGTCCCCGACCAGTGGCGCAGTGCTAAGCTCCTGGATGCTCCCCGCGACCAGAAGCAGTGGATCGGACCACCCTTTGCGCTGTGGGATGAGAGGCAAGTATGTGATTTTTGGGGGGGTTCCAGCTGGTGCTGACTGATTCTGCAGGAGAAGCATCACTTAGCACCAGCGTCTAGCTGTGGGTAACTTTTGTATGGCGGGATGGTAATTAGCGTTAGGACTTTGTAATCCTAACGCCATTTACTCTTTGCGCTCCCCATGTTACGTATAGGGAGCGCAAAGTACAGTAACCTCGCGCTGAAAAGCACAATCTCCTGAATTTTTTAACCTGTTACCGTTGGGATTGTAATATGAGGGTCCTGCGCTAGGATGTGATATGGGCAGCATGCAGTAACCTCATTAAGGCTGGGGTCAGACGAGCGTAGTGTTCACGTCCGTGATTACGCCTAAAACTACGTCCGTGATAGCATGACAGAAAGCCCATTGGAGCCTGACACATGAAGTACGTCTGCACTGAACTGTGGACGCATGACGGCTGCGGCCCACGGACACAAGGCAGGCAAGAACGTACAACCCCTAGAACGGCCGCACAAAGTGCGCTGGGTCCGCAACGTCCGCATAGCTTTGTGTGTGAGTGATGGAACGTGGTCAGACAGACTGCATTTATACGTCCAGCATTTTTCATGGACAAAATGGTTTTGCTTTTTAATTTATTTTCCTGCCTACATCCGTCAAAATATACGTCAGTGAATAAACGGACTGTGTGGCCACTACTGCGTCTTCCGTACTGACGTACGTCCGTGTGCATGGACGTACAGTCCGTAGAAATCACGCTCGTCTGACCCTAGCCTTAACCTAGCACCAACGCTCACATGTGTGAGTGCTAGCGTTAAGGAGGTGATGGGGCCCTATATATATAGTGCACACACAGTACATGTACAAATACAGTACACACAGAATACATGCACGTATAGCAAAAGAACATTTAGCATAATATACACCCCCCAGAAAAATATACACAGCACTGAGCCCCCAGACTATTTTCCCCAGTTCACTTGGATATTATTGACCCCAGCTCATATGGGTATATATTGCCCCAGTTCACATGGATATGGCCCAGCTCATGGATATGCCCCCCCAGCTCTCATGGATATTGCCCCAGCTCTCATGGATAGTGCCCCAGCTCTCATGGATATTGCCCCAGCTCTCATGGATAGTGCCCCAGCTCTCATGGATAGTGCCCCCAGCTCTCATGGATTGTGCCCCCAGCTCTCATGGATTGTGCCCCCAGGTCTCATGGATTGTGCCCCCAGGTCTCATGGATTGTGCCCCCAGGTCTCAAGGATTGTGCCCCAGCTCACCTCTCATTAACGGCGGCCGTGTGCTTCCTGCTTGAACGGTCGCTGACAGGAAGTGCAGCCGCTCGCCTGGGATCGATGAAACAGCCGGCTGGCTGTTAGATCCCAGCCGAGCGGCTGCACTTCCTGTCAGCGGCCGTTCAAGCAGGAAGCAAGCGGCCACTCGCAGTCGTTTCGGGCTGGGCGCTTCACAGCTGTGAAGGGGCGCAGCCATGGCTCGAGTCCTGCTGGAAAGCTGCGGGACCGCAAGTTCCCACAACCTGCGTTCCCGCAGCGTTCCCGCAGCGTTCCCGCAGGACTCGAGCCATGGCTGCGCCCCTTCACAGCTGTGACCGAGGCATGTGCCTCACTCGCCTCGCCCTTCCTACGGGCCTGCTGAATAGACTGCTTCCCCCAGCAGTTCCCTCATCCTATAACCTCCGATCCAGGACCAGCACCTTACTTGCAATACCACAATACAAAAAGAAAGTGTCTTGATCCTCATTTTCCTACAGAGCACCACAATTATGGAATACCCTCCCAGACACCATCAAATCTTCCACCAGTCTAAAGTCCCTTAAGAGATCACTATTAACATACCTCAATACGGAATGCACCTGTAAACATGTAACATAGGAACTATATTACTTACATATTTATTTTCCGTGTTCATCTGTATATTTGTGTTTTGTTTCTTTAATATCTTGCATTTATTACTTTGTATTTCTGTAACAACTGTAAAATTTCAATGTTCTTGAACCCAGGACATACTTGAAAACGAGATAAATCTCAATGTATCCTTCCTGGTAAAATCCTTTATAAATAAAAATAAATAAATAAATAAATATTTTCCTCTATATGTGTCACTGGGTGCATCCATTGTGTGATATTTTCCTCTATATGTGTCACATGGTGCATCCATTGTGTGATATTTTCCTCTGTATGTGTCACTGGGTGCATCCATTGTGTGATATTTTCTTCTATATGTGTCACTGGATGCATCCATTGTGTGATATTTTCCTCTATGTGTCACTGGGCGCATCATGCATCCATTGTGTGATATTTTCCTCTGTATGTGTCACTGGGTGCATCCATTGTGTGATATTTTCTTCTATATGTGTCACTGGATGCATCCATTGTGTGATATTTTCCTCTATGTGTCACTGGGCGCATCATGCATCCATTGTGTGATATTTTCCTCTATATATAGCTACCACCCTACCTGAATAGGCTGCTTCCCTCAGAAGTTCCCTCATCCTATAATCTCAGATCCAGGACCTGCACCTTACTTGCAATACCACAATACAAAAAGAAAGTGGCTCGATGCTCATTTTCCTACAGAGCACCGCAATTATGGAATAACCTCCCAGACACCATCAAATCTTCCCCCCGTCTAAAGATCACTATTAACATACCTCGATACAGAATGCACCTGTAAACATGTAACATAGTGACTATATACAGAATGCGCCTGTAAACATGTAACACAGTGACTATATACAGAATGCGCCTGTAAACATGTAACATAATGACTATATACAGAATGCACCTGTAAACATGTAACATAGTGACTATATACAGAATGCACCTGTAAACATGTAACATAATGACTATATACAGAATGCGCCTGTAAACATGTAACATAGTGACTATATACAGAATTCACCTGTAAACATGTAACATAGTGACTATATACAGAATGCACCTGTAAACATGTAACATAGTGACTATATACAGAATGCACCTGTAAACATGTAACACAGTGACTATATTCAGAATGCACCTGTAAACATGTAACATAGTGACTATACACAGAATGCACCTGTAAACATGTAACACAGTGACTATATACAGAATGCACCTGTAAACATGTAACATAGTGACTATACACAGAATGCACCTGTAAACATGTAACATAGTGACTATACACAGAATGCACCTGTAAACATGTAACACAGTGACTATATACAGAATGCACCTGTAAACATGTAACATAATGACTATATACAGAATGCACCTGTAAACATGTAACACAGTGACTATATACAGAATGCACCTGTAAACATGTAACACAGTGACTATATACAGAATGCACCTGTAAACATGTAACATAGTGACTATATACAGAATGCACCTGTAAACATGTAACATAGTGACTATATACAGAATGCACCTGTAAACATGTAACATAATGACTATATACAGAATGCGCCTGTAAACATGTAACATAGTGACTATATACAGAATTCACCTGTAAACATGTAACATAGTGACTATATACAGAATGAACCTGTAAACATGTAACACAGTGACTATATTCAGAATGCACCTGTAAACATGTAACATAGTGACTATACACAGAATGCACCTGTAAACATGTAACACAGTGACTATATACAGAATGCACCTGTAAACATGTAACATAGTGACTATATTTCCTACATATTTATTTTCTGTTAATCTGTATATTTGTTTTGTGTTAATTTCATGTAATTTAACTACTTTTGTTTTTCTGTAACCACTCAATGTTCTTGAACCCAGGACATACTTGAAAACGAGAGAAATCTCAATGTATCCTTCCTGGTAAAATCCTTTATAAATAAAAATAAATAAATAAATAAAATAAATATGTGTCACTGGGTGCATCCATTGTGTGATATTTTCCTCTATATGTGTCACTGGCTGCATCCATTGTGTGATATTTTCCTCCTATATTTGTCACTGGGCGCATCCATTGAGTGATATTTTCCTCTATATGTGTCCCCCCAGTATCTTTCCATCACTTCTCTTCACTATGTGGCTTTGGCCATGGAATGGAGTCTGTGGGTAGATCACTGACTGCATAATTGTGATGTGTGGGATGTATTCAAAGGACATCACCAGGGGGTAGATTAGAAGTCTTATCAGCTCCCTGTTTTATCTCATTCAGCTGCCATCTCTTATCTTGTGTAGCCTAAAAAATAACTCCATGCAGCCTCATCTAAACATTCCCTCCTCAATATCTTTAAACTGTTAAATACTAAAGATTAGATAAACCACAGAAGTAAAGAAAAGCCTTTGGTAAATACTGCGTCGTGGGGAAAAAAAATCAACAAAATCTGGAGATAAAACCAACCCTAATCTTATTTTTCCTTTTTGCATGCAACTTCTTCAGACATAGAATAAAAACAGCAGCATTTGTTTTATAATGTGTTTTATAAAGGGGTTTTATTTGTAATGCACAAGTAATCTAGTTACAATTTATGTACGTGGTAGTGTCCCTTTAACAACTCCATAGACTATAATGGCATGGGTAAGTTTACAGCAGCTCTGGTTAAGTTAGCAACAACTATGGAATAGGACCGTAAGTGAATAAGCCACGTTTAGAGTAATTCCGAGCTTTTTTTTTCCAAGTGTCGTTATCCCTCGGAGACCCCTCCCGGCACCGGAGAGTCCCTGGTCCATCCAAACGCGTAGAACATTACATTATTAAATAAGATAATGTGCTAAGTGTGGTCATGGCTTTAATTTAGGCTGCGTGCTTTGCACACTCACATAAATATTCATATCTCACCATCTGTTTTCTCACTTTTGTATTAATTATGAGTGGGATGCTGTCTCCGACTCTGTCCACACTTCTGGCGTCTCCCCCGTCGAAGCTCCGACTCCTTGCAGTTTATCTTCACCTGTGACCAATCGCCTTTGTTTCTAATGTGGCTGGCGTTAACCCATCGAATCCTGGAATCAATGCCAGTTACATTGGTTTGTTTTTTTCTCTGCATTTAACAGTTTTTTGGAATTTTTGCACTTCTTTTTGTAGCTAGCCTAAATTGAATGCGTATGTGAAGGTAAAAAGCGAGTTTATTTAAATGTATGTCATATAAAATATGTGCACTTATTTATAAAGCACCAACATATTCTGCAGCGCTGTACAATGGGTAGGAAAAAACATAATATTAACTTATAGGTTTGATACAGAGAATGATAAGACGCAAGAACCCTACTCAAGAGCTTACAATCTAAGGCTAGGGTCAGACGAGCGTGATTTCTACGGACTGTACGTCCGTGCACACGGACGTACGTTAGTACGAAAGACGCAGTAGTGGTCACACAGTCCGTTTATTCACTGACGTATATTTTGACGGATGTAGGAGGGAAAATAAATAAAAATGCAAAACCATTTTGTCCGTGAAAAATGCTGGACGTATAAATGCAGTCCGTCTGACCACGTTCCATCACTCACACACAAAGCTATGCAGACGTTGCGGACGCAGCGCACTTTGTGCGGCCGTTCTAGGGGTTGTACGTTCTTGCCTGCCTTGCGTCCGTGGGCCGCGGCCGTTGTGCGTCCGCAGTTCAGTGCGGACGTACTTCATGTGTCGGGCTCCGATGGGCTTTCTGTCATGCTATCACGGACGTACTTTTAGGCGCAATCACGGACGTGAACACTACGCTCGTCTGACCCCAGCCTAAGAGGAGAGGGGTCTCATTACTGTTGCCAGATCGGCCATGGTTTCCTGGGCACATATGTGACGAGAGTATACTTAGGGTACATGGACCTAGGGATGCATTTGGGAGCAGGGCTCGAGTCGAGCGGGAACGCGCAGGAACGGCGTTCCCGCACTTCTCCCACAGCCTTCTCCCCGAACGCCGCCACCGCACATTGCCGACGGCCGCGTGCTTCCTGTTACAACGGCCGGTGACAGGAGGTGGAGCCGCTCACCTGGCTGTTTCATAGATCCCAGGCGAGCGGCTGCACTTCCTGTCAGCGGCCGCTGAAGCAGGAAGCACGCGGCCGCCGGCAATGTGCGGCAGGCGCAGCAGAGGAGCAGGAGCAGCAAAGGTGAGCTGGGCTGGGGGCAGTATCCATGAGACCTGGGGGGGCAATATCCATGAGACCTGGGGGGGGCATATCCATGAGACCTGGGGCATATCCATGAGACCTGGGGGGGCAATATCCATGAGACCTGGGGGGGCAGTATCCATGAGACCTGGGGCATATCCATGAGAGCTGGGGGGGCATTATCCATGAGAGCTGGGGCAATATATACCCATATGAGCTGGGGCAATTATATCCATGTGAACTGGGGAAAATATATCCATATAACCAGTGCTGTGTATATTATTTTTGGGGTTCAGTGTTGTGTATATTATTCTGGGGGCTCAGTGTTGTGTATATTATTCTGGGGGCTCAGTGCTGGGAATGTTATTCTGGGGGCACAGTGTTGTGTATATTATTCTGGGGGTTCAGCACTGTGTATATTATTCTGGGGGCTCAGCGCTGTGTATATTATTCTGGGGGCTCAGCGCTGTGTATATTATTCTGGGGGTCTGTGCCTGGATATATATATATATATATATATAATTATATATAAAATGCGTTAGTCCAGTTGCCACAATCACGAGTATACCTGTACGTAGTGATACCTTTCACTGATCAGTGTAGTTTCCAGTTTACACTCTTGAAAGCTTGTCTTTTAAATGTAAAGTTAACCCAATAAAAATGGTATCACCGGCTCGTCCGGCTATACTCGTGATATATATATATATTTTCTTCAGGTAATGGGGGTTGTGGAATTCGTGGGTGAGTTCCCTCACTTTTTTTCCCAGGACTTGACCCCTGTTTGGGACGCAGGCCTGATGTTCTATATTGTTTCCCTGCTCTCTCCTATGTTGAAGTCGCCCTGTACCTACAATACTAAGTGTTTGTGTCGTCTGTGCTTTGCATGAATACTGTTATTGCTATTATGGTTATTATCTATGTTTATCTGTTACTATCTGCTAACAGGATTAATGTGTGGGTCACTGTAGCCTATCTAGAATATGTTTACATCTGTTAAAGGTTGATGTGGTCTTCGTTTGCCTGTCTTGTTTGGCAAGCACTGCCCCATTATCAGAGACTGTATAATTTGAACCCCTTGTTTAGCCTTACAATCTGCTATTGTCCTATTGATCTGTTTTGTTGTTATGTTGCGCAATGTGTCTTACTGACCAGAGGTAATTCTATTATCAGTCCCCAATCTAATTATGTCTGCGACACTAAGGTGCCAGGCAGGAACCTCTGCTGTGTCGCAGCAATATGCCAGGGGAGGAATTTCGAATGATTCGCAATAAGACGCCAGGGTGTCATTTTTCATTGGCCTCTAGGCCCCACCTTGCACTTTATATATTATTCAATAAAGGCTCAGTTGAGACTGACTGTTCTGACCTCCAGATCTGCGTGCTGCCTCATTTCTGGGGAATGCTATCGCCGCACTTTCAGTGTATCTGTCCTTAAGCTTCGGCTAAGGGCTGGAGAAAGGCGCGAAAGGCTGCTGGTGGTAGAACCAGGGTCCGGCAAGGGAGCGGCATTAACAGATGTGACCCAGTCGGGGTACGGAGATCTGTTACAACATATAATTTATTCATGCAGATGGGCAGTGCATGAAATATGCCACCCTGCAGCATGTAGAATCCATATGCTGCAAGTAAGAAATCAAAAAGGAATCACAGGTGACCTGTCTTGATTTCCTTCCTGCAGCATATGAATTATAGATGATGCAAGGGCAGCACTTTTCCCTGTGCTCTCGCTCTGCATGAAATAGTAATATGTGTCCAGGAAAACACAGCCAATCTGGCATCCCTATTTGGCACGCAGGGGTGCGGGTAAAATGCAGGTTGAGAAGTAATGGTGTGCATGGGGGCTGTGTGGAAATTGATCAGGAGTGGTACAACGGGGGGGGGGGGTTATGAACTAATCTAGTTATATAATATCTCATTTTAACCACTAATCCATGATGCTTTGCTTTTACTCTTTATGTTGGGGGCGTGAAATACACACCACGGTATTGTGTTGGGTTTCCTTTGACCTTTCCTGAGGTGGCTCCATAGACATCTCTACAAGGGGGGCAATTGCCCCCCCTAGATTATTCCTTGCCCCCCACCAAAAAATCTGCATCCAGCTTCCCCCACATATTCGGACCACTGTATCTCCGTCCCAGTGCATCGTATATGGACGATCTGTCATTGGAGAGGGCAGGTTCTGGCCTTTCCAATGATACCCAACATGACCATATCCAATGTAAAATAAAATCATAAAAACCTAAATAAAAATGTGCATGTAGACATAAACATTTTCTGAGGGTTGAAATGGCTCAGCAGTGAAAGGGTTAACACTTGAAGACTATATATTACATTGTGTATCACTTTTGTTTTTGCCTTGGTTTAGTTGTGTTTTAAGGGTTAATGGGCAGGCTTCATCCCTCACAGTATACATTTTTTTCCTTGATATATGGCAGTTTAGGGTTTAATGGGGTTTTAGGGGTTAATACATGCCACACTGTTTATTATTTTTATTGTATTTCCCTGGGTTTATGGAAGTTAGAATATTAAGGGTCTATTCATCTTTAGATACTTTCCTTTTCGTCACATTTTGGGGAAATTCAGTCCGCCAAAAATATTGTGAATTCCCTATTTAGCGAATGGTCACCGTAATTTGCTTAAAGTGGAGTTGTTGAAGCAGTTCTCAGACATCGGCGAAAACCGACGAATTGCGGCGAATAAAATATTGAATTTAAGTATCAGGTTAGTACAATAAAACGGTATCATTGCATCACATCACTCTGGGGATTATGGAATCACTATCACCTGGTGTGAGCTAACCCTAGCGTTGGCATTTTTTGCGTTAGCACCAGATTAATTCAGTCTAGCGCCTGAGCAACAGATTGTTTGCCTCCCGCTCCACAAACAGGAAAAAAATCACTTAGCGTGTCGCTATTAGCAATTTGTACTGCAAGCTAACTGTACTTTCTACATCCTATACTTAACATGAGGAGCGCTAGAGATCTTTAGCGCTTTTGCAACTAACAAATAACTATGTGCCTGCGCCAATGTTTTGAGGGACCCTATTTGCTAAATTTTACCTACTGCTAAACTCTGGCGCTAACTACAAATAAGCAGGTCCTCACCCTAAATTAATAGGCAATTAACAGCCAATTGAAAGGAATGCAGCACAGGTGTTCTCTTGGCCCCATAAACCATAGTAATGGATCTGGTCAGCAATGTCGCTGCTGTTGCAGTAGGCTCTATTATAAATGTATCCTTTATTGACATATATCCTAATTCTAATATATTGCCTAATTTTTATGTGGGGGGGATATTCATACAGTAGTATGTAAACGGTTGATTATTAGGATGACAGCTTGGACCATGTTTAAAGGGACACATGAATAAGTCTTGCCCTGAAACATGTATTATTTATATACTGCCTCAGGGAAGTTATTGTCGCTCACCTGGCCTTCCTTTTGGATCTATTAAATGCAGTGTAATGATTCTACATGCTGTTGGGTGGCATTTATCATGCAATGCCCATCAGCCTTAATTAATATATGTGTGCATATAAACATGGCTGATACGGCCACCTTGGAGGATTGTAATAATGCAGGGTGTGAGGGCTCTTCGCTGGATGTTTTCATACTTCTACAAGCTTGTGAGGGCAGGGGATAGGTATGGCCTGGCACTCTGCACTGTAAAAAAAACAGTTCTATCCTGTACACAATCGCATTAGTGCTGGGTCTCAACCCGGGTCTTAGCGTTTCCCTAGCATGCGCTAATTGACCTTGTACACGGACTCCCACGGACAAGGTGTTCTGTTAGTAGGTCATCAGTTTTAGCGACTTGTGCTAACTTCTTCCTTTAGCGACGGCATTTTAGCTCACACCAGGTGATAGGGCCCTTAGTTTTTTTTAATGGTATGATTTAGTGGCTCATCATCAAGCTAGGATGAGGGTTGAATCAGCTCTCTGAGAGCCCCCATTGAGCGGAAAGAGGGGGTGAGGGCACTTAGGTAACTGCGACCACTCAAATTACATTGCAAAAGGGTCTATACACAAAGCACCGAAATTGTGTGCAAAATCCATTTAGCCAAAAATACGGTGAATTCACTATTTAGCGAATGGTCGTCTTATTTTCATGAAATTGAAGTCGCCGAAGCAGTTATTGGATTTCTGCGAAAACCGCCGAATTGCTTTGATAACCGTCAAATTGTGCCAAATTGGCATTTCCGAATTACACTGAACTGCGGAAAAAAATAGGGCTAAATTACGATCTTCACACAAACGTTAACACTCACTTGCGTGAGCATTAATGTTTGCTGCGGTGTTTACCGCATATTACAATCCAAACGCAAACGGGTTAAGTAACCCGTTTGCATCAGTGACGTGCGGTGAGGTCAGTGGCTGGTGAGGCACTGGCTTGTATCAGAGCCAGATCTACACAGGATATTGCCCCAGCTCTCAGGGATATGCCCCCAGCACACAAGGATAATGCCCCAGCTCACATGGATATTGCCCCAGCTCCTCTCATGGATATACTGCCCCAGCTCCTTTCAAGGATATACTGCCCCAGCTCCTCTCATGGATATACTGCCCCAGCTCCTCTCATGGATATACTGCCCCAGCTCCTCTCATTGATATTGCCCCAGCTCATTGATATTGCCCCAGCTCATGGATTTGCCCCAGCTCATGGATATGCCCCAGCTCATGGATAATGGATATGCCCCTGCACATGGATTTGCCCCAGCAGCACATGGATATGTCCTCTCCTCCTGTTTCCAACCCCAACCCTCCTAGATTGTGAGTTCCTACGGGAATAGGGCCCTCATCTCCTCCTGTACTGTTTGTCAAATGTTGTTCAATGTATTGTAACCCTGTCTATACTGTGCTTATTGTACAGCGCTGCGGAATATGCTGGCGCTTTATAAATAAAGAATAATAATAATAAAAAATATGCCCCAGCTCATGGATTTGCCCCAGCAACTCATGGATATGCCCCAGCACATGGATATGCCCCAGCTCATGGATATGGGATATGCCCCAGCTCATGGATTTGCCCCAGCACATGGATTTGCCCCAGCAACTCATGGATATGCCCCAGCAACTCATGGATGTGCCCCAGCAACTCATGGATGTGCCCCAGCAACTCATGGATGTGCCCCAGCAGCACATGGATATGCCACAGCTCATGGATTTGCCCCAGCACATGGATTTGCCCCAGCAGCACATGGATTTGCCCCAGCTCATGGATTGCCCCAGCAACTCATGGATATGCCCCAGCAACTCATGGATGTGCCCCAGCAACTCATGGATTTGCCCCAGCAACTCATGGATTTGCCCCAGCAGCACATGGATTTGCCCCAGCAGCACATAGATTTGCCCCAGCAGCTCATGGATTTGCCCCAGCAGCTCATGGATTTGCCACAGCAGCTCATGGATTTGCCCCAGCAGCTCATGGATATGCCCCAGCTCATGGATATGCCCCAACAGCACATGGATATGCCCCAGAAACTCATGGATATGCCCCAGCTCATGGATGTGTCCCAGCAGCACATGGATATGCCCCAGCTCATGGATGTGCCCCAGCAACTCATGGATATGCCCCAGCTCATGGATGTGCCCCAGCAACTCATGGATATGCCCCAGCTCATGGATGTGCCCCAGCAGCACATGGATATGCCCCAGCTCATGGATGTGCCCCAGCAACTCATGGATTTGGCCCAGCTCATGGATATGGTGCCCCAGCTCATGGATATGCCCCAGCAGAGTCATAGGGTTCCTGCAGGGGAGGGCTCCTTATTTACCTGAGACAGCTCTCGTCCTCACTGGCTGTGCTGTCCAAGTGGAGAGAGAAGAGGTCGGCTGCTTCCTGTCCCACGTGGCTCTGTGGTGCTGGCACGAGGTGATGTAGGAGGAGCTGCTGGAGCTTGAGAGTGTGTGTGACTGTGTCTGACAACCCCCCCTCTGTGCTGAGCGCATGTGTGTGTGTGTTTATGCACACACATGCGCTCAGCACTTTCTGGAGGGGGTTTGTCACAGTCACACTGCTGTGATCTCCCTGCCCGCCCCCCACGATTGACGAGGACAGTCACATGACTGTCCTGCGTCAATCAAACCATGGGAGCACTGCCTCCCATGGTGGGCTTTTTTTTTTAAAAAAAAAACTTGCTTGAGACAATGGAGCTTTCCCATTGGCTCAAGCTTCATTTGCTGTCATTGCCTGGAGGCAATGACGAGCTTGCCTGCCACCAGCCTGAGCTCCGCAATTAGCGTAGCGTTGGGCTGCGTAAATTGCGTAGCCTAGGCTGGCTCAGTGCTGCCCCTGCTGTCTGTGTAGTGTATCACACACACACACACACACACACACAGCAGCCGGCAAACTGTGAAAGTGAAAGCGCAGGAGAAAAAAAAAGTGGACAGAGAAGAAGCAAAGCACAGCGAGGAAGTGAGGAGAGGTGAGTGAGTATAAATAACAATTTATTTACAGTTTAAATGTACATACACACACATCACATGTCATTACATACACACAATGAGCTCATTAATTTACTGAGGCTCCGCCTCCCCTGCCACCCCTGAGTGCACGTCCCTGGTTTGCATTTGGTATCTTGCACTTTTCAGCGCGAGGTTACTGTACTTTGCGCTCCCTATACTTAACATGGGGAGCGCAAAGTGTTGATCAGCATTAGTATTACAAAGTCCCAGCGCTGATTAACGTCCGGCTCTGGTTAGCAGAAAGTTAACCAGAGCCAGGACTTGGTGTTAACGGATTCCACTTCTGCAGAATCCGTTAACACCAGCCTAAAAAAAAATCAAAAAAAAATATGATACTCGCCTCCAGTCCCGCGGCTTCAACTGCCTCCTCCATCCGGCGGGAGCCGGGAGAGACTGGGGGAAAAAGTACCCCCAGTCTCCCCCTGCGTATCACTACGCCAACCGTTGCGAGATCCGGCAGGTCATGTGACCGCCGGCATCTGGCTCAATGAAGTCCTATGGACTCCATTGAGAGGATGCGTGCGTCGGAGCTCAGCGCTGCCATGCGCATCCCGGGGCTTAGAGCCCGCAAGCAGCTTTTTATGCACCTGCATTGTAATCTCCCGTTAAAACGGGAGCGCTAGGGAGGAAACTGCGGGCGCAGTTTTTTCTCCCTAGCGCCCCCGTTTTAACGGGAGGTTTGTAATGTAGACCTAGATGTCTACCAGCTGGAGCTTCCTATTGGAGCTCTACATGAAGACACTTTACTGCAGGCCTGTCACACTCCAACCCCCAGATATTTCTGAACTACAACTCCCACGATTCCCTGGCCACCTATTGCATTGAATGATTTCTGGGAATTGTAGGCATCAACATCTCAGGGGCCTTAGCTTGACAGCCCTGCCTTACTGGTTTATTCAGGACTGGTTGGTTATATCAACTGAAAGAAAAAGAAAAAACCATAAACTAAGACTGTGTAAATTCGAAATGGAACTCTTGAGTATTTTTTGCCATAGGCCTCCAATGGTTAAGATAAGAATGGCATCACTCAAATTCTCATTTCTAGCTGATTTTTTAGAGTTTAGAGTTACACTAATGCTTCAGAAAAAGGTCATATAGAAAAAAATGTTTTACTATTATGGATATGTGGGTGTGTATATATATAAAATGTGTGTGTGTGTATATATATATATATATATATACATATACAGGTGCATCTCAATAAATTAGAATGTTGTGGAAAAGTTAATTTATTTCATTAATTCAACTCAAATTGTGAAACTTGTGTATTAAATAAATTCAATGCACACAGACTGAAGGAGTCTTTGGTTCTTTTAATTGTGATGATTTGGTTCACATTTAACAAAGTTCCACCAATTCACTATCTCAACTAATTAGAATATGTTGACATGCCAATCAGCCAATCAACTCAAAACACCTGCAAAGGTTTGCTGAGCCTTCAAAATGCTCTCTCAGTTCGGTTCACTAGGCTACACAATCATGGGAAGACTGCCGATCTGACAGTTGTCCAGAAGACAATCATTGACACCTTCACAAGGAGGGTAAGCCACAAACATTCAATGCCAAAGAAGCTGGCTGTGCACAGAGTGCTGTATCCAAGCATGTCAACAGAAAGTTGAGTGGAAGGAAAAAGTGTGGAAGAAAAAGATGCACGACCAACCGAGAGAACCGCAGCCTTGAGAGACTTGTCAAGCAAAATCCATTCAAGAATTTGGGTGAACTTCACAAGGAATGGACTGAGGCTGGGGTCAAGGCATCAAGAGCCACCACACACAGACGTGTCAAAGAATGTGGCTGCAGTTGTCGTATTCCTCTTGTTAAGCCACTCCTGAACCACAGACAATGTCAGAGGCATCTTACCTGGGCGAAGGAGAAGAAGAACTCGACTGTTGCCCAGTGGCTCCAAAGTCCTCTTTTCAGATGAGAGAAAGTATTGTATTTAATTTGGAAGCCAAGGTCCTAGAGTCTGGAGAAAGGATGGAGAAGCTCATAGCCCAAGTTGCTTGAAGTCCATTGTTAATTTTTCAGAGTCTGTGATGATTTGGGGTGCAATGTCATCTGCTGGTGTTGGTCTACTGTGTTTTTTGAAGACCAAAGTCACTTCACCCGTTTACCACGAAATTTTAGAGCACGTCATGCTTCCTTCTGTTGACCAGCTTTTTAAAGATGCGGATTTCATTTTCCAGCAGGATTTGACAGCTCCCCACACAGCCAAAATCACCAAAGGTTGGTTAAATGACCATGGCCTTTGTGTGCTTGACTGGCCAGAAAACTCACCAGACCTGAACCCCATAGAGAATCTATTGCCAAGAGGAAAATGGGAAACAAGAGAGCAAAAAATGCAGATGAGCTAAAGACCACTGTCACAGAAACCTGGGCTTCCATAGCACCTCAGCAGTGCCACAGACTGATCACCTCCATGCCACGCCGAATTGAGGCACTAATTAAAGCAAAAGGAGCCCCTACCAAGTATTGAGTACATTTACAGTAAATGAACATACTGTCCAGAAGGCCAACAATTCACTAAAAATCTTTTTTTATTGGTCTTATGAAGTATTCTAATTTGTTGAGAAAGTGAATTGGTGGGTTTTGTTAAATGTGAGAAAAATCATCACAGTTAAAAGAACCAAAGACTTAAACTACTTCAGTCTGTGTCCATTGAATTTATTTAATACACAAGTTTCACAATTTGAGTTGAATTAGTGAAATAAATGAACTTTTTCACGACATTCTAATTTAATGAGATGCACCTGTATATGTTATATTTATTTTCTATTTGTTTTAATTCCAAGGATACTTAAAAATGAATCAGTGTTTGTCATTTAGACAATTTGATAGAAATTGACAATTTTACATTCCACGTCCTAGGAATTTGAATATTTCTGTGCGGTTCGTTATATACTTTTCACTGATAGGGGGTTTTCTTTAAGTAAAAACAAAACAAAAGTGTTTCACAGTGATTTATATCCTCTCACTATCACTCACCTATCTACCTATCTATCTATCTACCTATATCGTTCCTCCCCGATAACGAATATACTAGTTCCTGTACGCAGAACAGCTATCCTACACTTCCGGTCCTGGAGATGGTCGGCACAGCTACACCTATTACCAGAAACCAGAGGAGTAAGCTTATGGGTATACACACACACACAGGGTTGATAGCAAGGGTGCTCATTAGCCGGAGGCCAGGATGCTCTTGAACTAGACAAACAGGGTTAACAACAGAGTAAGTCACCAGAAAGTCAAGGATTGTGTCGCCAGGATAGTGTGTCAGCCGTATGCCAGAGGATCATATCGCCAGGGTAGAGTGTCAGAAAAAGCCAAAGTTGTACCCAGAGCGGGTAGCCAGACTGGAAACCAAGGGGTCAATAGTCAGATGGGTAGTCAGACAATCAAGGGTCAATATCGAGATAGCAAGCAGAAATACAAACGAGCACTGAGGAGGTAAAACCAAGTCAGGGCAACGAATAGGTTTCAGACACCCGGTTTTAAACCCGGCGGGCGTCACGTCATCACACCACCGGGCTGGCGTGCCTGACCCATGACCGCGAGAGATCCTCAAATCAGTTGGCGCCGGAGCAGTGAGGAATGCGCTGCCAGGCGCTGGCTATGGAACACGGCGTGGGACGTGACACTATCTAGCCATCTTTTGATCTATCATCTATCTCTCCGGCCATATTTACGTAACTACAGGGCCATTACTTTTTATCAGCTCTGGTATCGGACTCTAGGAGCCAGACCCAGGCCCAGCCAGACCCCAGCCAAACCCCAGGGCCAAGCCAGACCCCTGGGCCCAGCTAGGCCCCGGCCAGACCCAGGCCCAGCCAGACCCCAGGCCCAGCCAGACCCCAGGGCCCAATCAAGCCCCAGTGCCCAGGCCAGCCCCAGGGCCCAGGCAAGCCCAAAGGCCATCATACACACCACACATTACTATGAGCTTTATTGCTGTGGAGCTCTGTGATACTGTCACGATCCCTCTATACACATGACACAAGTCCCTTTAGACAGTCCCTATCTACCCCTTCGATCCTTAAAGTGGTCGGTAAACTGACTACCGCTTAGGGACACAAACACACACATATATGTAGAGTTATGCACAGGACAGGATTACTAGACACTTTTAACAAACGACTGGGAAAATGTTTTACCAACAATGAGTGGGAAAATGTTTTACCAACAAGGAGTGGGAAAATGTTTTACCAACAATGAGTGGGAAAATGTTTTACCAACAAGGAGTGGGAAAATGTTTTACCAACAAGGAGTGGGAAAATGTTTTACCAACAAGGAATGGGAAAATGTTTTACCAACAAGGAGTGGGAAAATGTTTTACCAACAAGGAGTGGGAAAATGTTTTACCAACAAGCAGGGTTATCCAAAGAGATTCGAATTGCTTGAGAAAGGTAACCGAACGCTGAAAATCAGCGTTCGGTTACCTTTCCTGGCCATTCGGCTATCCAGAGAGCAGGCAATTCCCCAAATCCTGGCGAATTGCCTGCACATACGGTGCCTGTTCGGTCCCTGTTCGAGGGCAGTGAAATCCCCATCAAAAAGCACTGCTTCGGCTATTCAGAGAACACAAACCAGCAGTGAAAGGTTCCCCTAATGCTCTGCCATTCGGTGGTTTAATTCGGCAAATTTATTCAGGAGAATCCCATAGGCTTCAATGTTAAAAATATTCCCGTTTTAATTCAATATCTAATAAACCGTTCATTATAAAATTCTGCAGCAAAAAGTCTCTTTATTTATAGATTTTTTAGGATACTTTAAGCATTTTTCTGAATTTTTTAAAAAAAAAAATAAAAGTCCGATTTTTTTTTTTTTTTTTTTCAGTTTGCTTATTTATTTTGTAACAGCCCTCTTTATTATCATTCCCTGGACCTCCTGTGAAAATTTCAGACATTTTCGCTCAGTAGTTTCTTTGCAAACAGCGTTTCATTTTCCCAGATTCATACAAATGGTTTTTCTAATTTATTCACTGCCTCCTCTACGTCACAGCTGCTTTGGCTCTGTGTGATTCGGCTCCTTTTCGGCTCCTGTTCGGCTCCTGTTCGGCTCCTCTTCGAAGGTTAATCCAGATGTTTTTGCTTGTTTTCAGCGTGCATTCGGTTAGTTTTCGGTGAGTTTACGGCAGCTTTTCCCTGCAATTCGGGGACCCTGTGCTGTTTGCTGAATACACCGCAGGGTCACCGAAATGCAATCGGCAAAAGGAACCGAATTGAAGAGAACGAAAAGTCACCGAACGTGCGGTGACTTTTCGAATCTCTTTGGATAACCTTGAAGGAGTGGGAAAATGTTTTACCAACAAGGAGTGGAAAATGTTTTACCAACAAGGAGTGGGAAAATGTTTTACCAACAAGGAGTGGGAAAATGTTTTACCAACAAGGAGTGGGAAAATGTTTTACCAACAAGGAATGGGAAAATGTTTTACCAACAAGGAGTGGGAAAATGTTTTACCAACAAGGAGTGGGAAAATGTTTTACCAACAACGAGTGGGAAAATGCTTTACCAACAACGAGTGGGAAAATGTTTTACCAACGAGTGGGAAAATGTTTTACCAACAACGAGTGGGAAATGTTTTACCAACAGACAGGACAGGGTATACCTGAAATAGGCCAGACGGTATACAAGGATGTATTCTAACACCAGCACAAATTGATCAGTGTTAGAGTGGTCAGAAATAGCCAAAACGGTACACAAGGGGTATCTATCATATAAGCCAAAATCAGACTTAGCGTGGTCAAGGAATAGCCAAGGACTGTTACAGAGGTGGTTCTCATACAAACCAAGTAATAACGGAGACTGAAAAAACAGTCAAGTAGTGAATCGCCAGGAGACGCTCAGCACTGAGGGAAGCAAATTCCATGACAGCGCAATGAGCCGGATCGCTCTGTCTGTATTTAAACTTGGTGGCGCATGTCATCATGCCGCACCCTGCCTCCTGGCCAGCCCTGCGAGCTCCGGAAGCCGGCACAACTCCTGGCACCCAGCTTGTCGATGGCGCCGCTGGGTCCCGCGGCCCCCTCTGAGCCCCAGATGTGACAGATACGCTCATGGATACCGCACATTACTGTGAGTTTTATTGCTGTGGAACTGTGTTATGTCCTTTTTTTTTTTTGGAAGGGGGCGAAAAGCTGTTACGGGTTGAGGAAGTTTACGGGGGAGGGGGCCCAGCGTGAGATTCAGTAAGAGTTCCATCATTTCTGATGGCTGCTCTGTGTATCTATCACCTGAACAAAAACTGCGCAGCAAAGCTTCAGGCAGGTCAGGTCTGGGAGTCCCAGAGCTGAAGATGAGCAGCAAGGGAGAAAAGGTGAATAAAGATCACCTGAAATAAAGAAAATAAATAAAAAATAATTGGGCAGAGGATGCCTGCAGCATCTCCCCAATTATTTAAGGGCAAAAGAAAAAAAGGAAAATTCTATTTTTATTAAGAGTATCTCTTTAAACTTGAAATAGAAACTTTATTCATAATTTAATTTATGGGATTTAAATAATACAGGAAATGAGTGGGTGCACACGAGATTCATCGCTCGCTGTTCTACCAGTGCATCGAATGCCGCTCCAGCCATGCTGATGACAAAGTCTTGTGACAGATGTTCAGGTCCAGATGTCTTCTAGATACAATATAGGTCCCTGTGAACAGTAAAAAAAATGATTAATACATTAATCATTATTAGGAGATTGATCTGAAGTTCCTTTCTGATTGCACTTCGTTTTCCTTTACAATGTCATTGAAGTTTGGCTTCTCAGCTGTGCCCAGACACGTACCATCACCCGTTATAATAATTGATATATACCTTTATTATTACATTATATAACAATTCATTTGCAGTTATCAAACATCAAATTATATGATTTATTAGTAAGGAGGACCTAATCCATTAATTATTGGTGAATGAATCATATCCGAGGGAGATGGAGAAAGGCGCATGATGGACTGAAGAGAGGACTTACGAATAATCAGGATAATGGGATAATACAAAAGGTCACAAGTAAATTTAGAAAATGAACCCCTGGGGTAGGGTGTCTGCAGCACCCAAAACAAAATATACAATCAGCTGATACTATGGTGGAGGGACCCTTCTTGTGCATCTCACGCAGGGAGGTAAGATCTTGAATAGGCAGGCAGGAAAAAACATGAGACAACCACCAGAGCTGCTATGAATAGTAGTCCACTGGTGACCAAGAGGTCACATGAGTTGGAATGTTATCATAGGTCACCAGATGTTGGCAGGGCTGGACTGGGACAATTTTTTTAAAAAAAAAAAAAAAAAATTTTTAAAAATCGACCCACTCCAATTATGCAAACATGAAGGGCCCGATTAAGATCTCTATGGGCCTGGAGCTAAAGATTTTGTTCTGATTTTTTGGCATTTAGTGAATTGATTAAATTTTGCCAAAAATACGGTGAATTTGTTATTTAGTGATTGCTCACCGTGTTCTTCAGAAAATGGAATCCGTCAGACGTCGCTGAAAAATAATAGCCTTGTAATCAGCAAATTCCTCTGAACTGGAAAAAAAAAGTTTCCTATTCTCCTAATAGGAGCTTAAATCAATAAAAATTAAAAAAATCTGTTACAAAAATAAAAAAGTCTTTAAAAAATAAACTAAAATGTCTAACCATAAAAAAATTAATTTAAAAAAAAAAAAATCAAAAGGGTTTTTGCAAAATATAAATTAATCTTAAAAAAATAAAAATAAATAAAAAAGACATCCCTAGGTGTCCAGTAGGCCCAGGAGAGCACTAGGTGAGCTGGTGGCCCAGGCAAGGCCCAGGGGGCTGCCCAGCCTTCATAAGCCCCAGGCTGCAGGCAAGCCCAGGCAGCCGCCAGGCCCATGAGAGACACAGACGATGGGCCGGTCCAGGTGAACCTCATGTGGCACCTGGCATATGTTAGCCCCAGGAAGGTGGTCGGTCACACTGGTCCACTGAGCCATCAGAACACCGGGAACCTCCCGGTAGTCCCGATGGCCAGTCAATGGATGTTGGAAAGAAGTTACGGAGCTTCAAGGGACAGATAGGTTACAGAATTATACAGGAGGCCTCCATGAAGAGGAATCACTGAATGTAACAAGAGAGGTGGTTTTAGACGTAAGGAGGGGGCATGCACAGAACCTGGGCCTCGATTTAATTCAACCCGATAGCCAAAATTGGTATCTATTTCTCCATTTTTCAGTTAGAAATGTGAGTTTACAGACATTTCGACTCCCCTAAAAATTTTGGCTTAAATATCACCTTTCGGGCTGTACTTTTTAATGGAAATATCATCTTTCTTGTTTTAATCGGAATTTATCGGTACAACGATTTCCAAAAAATTACAAATACTGAAAGAGTTTGATAAATGTAATTTCAGGCAGGTAAATAGAGTGGATTACACTGGAAACCTTTTTTAACCCCTTAGTGACCGGTCGGTTTTACGCAAATCCGTCCTTTAGTGGCCACTGCTGGTTTTATGTTTCTGCTCTGTTAGTGTTTAGGTCAAATTTTCCTCTTACTCGTTTATGCAACCCACACGTATTATACACTGGTTTTCTCACCATTAAAAGGACTTTCTAAAAATACCATTATTTCCATCATATCGTATAATTTACTATAAAAAAATATGAAATATGATGAAAAAATGGAAAAAACACACTTTTTCGTAATTTAATCCCCAAAATCTACAACAGCCAAAAAAGACTCCGGCTAAATAGTTTCAAAATTTTGTCATGAGAATACAAATACCCAATTTTTACATGTTTTTGCTTTTAACCCCTTCACTGCTGAGCGAGTTCACCTATGTGCGCTGAGCTCATTATGACCGTTTTATGCTCATCATTTTTAGATGACAGCCTAGGTCCTATTTAACTAAACCCCCCAGACAATTTTTTTTTTTTTCTAAATAATATTTTATTTATTTTATTTTGTTTTTACGCTAAACCTAGTCATGTTATGGTATCATTGGAAATGCCATGATCAGGCCTTTTCAATGATGACAAATATGAGCCTCTGAAAGAATAAGTATCTGGCGCCCCCTAGTGGACAAACTGAACAATGCAGCAGTTATACAATTAATATGTAGGATCAAAAAAGAGTCCGTACTAAATAAATGGCAGTTCAACAGTCAGCAGCAGAAGTTCACACACAAGACGGTTTACCTCTAACCGTCAAATACTAGAACAACAAAAAAAGTGGTGATTCTCTGCGCTTCCCTCTTTGGTGTTGGATATTTTTCAGGTAGTAGATCTTCTTATGATATTATAAATCGCTTTTCACAAATGATCTTCAATCCTCAGGAAAAAGGGGATAAATGGCAACATAGTGTGATCCATATCATCATCAGTGCCCCCCGATAATTTATACAAAGGTTAAACTCACATGTGGAGGTGTCATAAATCAGACACTAGATGTACTGTGCAGACGGTATTTTGAGGAGATACCGGACTCCCCTTTAAGGTCTTCGTTCCCAGGTGCTCCTCCAAGAAAATAAAACAAACAGCTGCAGGACCTTAAGTAAAGGTTAATGAAAATGTATTCTTTAAAACAATTAAAATAGTAAAATATCAGTGCCCAAACATGTTTCGCGACCAAGTCGCTTCCTCAGTAGGCAAAAGGTAAAATTACTATTTTAATTGTTTTAAAGAATACATTTTCATTAACCTTTACTTAAGGTCCTGCAGCTGTTTGTTTTATTTTCTTGGAGGAGCACCTGGGAACGAAGACCTTAAAGGGGAGTCCGGTATCTCCTCAAAATACCGTCTGCACAGTACATCTAGTGTCTGATTTATGACACCTCCACATGTGAGTTTAACCTTTGTATAAATTATCGGGGGGCACTGATGATGATATGGATCACACTATGTTGCCATTTATCCCCTTTTTCCTGAGGATTGAAGATCATTTGTGAAAAGCGATTTATAATATCATAAGAAGATCTATTACCTGAAAAATATCCAACACCAAAGAGGGAAGCGCAGAGAATCACCACTTTTTTTGTTGTTCAAATATGAGCCTCTAGCTGCCACGGGAGATAGGGGGATTGTTTGGATCCCTTTATCTCCACTTGGCAGCTAGGGGGTTAACTGGCCCACGTCCTCACACATATGGTGAGGATGTCAGTGGGTGGGCGGTGACCTGGAGGCTTGGCTGACGTCTTGGTAGTGAAATAGTTAAAGCTATACACCGCTGAAAAGGGGAGACTCTCCCCTTTCCAGCGGTGCAAAAAGCATCTCTCCATCTTTAATGGTTGGAGAGATAGAGGGCTCCGAAGGAGCTGCCCTCCCCTTCCTGGATTTTACTGCAGGCGCCGATGCACACCTGCCGATGACATCATCACGCAGCGTGATGACATCATAGTGCCTACCGGCACCCCCGGAACGGTGGGGCAGGCATCCAGCCTGCCCTAGACGCCGTGGGAGCCTGCGAGGGAGATAGGAGGTAAGAATTGGCGGGAGGGAGGTTAGGAGCCCGCTGATGTACAATGTACGTCCGCTGGTCTAAGGGAGACCCGTGGGCGTGACGTACATGGTACGTCACCGGTCGGGAAGGGGTTTAACATTTTCATGTTTAAAGGCACAAATCTGTATGATAATGGCTGAATTAAGCTTTTCTGGGCATTTTTATGTACAACGTTTCTTCGCCTCAACGGTATTTTTCGAATATCCGAGATATAGTGTATGCAGCGACCCCGCAAACACAACTTCAGAAACTGACCACATTGTATAACTCATGCTGCCGCTTTGCGCTACAATGTAACTACATGACCCACCATTGTGACATGTTTAAAGAGCTAAACTGGCCATCGCTGGAGTCTAAACGCACCCTTCACCTTTCCAACCTAGTGTTTAAGAGCTTTTCTGGGAAGCTACCACCCTACCTGAATAGGCTGCTTCCTCCAGCAGCTCCCTCATCCTATAACCTCCGATCCAGGACCAGCACCTTACTTGCAATACCACAATACAAAAAGACAGTGGCTCGGTCCTCATTTTCCTACAGAGCGCCGCAGTTATGGAATAACCTCCCAGACGCCATCAAATCTTCCCCCAGTCTAAAGTCACTCAAGAGCTCCCTATTAACATACCTCAATATGGAATGCACCTGTAAACATGTTACATAGTGACTATATACAGAATGCACCTGTAAACATGTAACATAGTGACTATATAAAGAATGCACCTGTAAACATGTAACACAGTGACTATATACAGAATGCACCTGTAAACATGTAACACAGTGACTATATACAGAATGCACCTGTAAACATGTAACATAATGACTATTTCCTACATAATTATTTTCTGTTAATCTGTATATTTGTGTTTTTGTTTTAATATTTTGCATTGTATTTCTGTAACAACTGTAACATTTTATTGTTCTTGAACCCAGGACGTACTTGAAAACGAGAGAAATCTCAATGTATCCTTCCTGGTAAAATACTTTATAAATAAATAAATAAAGATAAATTTTTTTCAGAAATTCTGAAGATGATATTTTTGTAGAAAAGTTGGCTAGTAGAATTAAAGTTGAGTTGAGCCCTTAGTCCCCTTCAGATTTGACCTTAAAACGATGCGCTCTGATTTCCAGTTTTGGAAACTTCAGCCACACAATTGTTTCAAAGCACACCCCAAAATTCAATCTTTGGACATTATGTTACATCTTTCTCGCTCACTCTTAACCAGTGAAATGCACTGAACATTGTGCGTTATTTCTTGTTCTTAGAATCCCGATCTCACATGACATGACATGACCCCACACTTTTTCTGTGATCTGACCTTGCTTTTCTTATTAATTGATTTACACATATTCTAGACACTATGTGCAGCATCGTTATTTGTGTTGGTTCTGCCATGGCTGTCCTTTCTGGTTGATGGCAGGCTGATTTGCATATTATTAGTATTCTTATTTATTAAAGGGCCACTACAACCAATAAATGTCCTTATTGTGTTTATTTGATGTTGCTGATATCTTACATGTGCTTTGTTTTTCTCTTGTATGTTTAGTTAAGAACTCTATATGGGTCACTGGGTGCATCCATTGTGTGATATTTTGTGTTGGAAACTCCCCCCCTCCCCCCAGTATTTTTGCATCACTTGTTCCTCACTGTGTGGCTTTGGCCATAGAATGGAGTTAATGGGTTGATCACCGACTCACATAATTGTATTGTGTGGGATGTATTCAAAGGACATCACCAGGGGGTAGATCAGAAGTCTTTTAAGCTCCCTGTTTTATCTCATTCAGCTGCCATCTCTTCTCACAGGTAGCCTAGAGAACAATAGCCTTATCTAAACAGTCCGTCCTCCACCTCATTAACTGATAGATAATGTAGATTAAACAAACAAGAGCCACAAAGCAAAGCTTTTGCTAAATGGGAAAATTCCAGAAAATTGAACCCGGTGTCAGGGGGACCTGTGGTTAGTATGCAGGTGTGAGCCCAAGGTGCAGTGAAACAGGAGATCAGGCAGTTGCAGGGCAAAGCAAGGTGTTTATTTAAATAAACAAACAGAGCAGAAATAAAACGGAAGGACTGAACCAAAGCAATGGAGGAGATCAGTAATAAACTAAAGAGGAGACACAGGTAAAGGGTTGAACTGAAGAGAACTGGGATTAGGGGGAGTAGTGGTAGGAAACAAAATACCACTGGAAGCTAAAGACAGGGGGAAGCAAGGAGCACGATATAAACAGGAGAAAAGGACTAAGACGCACAAGAGAAACAAGAAACACAAGAAGAACAACAAGAGCAACTAAATAGACAAAGAACTAAGAAAGGAAATCAGAATAATGTCCGTGGCAGACGTTCCAGGCTGGGAGCAGGCAATAATCATAGTTATAATCCGGTGCAGAGGTCGTGGCAGGCAATAGGTTGGTCAAATCCGTGGCAAAGGGGTCTGGTTCACAGTTAATCCAAGCCGATTTGTAGGGTTGCAGGGAGCAGAGGATGGAGGTACCGGTGGTTGAGGCTGTAGGAATCCAGATAGGGGTCTCTCAGTGGTAGGGGTCTTTCAGCGGAAAGTGTCCCTCAGCGTTAGGGGGGGTCTCGGTGGGTTCAGGAACAGGGAGTATTCTGGTTAGGTTTGTAGCACAGGTTCGACTTCAATGAGTAAGCATAGAAAGGGTGTAGCTTCCTCTTAAGGAGACCTCATTAGTGAGGAATCGGATGTACCTGAGGCCTCCTCAAATCAGTGCGGACCTTGGTAAGTGCCCCAGGAACACGCATGTGCATACTACACAGGGAAATTCAGCAAGAAGTACCGCAGGGTTTGGTCTTCTTGCGGCGTCTGCGGCGAGGGGCATGACACCCGGAGATAAAATACTTAATTTTCTTTTTCCTTTTTACATGTAATTACTTCAGACAAAGTAAAGAAAAAAAAGCCAGCAGCATGTGTTTTATAAGGTGTTTATAAGGTGTTTTATAAAGGGGTTTTATTTGTATTGCACAAGTAATCTAGTTACAGATTATGTAAGTGTTAGTGTCCCTTTAAACACGACACATTCCGCAGAGCTGTAAAATGGGTAAAGTCAAGACAGCTCTACAATACACCAAAAAGCAAGTCAATATTTTGCCAACAGATACAAGCGGAGTTGGGTGCCCTATTCCTGTGGGAACTTACAATATAGATGGGTGGAGGGGAGAGAAACAGATGGGAGGACTGCAAGATGATAGTGGTGTTAATGCAGAGAGATATGAGGACAGTTTCTGGGTCGGTCGTGTTCCATTAGGTTGGCGTCGCATGAGAAAAGTCTGGCAATCTGATTATGTGATAACGAGGTGATGATGGGAGATACCAGAAGCAGGTCATTGTTGGATCTTAAGAGATGAGCTGCGGTATATTTTGGTAATTTGGTATATTTTGTATTTGGTAACGTCTTCTTTGTAATGCACCATCGAGCTAAAACCTTTTGAGACCTGTGTTGTGACTCACCGTAGGGCAGGCCACTAGTGCTGCTGCCCATGCTCAGTGCTCTCATAAGCTTGTTTTTGTTCACTGTAATGGCATTCTACATAAATTCCATCATTTGAGGCCCCATTGAGAGTGTTGCCTTAGGCGGCTGCCTATTTTGCCAAACGAGAGAGACGCCTCTGCATATCTCTCTGTTATTCAGGGACAAAAACCAAACATATTCTACAATGTACAGTAAATACAGAAAATGCCGTTGACAAAGAACTGATTTTTTACTGAGATTGATAAACCACTGCAGTCAGTCCTTGGACTTACATTTTTCAACATTATACAACATTACAAACCACTCTCACGGACTCTCACGGACGTTCCTTCCTCTCTGATGTGCGTTCGTCTGACCCTAGGCCTTAGCCCATGACCGATATAAGCATTTGTTGTACAATCTGCTTTCTTACCGCGGGGCTCAGGCAGGATTTGTTTCTGTACAGGGCACCTAGTTTGGGGTAAAGTTTAGATGTGGGGGCCAAAGGATAGATTTGGGTCTAACCACATACCTAGATATTTGAGAGAAGTGACTGTGGTCAGCGTGCCATTTGATTTTGTCCCGACACATAGATGGGGATTTTGCAATTTGTGTAGTTTAGGTTTTGTTCCAAAGAGCATTGTAACAGTTTTGTCAGTATTTAAAAAAAGTTTGTTATCTTTGATCCACGTTTCTACCTCTGAATTGTTCTTGCAGCACGGCCTCCAGCTGCGGGAGATTTGGTTTGCAGGTATAGATTACAGTGTCGTCTGTGTCAGGGGCGGACTGACAACTAATGGGGCCCCCGGGCAATTGGAGATCATGGGGCCCCCCCGTGTGCCGCACCCACACAAAACCCCAACCATACAATGCAACATCCACATGTACATTATTGTACTAAAGAATTTGTTTCCTAAATCATTAAAATAATCTTTTGAAAATTGTGTAAAAAATAAATAAAAAAAAATCCATTTGGACCCAGATGCGAATTGGGGAATCCACTGTGTCCCCTCAGACGTCCAAATGGCCAGCGCTCTGCTGCAGCAGCCGTCACACACTCATTGCAGCTAAGCCTGCACCACGGCACAGAAAGTACCTGTGGCAAACAAGCTAAACTGCAGATCGCTTTAAAAGATACTGTACATTACTGGCACATTACAGAGCTCCACAGCAATAAACCTCACAGTGATGTGCAGTGTGTATGATTGTATCAGAGCTCCACAGCAATAAAACACACAGTAATGTGCGGTGTGTATGAGCGTATCACAGAGCACCACAGCAATAAATCTCACAGTAATGTGCAGTGTGTATGAGTGTATCACAGAGCTCCACAGCAATAACACTCAATAATGTGCAGTGTGTATGATTGTATCAGAGCTCCACAGCAATAAAACACACAGTAATGTGCGGTGTGTATGAGCGTATCACAGAGCAGCACAGCAATAAAACTCACAGTAATAATGTGTAATGTGTATGAGCGTATCACAGAGCTCCACAACCTTTTTGACACCCCCGGCCAATCCCATTCTTCATTACACCCCCCATGGCCCCTCCATTATTTTTACGCAGGTCCCCCATTTTAATTTCTAGGCAGGTCCCATTTTATTTCTAGGCAGGTCCCCCTTGTTATCTAGGCAGGTCCCCCTTGTTATCTAGGCAGGTCCTGTTTTGTGTTTCTAGGAAGGTGTCCCCTTTTTTTCTCTAGGCAATTCTTGATTTTTGTTTTTAGGCAGGTGTCCCCTTTCTGTTTTTAGGCAGGCAGGTCTTCCCTTTTTTATTGGGCAGGCAGGTGTCCCCTTTTTTATTTGACAGGCAGGCAGGTGTCCCCTTTTTTATTAGACAGGCAGGTGTCCTCTTTTTTTATTTGACAGGCAGGCAGGTGTCCCCTTTTTTTATTAGGCAGGCAGGTGTCCCCTTATTTGACAGGCAGGCAGGTGTCCCCTTTTTTTATTAGGCAGGCAGGTGTCCCCTTTTTTTATTAGGCAGGCAGGTGTCCCCTTTTTTATTAGGCAGTCAGGCAGGTGTCCCCTTTTTTATTAGACAGGCAGGTGTCCCCTTTTTTTATTAGGCAGGCAGGTGTCCCCTTTTTTTATTAGGCAGGCAGGTGTCCCCTTTTTTATTAGGCAGTCAGGCAGGTGTCTCCTTTTTTATTAGGCAGGCAGGCAGGTGTCCCCTTTTTTGTATTAGGCAGGTGTCCCCTTTTTTTATTAGGCAGGCAGGTGTCCCCTTTATTTATTAGGCAGGCAGGCAGGTGTCCCTTTTTTGTATTAGGCAGGCAGGTGTCCCCTTTTATTATTAGGCAGGCAGGTGTCCCCTTTTTTATTAGGCAGGCAGGTGTCCCCTTTATTTATTAGGCAGGCAGCCAGGTGTCCCCTTTTTTGTATTAGGCAGGCAGGTGTCCCCTTTTTTGTATTAGGCAGGCAGGCAGGTGTCCCCTTTTTTGTATTAGGCAGGCAGGTATCCCCTTTTTTTATTAGACAGGCAGGTGTCCCCTTTATTTATTAGACAGGCAGGTGTCCCCTTTATTTATTAGGCAGGCAGGTGTCCCCTTTATTTATTAGACAGGCAGGTGTCCCCTCTATTTATTAGGCAGGCAGGTGTCCCCTTTATTTATTAGACAGGCAGGTGTCCCCTCTATTTATTAGGCAGGCAGGTGTCCCCTTTATTTATTAGACAGGCAGGTGTCCCCTTTATTTATTAGACAGGCAGGTGTCCCCTCTATTTATTAGACAGGCAGGTGTCCCCTTTATTTATTAGGCAGGCAGGTGTCCCCTTTATTTATTAGACAGGCAGGTGTCCCCTTTATTTATTAGGCAGGCAGGTGTCCCCTTTTTTTATTAGGCAGGTATCCCCTTTTTTTAATTACACACACACACACACACACACACACACACACACACACACACTGTTATTTACTTACAGAGGTTAGAATCCTTTTCTCCTCCTGGCAGGTCTTCGTCCTCTCCCCCTCTCTGCACGTGCTGGACACTTCCAGCACAGCAGGCAGGCTCTGCATCGCGTGGCTATCTGTGGAGGAGGAAGGGGCGGAGCCAGCATGTCCCCATGTGAGCTGTGGGGCTGCATCCTCTTCCTCCTCCTTCTCTTCCTCCTCTTCCTCCTCCTTCTCTTCCTCCTTCTCTTCCTCCTCTTCCTCCTCCTTCTCTTCCTCCTCTTCCTTCTCCTTCTCTTCCTCTTCCTTCTCTTCCTCCTCTTCCTCCTTCTCTTCCTTCTCTTCCTTCTCTTCCTCCTCTTCCTCCTCCTTCTCTTCCTCCTCCTTCCTTCTCCTTCTCTTCCTCTCCTCCTTCTCTTCCTCCTCTTTCTTCTCCTTCTCTTCCTCCTCTTCCTCCTCCTTCTCTTCCTCCTCTTCCTCCTCCTTCTCTTCCTCCTCCTTCTCTTCCTCCTCTTCCTTCTCCTCTTCCTCCTCTTCCTCCTCCTTCTCTTCCTTCTCTTCCTCCTTTTCCTCCTCCTTCTCTTCCTCCTCTTCCTTCTCCTTCTCTTCCTCCTCTTCTTCCTCCTTCTCTTCCTCCTCTTCCTCCTCCTTCTCTTCCTCCTCTTCCTCCTCCTTCTCTTCCTCCTCTTCCTCCTCCTTCTCTTCCTCCTCTTCCTCTTCCTTCTTCCTCCTCCTTCTCTTCCTTCTCTTCCTTCTTTCCTCCTCTTCCTCCTCCTTCTCTTCCTCCTCTCCTCCTCTTCCTCCTCCTTCTCTTCCTCCTCCTTCTCTCCTCCTCTTCCTTTCCTTCTCTTCTCCTCTTCTTCCTCCTTCTCTTCCTCCTCTCCTCCTCTTCTCTTCTTCTCTTTCCTCCTCCTCTCTCTTCTCCTCTTCCTCTCCTTCTCTTCCTCCTTTCCTCTCCTCTCTTCCTCCTCCTTCTCTTCCTTCTCTTCCTTCTCTTCCTCCTCTTCCTCCTCCTTCTCTTCCTCCTCTTCCTCCTCTTCCTCCTCCTTCTCTTCCTCCTCCTTCTCTTCCTCCTCTTCCTTCTCCTTCTCTTCCTCCTCTTCCTCCTTCTCTTCCTCCTCTTCCTCCTCCTTCTCTTCCTCCTCTTCCTCCTCCTTCTCTTCCTCCTCTTCCTCCTCCTTCTCTTCCTCCTCTTCCTCCTCCTTCTCTTCCTCCTCCTTCTCTTCCTTCTCTTCCTTCTCTTCCTCCTCTTCCTCCTCCTTCTCTTCCTCCTCTTCCTCCTCTTCCTCCTTCCTCTCTTCTCCTCCTTCTCTTCCTCCTCTTCCTTCTCCTTCTCTTCCTCCCTTCTTCCTCCTTCTCTTCCCCTCTTCCTCCTCCTTCTCTTCCTCCTCCTTCTCTTCCTCCTCCTCTTCTCCTCCTTCTCTTCCTCCTCTTCCTCCTCCTTCTCTTCCTCCTCTTCCTCCTCCTTCTCTTCCTCCTCTTCCTCCTCCTTCTCTTCCTCCTCTTCCTTCTCCTTCTCTTCCTCCTCTTCCTTCTCCTTCTCTTCCTCGGCGCAGCGTGTGGGAGGTTGAGCCCACACGTTGCCAAGTAAATGGGAGACCCAGGGGGCCGGACACCTGCCTGGACTGCAGGGCCAGAGTGCCCGATGGCTCAGTCCACCCCTGGTCTGTGTACATGTGTACATTTGAGGCTTTGCAGACATTGGGCAGATCATTTATGAATATCGTGAATAGCAGGGGGCTGAGTATCGAGCCTTGGGGTACACCGCAAGTGACTGGGAGGGGGAGGGAAGTGCTGTCAGAAATGGACACATATCATATTGCGATCGATCGGATACATACGATTGTACTGTGCATTTTATTGCTGTGGAGCTCTGTGATATGCTCATACACAGCGCACATTACTGTGAGTCTTATTGATGTGGAGCTTCAAGGCAGCTGTAATACTGTCTGACACTTGCAGCACACTGTCTACAACTCCTATCACTCTCAGGCACCCCTAAAGTATATGGAGGACTGCCTGAGAGTGATAAGAGTTATAGGCAGTGTGCTACAAGCGTCATTTCAGACAATATACATGCAGTTACATGTTTTATTTTGAATTGGTTGGGAATGGATTATGGTCCTTAACCGCTTAAGGACGGGAGCAATTTTACAACTTCGGCGCTGTTTCGGAAGTAGAAGTTTGCTGAGCTCATTTTGACCGTTTTTAAACTATGTTTTAAGTCACGTATTATTATACCACCCAGACAAATTATATATAAATTCTTTCCGGCAGACTCGGAAGATTAATAATATATCATTATTATATGTATATGTCATGCCCTGCGAAAATGCTATAACAAAAAAATGTAAAAAAAAGTAAAAAAATTTGAATTTTCAGTAAAATTTCAATCATCCACAGTGTGTAAAGTGGTTTTTTAATTTAAAATTTTTTTTTAATTTTATTATACGAGTCTTTGCAGTCATATGGAAACAAATTGAACGGGGAACCCATTTTCTTTTGGGGAGAAATTGTGTGATTTTAGCTAAACCCCCCCTCAAAAAAAATCATTAGTGAAGCATCATTGTTCACATTATAATTGAAATGTGAACAATAGTGCTGCATAAAAAAAAAGCATGTTTTTATTTTTTTATTATTTTAATTTCTTACACTTTTGTTTTACTTATAACATGGTCAAGTTTGATATCATTGGAAAGGCCAGTGCATGGCTTTTCCAGCAATATCAGACATGACCCCCTAGAGACCCCATCCAGGACCCATTACACTCCACTATTGTAATCTCTAATGGGGCCTGGAGGGGTCTCTTTCTAATAGAGACTATCTTAAAGGACCTCTGTTGCTTTTTTGCTTGGTGGGGAAGGGGGGGGGTTGCAAAAGGGAGTATCTGTCTGGTTTCCAAATACCCTAAGTACGCCTTTGGTCACGTTTACATTTTTTTTAAATTATTATTTGTTGACAATCAATTAAATGAGAACAACAATATTAATAATTAGCCGTATGCCACATAATGATCTCTGAGACAAATTTCACTATCTCCCTTGGTTAAAGACATCGACGACATATATCATTACATTGTATCCGGCGAGCTTTATATTCCGTTTATTAAAAAAAAAAAAAAAAAAAAGAAACCGAACATTGTTTTGCTAAATCTTGTCAGATTTTGATCATTATATATTTTTTCCTCATTTATTAAGTGAAGGCCAATTTAATTTGTGTTTGAAAAGCCTCACTCTAAGTGTACCTAGTAAAGGATGTCAGAACAATATCACTTTTATGATAATATTGACGAGATCTGCAGCTGTTTGCAATGCATGTGAGTACTGCCGGTCCTCGGAGATTGGGAAATGGCAGGAACTGCCTCTAACTATTGTAATCTACAAGATTATCCCATTAATCATATTTGTCACTGGAAGTACCTCGGTTGGTAATATAAGTGTTCCATTTCCCTGGGTACATCAGATGCAAAAAAGACTCTAATTGAAAACAATGAAGTGACAAAATCAGAATGCTCTCAAGTACTTAGAGTTCTGACTTCTGTGCGGAATGAACAAAGAGAAACTCTTTTAATAAATGGATTCATTTTCCAAAAAAAGTATTACTCCTTAATGAGAGATTTGATTTGAAATTGAAAGATTTGCTTTGAATCAGTTTGGGTTTAAACGGCACCAGTTTATTCTGCCACGTAGCGGGACGACGACGCTCACCCCACGGAGATACTGCGCATAGTCACAGAAATTGTTACGTTTAGACTGCATAGAATATTCATTTTTTGGCTTCAGAGAGTTGTTTAGTCAATCTGGCAAATAATCAGTGATATTCTTAAAAAAAAAAAAAATAGAACATAAATAGTGATGTTAGGTTTCCATTGGCATTTTTCAATATAAAAAGTCTACACTAACTCAGACAGACAATACATAAGTACACATTCACACACAAATAGGGTTATTCAAAGAGCTCCGAATTGCTGGCGAAAGGTAACCGAACGCTGAAATTCAGCGTACAGTTACCTTTCCTGGCCATTCAGCTATCCAGAGAGCAGGCAGCCTGCACATACGGTGCCTGTTCGAGGGCAGTGAAATCTCCATAGCTTCGTCTATTCAGAGAACAAAAACCAGCAGTGAAAAGTTGCCGAAATGCCCTGCCATTCGGTGGTTTCATTCTACAGGTTTATTCAGGCGAATCCCATAGGCTTCAATGTTAAAAATATTCCTGTTTTAATTCAATGTCTAATAAACCGTTTATTATTTTATTCTGCAGTAAAAAGTCTCCTTATTTATAGATTTTTTTTTTTTTTTAGGATCTTTTAACCCTTTCGCTGCTGAGGCATTTCCCGCCTCTGTGCTGAGATCATTTTTACCGATTTTGCTCATCATGTTTAAACGCGTTTTGAAGGCTTATTTTAGTATATTACCCAGACATATTATATATCGTTCTTTCCGTCAGACTCGGTAGATTCATAATATGTCATTATTATATGTATACGTCATGTCCTGTCTGTATATTATAACAAAAAATGCAATAAAATATGAATTTTCAATAATTTACAATGTGTAAAGTGTTTTTTTTTCACATTTTAACATGCGAGCAATTGCGATTATATTTTGTATGGGGTGCGCTTGTTAAAAAAATTAGAGATGGGGTCTCGTTACATTTTTTTTGCGGAAAATTATGCTATTTTTAACAAACGCACCGCATACAAAAATCGTTAGTGCAGCATCATTGTTCACATTATAATTGAAATGGGAACAATGTTGCTGCATTAACGAACCGAAAAAAAGAAAAAAAAAAACTTGTTTATTTTTTTTCATAATTTTTTTTAAAATATTTTTTTTTAAAAAACTTTATCATACTCATGTTTGGTATCGTTGGAACGGCCATGCTCTGGCCGATTCAACAATATCAAACATTAACCCCTAACTGCCACGGATTGGGAGATAGGGGGTTCATTGGAACACCCCTATCTCCACCATTGGTGGCAGTTAGGGGTTAACTTCAGGACTGGCGTCATCGTGCTATGCACAATGACGCCAGTCCTCAGGGGGCATTCCCGGAAGCTTGGCCGACATCCAAGATGTCGGCCAGCTCCGGGAAAGGATCACGAACCGGCGCTTTTCGGCGCCGATTCGTGATCCAGCCGCCATGGGGTTAATTCCAGGTACTGTTAGGAAGGGCAGGCTGTGCCCTTCCAAACGGTGCCTGGATTAACCCCGCAACGCCGGCGATCGGGAGGGAGAGAGGTCCGAAGGACCTCCCCCCCCTCCCTTTTAGGCGCCTCCTCCGCACATGCGGGGGGGGCGCCTGAATTAGATGTCATCGCGCTGCCGCGGCGGCGGTTCCTGGTGCTGGGCTGACATCCAGGATGTCAGCCCGCACCGGGGGGCACAGCGATCAGCCGGAACCCGGCCGATTGCTGGCCCCAAAGGAATGGCCCCAAGGAACGTTACCTGCGGGTGGATGCGCTGAGCACATCCTCCGCAGCGAAGGGGTTAAGCATTTTTTGTAAAAAAAAAATCCAATTTTTTTTTTTAAATCGTTTTTTCTTTTTTCTGTAACAGCCCTCTTTATTATCATTCATTGGATCTTATATGTAAATTTCAGACATTTTTGCTCAGTAGTTTGTTTGCAAACAGCGTTTCACTTTTCAAACATTCAAGTGTACTGTTTTTCTTTTCACTCCATTCGTCTGCGGTGTCGGGTTTTTCCGGCGGCTGCTCTGCGCTCTGATCGGCTCCTGCTCAGGTTTCTCCAGTGTGTTCGGCAGGGTTAATCCAGATGTTTTTGCGGGTTTCGGTGTGCATTCACCTGGGTTTTGCGGTGAGTGGTCGGCAGGTTTAGATGTAAAAACTCAGTTCACACTTTGAGGAAAATATTCCAGCGTCAGAGAGCTATTAATTAAACGTGCCTCGGTCAGGGCCGGACTTACATCTCAGGAGCCTGTAGGCCCCCCCATCAAAAAATGTCCAAAAAACGGGGGAAGTATATTAACCCCTTCACTACCCAGATCGAGATATCTCGGGCTTCAAAGGACCCATCTGGTGCCCCAATATTGAGATATCTCCATCTGCTGATCTGCAGCTCAAAAGCAAATGTTGCTTTAGCCCTATGGGCATAATGCCGAACGAGCTAAAAATGTAAAATCAGCTGATGATTGCTCTGAAATATCAGGCTTTCAGTAGTTGTCAGCAGCCGATGCAGGGAGAAAAAATGATGGACCTGCTGCTCACACCTCTGTAGCTCAATTTGGCAGTAGATGGTGCCATCTACTGGGCAAATAGGATATTTACAGTAATAGCTACTTATAAATGTAAAATAAAACTGGCTTCTGACAATGTTTTTTTTTAAAATCCCTTGATAGTGAAGGGGTTAATATTATTCATTTGCAAAAATAATATTTAACCTGTTCACTTTTGAGCCATTTCACCCCTGTGTGCTAAGCTCATTTTGACCATTTTGTGCTCTTCATGTTTAACCCCTTCACTACCGATATTGAGATATATCAGGTTTCAAGGATACCTTCTGGTGTCCCAATATCGAGATATCTCAGTATGCTGATCTGCAGCCCAAAAGCAAATGAAATTTGTTTGTTGCAAGCAAATTTCATTTGCTTTTGGGATGCAGATGGTGCCCCCAAAGTTTTAGCCATGTGAGCATGATGCTCAAAGAGCTAAAACTGTAAATTCAGCTGCTCAAAGATCTGAAATATTGGGGTTTCAGAAGCCAATGCAGGGAGAAATAGAAGAAAATAGACCAGCCGCTCAAACTTCTAACTCAATTTGTCAGTAGATGGTGCCATCTACTGGCCAAAAATAGATTATTTACAGTAAGAAATAAATGGGTAGAAGCTCAAATATTTCTTACTTAATTAGAAATGATTTTACAAAAAAACACTGGTTTCTGACAATGGTTTTTTGGAAAATCATTTGGTAGTGAAGGGGTTACACGCCATTTGAAGTCATGTTTTATTATAGGATGCAGATACATTATATAAGCTTATATTCAATATATATATATCATTATTATGTGTATATGTCATGTCTGTCAGAATGCTGTAACAAAAAATGTAAAAGAAAATAAATTTCCATTCAGATTTCAATAATTTCCAGCGTGTAAAAAAATTTTTTTCATATTTTATCAGCCAAACCTTAGTAGTTATATATTCTATGGTACCCTTGTTAAAAATATTAGAAATGGGAACCTGTTACTGCAATTTTCTGAGAAAATATGCAATTTTAACTGAAACAAAAAACCTACATTTTTTGCTTGTATTTTGGCACATTCTGTTTTATGAATAATTTGACTATGGAATGGATAATACAATGAACTTGCTCGTGGTGTGGGAAATGAGACAGTGAGTAATGGCAGTGGTATTGCTCATTTTATATGTGACAAATGAACAATCAATTCCTTTGGAACAAAAAAGTAAATAAAATATATTTTATGTTTTTTAGTGTGTGTGTTTTTTTATATACTTGACATTTTACATGGGTCATGTTTGGTATCATTAGAAAGGCCAGACTCAGTCCTGTCCAATGACACCTAACAAGACTTTGTGGGGTGTAAAGAATGGAGACACAGTACAGACACAGGTCCAAAGTACCCCATATCTTCTTTCAGCGGTGCAGCGGCTTCTGTTTTAGATGTACCAATGTGTAATACTGCTTTGTGCCATCAACTCCACATTTGGTCCTGGTGTGGGAAATGATAAGGTGAGTTAGGGCAGCGGCATTGTTTGTTTTATAAGTAAAAGCACATAATGCCACTGCCTTAAAACAGAGGAAAAAAAGTACATTTTGCATTTACTTTTTTCATTTTTTTTAATGTTTTTACACATTACATGGTCATATTTGGTATCACTGGAAAGGCCAGATTCTGGCCTTTCCAATGACACCTTACATGACCCTGTGCGGTTTAAAATCCAGAGATGCAGGGTTCCAAAGTACCTCCTGTGCTCAGGGCCGAATTTATAACTAGGCAGAGGAGGCATGTGCCTACGGGCACCTGCCACTAGGGGGCACATTGTTCTATAAATGTTGTTGGTTTTTTTAAAATCATTTAGACCACTGTATCGCTGGAGCCCTAAGGGCTAGAGAGACATACCTGTATGAGGTATCCTTGGAAAGGTCAGATTATGGCCTTTTCAGTGATACTAAATATAACCATTATAAAGTGAACAGTGATGCTGCGCTAACTCACCTTCTCATTTCCCACACTGCCAGCAAGTGTGGAGCGGATGATGCAACACATTGTTTCATGGACAACCTAGACCGTGGCACTGCAGTGAGGAGAGACAGGGGGAGTTTGGAACCTGCATCTCTGAATTGTACAGCGCATAAGGTTAAGTGAGGTGTCATTGGAAAGGACAGAGTCTGGCCTTTACAATGATACCAAACATGACCATATAATTTGTAAAAATAAAAAATTGAAAAACATAAATGCAAAATGTATTTTTTTCTGTTCTACGGCAGAGGCAATATTTGCTTTTACATATAAAAAGAAACAATACCGCTGCAATAACTCCACTAAGGCAGCAGATTCTGTCCCTTCTTTCGATTTGACGCAGAGAGAAACTGGTTTTCATTCTTTTTAAAAAAAAAAAAATTTGCCCCAAAACAAAAATTTAAATAGTTGTTTTGGCATGTTTTTTTTATTTGTTTGGGGGGGGGGGTTCTACATTTCTTTACCTACAGGCTCCTGAGATGCAAATCCGGCCCTGCCTGTGCTGTTTGCAGCAATGCGGTGGTTTAGGTTTTCGATGAACCAATGCGTACTAATGCATTGTGCAATCTCCTCCACACTTGCTCACGGCATGGGAAAGGAGAAGGTGAGTTATTGCAGCATCATTGTTCACGTTATAATTAATAAGAGAACAATAGTGCTGCATTAGAATTTTGTTTTTATTTTTACGTATAACCTGGCCATGCTATCACTGGAAAGGTCATGCCATGGCCTTTCCAATGGTATCTTACACGACCCACTACTTATTATGGTTCAGGAGATATGGGGGTCCAATGGGGACCTGTATCTCTTCCATAGGGAATTCCCTGCCCAGCTGGGTGAAGTACCTTTCTGATGTCATCACACCCTAGCGGGAAAGCGGAGGACGCGCTCAGCCACAGCATGTGCCACAGTCTGCTACAGTGCTCGTTAGTCTTGTTCCCGAGCAGCAGTATCCGTCTGGTCCAGAATTAGTAAAATCTAGATGGCTCTGAAAAATTCCAGTTGTCCAAGTCTTCCAGATTTTGAAAATCTGTATAAGGGGTGCTCTACCTGTGTAGATATTAATGTATATATTTCTTTATATATTGTCTTTTGCTTCTTGCAATCTTATCCTTGTAAAACTAGATAAAGCCTCGTCCTTCCGAGCCTTGGCCTGTGCATCGAGGCTCACAATGTCACAACGAGCGGCTCAATGCTATGGGCTTCTAAATACAGTTGGTGGAATATTAATGATAATGAACAATGAAATAGCAGTGAAGCAGTCAAGCATAGTTTATATAACAGTATCATCATGAAATTATTTTACTCTAGTGACAAATTTTGCTATGGGACTAAATGGAAACACAGGACAGAGGATTTACAATTCATTTCTCCAATTAATGTCGCACTTGTTCAATTTGCCGACATCAATCGTTCGGATGCTTTGACCTTTCCTTAGTTTAAGGTGATGTATGGAAATTATTTTACGTTATAGTCTAACGCTATACGAGGAAAAAAAGTCATATTTCACAAAGATTCTACCATGTACCAAAAATTTATGTTTTTCTCATGTTGTTCCTGGATTAAAAAAATTGCCACATATTATCTTTCTCAGATTGCGGCTTCCCATTGTTTAAAAGGCATTTAAACACAAAGATAACAATGTCTTTTTCTCTATAACTTCAAATTATGTCAAATTAAGGTGACCCCCTTATTGTCCAAAATTTATAAAGTTTTACATTTTGAATGATTGGATTATTTTTTAGCTCCAAATAATCAGAGTAATTTTTATTCTTCTGTTTTATTAGTTACAAAAACGGTTATTTGCAAAGTCCACACGTTTCAAATACTATTAAAAATCACTAGTATTGCATCCCGACAAATGCTGGCATTTCCCAAAAAAATTTAAATCTAAAGGGGATCATCTCAGAAACACCATGAACATGGGCTCGAAATGAAGAGAAGCAGACACTGAGTCCAAGAGGAAGAAAGCAATAAATGTATTATAATTGTCAGTGTTAATTGCAAATCAATCCGGTATTAGCTAATAATAGACCGTCCATCTCCAAAGTTTAAGTATCTTAGAGTCTTGTACATCTCTGTGATATTGACCTAAAAACTGAAATTTACCAGTCAGTGCTCTGACCTTTCCAACAATGCCTCACTTGACCCTCTAGCTTCTATGGTTCTGGAGATACAGAGGTCCAAATGACCTAAGTAGTAAGGAGTAACTTAATTCCCGGAAAACCAAAAATGTAAGTAAAGAAGTCACAGGACACTTCAGGGTTTGCTCCTCCACAAAGGTTAGGTGTCAGGAGTCCTGACGAGCCAGTCTTGGTGAAAGGCGCGTCGGGTGCGTCTCTAGACAGGGACTGTTCTTTTAGAAATCATTGATTGGGTTATCCAGTTTAGATACAGATGGAGATCTTGTAATGGAATCAAATATATTGTGAATTGTTGCATCTCTATGTATTCAGAGACCCCCTTACGGAATTGTTTTAAGATCCAGATATTGCATGAGTCTGCTTTGGATTTCTGTCTAATGGGTACCCTTGTCTTGTATTGGTGTGAATGTTGGAGATACACTATATTGCCTTGACTCGCATATGAATTTAAGTGACATCCCATTCCTAATCCATAGGATTCAATATGACGTCGGTCCACCCTTTGCAGCTATAACAGCTTCAACTCTTCTGGGAAGGCTGTCCACAAGGTTTAGGAGTGTGTTTATGGGAATTTTTGACCATTCTTCCAGAAGCACATTTGTGAGGTCACACACTGATGTTGGACGAAAAGGCCTGGCTCTCAGTCTCTGCTCTAATTCATCCCAAAGGTGTTCTATCGGGTTGAGATCAGGACTCTGTGCAGGCCAGTCAAGTTTATCCACACCAGACTCTGTCATCCATGTCTTTATGGACCTTGCTTTGTGCACTGGTGCACAGTCATGTTGGAAGAGGAACGGGCCAGCTCCAAATTGTTCCCACAAAGTTGGGAGCATGGAATTGTCCAAAATGTCTTGGTATGCTGAAGCATTCAGAGTTCCTGTCACTGGAACTAAGGGGCCAAGCCCAGCTCCTGAAAAACAACCCCACACCATAATCCCCCTCCACCAAAATTTACACTTGGCACAATGCAGTCAGATAAGTACCGTTCTCCTGACAACCGCCAAACCCAGACTCGTCCATCAGATTGCCAGATGAAGAAGCGCGATTTGTCACTCAAGAGAATGTGTCTCCACTGCTCTAGAGTCCAGTGGCGGCGTGCTTTACACCACTGCATCTGACGCTTTGCATTGCACTTGGTGATGTATGGCTTGGGTGCAGCTGCTCGGCCATGGAAAACCATTCCATGAAGCTCTCTGCGCACTGTTCTTGACTCTGCAGAAAGTTGGCGACCTCTTCGCACTATGCGCCTCAGCATCCGCTGACCCCGCTCTGTCAGTTTACGTGGCCCAACACTTCGTGGCTGAGTTGCTGTCGTTCCCAAACACTTCCACGTTCTTATAATACAGTTGACTGTGGAATATTTAGGAGCGAGAAAATTTCACAACTGGATTTGTTGCACAGGTGGCATCCTAACACAGGTCCACGCTGGAATTCACTGAGCTCCTGAGAGCGACCCATTCTTTCACAATGTTTGTAAAAACAGTCTGCATGTCTAGGTGCTTGATTTTATACACCTGTGGCCATGGAAGTGATTGGAACACCTGATTCTGATTATTTGGATGGGTGAGCGAATACGTTTGGCAATATAGTGTATGTTGGTCCACCTTTATGATTAAAAATCTATACAGCTTTCTATACAAATCTGGGACCATAAGTTAATTAAACAAATTGTATCATATCCCACTCAGCAACTACTTGCCATTAATATCTAATGGCCTTTGTTTTGAAATGTGATAGATATATGTGACACAATTGTGGTTATTCTGTTTGGTTGTATTTTCTTTTTATTTATTTATTTATTTATATTAAAAGTTAAGTTTTATCCAATATCCCAGGTTGACACTTGTATCCCTCTGGTTGCTTACAGCGGGATAGCTGTATTCTAACAAGGAAATGTTTGCTCCTTTAGAGAATTTCAATTCTATAACTGCCAGTGGTTGACACTTTTCAGTCACTTCACTTCTCCATGATCGCCTGAGGTGATCGTAGTCCCCCTACCTCCGCTGATATTAAAGACGGCCCTGAGGTCCATAAGGGGTTTAGCATTTTCAAGTCTGGACATTTTGGCGTCTGTGGTGAACCAAGAGAGGGACACCTCTGCACGTTGATGAATGAGATTGTAGTGGCCAAGATGAAGGAATTTCTAGATAAGGAACCTCAAACCATTCTCAAACAGCTTGCAGAAGAGTTTGACGTTCCAAAAACAGGCATGTCTCCACATGCCTGTTTTTGGAACGTCGAACTCTTCCGCATGCTGTTTGAGAATGGTTTGAGGTTCCTTATCTAGAAATTAGTGAGGAAAGGGGGGGGGGTTTGTGAGGGTCCTGAGAATGAGCAACAGCACTAGTGGCCTGCTCTACGGTGGGGCCCGCTCAGGTCTCACAAAGTTTTAGCTTGTTTGTGCCATTACAGGGATGAATACTCCATATGCAAATCAGTCTGCTCTCACCCACAAAGGGTGGCCAGTACTGAGAGCCAAGGACGTCATCCCTGCACGAGAGGTGCAGCAACTCCCGACGATCGTTTCAGCCTTGTTAGGCCTTGTCTGGAGGGTATAGCTGACACCCCTCTAGGCACATCAAGCAAGGGGTCCACGTCTGATAACCCTGTATGCTAATAGTGAGGAAAGGGGGGTTTGTGAGGATCCTGAGAACAAGCAACAGCACTAGTGGTTTGCTCTACGGTGGGGCCCGCTCAGGTCTCACAAGGTCATCTTATCTAGAAATTCCTTCATCTTGGCCATCTTGGAGGATTCTTCATGAAGAGTTGGACTTCATCGAAAAGTGTGCCCCCTGGGTTTTGTGTTTTGATGAACGCAGAACAAAAACTGGCCTAGTTGAATCTGACATAAGGTTCCTCGTCACGGGCGAAGATGGCAAGTCTTTAACTTCAAGACAATTGTCACTAGAGATGAAACCACGTTGACAAAAGATGATTTTTGGAGGTGTTTTGAGAAGAGGGTGCAAAGCTTGAAGAAATACGTGGAGAAATGCTGAGAAATGCTGACCGAGCAACCTTTCTCTGGGAATAAAATTAAGAGTTAACATCATTATTTCTCTGATTTTAAGATGACTTTTGGACTGCTTCGTTCAAGAATTACATGATGATATCAGACGTGAGTCCGAAATGTGAAGTTTGAAATGCACCTGGGGCGTAAAAACCCAAGGGCTGAATATAGAATATTTGATACAGTCCTAACCTCAACATCTGAGGGTTGGGATTTAGGGGTCATTATTTCAGAGGATCTAAGGGTAAGTAGTCAATGTAATAGAGCAGCAGGAAATGCTGGCAGAATGCTTGGTTGTGTAGGGAGAGGTATTAGCAGTAGGAAAAGGGAAGTGCTCATGCCACTGTACAGAGCACTGGTGAGACCTCACTTGGAGTACTGTGTGCAGTACTGGAGATCGTATCTCCTGAAGGATATAGACATCTTAGAGAGAGTTCAGAGAAGGGCTACTAAAATGGTGTACGGCTTGAAGGAGAAAAGTTACCAGGAAAGGCTTAATGATCTTAACATGTACAGCTTGGAAAAAAGACGAGACAGAGGAGATATGATAGAAACATTTAAATACGTAAAGGGAATCCACAAGGTAGAGGAAGGGAGTATATTTAAAAGGAAACAAAGTAGCAAAACAAGAGGACATAGTCTTAGATTAGAGGGGCAAAGGTTTAAAAGTAACATCAGGAAGCATTATTTTACTGAGAGGGTGGTGGATACATGGAACAGTCTTCCAGTAGAAGTGGTAGAGGCCAAAACAGTAATTGAATTTAAGCAGGCATGGGATAGGCATAAGGCTATCCTAAATAAAAGATAAATCCAGGTAAAGTATCCATGTAATTGGGCAGACTAGATGGGCCGAAAGGTTCTTATCTGACGACACGTTCTATGTTTCTATGGTTACTGTGACAATCTTTCAAAATTTGCATTTTTTTTCTAGTTAAATTATTGCAATTTGTCATTAAATATCCAAAAATGCTCATCTAGAAATACAAAAAGATACAGATAAAAAAAAATACATCGAAAGATAATATAATAGAAATGTACAACGTGCCATGTTTATATTGGTACGAAAGCATATTTTGTTTGTAAGTTGTAAGTAGCACGTTACATATATTTATACGAGGCCGTGAGAGCATTCTGCTCATTTAATACTAACATAAAAGCTCCGTTCCTTCTCCCGACGCTGCACATTGACCTATATAGCAGACTACCTAAGCCTTTGTCTCCTTAAATAACTGGCCGCCAGAGAAATTTGGGAGTGAGTGAGCAGAAGTCATCCTGGCTTCACTCCAGCAAACCGCTGATGTGTAACTAATACTGTATTATTAACACTGGGGGGAATTTCTAACTTTCACTATCTTGATGAAACATACACAATAAAATTGCTTGGTGGCAGCTTTCTAACCTTTGTACCATGTATTTTACTCCCCATGACCACTCTCTTTCCGCATTAAATTCACAGATAATAAAAAGAGACAGATTATAAGTGTGTCATTCATCAGAGATTACTTTTCAAAGCTTTTCACTGATTTATTTATTTAGGATTTTTTTTTATCGTCTTCACCACTATCTTAACCCCTCCCCCCCAACTAATTCCCTTTTTAAGGTGGGGGGATATTATTTGATTATTTTATTTAATAAAATAATTACTTTGCATGGAATTTTTTTCAGCTTTCAGAAAAACATTGCATGGTTATAATTTATCATCGCAATATTTGAAGAGCGCCGCAACCGACTTGTCTCTAACAGAGACTTTTTTTTTTATTAATAGAAAATTATATTCGCTATAAATTTTACAGGTATCGAATGGAAAAATAAAGATAAATTTATGTTTAAATATGGATATAAATATTATAGTTGTAAATTAATAATCGTATAAAATTCTCTCTCAAAAAGATTTTTTTTCCCTCACTTGTAGTATATTGCTTTTTGCACAATTTAGTTGTGTAATCATTATTGCCATAACTACAATTGCAAGAACAATTCACAGAGGTAGAAAAGTGGATCGCAGATAACAAACTTTTTCTAAATACTGATAAAACTGGCACAATGCTCTTTGGAACAGCACCTAAACGACACAAACTGCAAACACCCCATCTATGTGTCAGGACAAAATCAAATGGCACGCTGACCACAGTCACTTCTCTCAAATATCTAGGTACGTGTTTAGACCCAAATCTATCCTTTGGCCCCCACATCGAAAAACTCTCATCTAAACTTTACCCCAAACTAGGTGCCCTGTACAGAAACAAATCCTGCCTGAGCCCCGCGGTAAGAAAGCAGATTGTACAACAAATGCTTATGCCGGCTATTGAATACGGAGATGTAGTGTATGCAGCCGCCCCGCAAACACACCTCCAGAAACTTACTACATTGTATAACTCCTTCTGCCGCTTTGTGCTACAATGTAACTACATGACCCACCATTGTGACATGTTAAAAGAACTAAACTGGCCGTTGCTGGAATCTAGACGCACCCTTCACCTTTCCAACCTGGTGTTTAAGAGCTTTTCTGGGAAGCTGCCACCCTACCTAAATAGACTGCTTCCCCCAGCAGTTCCCTCATCCTTTAACCTCCGATCCAGGACCAGCACCTTACTTGGAATACTACAATACAAAAAGAAAGTGGCTCGATGCTCATTTTCCTACAGAGCGCCGTAATTATGGAATAACCTCCCAGACGCCATCAAATCTTGCCCCAGTCTAAAGTCCCTTAAGAGATCTCTATTAACATACCTCAATACGGAAGGCACCTGTAAACATGTAACACAGTGACTATATACAGAATGCACCTGTAAATATGTAACACAGTGACTATATACAGAATGCACCTGTAAACATGTAACACGGTGACTATATACAGAATGCACCTGTAAACATGTAACACAGTGACTATATACAGAATGCACCTGTAACATGTAACATAGTGACTATATACAGAATGCACCTGTAAACATGTAACACAGTGACTATATACAGAACGCACCTGTAATCATGTAACATAGTGACTATATACAGAATGCACCTGTAAACATGTAACATAGTGAATATATTTCCTACATATTTATTATCTGTTAATCTGTATATTTGTGTTTTGTTTTTAATATCTTGCATTTTATTACTTTGTATTTCTGTAACGACTGTAACAATTCAATGTTCTTGAACCCAGGACATACTTGAAAACTAGAGAAATCTCAATGTCTCCTTCCTGGTAAAATCCTTTATAAATAAATATGTATTTATAAGGCGCCAACAATTCCAGAGCGCTGTACAATACGTAGGGCAGAACAACCAAATTAACAAATACGTTGGACTTACTGAGAACAATCGGAAAAGAGGACCCTGCTCAGGAGCTTACAATCTAAAGGGAAAAGGGTTATGCACAGAGGCAGGGGTAAATACCAGTGTGTGAAGTATTGCAGTGCATGGTGGCTGTGTGGGAAAAAATGAGAGATTATGGAGTGAATGGATAGGCCTCCCTGTAATGTCTTCTTTAACCTTGTATCGCTGGTGGGAGGGCTTTAACGCTGTTGAAGCAACCTAGTACGCCCAACTAGCTGGCTGATGAGGCGGGCTCCTTCTTCGGCCTGAGTATGCAGCTGATGTGCGTCACGCGTTGCACGTCATTGGCTGCAGGGGGGCAGCCTGAGTTCAAGACGTCCCTCCACAGCCAATGACGTGCGCCTACTGGTGGTGCTATGCCGCCCCACGGCATTCAGGCCCACCCACCACGGGGACGGCATGGTATGCCATGCCGCGGGAAAGGGTTGTAGACTGGAGGCTTGGGTAGGGTCGAATATGATGAGGGAGAGATAGGGAGCAGTTCTGGAAAAGTCCTGTAGGCGAGTGTAAAGTATGTGGGTACACGGAGAGGATAACATCAGATCATTGGCAGAGCAATAACTGCGCAACTGCATCTCCTCCCTTATTAGCAGGTACATCCTATTTGCTGCAAGTGAATAGAATAAATGACTGGATAAATATTTAATAAAAATGGGAATATTTTTTTACATTGAAACCTATGGAAAAAAAAACCTTGATCCTTTAAGATAAATTAGGAAACCAAAAAATGCCTAAAAAAATCCTAAAAAATAATAAGACATTTTGCTGCAAGTGAAAAAAATAAACGGTTAAATAAATATTTAATTTATAGGAATTTCCTATATGTTAAAAATCCCTGTTTTTATTAGTTTGAAATCATTTTGTTCCATTTGTTTTCTTCATTATGGGTAATTTTCAGTGCTTTTTTTTCCATTTAGGATCATTTTCATTCTGGTTTGTATAGTTTCGGATCATTTTGCCTCCCTATATTTTGTTTCCTTTTTTTTTCCGTTTTGCTACCGCGGTTCGTATTTTCTGCCAATTCGTATTTTCGGACTGCCGATTTTTCGTTGTTCGGGAACGGAAGAAAAAGAAAACGGTGATTTTCGTCCGAATTTGAATTCGGAACGAAACGAAATGAACATGTTTAGTGAGGTGCCGAATGTGAGGTTGGTGAGCCTGGCACATGAGTTCATTAGAGACTGCACAGTGATAATCTGGTATTATTTAAAGCCAATGAGAACCAGGTTACAGTAGACGAAGCGGGAGATAATAAGAACTTAGATGAGCCTTTTAGTGGAGTCCTGGTTTAGAAAGGGGTGGCCAATTAATGGTAATTTAGACTTAACATTATTAATGTTAATTATTAATTAATTGGCATGAGAAGTTAAAGATCCAGGTCAAAATAGCCAAACCAGAAAAATTCTCCCATTTACCTTACTTGCCAAATTGGCTATTTGGTCTAGATTGTTTTCTTCTCCTGACAATTCTTCTGAGTTTCACCTTTAGTGACTAGACCTGGAAGTCAATCTAGTAAGTGGCTGAGTATCATACGAGATGTAGTTTCAAAGCATCTGGAGGGTTAAAGTTGAGCACCAATGTCGTAGGTATGCCATGGGTGCTCTTCAGTTTTCTCACAGTGTTAATAGGAGAATAACTGAAGACAAGTCCCAACATTCCCTAAAGGATGCAACTGTATTCCACTGGGCCTTGCGGGTGAAACTCACCTCTTTGGACATGGTGATGTGTCCATTATTTAGTCAATTTTCATGTTTTTCTTCACATTTGAATTATTGTGAGTGTTTGCAGATGTTTCGAAGACAAATCTTTTCTTCAGAACTTGCAATTGGCAAACACCGGTGCTTCTAGAATAATCCCTTTAGTGTCTTTCGGCTAGTGCAATTTGTTTCGTTCTGAATTAAATTTCGTGCGAAACTGACCCTTTTGGTTCTTTCAGGAGCATTTCTGATATGAAATATCGGCCGCCCAGTAATTATGAACTCCTGAATCAGGTTTCATCATAAACAAAATCATTTCCACAGTTCCACTTGTGAAATAGATTGATAACATGCAGGGCCGTAAGAAGGGCGAGGCCAGTGAGGCACTCGCCTCAGGCACAGCTGTGAGGAGGCGCAGCCAGGGCTGCTTTGTTTTGGGGCCGCTGGGCTGAGCGGCCGTTTCAGAATCAAAAGTAGTTTGAAGAAATAAAAAGTGCTTGAATCGGCTGCCAGTAACGTACTGCGGGGGGCGGAGCTATGGCCCCTGGTGACTGACAAGCTAAGAGGGGTGTGTTTATGGCCGGGTGTCTCCGCACAGCCTCAGATCAAAGCAGGAATCCACCTGCACGAGTGCGTGCATTGCTGGCTTTTACCATGTGCGAAGAGTACCCGCCCCGTGTTCTCAGCAGCCCCGTGTTCTCAGCAGCCCCGCTCAGCAAGTTGTTGGCCAGTATGTGAATAACACAGGCAGTGAGAGGGATCTTGTGTTTCCAGTCAATTAATCTACCAGAGGTGAAAGAAGCATCGGCTCCTGCTGCAGCTGAGTGAGCTCTCCCTCCCCCCCCTCTCAGCATTCCTCAGTGAGGGACAGAGATCCAGGAGCAGGTAACGGCACAGTGAAGCAGGTCTGTCCAGACACCCCCCCCCCCAATCTCAGACTTGAGTGTTAAAAAAAGCAAAAACTTTTGTATTGCTTTTAAAATGCTGGGAAACCCAGGCGGATCAAAACCACATCCCTGCTGTAGCTGTATTTATCATCAGGGATGTGTTTAACAGCCAAATGCTCTCTCGTTTAGACAGGCTTAGATCCATCGTTAAATATAAATTTCAAGATATTTGCTTTTCTCTATGCAGGAATGAGAAACCATGTCCGCAGTACCAAGAAACAGATTCGCCCCCTCCCCATGATGTTCATTGGTTTGTGCAATGAAAGGGTTAAATGCCAGCAGCTACACTATATTGCCAAAAGTATTCGCTCACCTGCCCAGCTCCTGATTTGGATGGGTGAGCGAATACTTTTGGCAATCTAGTGTAACTGTGTAAATTATTATGCTCATAATTTAAAATCATCCTAAAAGGGGTTATTCATAGAGCTCTGTAATTTCAACACAATTTCAGTGCTCTCTCCTTCAACAAACCTCAATTTGCTGACCCTGCGGTGAATTCACCATTCACCACAGGGTCGCAGAAGGGAGCCACTGACTGGACGCCGCCGAAAGACCCACCAATCAGACGCCAGGTAAACAAATCTTAATCAAAAATTTTGATAGAAAAATCCTGAAAAATGCCTAAAAAATTCTAAATAAAGAGACTTTTTGCTGCAGATTAATAAACGGTTTATTAGATATTGTATTAAAACGGGAATATTTGTAACATTGAAACCTATGGGACTCGCCTGAATAAACCTGCTGAATGAAACCACTGAACATCAGGGCATTTCACTGACATTTCTCTGCTGTTCAATGTGAATAGATTAACCATTGCTTCTCTATGGGGGATTTCACTGCTGTATTTTGCTGCTTTTTGAATAGCCGAATGGCCACAAAATTGCATTCAGCAGTCTTTGGCTAACCCCAAGACAAAAAAGTGTAATATCGAGGGCATGGAGATAGTGATTAAACTGGGGCATGAAGTGGGCTGCTAATAGGAGGCATGGAGGGGGTTGATTTACTGTATTGAGAACGGGGGTGATTTAAGATATTGAAGTATGTGAAGATCTGCCAATGTGTGTGTGTCTTTGTAGGTCTTTGTAGTGGATACTGTGTGGCTATCGGTTTGAGTGTGTGTGCATGTGTGTTACACTCAAATAATAACCTCCATCCTATACTCCATGAACTATAAGCTCCCTCACACTTAACCACTAGGGATGAGCCGAACACCCCCCGAGTTCGGTTCGAGCTCGAACACGAACTTCGTATATATTCGGGTCCGAACCCGAACCCGAACTCGAACCCCATGCAAGTCAATGGGGCTGAAAATTCGGTTTTTTAGAGTGCCCTCCAAGAGGGCATATATGCTACATATTTGCCATAAAAGGTGTATGGGGGTCCAGGTAGTGCCCTGGGGGACAGGAAACAAGGACAAAAAGTAAAAAAAAAAACGTTTTTAAAGGGACAGTGAGTTTTCCATGAAATAAGGGTTAAAAATAAAAACCAAAAATTCCTTCAAATATCGTGCCTAGGAGGTCCCCATAACCTGCCTGTGAAGTGGCAGATTTCTAGGATGCATAGAAACACTTAAAAACAACAAAATGACGTTTCATATGACGGTAAATGCTTTTCCTTTAGGCTAGGGTCAGACTGAGGCAGTGCGAACGCGCGTTCTGGCGCACTTAATCACGGCCGTGCTAGCAGCAGATGCCGGGCAATGACAGCCAATATACGAAGTACGGTCGCACAAAAGTCCGGCTGCACAACGCAAGTGGAAAATGAACGCATTTTTTCGAGAACGTTAAACCACTAGTACTGACGTACAGAGTGCGCTGCGTCCGCTAGCGGCGTGTGTGCGTGAATTGGAGACATCAGACGCTGCTAATGTCCGGCCAACATAACGTCCAGATGCAAGAAGTGTTTTATTGATGATCCGTACAAAATCACGGATGAAACTGCGCATAGTATGACCGCTATTGCGTATTCCGTGAAAAAATACGTCCATTCTTCGAACGCACATTTTCACGGACAACGTGAAAAATGCGTTAGTCTGACCCTAGCCTTAATCTATCCATAAACAACTGCTTGGGGCGGCAGTCTGTATGAAAAGACATTTTAGGACGCGCAGAAAAAGTTTAGTGTTTTTTTTGGCTAAATTATTGTGAAACTTATGCAGGCTTTGGATGAAAGTAACAATAGGTGCTTTAAAATTGGGCTTTTAGCGTCGGCAACAGTGCCGTCACACCGTAACCCCTCTGAGGATATGAATCTGATACAGGCGTCAATGGCACTGCACCCAAATATTGTGCCTTTAGTGCCAGGCCTTCAAGTACTATCATACAGTAACCCCTCTGTGGTATTGTGGAAGGGTGCAGGGGTGGACCATGTGGTCCAATATTGATTTTTTTTTTATCTGTTAATGGGCGTCAGTGCACCCAGATATTGTGCCTTTAATGCCAGGCCATCAAGTATCATCATACAGTAACCCCTCTGTGGTATTGTGGAAGAATGCAGGGGCGGACCATGTGGTCCTATATTGAAAAGTGTTTTTTTTATCTGTTAATGGGCGTCAGTGCACCCAGATTCTGTGCCTTTAATGCCAGGCCAGCAAGTATCATCATACAGTAACCCCTCTGTGGTATTGTGGAAGAGTGCAGGGGTGGACCATGTGGTCCTATATTGAAAAGTTTTTTATCTGGTAATGGGCATCAGTGCACCCAGATATTGTGCCTTTAATGCCAGGCCATCAAGTATCATCATACAGTAACCCCTCTGTAGTATTGTGGAAGAATGCAGGGGTGGACCATGTGGTCCTATATTGAAAAGATATGATTCTGGTCAAGGCGTCAGTGCACCCAGATATTCTGCCTTTGGTGCAAGACTGCCAGGCCAGCAAGTATCATCATACAGTAACCCCTCTGTAGTATTGTGGAAGAATGCAGGGGTGAACCTTGCGGTCCTATATTGAAATGTTTTTAATCTGGTAATGGGCGTCAGTGCACCCAGATATTGTGCCTGTGATGCCAGGCCAGCAAGTATCATCATACAGTAAGGCTGGGGTCAGACGAATGCAGTGTTATCGTCCGTGTTGCCCGCACATAAGTACTGTACGTCCGTGATAGCATACAATTGTGTTAAATGGAGCCCCACACACGAAGTACGTCTGCACAGAGGTGCGGGGGCTGACGGACGCTGCAAACGGACGCAGGTTAGGCAAGAACGTAATACTGCTAGAACGGACGTGCACAGTGCGCCACGTCCACCATGTCCGCATAGCTTTGTGTGTGAGTGATGCAACAAGGTCAGACGGACTGCATTTATACGTCCAGCATTTTTGACGGACAGAATGTTCTTTCATTGTAGTTTATTTTCCCTGCTACATCAGTCAAAAAATACGTCAGTGAAAAAAACCGACTGTGTGACTGGCCACTACCTTGTTGTCAGTCAGTAAGTACGTCCGTACTGCACGGACGCACAGTCCGTATAAAATGCGCTCATCTGACCCTAGCCTAACCCCTCTGTGATATTGTGGAAGAGTGCAGGGGTGGACCATGTGGTTCTATATTGAAAAGTGTTTTTTTTTTATCTGTTAATGGGCGTCAGTGCACCCAGATATTGTGCCTTTAATGCCAGGCCAGCAAGTATCATCATACAGTAACCCCTCTGTGGTATTGTGGAAGAGTGCAGGGTTGGACCCTGCGGTTCAAAAAATTAAAATGATATAAATCTGGCACAGGCGTCAGTGCAGCCAAATATTGTGCCTTTCATGGCAGCAAGTGCCTTCACACTGTGGTATTGTGGAAGAGTTCAGTGCTGGAGGTTTTGTGAATGCAGAAGAGGACATCCCCGATCTATTCCATTACTTCAGCATCAGGGGATTGATAGCTGCTGATTCAGGACTGATTCATTTTTATAAATGTCAGCCGGTCTACAGAGTCAGTGGACAGACGCACTCTTTTGTCTGTGACAAAACCTCCAGCGGCACTGAACGTCATTTCGGAAAGCACGGTAGATGAAGGGCAACCTAGCAGCTGCATAGTATATTGGCTAAGTTCTGGCCAGTGATCCAGTGGATCATCTGCTGGAAAGGTATCCAGGTCTGCCCTTGCCCCTAGGTAGTCCTGCACCATATGGTGAAGACGCTGGCAATGGGTGCCTACATTTGACGTCCCTGGGCGTCGAGGACTAAAAAAATTTAAAAAGGCATCAGTCAAGCGGCCCTGGCCTTCACCACTATTCCTCTGATCACCCGCAGCCTCAGAAGCACGTGTGTCAGCACTTGGTAATCTACCAGTGCCTGGAAAGGTGTTACACAAGTGTCGCTTTACAGCGTCCTCAAGTTTTTTCATCCTGTGCTCCCTCTGTGCGGACAGGATGAGCTCTGCAACTTTCCCCTTGTATCGTGGATCAAGAAGGGTTGCCAACCAGTAATGATCCCTCTCCTTGATAGCACGAATCCTGGGGTCCTTTAGCAGGCTTTGCATCATTAGGGAGCCCATGCAGCGTAGGTTGGAGGTGGCATTAGCTTCCGAGTCTTCCTGGTCAATGAGGATGACCGTATCTTGCACTTCCTCCTCCCAGCCACGCACTAGCCCTTCTGTTTCTGGGCACACAAAACCCTCCCTTGAGGAATCCCCACCTTCAATGCCCCCACTACTTAAATATTCCTCCTCCTCCTCATCCTCCTCCTGTCTGATCTGAGTAGGACCTGCTGGAATGCTGTCTGCGGAAAGACTGGGGCCTTGAGAGCTAGGGAAGGCCTCCTCTTCCTCCCGCTGTTCTGCCTCTAGAGCCACATCTATAATTCCCCGCAGAGTGTGCTCCAGCAGGAACACTAAAGGAATTGTGTCACTGATGCATGCACTGTCCCTGCTCACCATCCTCGTTGCCTCCTCAAATGGTGACAGTACAGTGCATGCATCCTTGATCATCAGCCACTGCGGGGGGGAAAAAAAACAAGTTGACCTGAACCTGTCCTTGTGCCATACTCACACAGGTACTCGTTGATGGCCCTCTGCTGCTTGTGCAGACGCTGCAGCATTGCTAATGTCGAGTTCCACCTGGTGGGCATGTCACAGATCAGACGGTTTGTGGGAAGGTGGAATTCTCTTTGAATTTCTGCCAGGCGAACGCTTGCTGGGAATGACCGTCTGAAGTGGCTGCAGACTTTTCTGGCCTGGATGAGAAGCTCTGGCAGCCCTGGGTACTTGGTTAGGAAATGCTGTACCACCAGATTTAGGACATGTGCTAGGCATGGTACATGCGTCAATTTACCCTTGCGTAGGGCGGAGAGAAGGTTGCTGCCATTATCACAGACGATCATTCCCAGCTCAAGCTGGCGTGGTGTTAACCATCTCTGCACCTGCCCCTGCAGAGCTGACAAATTTCTGACCCGGTGTGGCTCCTGTCCTCTAAACAAACCAGCTCAAGCACAGTATGGCATCTTTTTGCTTGAGCCATTGCGTAGACCCTGCCAGAGACAGAGAAGGAGGAGGAGGAGGAGGAGGAAGAGGTGGTGGTGGTGGAGCAGACAGACCTCATACAAGCAGCGTTCTGGAGGCGTGGTGGATGAACAAGCTCCAGCACAGAGCCCCGTCTTGGATCACTCCCAGCTGCGATCAGAGTTACCCAGTGTGCCGTGAAGGAAATGTAATGACCCTGTCCATGCTTGCTGGACCACGTGTCTAAAGTCACATGCACCTTGCTGCTGACTGCCTTTCCCAATGACTGGATAACATTGTCTTCCACACGCTGGTATAGTGCTGGAATGGCCTTGCGTGAAAAGTAATGGCGTTTTGGAACCTGCCACTGTGGTACAGCACATTCAGAAAATTCACGGAAGGGAACAGAGTCCACCAGCTGGAAAGGCAGCAGCTGCAATGTGAGTAATTTTGCTAAGCTGGCATTTAGATGCTGTGCTTGGGGATGGTTGGGACTATATTTTTTCTTTCGCTGCAGCAGCTGCGGCAACGTAGTCTGACTGCGTAAATCTTCAGCTACTGGGATGATGTCACATTGTGAGGAAGGACCTGGTACATCCATTACTGTAGCATCATCCCTGTTGGTGGAGGTTGTAGGCAATGACATGGCAGGACATACAGTGGGGGTAGAGACAGATGAGGAGGAGGAGGACCTACGCAAAGTTTTGCACCAACGGGATGCGTAGCGGGTGGTCATATGTCGCCTCAAGCACGTGGTACCCAAGTGTCCGGTGTTTATCCCACGCTTCAGCCTCCTCTGACATAGATTACAAATAGCAACGGTGGGGTCTGCTGCACACTTCTTAAAGAACTCCCAGACAGCAGAGTTCCTGCATGTGTTCTTTGAGACAACAGCGCTCTGCACCGGAGCAGCTCTGACATCTGATGCCTTGGACTGGCTAGTGCTACAGTTGGTCACAGAGGATGTTGTGCCTCGTGTTTGCTGTGCCTCCTCCTCCTCCTCCCCCTCCTCCTCACTTGATTCCCCAGTTCGATCTGGCACCCAGGTGGAGTCAGTGACCTCATCCTCAATGTCATCTTCACCCCCATCTCCCCGTCACTGGAGCCAACTTGGCAGTATGCTGCAGCTGCTGGGGCAACATGAGTGCCAGTTATTTGTGTGTCATCACTGGTACCCCCTTCCTCTAGGTTGATTATACTCCCTTGCTCAACCTCTGAGATTGAATCAGAGCACTGTAGTTGCTGTGCATCCTCAAGCAGCATGTCACTGTCATTGTAGTCAAACAATTCAGCTGACTCCTCCGTGTGTGATAGCGAGGCTACGGCAGGAGTAGCTGTGGACATGGAGGCTGCATTAGATGCTTTGGCAGCTGAGGTGGTGGACTGTAAAGCACTAGAAGCCTGGCTGGCAGAGGACTCGGAGGATGAGGATGGCCTGGCTAGCCAATCCACCAAATCCTCTGTATGTTGCTGCAGGTTAAGAAGGCGGCCAGCACCAGTTTTAAAGGACAAGCATGCCCCTGCAGAGGATGCACCACGTCCACCACGACCAGAGGCACAGCCTCCCGACACAGGGGCTGCTTGCCCTCTTATCTGTGTCTGGGAGTGTCTGCCTGTCCTTTTTTTCTTTCAGACATGGTGAGTGATATATAGATTAAATATATACAGAACTCTGATTCAACTCTGGTATAAAGATTAAAGATTTACAGAACTCTGGTATAAATCAGTGAGACCCTTTGATGGGTGGCAGTGAAACCTCTTATAAATCAGTGAGACCCTTTGATAGGTGGCAGTGAAACCTCCTATAAATCAGTGAGTCCCTTTGATGGGTGGCAGTGAAACCTCCTATAAATCAGTGAGACCCTTTGACGGGTGGCAGTGAAACCTCTTATAAATCAGTGAGACCCCTTGATGGGTGGCAGCCAGTGAGAATACACGGATTATAACAATTCCCAAATATTTTGTAGAAATTAGTGACCCCAAAAATACTGCGTGGTACTGGCTGTGTGACAAGACACAGAAGATCACCTCAATTCACAAATGTTTTAAAGAAATTAGTGAGCCCCAAAATACTGCGTGGTACTGGCTGTGTGACAAGACACACATCACCTCAATTCACAAATGGTTTAAAGAAATTAGTGAGCCCCAAAAAAACTTGCTGGCTGTGTGACAAGACACACATATCAATTCCCTGATATTTTGTAGAAATGAGACCCCCCCCAGACCCCCCAGTAGCGTGGCAGACCGGCAGTAACAACACACAACAATCTCCTTTGAAATTTCCTCTGAAATGCGTGCAGAATCGGCGCGTGGAAACGTTATATAGTGTGCTGCGGGACTTAGCTCTGTGAGCCCATGATTGGGCAAAATTTGCCCAATCAGGACTCTGAGCGGTGATTGGCATACTGTTGAACCTGTCTTGCACCAGACCTGTGGTCAGGTGCAAGGCTGTAGCCAATTACGAGCTTCAGGCCAGTGGGAATATGCATTGTGGGCCATTGTGATGCATTGTGGACTCGAACATGCGCGAACACCCGGAAATGTTCGGAGTTCGCGATCTACCCAAACAGGCTAAGTTCGGGCCGCCCAAAGCAGTTGTTTATGGATAGATTAAAGGAAAAGCATTTACCGTCATTTGAAACATCATTTTTTTGTTTTTAAGTGTTTCTATACATCCTACAAATCCGCCACTTCACGGGCAGGTTATGGGGACCTCTTAGGCACGATATTTGAAGGAATTTTTCGTTTTTATTTTTAACCCTTATTTCATGGAAAACTCACTGTCCCTGTAAAAACGTATTTTTTTATACTTTTTGTCCTTGTTTCCTGTCCCCCAGGGCACTACCCGGACCCCCATACACCTTTTATGGCAAATATGTAGCATACAGTATATGCCCTCTTGGAGGGCACTCTAAAAACCGAATTTTCAGCCCCATTGACTTGCATGGGGTTCAGGTTCAGGAACATTTTGAAAAATTCGGGTTCGGTCCCGAACCGAACTCGGGGGGTGTTCGGCTCATCCCAAATTACAATATCCGCGCAAAAAATGCGCGTTAACGTCTACCGCTGGTGAACCTGCGCGAACCCTGCGCAAGTGTAATCTACGATGCGAGTCCTATACTTAACATTGTGAGCGCAAATGCGTTTGTGCGCTGATACGCGGATGGTATTACAATCTATGCGCATAATTTTAACGTCTTTTAAAAGCTGGCGTTAATGGCAAATCTGAACGTTCTGGCCGAACCCAAATACACCAGCCCGATAAAAAAAATACAGCAAAGTATAGTTACACATTCTACGCATACCCAAACAATAAAATGGAGAAGTTGTGCGTGTTTTTATTATTGCTGCATCATATATACTCAGATTGACTTTGACAGGCGCAAAAACTGAACGGGAGACAATTGTGGTTCTTAGTTCTGATTGGCTGAATCGCGTGAAAAAAACAGTCCGCACACAGATTTCTGCGCACAACTTTAATGCGCGCGCTTTTTTGTGCGTCTTTTTTACGCACGTTATTTTTTGACGGATGAAAAAATGTGGGCGGATTGTAATACCACCGTTATTTTTCGAGCGTTAACGTTTAACGCTTCGCGGAAAAAATCACGCGTTTTTGCGTCGAACAATGTAATAAAACCCTTTATAAATAAATAATATAAAATATATAACATGAAATCACTGCGACACCATTAGCGCCGTAGCTTCACCCAAAAAGGTTAACAATACAATGTTGTAATGGAATTGTAGCTCTCGGTGTCCACAGTTACAAAACCCAAGCCATCGCCCCTATAATAAAATTCGACACAAACCTTGCCTGTTCTACATAATATTAAACAGCGCTTCTTTGTCACCTGGCAAGTCCGTTTCCTTAATCCTGAATGCACGTGTTTTCTTGCTGCCATGTTAAGGGAGTTATTATCTTTGGCAGCGTTACGGTGACTTGGCTCGTAAAACGCGGCTTGTAACAATGATATCAGGTCCTCTTGTCTTTTTTTTCCCAGCACCGTGTTACCTAGAATACACGAGGATCTGGCAGAAGGCTTAGCTTTTATCCCACGTATCCCTTTCACGACATCTGCCTGGGTGCCGCAGAATCCACTGGAATGTCTTTACAAGGTGTAAAAACTCCATGAACGCACGTTAGACTTGGCAACGGAAAGAAAAAGAATAAAGTCATCACTGGAGTCTTTTGAAGGAATGTAATCTGGGGCTTGCTTGTCACACGTGCGGAGTAACAGATCGTACGCTCGCTATAAAACACCTTTAAACAAAATCTGGATATTCTGTCAAACGTATAAAAAAAATAATATAATAAAAAGTGAAGGGAAAAAAAAAAAAAAATCGGTCTGGGATGTCATTTACAGCTGCAAAAACACAGATTTATGTGAATACTGATGGCAGCATGAGGGTAAATTAACAGTATTGTGTATATAAGTATAATAGCAACACAATAATCAGGGTTATCCAAAGAGATCCGAATTGCTTGAGAAAGGTAACCGAACGCTGAAAATCAGCGTTCGGTTACCTTTCTTGGCCATTCGGCTATCCAGAGAGCAGGAAATTCGCCAAATCCTAGCGAATTGCCTGAACATACGGTGCCTGTTCGGTGCCTGTTCGAGGGCAGTGAAATCCCCATGAAAAAGCACTGCTTCGGCTATTCAGAGAACACAAACCAGCAGTGAAAGGTTCCCCTAATGCCCTGCCATTCGGTGATTTCATTCGGCAAATTTATTCAGGAGAATCCCATAGGCTTCAATGTTAAAAATATTCCCGTTTTAATTCAATATCTAATAAACCGTTCATTATAAAATTCTGCAGTAAAGAGTCTCTTTATTTATAGATTTTTTAGGATACTTTAAGCATTTTTCTGAATTTTTTTTTTTCTTTAAATGTCCGATTTTTTTTTTTTTTTTCAGTTTACTTATTTTTTTTATAACAGCCCTTTTTATTATCATTCCCTGGACCTCCTGTGTAAATTTCAGACATTTTCGCTCAGTAGTTTCTTTGCAAACAGCGTTTCATTTTCACAGATTCATACAAACGGTTTTGCTAATTTATTCACTGCCTCCTCTGCGTCTCAGCTGCTTCGGCTCTGTGTGATTTGGCTCCTGTTCGGCTGCTTCGCTGCGTGTGATCAGCTCCTGCTCGGGTTTTTCGAAGGTTAATCCAGATGTTTTTGCTTGATTTCAGCGTGCATTCGGTGGGTTTTGCGGTTCGTTTTCGTCGGGTTTTCGGCAGCTTTTCCCTGCAATTCGGGGACCCTGTGGTGCTTGCTGAATACACCGCAGGGTCACCGAAATGGGATCGGCAAAAGGAACCGAATTGAAGAGAACGAAAAGTCACCGAACGTGCGTGACTTTTCGAATCTCTTTGAATAACCCTGAATGTTACTTCCTGAGATAAATTGTGTCTATCACATAAACTGTAACTAGATTACATGTGCATTACAAACAAAATCCCCTTATAAAACACATGCTTCTGCTTTTTTCACCCCTTTGTTTGAAGTAGCTGCATAAAAAGGAAAAATAAAGTTAGTTTTTTATCTCCTGTTTCCATTTTGTGGATTTTTCCCATAATGCAACATCTACCAAACTCTTACGACAAGTCTCACTTTAAAGCTGCGGTGTAGGATAAAACAGTAGTGAAGAGGTTATGGGTTGAAAGGATTGTTTAGACAAGGCTGCAGGGGATCTATTGTGCTAGGATCTAGGTTGTGCGAGAAAGGAGGTGGCAGCTGAGTGAGATCTGATAGTGGGCTAATAACAGTTTATACTACCTCCTGGTGATGTCTTTTGCGCACATCCCACACAATGCAATCCTTATGAGTAGTTTTTCGGTGATCTGACCAATAAACTCAATTCTATGCCCAAAGCCACACAGTGAGGAGCAGGTGATGGAAAGATACTAATGGGAGGCACAATAAATATATGATTTATCAGGCAGAACACCTGAATACAGGCTTTATAGTGTATGGGACCAACGGGAACTTTGTTACTTCTGCAAAAATCATGGCAGAACTGCTCTCCCACACATTCCACCACGACTTGACCCCTGGTTATCGTGTACTGTATAAGCTCAAAAACCGACAGCTACCTGCATTTGACTAATAAAAAGAATAGAGGTGAGAGTAAAGGGGGGGGATCGGGGGGCCAATGGAGTGTTTACAGCTCAAAATATAGCTTCACTTAAGCGCATAAAAATACATTCAATGTGCACTCGCTGTCTATATTAGAGGCCCTGTATTACACGAGTGAGCATTTCTAAGGATCCATAAAGTTGTATGCATTTATAGAGAGTATCACACTATATTTTATTCTCTGTGCCTCTGTTGAGGTTATCTGGAGGAACAAGGGGAGGCCTTGGGGGGGGCAGTCCATGAAACGTTCAGGGGCCCAGTAGCTCCAGGGGGGCCCTACCCCTTCCCAAACACTATGCTGCTTGTTGTATGAGTCTGTCCATGCCAACCGCGAATGGCCTACTGGGATACCAAGAAATTTCCCGGTGGGTTGGAGCATCTGGGGTCAGTAAGATCACACGGACTCTGTCACGATTGCAGTCCTGAACCCTATATGTCAGCTGATCCGGGCCGGCTCTTACCCTGAGTTCACACCTGAGTGTATCTCATATGCGCGTTTTTGTCGGGCGTTTTATGAGCGTATTCCCTGGCGTTTTCGCGTGTTCTGACAATTAGAAATCGCGTCATATTTGATTGACTACGGAGGCATCCAATGAAAAAGACTTCCTGAGATGCACCATTTCCGTTTCCTGTGTCTTTGTTTAACAGAGGAGAGTGTATTGTTTGCAGTCTGTTACATGGATATCTACAAACGACGACGCACTGCAGCAATAGTTGCAGTTCGTCCATGCTTCCAGGTCGGCCGAAAAGTGTGCCTGAAGTCCCCAGGGTGTGGGGTTTTGTGCCTGTTGCCATGACGAAAACACAGAAACGCCCATTTCAGCGTGTTCACGTTGAAGTCTATGGCCGCAAATGCGCTGAAATATGCCCCAAAGAAGCTCCTGTACTTTTTTGGGCGTAAGGCGTTTTACAGCGTATTCGTACGCGCTGTAAAACGCCCAGGTGGGAACCATGCCCATAGGAAATAATGGGATTTCAGTGTTTGAGCGTTTTACAGCGTGAAGGAACATGCTGTAAAACGCCCAGGTGTGAACCTGGCCTAAGTCTTGTCTTTCCCTTCCTGCAATAAAGTCCAGGAGATTCTCGTTACCATAAGTAGGGATGAGCTGTTTGGTTTGATATGTTCGGAGTTCGATTCGGACATCGCCCGTTCGGATGTTCGCGAACTCCGAACATTTCCACGTGCTCGCCGCATGTTCGCCCAAAATGCACCACAATGGACCACAATGCACTTTTTACACTGGCCTGAAGCTTGTAATTGGCTACAGCCTGCACCTGACCACAGTTTAGGTGCAAGACTGGTGCAAGACTATGCCAATCACGGCTCAGAGTCCTGATTGGGCAAATTTTGCCCACTCAAGGGCTCACAGAGCTAAGTCCCGCCACTGGTGTATTTTGGCCTAGGCCAACAAGGGCTAGGCCTAGGGCGGCACTTTCCAGGGGGTGGCGGCCCGCCGGGTGGCCCCACCCCTAGAATTTTTTTTTTTTAATTTTTTTTAATTTTTTTAACTTTTGCAAATTATTTTACCAGGAAGGATACATTGAGATGTCACTAATTTTCAAGTATGTCCTGGGTAGGCAAGGCCTAGGCTTTCACTTTCCAGGGGGCAACAAAAAACCTCACCACTAAATGGGTTAATCACAGAGCACCGAAATGACGCCAACATTTTGGTGTTCTGTAGTTCCCTGCATTTCGGGGAATAAAATTTCCCCACCCTGAAGTGAATTCACCATTCACCGCAGGGTCCCCAAAGTGCATGGAGTCGGCCGCTGTATGCTGCCACCGCAAACCCGTGGCCTGCTGTTTTCAAAAGAACTATGTCTGGAATTTACATATACGATCCTATGATTGATAATAAAAAGTTCTGTTACAGAAAAAAGAACCGCTATTAAAAAAAAGCGGGGGGGAATTTTGCCCAAAAAATTCTGAAAAATTACTAAAAGGTACTAAAAAAAAAAAATTGATTAAGACTTTTACTGCAGATTAAAATAATAAATGGTTTATTAGATATTGCATAAAAACGGGAATATTTTTAACATTGAAACCTATGGGGTTCACATGAATAAACCTGCTGATTGAAACCACCGAACATCAGGGCATTTCACTGTCATTTCTCTGCTGATTGGTGTTCTCTGAATAGATTAACCATTACTTCTCTATGGGGATTTGCAATGCCTTCAAACAGCACAGTACTTGCTGGCAGTTTGCCAAACGTGTGTGTGAGCATATCACCAGAGCAGTGGTGTACTTAGAGGAGTGGCGGAGGGCGGGCCGCCCCAGGTACCAGTGATTATTGGGGTGTCATTAGGGGGTACTAGGAGGTGTCACTGTCACTGTGTGTCAGCTTTGAGCTGTGTTCTCAAACAACGAGCAGAGGAGCAGGGCGTTTGCATATGGAATAAAATCGAATAGAATAAAAATCCCCCTCTCCTCCCTCCATAGTGGAGATTAACCAGGAAGAGGTGTGTCCTTGACAGGAAGGGGTGCCTCAAATTTAAATTAGGGGGTGCACGAGTTTAGTCAGGCCTAGGGCAGCACAAAACCTAAATACACCACTGAGTCCCGCAGCACACTATATAAGGCTTCACAAAGCGCTTCCGCACGTGTTTTTTGAGAGGAGATTGTTGTGTTAGTGTGTGTTCTCACTGCCACCAGCTATTGGGGGGGTCTCACTTCTACAAAATATCTGGGAATTGTTGTAATCTGTGTGTTCTCACTGCCAGCAGCAATTGTGGGGGTCTCACTTCTAGAAGATATCTGGGAATTGTGGTAATCTGTGTGTTCTCACTGCCACCAACTATTTTGGGGGTCTCATTTCTACAAAATATCTGGGAATTGTTGTAATCTTTGTGTTCTCACTGCCAGCAGCAATTGTGGGGGTCTCACTTCTACAAGATATCTGGGAATTGTTGTAATTTGTGTGTTCTCACTGCCACCCATCAGGGGGTCTCATTGATTTATAGGAGGTTCCTGTGAATTGTAATCTGTGTCTTGTCACACTGCCACCCATCAGGGGGGCTCACTGATTTATAGGAGGTCCTGGGAATTGTAATTTGTGTCTTGTCACTGCCAGCTATCAGGGGGTCCCACATACTTCTAGCAGATTTCTGCGAATTGTAATCTGTGTCTTGTCACTGCCACCCATCAGGGGGTCTCACAGATTTATAGGAGGTTTCTGGTAATTTTAATCTGTGTCTTGTCACTGGCTGCCAGCTATCAGGGTGTCTCACTGAGTTATACCAGAGTTCTGGAAATCTTTAATCTAGATAACACAGTTGAATCAGAGTTCTGCATATCTCCATTTTTTTATAACAGAGTTGAATCAGAGTTCTGTATATCTTTAATCTATATATCATTCACCATGTCAGAAAGACCAAAAAGGACAGGCAGACGCTCCCAGGCACAGATAAGAGGGCAAGCAGCCTCTGTGTCGGGAGGCTGTGCCTCTGGTCATCGTGGACGTGGTGCATCCTCTGCAGGGGCACGCTTGTCCTTTCTCACTGGAGCTGGCCGTCTAAAGCAGCAGCAACATACAGAGGATTTGGTGGATTGGCTAACCAGGCCATCCTCATCCTCCGAGTCCTTTGCCAGCCAGGCTTGTAGTGCTTTACAGTCCACCTCAGCTGCCAAAGCATCTAATGCAGCCTCCATGTCCACAGCTACTCCTGCCGTAGCCTTACTATCACACACGGAGGAGTCAGCTGAATTGTTTGACTACAATGACAGTGACCTACTGCTTGAGGAGGCGCAGCAACTACAGTGCTCTGATTCAATCTCTGAGGTTGAGGAAGGGAGTATAATCAACCTAGAGGAAGGGGGTGCCAGTGACACACAAATAACTGGCACTCATGTTGCCCCAGCAGCTGCAGCATACTGCCAAGTTGACTCCAGCGACAAGGAGATAGGGTGTGATGACAATGATGATGAGGTCACTGACTCCACCTGGGTGCCTGATCGAACAGAGGAGTCAAGTGAGGAGGAGGAGGCACAACAAACACAAGGCACAACATCCTCTATGACCAACTGTAGCACTAGTCAAGTCAAGGCATCACATGTCAGAGCTGCTCAGGTGCAGAGCGCTGTTGTCTCAAAGCACACATCCAGGAACTCTGCTGTCTGGGAGTTCTTTAAGAAATGTGCAGCAGACCGCACCGTTGCTATTTGTAATCTATGTCAGATGAGGCTCAAGCGTGGGAAAGACACCGGACACTTGGGTACCACGTGCATGAGGCGACATATGACCTCCTGCCACGCATCCCGTTGGTGCAAAACTTTGCGTAGGTCCTCCTCACCTGTCTCTACCCCCACTGTATGTCCTGCCATGTCATTGACTCCAACCTCCACTGACAGGGATGATGCTACAGTAATGGATGTACCAGGTCCTTCCTCACAATGTGACAGCATCCCATCAGCTGAAGATATACGCAGTCAGATTACATTGCCACAGCTGCTGCAGCGTAAGAAAAAATATAGTCCCAACCATCCCCAAGCACAGCGTCTAAATGCCAGCATAGCAAAATTACTTGCATTGCAGCTGCTGCCTTTCCAGCTGGTGGACTCTGCTCCCTTACGTGAATTTGCTGAAAGTGCTGTACCACAGTGACAGGTTCCAAAACGCCATTACTTTTCACACAAGGCCATTCCAGCACTATACCAGCACGTGGAAGACAATGTTATCCAGTCATTGGGAAAGGCAGTCAGCAACAAGGTGAATGTGACTTTAGACACGTGGTCCAGCAAGCATGGACAGGGTCGTTACATTTCTTTCACGGCACACTGGGTAACTCTGATTGCAGCTGGGAGGGATCCAAGACAGGGCTCTGTGCTGGAGCTTGTTCATCCACCACGCCTCCAGAAAGCTGCTTGTATGAGGTCTGTCTGCTCCACCACCACCTCTCCCTCTTCCTCCTCCATCTCTGTCTCTGGCGAAGTGGCAGTTAAACCGACGCGTGACAGGGTCTACGCAATGGCTCAAGCAAAAAGAAGCCATACTGTGCTTGAGCTGGTTTGTTTAGGGGACAGGAGCCACACCGGGCCAGAAATTCTGTCAGTCACAATATTTGGGTGCACTGCCAATGATGCCTGTATCAGATTCATATCCTCAGAGGGGTTACGGTGTGACGGCACTGTTGCCGACGCTAAAGGCCCAATTTTAAATTACCTATTGTTACTTTCATCCAAAGCCTGCATAAGTTTCACAATAATTTAGCCAAAAAATCACTAAACTTTTTCTATGTGTCCGAAAATGTCTCCTCTTTTCATACAGACTGCCGCCCCAAGCAGTTGTTTATGGATAGATTAAAGGAAAAGCATTTACCGTCATATGAAACGTAATTTTTTTGTTTTTAAGTGTTTCTATACATCCTAGAAATCCGCCACTTCACGGGCAGGTTATGGGGACCTCCTAGGCATGATATTTGAAGGAATTTTTCATTTTTATTTTTAACCCTTATTTCATGGAAAACTCACTGTACCTTTAAAAACGTATTTTTTTTTACTTTTTGTCCTTGTTTCCTGTCCCCCAGGGCACTACCCGGACCCCCATACACCTTTTATGGCAAATATCTAGCATATATGCCCTCTTGGAGGGCACTCTAAAATACCTAATTTTCAGCCCCATTGACTCGTATGGAGTTCGAGTTCGGGTTCGGGTTCGGATCCGAACATTTGGAAAGTTCGGGTTCGAATACGACAGGGATGTGCTGTATATCTATAGAGAATCCCTGCCTAGACTAGTGGTGTCTTTACCTCCTGCCTGCTATTCTGCCTGTTTGCATTTAGCCCGTGGTGTCTCCTGCTTTATGGACTTTTAACCCCATATATGGGTCCCTCCTTGGTTCAGCCGGGTGCCACCGTGACCGACTCATCACTGAAGGAGTGACTAGTATGGTCTGCACTAGGCAGAGTTGCAAATCGAATGCTCTCCCACCAGGCAACACATTTTATCCCCCCCTGCTGGACCACCAGGGATTTAACCAATTCTGTGTTAAATAAAGAGAGCAGGAGAAGAGCAAAATGTTTTATTTTTAATCATTTTACTGCAATGTGCAGCTGAGGAAAAGGTCCCTAATGGGGGGGCGTGGCTGGCTGCCATCGGGAGCAGACGTGTTCTGGTGGAGCTCCGCACGTCTACTACCCTTCGGGACCTCCAGCTGATTATTACCGCAGAGATCTTAGACTTTGAGGTGCCTAGGGGCTATCCACCGGAACCGAGCTGTCCGGGGCCTGCTTTGTCCCCCCGGACGAGAGACACATCATCTCAGAAGCGCAGTCTTCTGTCGGCCATCTTGGGGCCTAGACGTTTACTCCTTGCCTGGGTGTGCAGCTGCTACGAGCTGTGGGGATGAAGGGCCCCCAACTGCTGTGGCGGCCCACGGAGGGGCGAGGGGCACGGACTTGTGGCAGCTGTCTGACTCACCCCTTGCCAGGACCCTGGGATCTGTTCTGGAGGACCTTGAGGCCTGTTTGGAGTCGCTGCCCGGAGATGATGATGAACCGCTGACACGAGGTGCGTGGCGCCAACTGATGGCGGTACTGGAGACCGATCGGCGGGTGGAGGCTCCGGTTGGAGATGATTCGGAGGAAGGATCCTCTGCCAGCTGTCAGGAAGAAGTTACAGGGGAAGGGTCTGTGATCCCGGAGAGGTGTGGAGGCGAGGAGCTACTACCTGACGAGACCGGCGGAGACTTGGAGGACCCAGGACAGCGCCACATGCTTCTACTTACACTGCCTGAGATGGGGCCGCGGCAGACCTCTGGAAGGTTGTCAGTCGAAGGCCTGAAGCGACCAACCCCGCCTTCTGCGGTGGTGCTGCTCGGGACTTTCCTCTTCTGTGCTGGCGGTGATGAGAGTTATGCTGCGAAATGGCCGCAGCTGGAGCGGTGGGTCTTGCGGGTGGATGGAGAACCTGCGGGGGCTGCGGTCTTTGGCCACGTTCCGGAGCGATGGATGCCTCGGATTGATGGGCCTGTAAGCACGGCCATTCCATTTGACACGGGCTGAGGCAGTCTGCTCACACACCTTTTTTCCTTTTTGATGCAGAACCGTTTTTTCTGATGACACCCCCCCTTGTATGCGGACACTCCCCCCCTTATAGCTGAGTATATTTGATTTAATTTTCTATCCCCCCCTCCCACCGCGATTACTACTATCCCCGGCTGGAGACTTTGCTGGTCCCTTAGATACCTTAAGATAACTGAACCCTGATTTTTGCTGAGTACAAGCTGATTGTTTTTTTCTGCCTTCTATCCACGGACTCTTGCTGTCCCCCCCATTTTTCTTACCCCCTCCACCTCCTCCACTGAGACATAGATTATGATGCAGGCAGGTTTCTAGCGCCTGCATCGTAATATCACGCTAAAACAGTTGCGCAAAGGAGAAACCTGCAGGCGCAGATCTTTCTCCCTAGTATAGGCGTCTCTAGGGGGGGCAAGGGGGGAATTGCCTCCCTAGGTTATTCCTTGCCCCCCCACCAAGAATCCGCATCCAGCTTTCCCCACATATTCGGACCACTGTATCTCTGGCCCCATGAATCGTTTGTCATAGAGTGTCTTGGGAAAGGGCAGAGTCTGGCCTTTCCAATGATACCCATATTCAGTGTAAAGATAAAATCATAAAAAGTAAAATAAAAACGTAACTATATTTTTTTCACAGGGTGGAAATGGCTCAGTGACAGGGTTAATGGCCAGACTATATATCCCATTGTGTATTACTTTCGTTCTTACCTTGGTTTAGTTATATATTAAGGGTTAATGGTCAGGTTTCCTCCCTCACAGTATGCATTTTATTTTTTCCTTTATTAATGACTTTTTAGGAGTTAATGGGTAGGCGCCATGCCTCACAGTGTATATATTTCATGTTTTCTCTTAATGGCATTTTAGGGGTTAATGGGTAGGCTACATGCCTCACTGTCAGATATTGTACCAGGGTGGTACCGTGGTGGGAGGATACTGAGCCCAGGATGCGGTAATGCACCAGTACAATGGATGTGAGGTGAGTTGTAGCAAGAAGCAGCACAACAATTGGTTTGGAGATGAGGAACAGGACACGTACAGTGCTTGACAATAGGGAAGCAGGAAACATACAAGGACAGTGGGATCTTGGACACACAGGATACTGGAGGGTATGGAGACACAGGAAAGGCTGGTAATGACGGCAAGGTTTGGGGTTCAGGCAGAGGCATAAGTAGAAACCTCAGGGCCCAGGTGCAGGAACCATGATGGGGCCCCCGACCCTAGGCAAAACCATATTTTGTCCCCCTTCCGTCAACATGCATCGGTCCTCTCCAGCTTCACAATGTTGACTCCAGACAATCAGTGTCCCATTTTTTCCAGGTCCACCATGACCTCTTCAGTCCATCCCATTTTTAATGTAATGTGCACTATTTGTATCTCATAGAGCTCCACAGCAATAACCTCACAGTAATATGCGCTGTGTATGAACGTATCACAGAGATCCACAGCAATAAATCTCACAGCAATGTGCAGTGTGTATGAGTGTATCACAGAGCTCCACATTAATAAACCTTACAATAATAAGCTGTGCATGAACATATCACAGAGCTCTGTAATACAAGCTCCACAGAAATAAAACTCACAGTAATGTGCAGTGTGTGTATGAGTGTATCACAGAGCTCCACAGCAATAAACTCAGTAATGTGCAGTGTGTATGAACGTATCACAGAGCTTCACAGCAATAAAACGCACTGTAATATGCAGTGTGTATGAGCATATCAAAGAGCTCCACAGCAATAAAACTCACAGTAATGTGCAGTGTGAATGAGCGTATCACAGAGCTCCACAACAATAAAACTCACATTAATATATGGTGTGTATGAGCGTATCACTTAGCTCCAAAGTAAAAATCACAAATAAGTATAAAATAAATTAAAAAAAGAATTATATGTATAAAATATAGGCAAGCCCCCAGGCCCAGGCAGGCGAGTGTGGGCCCCCCAGACTCAAGGGCCCAGGTGCGGTGGTACCCTCTACACCCCTGGTAGTTGCGCCCCTGGTTTCAGGATAACAGAGGAGAGCCACAGCATAGGTCCTCTCTCACTGGTAGTGGTTTGGCAATGCTGGAGCCAAGAGGAGAGGGGGCGTGGCCCTTTATTCAGATAAGTCATGTGACCTATGGTGTGTGTGCGTTTTAAATGAATATGTGCTGGATCTCAGCACTCGAATGAAGCTGCCCTCAAGTGCAGGCACAGATCTGATGCACAATACTTGAAGGGGGCTGCCAAGGCATGTTTCAGGAACAGTCTATTCATTTAATGCTTTTCCCTTGATTAATGGATTTATGGGGTTAATGGGTAGGCTACATGCTTCACAGTGTATTCATTTAATGATTTCCCTTGATTAATGCCATTTTAGGGTTAATGGGTAGGCTACATGCCACGCTATTATTTTTATTGTATTTCCCTGCTTTAATGGAATTTTAGGGGTTTTATTAGGGAAGTTAGACTCTATATGGTCAATTCATCTTTAGATCCTTTGCTTTTTGTCACATTTTGGGGAATCAATTTCGCCGAAAATATGTGAATTCTCTATTTCGCGAATGGTTATCATAATGGGCGCTGCGGGGCTCACACAGGAGTAGCGAGGTTGAGATCTTTTTGGACAGAATTATCTGCTCGATGGTAACACAATAAACAGTACTTTCAGATTTATACTCCAAAGCCAAGGAGTATGACAGGACAACTGAACTGCTACTAAGCTCCAAAGGTTTCGAGACCAACGGACAACTTAGAGCACACAACAATACAGCGGATTGCAAGACTTGAGTGTCAGTACTGAGGTATTTGGTACGACAGGCAATGAATTGTTCAGACTGCTGGGCAGTCAACACACTGACAGATTTAACGTTTTCAGACCACCTTGATCAGGTCTGATGTAACTTGTAATTACCAGGGTCTATTGACACACATACAGGCTTAGGGATCGTGCAAGCCTGGGTACTCTTGGCAAATCTAGCAAGCTGAACATAAGCAGAAAACCAACATTTTTTTGTATTTGCCGATTGTACAAGCGTATAAGATCGTAAGAAAACCAGGACGAGAGGGGAATCTCCCCATGAAGCGAGTCAAACCCCAAGCAGCGTGCATAGGGTTAAACCAACGACGCACGGCACTAGCCACCGCTATAGCATGTAACATGAGAATGGTCAGAGACAAGCCGGGTCAAAATCATGAGCAGGAATCGTAGACAAAAATGGGTCGGCAACAGCATAGCAATGAATACAAGAGGAAGCGATGCAGGAACAGAACTCCACGTCAGGGTGACGAGGCAACTCCTCGTGCCCTGCTTTAAACCCGGCGGCTCCTCGTGACCACGCCAAGCCCCGCCCCCTTGGACGCCGCTCAGCCATTACATGGTGCTGGCAAACGACCAGCCCTTGGCACTGAACCATGCCCAGACCCGCCAGGAAGCACAGCAGGGGCTGAGGATGTAACAGTTACTCAAAGAGAATCGAAAAGTCACCACACCTTCGGTGACTATTCGTTCTCTTAGGCTAGGGTCAGACTAACGCATTTTTCGCGTTGTCCATGAAAAAGTGCGTTCGAACGAATGGACGTATTTTTTAACGGAATACGCGATAGCGGTCATACGATGCGCATTTTCGTCGTGATTTTGCACGATCATCAATAAAACACTTTTTGCGTCTGGACGTGATGTTGGCCGGACATTAGCAGTGTCTGACATCTCCTATTCACGCACACATGCAGCTAGTGGGCGCAGCGCACTCTGTACGTCAGTACTAGCGGTTTGACGTTCTCGAAAAAATGCGTTCGTTTGCTACTTGCGTTGCGCAGCGTTTTGTGCGGCCATTCTTCGTATGCTGCCCATCATTGGACGTCATTTGCTGCTAGCACGGCCGTGATTTAGTGCTGCTAAACGCACGTTGATACTGCGTTAGTCTGACCCTAGCCTAAAATTCGGCAATCCCATTTCGGCGACCCTGCGTTGTATTCAGCAGCACCACGGGGCCGTCGTAGTGCAGGGAAAAGCCGCTAAAAACCTGCCGAACACCTACTGCAAAACCCAACCGAAACCGGCAAAAACATCTGGATTAACCCCGCCAAACACGCCGGAGAAACCCGAGCAGAAGCCGATCAGAGATCAGAGCAGCCGCTAGAAAAACCCGACACCGCAGACGAATAGAGTGAAAAGAAAAGTACACTTGAATGTTTGAAAAGTGAAACGCTGTTTGCAAAGAAACTACTGAGCGAAAATGTCTGAAATTTACATAAGATCCAATGAATGATAATAAAAAGGGCTGTTACAGAAAAAAGAAAAAACTATTAAAAAAAAAAAAAGAAATTTTTAAAAAAATAACCTTTTACTGCAGAATATTATAATAAACGTTTTATTAGATATTGTATTAAAATGGGAATATTTTTAACATTGAAGCCTATGGGATTCGCCTGAATAAACCTGTCGAATGAAGCAACCGAATGGCAGGGCATTTCGGCAACGTTTCACTGCTGGTTTTTGTTCTCTGAATAGACAATGCTATGGTGATTTCACTGCCCTCGAACAGGCACCATATGTACAGGCAATTCGCCAAGATTTGGCGAACTGTCTGATCTCTTGATAGCCGAATGGCCAGGAAAGGTAACCGAATGCTGAATTTCAGCGTCCGGTTACCTTTCGCCAGCAATTCGGAGCTCTTTGAATAACCCTGTATACTTGTGAAAATTGGAGTCACTGAAACAGGTATTGGACGTCAGCAAAATAAAATATTGCATTTATGTATCAGGTTAATACAACATAAAAGGTATCATTGCATCACATTACTCTTGGATTTTGAAATATATATATATATATAAAAATATACTATATATTACATACTTATTTAGGTTTTTCAGTGGTATGATTTTGTGGCGAAAATTATTCGTGCCACCCCCTGTTTTGACTGTGGTATCTTACGTGCCCCCCCCCTATATATTGTTCCTAGAGTTGCCACTTCTCCCTAGCATCCCTGTTTTAGCGTGAAGAGTGTAATGTGGCCCCTAGATGTTTTGGAACTACAATTCCTATGATGCTCAGCTATTCATCAGTTTCTTAGAGCCTCAAATGAAATGTACTGTAGTTCCTAAACATCTGGATGGCCTAGGTTTCTGAATCTTGCTGTAGGACATACTGTACCAGAGATAGAGGAGTTCATCTCTGTATAAGGAATTCCCTGCCAGATGGGAGGGAAGCCCCATTTCTGTTGTTGTCACGCTCACGTGCAGTACTGTCAGTGGGCAGGAGGTCAAGTCCTACAGCGAGGGCTGACACCCAAGATGTTAGGTGGTAATAGGGGACAGGGCCGCCATCAGTGGGGTTTATAGTCCATGATATGTTCAGGGGCCCAGTGGCTCCAGGGGGGGCTCTGCCCCTACCTAAACACTATACTGCTTGATGTACGAGTCTGTCTGTGTCACCCAAGATTGGCAAAATGGGTTACCAAGAAATCTCCCAGTGGGCCTCAGCATCTGGGGCCAGTAGGATCATTCTCACTCTGTCACTGAAGGAGTGATTAGTATGGCCTGCACCAGGTAGAGGCATAGCCCGTATGCTCTCCCAGCAGGCAACACGTTTTATCCCTTTGCTTGACCACCAGGGATTCAGCCCATTCTGAGTAAAATAAGGTGAACAGCCGTGGAGCAAAACGTTTTATTTTTAGTTGGTTTACTGAAATGTGAATAGCACATGGACATGAGTTGTGTCACCGAAATGACGCATGGATAGTGGTACTTTCCTAGAATTGCACATGGACAAGCGTTGTGTCACCAAATGACATATGGACAGTGGTACATTGCTAGAAATGCACATGGACAAGCATTCTGTGACTGAAATGACACATGGACAGTGGTACATTCCTAGAATTGCACATGGACATGAGTTGTGTCACCGAAATGACACATGGACAGTGGTACATTACATTGCTAGAAATGCACATGGACATGAGGCGTATCACCGAAATGACACATGGACAGTGGTACATTCCTAGAATTGCACATGGACATGAGTCGTATCACCGAAATGACACATGGACAGTGGTACATTGCTAGAATTGGACATGGACAAGCATTGTGTCACCGAATGACACATGGACAGTGGTACATTCCTAGAATTGCACATGGACATGAGTCGCATCACCGAAATGACACATGGACAGTGGTACATTCCTAGAATTGCACATGGACATGAGTCGTATCACCGAAATGACACATGGACAGTGGTACATTCCTAGAATTGCACATGGACATGAGTCGTATCACCGAAATGACACATGGACAGTGGTACATTGCTAGAATTGGACATGGACAAGCGGTAATGTCACCGAAATGACACATGGACAGTGGTACATTGCTAGAATTGGACATGGACAAGCGGTAATGTCACCGAAATGACACATGGACAGTGGTACATTGCTAGAATTGCACATGGACAAGTTTTGTGTCACCGAAATAACGCATGGACAGTTGTGCAACGGTACAAGTGCACATGGACTAGTGCTGTGGTGCTGAAATTACACATTGACTGCGATGCATCACTAGAATGATGCATGATAGAAAAAACATAATTGAGACGGCTCACTGTATTACCAAACCACACAGATCTATGTCCACTACATGAATGTCTCCGTCGGACCATCACAAGACCCGAGTAAAACATGACAGGTAGTCATGACTGTTGAGGGGACAGCTCTATAGGATTGCATGTGCATGCAGATATTAAAGGTTGGGTTAAGGCTCCGTCGCACATCGCCATCTGCACTATTCCTTTAAATGAGATGGAGAGTCGCTGTCGGCGGCTCCGATACGGATCCCTAAGAAGCTGCTTGTCACATTAGAGCCTTTCTAAAACATCAGTGGATCTTTTGAATCCGAGGGTGAAATTAACGTCCTCACATCAAAACAGGGGATTCTGTTTGAAACCAATTCTTAAAGATCTCCGAGAAAAATCGAGTTCTGGTGATTGTCATTTGGGATCTCGCCGTCCCAGAGCAGGGGGTGGGGGGTGCTATTTGAATGATTTTGGCCGGATGCCCGGTATTCTGAACGCCGAGACTGCAGCTGTCTCCTTTCACAGCCTAACTCAAATCATAGAGGCTTCTCCGGTCTCTCCTCCAGAAAGACACAACAATTACTTTGTTTCTAAAAATCGTTGCTTTAATGAATACCCTACAAACGACGAACTTAAAATACAGAACAAACTCACTCAGTGGATCTGAAGAGGTGGTTTTTTTTTGTAACGTTGTTTATTTTACCGAGGCGCTTCCTATAAAATGTGATACTGTACACACTCAGGCATTGATCACACAGACAGTATTGTCTAGACAAACCAGATGTTTACATATTTAGCATGCACAAAGCAAGGGCACAATCTTAGCAACAGCACAAAAAAAAAGAACAACAACCCCCCCACCCAAAAAAACACCAAAATTATTTATTTATTAATTTATAAAGGATTTTACCAGGAAGGATACATTGAGATTTCTCTCGTTTTCAAGTACTGTAGATACTCGAGTATAACGCGACCCGAATATAACGCGATGGACAGAGATTTATTATGGAAATGAGAGAATATTCAAGACTCGAATATAACGCGAGGAACAAAATTATACTGTACCAGTAAACAATTAAAATCCTTTCAGGTGTTCTCAACAGTCAGGCTCCCCCTCAAGCCAGGGTGCTCTGCTCTAGAATGATTGTAGTTGTTCTGAAGTATGAAGCCGGTGGCCACCTGTCTTCTTTACTAGCGATTAGATGGCCGGCGGAGGTGAGTGAGGTGAATATTTTATTGCATTTTTTGTTATAATATACAGACAGGTCATGACGTATACATATAATAATGACATATTATTAATCTGCCGAGTCTGACGGAAAGAACGATATATAATATGTCTGGGTCATATACTAAAATAAGCCTTAAAAACACGTTTAAACATGATGAGCAAAACCGGTAAAAATGACCTCAGCACAGAGGCGGGAAATGCCTCAGCAGCGAAAGGGTTAAGAATCACGCACTGAAATCCGTGCAATCAAGAGTTCTTACTGGTAAAATCCTTTATAAATAAATTAATAAATAAATAAAAAATAAATAGTAAATACACGGAGTCCGAAACACGACATAATAATTTATTATCCCAAAAATAATTATCCAAAATAATCCAAATAAATGATATTCAATAAAATACAACAAAAAACACTGAAATCTGTCTGTAAGCAAGGGTGAGACGATGTATGGTCTATTTCTTATCCTGTACTGCCACCTAGTGGCCGTTCATAAACATTACACTGTATAATCCAAAATGTAAACTGTAAAAAAGATTCCTTTTATGCTAGCCCCGCCCCCTGCATCGTGTGACTCGCAGGGAGCCTTCCAGGAAGCAGCTCGCCGTGATCACACTGCAGGGGACAGCGAGGGAGCCAGGAGGAGGTGAGTATGCATCCAGCCCGAGTGTGGCTCTGGGTTACCGTTCGCGATAGCGAAATTTAACCCCGAGTCACACTCGGGAATACCGCCAGGGAGGTTAAAAAAAGTTTATTGTGTTTGATCCACTTTTCTACCTCTGTGAATTGTTCTTGCAGCACGGCCTTCAGTTGTGGGAGATTTGGTTTGCTGGTATAGACTACAGTGTCTTCTGCGCACATGTGTACAGTTGAGGCTTTGCAGACATTGGGCAGATCATTTATGAATATTGTGAATAGCAGGGGGCCGAGTATCGAGCCTTGGGGTACACCGCACGTGACTGGGAGGGGGAGGGAGGAGCTGCCAGAAATTGACACATATTGTGATCGGTCGGATACATATGATTGAAACCAGGTTAGCGTGCGATCACCAATGCCAGAGTTTTTAAGTTTTTTTAACAAGATGCCATGGTCTACCGTGTCAAAGGCCTTGGCAAAATCAAGGAAGATGGCTCCAGTTAGGTTTCCTTGTTCCATCCCAGCTTGGATATCATTGCAGACTTTTAAAAGGGCGGTTGTAGTCGAGTGAATGGACGAAAGCCTGATTGATCTGGGGTTAAGTAGTTCCAATATTGATAATAATCACGTAATTGTGTGTAAACGCATTTTACCAAAAATTTTGACATTACAGGGAGCAGTGATATTGGACGGTAGTTGGATACCAAAGTACTGTCACCACTTTTATGGAAAGTTACCACTCTCGCAGTCTTCCAGAGATATCCAAGATAATAATATGAAAAATATATAGAGCTATAGGCTTTGCTGTGGGAAGCAGGAAGGTGAGCAAATGGGTACCCAGCCCAAAAAAACAGTACAGGGGTTATTCAGAAAGCACCCAAATTTCAGTGAAATTCCGGGGCTTTCTCATTTGTGCACTTCGGTGATTCCAGTTCGCCAACCCTGAGGTGAATTCACTATTCACCGCAGGGTCCCTGAAGTGTGCCGAACGTGGAGTCGTCGATCAGACCGCTGAACTGACCGCTAAACAAATGCCACCGAAGACTGCCGAAGACCGCCGATCAGCCCGCCGAACGCCACCGCCAACCACCATTCAGCCTGCCGAACGTCGCCGGACTGGAGTAAAAAAAATTTGGAACTCTGCTATTCTTTAAAAGATGTTTAATACGAAATTGCATGAAAATGTGTAGAAATAATAAAAAAAGGTCCTCTTAAAAATAATAAAAAGGTCAATTACAGAATAAAAAAAACACGTTTTAGAAAAATTTGGCCTAAAAAAATCCAAAAAACTAAAAAAGGCTTGTTGCTGAAAATGAAAAGAATAAACGGTTGAATTAAAAAATCAATACAAATGTTAATATTTTTTGCCTGTTTAAACCTGTCAAACTGAATTACTGTAAACCAGGGCATTTCACCGACATTTCGGTGCAGTTCGGCGTTCTCTGAATAGATTAACCATTACTTCTGTGTGGGACAAATTCACTGCCGCCAAAGATCGCTGAGTTGCAGCAAACTGCTCCTTATTTTGCCGTCAATTCGTCAGTATTTGGCGAACTCACAGCTTTGTTTATGGCTGAACTGCCATGAAATTGCACCTTGCGTTGAAATTCACCGGTGTCAAGTTCGGCGCTCTTTGAATAACCCTTTATGTAATTGTACAGATATTTACCGTCACCCCTCTCCTCTTAGATTGTAAACTCCTGTGCAGGGTCCTTTTCTCCCATTGTTCACGTTGTGTGTAACCTGGTTGTTAATTTGGTTTGTTTTGTCTACCCATTGTACAGCACTACACAATCTGTTGGCACTTCATAAATACTTGTAATTGTAATTAATTTATTTTAATAATTTATTTTAATTAATTTATTTTAATTACAATTTATTATTATTATTATTATTCTTAATTTATAAAGCGCCAGCATATTCCGCAGCGCTGTACAATAAGCACAGTATAGACAGGGTTACAATACATTGAACAACATTTGACAAACAGTACAGGAGGAGATGAGGGCCCTATTCCCGTAGGAACTCACAATCAGGGAGGGTTGGGGTTGGAAACAGGAGGAGAGGACTGTAAGGTGAGAGTGATTGATGGTTGCGTCAGTGAGTTGGGTGGCAGGCTTCCCTAAATAGGAACGTTTTAAGGGAGCGTTTGAAGGAAGAGAAGTTAGGGTAAAGTCTGACAGTACGAGGGAGAGCGTTCCAGAGAGTGGGGGCTGCGTGTGAGAAATCCTGCAGTCTATCATGGGAAGAGGTGATGCGGTGAGAAGCTAGGCGCAGGTCACTGTTTGACCTTAGGGAGCGGGCTGGGGTGTATTTGGTGATTAGTGAGGACAGGTAGTGGGGCGCGGAGTTAGTGAGGGTTTTGTAGATAAGGGTAAGGATTTTGAACTTAATTCTGCAGTGGATGGGGAGCCAGTGAAGGGACTCGCAGAGGGGAGCGGCAGAGACAGAGCGGCGGGTGAGGTGAATTAGCCTGGCGGAGGCGTTCAGGATGGATTGTAGGGAGGAGAGGCGGGACAGAGGGAGGCCAGATAAGAGATTATTGCAATAGTCGAGTCGGGAGATTACCAGGGCGTGTATGAGTTGTTTTGTGGTGACAGCGGTAAGAAATGGCCGAACTCTGGAAATATTACACAGTTGGTATCGGCAGGAGGTGGAAAGAGACTTGATGTGGGGGATGAAGGAAAGAGCAGAGTCAAGTGTAACTCCAAGGCAGCGAACTTGGTTTGATGGGGAGATGGTGATACCCTCCACCGTGATAGAGAAGTCAGGAGGTGGGGAGGCATTGGAGGGAGGAATAAGTAGGAGTTCAGTCTTTGACATGTTGATCTTTAGGTGGTGGGAGGCCATCCAGGAGGAGATGCCAGATAAACAGTCACTGACTTTTGAAAGGACAGGGGAGAGAGATCAGGGGTAGAGAGGTAGATCTGAGTGTCATCAGCGTAGAGGTGGTAATTAAAGCCAAAGCTGTTGATGATTTTGCCCAGGGAGGAGGTGTAGATGGAAAGAGCAGAGGACCAAGGACAGAGCCTTGAGGTACACCAACAGATAGAGGCAATGAGGAGGAGGAGTTACCAGCAAAGGACACACAGAAGGACCTGTTGGATAAATAGGAGTCAACCCAAGCAAGTGCAGTGTCACAGACCCAGAGAGTTGAGGGTCTTTAGAAGGAGGGGGTGGTCAACAGTGTCAAAAGCAGCCGAGAGGTCAAGCAGGATGAGAATAGAATAGTGGCCGTGTTTTTTAGCAGTTAGGAGGTCGTTGGTGACTTGGTGAGGGCAGTTTCAGTTGAGTGTAGGGGACGGAAGCCAGATTGCAGGGGGTCAAGTAGGGAATTGGAGGACAGGAAGAGGGAGAGGCGGTTGAAGACTAGTTTTTCTAAGAGCTTTGATGTGAAGGGAAGCAGGGATACAGGGCGGTAGTTGGATGGAGAGTTGGGATTGAGGGATGGTTTCTTTAGTAAAGGGGTAACTAGCGCGTGTTTGAAGGCGGATGGAAAGGAGCCAGTGGAGAGAGATAGGTTGAAGATGTGTGTGAGAGCAGGGGTGAGGGAGGAGGAGAGGGGAGGAATTAGATGTGAGGGAATGGGGTCGAGCGGCACGTGGTGAGATGTGAGGAGGACAATAAGGAATTGACTTCCTCCTCAGTGGCTGGGAGGAAGCGGCAGAGGGTGGCAGAGAGGGCTGTGGGAGTGGAGGTGGCAGATAACTATCTTGTGTTGGGATGTTACTTCTGATAGTTAGAGTTTTACTGAGGAAGTAGTCTGCCAGGTCTTGAGCGCTGAAGGCAGCTGTGGGGGGAGGTGCAGGTGGGTAGAGGAGGGTGTTGAAGGTGGACCAGAGCCGTTTAGGGTTGGAGGACAGCGTAGATATAAGAGATGAGAAGAAGGATTGTTTGGCCAAGTGGAGGCAGAGGTGTATGACCGGAGAATAAACTTGAAGTGAACAAAATCAGCTTCAGAGCGGGATTTCCTCCAGGCACGCTCTGCGGTGCGGGAGCATCTTTGCAGGTAGCGAGTCTGGAGGGTGTGCCAGGGCTGAAGCTGGCAGCGTGGGGCCTTACAGAGTCGAAGAGGAGCAAGAGTGTCTAGAGCAGAGATAAGCGTCATGTTGTAGTGATTAGTGGCAGCATCAGGGCAGGTGAAGGATGAGGTATGAGGGAGGTGGTGAAGTAGGTTTGAGAATTGATGGGGGTCCACAGCATGTAGATTTCTGCGAGTGTGTGTGCGGGGTGGGGAGCAGGGTGTTTAGGAAGTCCAGATAGGTTGAAAGAGAGAAGGTGGTGTCAGAGATGGGGAAGGGCGACCGTTGAACTCAGAAATGGAGCAGAGGTTGGAAAAGACAAGGTCAATAGCGTGACCATCGCGGTGGGTAGGGAGGAGGGAGGATTGTGTGAGTCCAAGGGAGGACGTGAGTGAAAGAAGTTTGGAGGCAGCAGGGGCGGAAGGATCGTCAATGGGAATGTTGAAGTCCCCGAGAATTAAGCATGGAAGATTAGAAGACAGGAAGTGAGAAAGCCAGGTAGCAAAGTGGTCAAAGAACTGGGAGGTTGGTCCCGGTGGGCGGTAGATGACTGCCACCCTGAGAGCCAGAGGAGAGAACAGGCGGATGCAGTGTGTCTCGAAGGAGGAGAAGGAGAGGGATGGGGGTGGAGGGAGATGCTGGTAGGTACAGGTGGGAGAGAGCAGGAGTCCAACCCCGCCACCATTTCTCTCACCCGGTCTGGGGGTATGGCTCAAGTGTAGACCGCCATGTGAGAGAGCAGCAACGGAGGCCGTGTCAGAGGGGGTTAGCCAGGTTTCAGTTAAAGCTAGGAGGTTGAAGGAGTTTGAAAGGAAGAGGTCATGGATTGCTGTGAGTTTGTTGCACACAGCGAGCGTTCCAGAGGGCGCAGGAGAAAGAGGACAGGTGCTGAGGGATTATGGGAATGAGGTTACTGGGCTTGCAGGGAGGTGATTTATGTGCGATGGAGATAGGTTGAGAGGGATGTATTGGATGTGTTGTGGGGCCAGGGTTAGGGGATATGTCACCTGAATAGAGTAACAGCAGGAGGGTGAGAAAGAGAAGGTGGGAATGGGATTTGTGGGAGTGGGAGTGATTGGCAGCACGAGAGTTAGAGGGAGACCATGTTCTGAGGAAACAGAGGAGCTCATGTGAGGCCATCATGTGGGACGAGAGGAGGGAGGGGGAGATGCAGATAGTGTAGGGGTCGGTGGTAGAGGGGCAGGAGTTCCATTTAAGGAGAAAGGTAGAAGTAAAGAGTAGAAGCGTGAGAGAAAGCATGATATAGACGTGTGTTTACCCGGAGTAAAAAGTGGGCCTTGCAGTTCCTTCCTCCAGTCCCTAACTCCAGGAATCAACTCTGAACGTCCACTTAGGGATGCCACTTGGGGATGTTATTTATTTTATTTACACTAAAATTAGCTGTCTTCATCCTTTCTTAATGTATCATATTCACCGCTGTACTGTATATGGTGGCCTTTGAGAGCGGTGATTAGAAAACAAGATGACCAAGAAGCTATTATTTAAGTGCCAGGCCCTTTTGGATTTATGGAAACCACTTTCCATGGCAGACATTGTAAAAAAATAACGTACCCTTCATAAAATTTATTTTTGATACAGTAAGCTTATTTGACAGGCAAATAAATCCGTTTCACATTCCGAAATAACAGAAAACAAAATGAAATAACTAACAAAAACGAAATAACGAATTACTAATCTCCCGAATTAATGAATCGATCCGAAATATGAACCATGATAACATAACAAACGCACCGAAACAAACTAAAAAAACGTAAAGGATCGATTTGAAACAAAACTATTTTTTTTCGTTGTGCACATGTCTAGCGTACAAGCCAGAGATTAGATACCAGAGGGCGTAGCCTTAAAAGCTAGAGATCAGATACCAGAGGGAGTAGCCGTACAAGCTAGAGATAAGATACCAGAGGGGGTAGCCGTACAAGCTAGAGATCAGATAACAGAGGGGGTAGCCGTACAAGCTAGAGATCAGATGCCAGGGGGAGGGTAGCCGTACAAGCCAGAGATCAGATACCAGAGGGGGTAGCTGTACAAGCTAGAGATCAGATACCAGAGGGAGTAGACGTATAAGCTAGAGATAAGATACCAGAGGGGGTAGCCATACAAGCTAGAGATCAGATGCCAGAGGGGGTAGCCGTACAAGCCAGAGATCAGATACCAGAGGGGGTAGCCATACAAGCTAGAGATCAGATACCAGAGGGGGTAGCCATACAAGCTAGAGATCAGATATGAGAGAGGGTAGCCGTACAAGCTAGAGATCAGATACCAGAGGAGGTAGCCGTACAAGCCAGAGATCAGATACCAGAGGGGGTAGCCGTACAAGCTAGAGATCAGATACCAGAGGGGGTAGCCATACAAGCTAGAGATCAGATATGAGAGAGGGTAGCCGTACAAGCCAGAGATCAGATACTAGAGGGAGTAGCTGTAGAAGCCGGGGGTCAAAAAACAGAGGTCACAGAAGTCCAAAAGGAAAGCCAAGGTAAGTACACAGAAAAGTCACCAAAAGTGAATGGTTTTATATATATAGAACCAGGCTCCTCCCTCTTGGTCGATGTCATCGGTGAGAGCCAGAACTTGCAGGCGCAAGGATGTAGAGCCACCATGGGAGCACCGACGTCACCATGCCCACTCCGCCAATAAGAAAACAGTGGGTGTAGGTGTTCCACACCCCCACCACTGCCAGGTGACCTAGACACCATGCTGGCACTAGGCTGCATCCCTGCCGCAGCCGTGCCAGCAGCGTCCAGCCCTTTCCCCTCTGTGACAACCCTCACAGTCGCTCGCATATGATGTACATATCATTTTGGTTAAATACTGATGCGGCTAAGCGGTCAGCATCAAAACCACTGGCAAAATGGCAGTAAGTTGGGAGGACGTCATGTCAGATCGGGAACCTCTAGTACAAGAATGATGCCGGTTAGCGGGTAACGTAACAACACCTTAGCGGATAACTATGGAATGAGATCGATAACATTGATGATGTTATTTCAACACGTGCTTGCAACAACACGCGGCCTTGTGTTGGCATGCACCTAACAGATAAAAAAGCATGTGCTGTGATGGGATGTGCTCAACATAAGAGGAGGTACATTTCCTGGAACTCTCATTAATTTACATTCGTTCATTTAAGATATTTTAAATACATTGCAAATTGGCCTATATTAGTCACACTGTGCATTGTTTTCTTGATGTTTTATTAAAACATGACCCTGTGTCAGATTAAATGTATAAAATATATAGTTACATTATCCCTCCAGAACGCCGACCCTTTAAAAATATTCCTGCATTGGTTTAAAGTAATTTTATGTAATCTAGAAACCACAGAATTTTCTCCGCAATATAAATCATATCCTAAAAATGTCTACACTCTGTATAAAGTGTGACAACATGGCTAATGATGCATTCATTATCAGTCTAATTTTACATCATTAGCTCACACAGCATCTTTCTTTTAAAGCTTCTAATTGCTCGAGTCATGAATATGTGACAAAAGTTTCAAATATTGTTCTGCTTACTGATGTATTGTTATATTTTGTGACATGCTGCTTTGGATACATTCGATGAGATGAAGAACTAACTGAGACTTTAGGGGTTATACAATATGAGTCGAACTTGCCAACAAATTGCACCGAAAGGTGAATTTTAGACATGTGCATTCGTTTTAGTACTAAAACGATTTAGTCCGAATTTTGAGATAATTTAGTTTTCGTATGACTCAAGAAAAACGAAACTGCTCAGTACAAAAAACGAAAGAAACTACAATAAAATGCACTACATTTTAGTTTCAGTCCTTTTTGTGATATTACGTTGATGAGTGAAGGAGACCAGCAATGAAGAGCGCAACATCGCAACATTTGAAGTTCTGCACCCTCCACATGCCAATGCAGTAGGATGTTCTATACAGAGAGGGGCATTAATTAATGCAGGAGGATGTTCTATACATTATACAGAGAGGGGTATTAATGCAGGAGGATGTTATATACATTATACAGAGAAAGGTATAAATTGAGGAGGATGTTCTATACAGAGAGGGACATTAATTAATTCAGGAGGATGTTCTATATATTATACAGCGAGGGGTATTAATTAATGCAGGAGGATGTTCTAAACATTATACAGAGAAGAGCCTTTTTTTTAGCCCTTTAAATCCAGTGGCTGTGAGCGCTGAGATCGGCTGCTTGTTACATTATCTCTCAGTACAATGTATCAGGCTCAGCTGTTACAGTAACTGACTGTAACAGCGCTCAGAGTTTCAGTAAAACAAGGAAATAATATTGTTCTAACCTCTTATATATAAAAATATTATTTACTAGTTTTACTGAAACTCTGAGCGCTGTGATGAGCAGCAGTCAGTTACTGTAACAGCTTTGCCTGACACAGGGCAGTATTACAATGTTGGTGCTAACTAACCGGAGCTGTTGTAAACTGAAAACCTCCATAGGCTATAATGGCTCTGGGAGGTTTACAACAGCTCTGGTTAAGTTAGCACCAGCTATGTAATATGGCCCACATTGTGCTGAGAGTGAGAGATACTGTAACAAGCAGCAATCTCAGCCCTCTGAGGAGCCACTACAATAGTAATTGTATCCACTGGTTTTCGGATGAACGAAATTAGTTTTCATACTAAAGAACTGAAAACGAATTTCTTTAGCAACTAAATAAATTGCATTTTAGGACTAATCCATTAGTTCAAAACGAAATTTTGTGCTGTGCACATGTCTAGTGAATTTCCCTGTACAGTGAAATATCGTAGCAGTTTGACTATTCACAATGCTACCAATTTGGCAAATATTGGCAAATTGATGGCGAAATACGGTGCAGTTTGCCTCAGATCGCCAAAATTCACCGATCTTTGGCAGCAGCAAAATTGTCCCATAGAGAAGTAATGGTTAATATTTTTAGAAAACGCCAAACTGCACCCAGGGCTGGATTTATAAGTAGGAAGGGTAGGCATGTGCCTACAGGCATCTGCCATAAGGGGTCGCCTTGATCTGTAAAAATGTTTTTTTTTACAATTTTCTATCATTTAGACTCCTGTATCTCTTTAGCTAGAGGGACATATGAGGTATCATTGGAATGGCCAGATTATGGCCTTTGCAGTGAGTCCAAATATAACCAGGTTAGTTTTATGTAAAAAGAAAATAACAAAATAATATTGTTCTCTATTTTTTTTGTAACACAGCATTATTATTCAGTTTACAATTATAAAGCGACCGGTGATGCTGAGCTAACTCACCTTCACTCAGCCATGCAAGGACATTCACCTTTTTCTCCTTCCGCCACTGTGTGATCATTTTTGCTGTGTGCTTTTGGTCATTATCATGTTGGAAGGTAAACTTTCTTTCCATTGACAACTTTCTGGCAGAGGGCAGCAGATTTTCCTCAAGAATTCCACCCACTATATGCAACGCAATTTGCATAGATAGGCTTCAAAGACTGCCGCATTTCATAAGCCCTGAGCCGATGGGGATGAGAAGAGTGCACCGAAAGACTGCTGCATTTCATAAGCCCTGAGCCGATGGGGATGAGAAGAGTGCACCAAAAGACTGCCGCATTTCATAAGCCCTGAGCCGATGGGGATGAGAAGAGTGCACCGAAAGACTGCCGCATTTCATAAGCCCTGAGCTGATGGGGATGAGAAGAGTGCACCGAAAGACTGCCGCATTTCATAAGCCCTGAGCCGATGGGGATGAGAAGAGTGCACCGAAAGACTGCCGCACTTCATAAGCCCTGAGCCGATGGGGATGAGAAGAGTGCACCGAAAGACATTTCATAAGCCCTGAGCAGATGGGGATGAGAAGAGTGCACCGAAAGACTGCCACATTTCATAAGCCCTGAGCCGATGGGGATGAGAAGAGTGCACCGAAAGACTGACGCATTTCATAAGCCCTGAGCCGATGGGGATGAGAAGAGTGCACCGAAAGACTGCCGCATTTCATAAGCCCTGAGCCGATGGGGATGAGAAGAGTGCACCGAAAGACTGCCGCATTTCATAAGCCCTGAGCCGATGGGGATGAGAAGAGTGCGCTGAAAGACTGCCGCATTTCATAAGCCCTGAGCCGATGGGGATGAGAAGAGTGCACCGAAAGACATTTCATAAGCCCTGAGCCGATGGGGATGAGAAGAGTGCACCGAAAGACTGCCGCATTTCATAAGCCCTGAGCCGATGGGGATGAGAAGAGTGCACCGAAAGACTGCCGCATTTCATAAGCCCTGAGCTGATGGGGATGAGAAGAGTGCACCGAAAGACTGCCGCATTTCATAAGCCCTGAGCTGATGGGGATGAGAAGAGTGCACCGAAAGACTGCCGCATTTCATAAGCCCTGAGCCGATGGGGATGAGAAGAGTGCACCGAAAGACTGCCGCACTTCATAAGCCCTGAGCCGATGGGGATGAGAAGAGTGCACCGAAAGACATTTCATAAGCCCTGAGCAGATGGGGATGAGAAGAGTGCACCGAAAGACTGCCACATTTCATAAGCCCTGAGCCGATGGGGATGAGAGAGTGCACCGAAAGACTGCCGCATTTCATAAGCCCTGAGCCGATGGGGATGAGAAGAGTGCGCTGAAAGACTGCCGCATTTCATAAGCCCTGAGCCGATGGGGATGAGAAGAGTGCACCGAAAGACATTTCATAAGCCCTGAGAGCCGATGGGGATGAGAAAGTGCACCGAAAGACTGCCACATTTCATAAGCCCTGAGCCGATGGGGATGAGAAGAGTGCACCGAAAGACTGCCGCATTTCATAAGCCCTGAGCCGATGGGGATGAGAAGAGTGCACCGAAAGACTGCCGCATTTCATAAGCCCTGAGCCGATGGGGATCAGAAGAGTGCACCGAAAGACTGCCGCACTTCATAAGCCCTGAGCCGATGGGGATGAGAAGAGTGCACCGAAAGACATTTCATAAGCCCTGAGCCGATGGGGATGAGAAGAGTGCACCGAAAGACTGCCGCACTTCATAAGCCCCGAGCCGATGGGGATGAGAAGAGTGCACCGAGGGAGAAAAAGGCAAGTATTTTCCTTTAAAATAAATACAGAATCTAAAGCATTGTGAGACCTGATCGGGCCCCACTGTAGAGCAGGCCACTAGTGCCATTGTTCATTCGCAGGACCCACACAAATCCCCTTTTTGCTCACTATAAGTATACAGGGTAATCCAGACGTGGACCCCTTACTCGAGGTGCCTAGAGGAGCGTCAGTCTCCTGACGGGGCCTAACAAGGCCGAAACGATCGTCGGGAGTTGCTGCACCTTTCGTGCAGGGATGACTTCCTTGGCATTTCAGTACTGGTCACCCTTTCTGGGTGATAGCGTCTGATTTGCATATGGAGCAGTTGTCCCTGTAATGGCACCATCAGGCAAAAACCTTGTGAGACCTGAGCGGGCCCCACCGTAGAGCAGGCCACTAGTGCCGTTTGTTCTCAGGACCCTCACAAACCCCTTTTTGCACACACAAATACAGAATCTGGAGTATTTTTTTGGAATGCCCCTTTAAGCATAGTGAGTCAGTCAGTATAATAATTTTTTTTGCAAAGCACTTTCTACATTTTCGAGAAGTAATTGAGTAGCAGCAAACGCCATCGTCATTAAATGGACAGCTAGCGGCTATCTCACGCACTGCCAGGAAATGACAGGGTTAAACGGGTGAGAAAAAGATGGATGATGTGTTACACCGTGCCTGGATATACATTTATGTCACGACAACAATAATCCATAATTCATAGATACACCAGTGAGAAAGTAAACCGTGAGAAATTATTGATTTGCTTGCATAGATGATCATAAAACTGAGCACTTTGTGGACACCTGGGAGGGGGGAGCAACAAGGGTACCTTGGAGCAATGCGAACATCCCTGCTTGATTTGCAAGGGAGGTGACACGTGTTGCAAAAATGTAATCTCATTAAAAGGTTTCAGTACATTATGCACCAATTTCAGTTCATAGAATACAGACACGTTATGTAACCTTCATCTAAGTGACACAAACCCTCAGCATCTTAGGATCAGGGTCTGCATGAATGTATCATTGTGAATTTGTGTATATCTATGCATATCAGTTTGCGTTCATCTATGAGTGTACACGTGTGCCTAATTGTGGGTATGTCTGAGTGTGTTTGTTTAGCAATGAGTGTGAGCCTGTGTAAGTGTGTAGCTGTTTTATCTGTATGAGTGTGAGTTTTTAAATGTACCTGTGTCATTATGCAGTGTGTGTCTACATTGTTATGCCTGTGTGTGACAGTGTTTGTGGGTCTGCAGCAGTGTAAGAGAGTAGCCACATCTGTGAATGTGTATGCCTTTGACTGTTGCTCTGCTTCACTTTGTATACCTGTGAGTGTCAGAATCGGGTTAAGACACCATTGGACTCTAGGCAGGTTACCACTTTTGCGGAGCCTGTTGAAGAAATGAATAAATATCTTAAATGTAACCAAATATGTGTGTGCTTGTTCCCTTTACTTTCCCATTGTGTTTGTCCTTGTCTGCCTCCCATTGCCCAATGTGTTGTCCCTTTCCCCTTCCTTTTTCCCAGTATGCTTGTCATTGTATGCCTTCCATTATCCAATGTCTTGCCCTTGTCTCCTTCCTTTTTCCCACTGTGCTTTTCCTTGTCTGTCTTCCCTTTTCCCAGCATGCTGTCCTTGTCTCCTTCCCTTTTCCCAGCGTGCTTGTCCTTGTCTCCTCCCCTTTTCCCAGGGTGCTTGTCCTTGTTTGCCTCCCATTACCCAATACGTTTGTCCTTGTCTGCCTTCCTTTACCTAGTTTGCTTGTCCTTATCTCCTTCCCTTTTCCCAGTGCACTTGTCCTTGTCTGCCTCCCATTACCCAATGTGTTGTCCCTTTCCCCATCCCTTTTCCAGGTGTGCTTGTCCTTGTCTGCCTTCCTTTACCCAGTATGCTTGTCCTTGTATGCCTTCCATTAAATAGTGTGCTTGTCCTTGTCTGCCTTCCATTTCCCAGCATGTTGTCCTTGTCTTCTTCTCTTTTCCCAGCATGCTGTCTTTGTCTCCTACCCTTTTCCCAGAGTGCTTGTCCTTGTCTCATTCCTTTTTCCCATTGTGCTTGTCCTTGTCTCCTTCCTTTTTTCCAGCGTGCTTGTCCTTGTATCCTTCCCTTTTCCAGCGTGCTCGTCCTTATTCGCCTCCAATTACAATGCGATTCTCCTTGTGCACCTTCCTTTACCCAGTTTGCTTGTCCTTATCTCTTTCCCTTTGTCCAGTGTGCTTGTCCTTATCTCTTTCCCTATGCCCAGTGTGCTTGTCCTTGTCCGTGTTCCTCTACCCAGTGTCAATCTCCCTTTGCCCAGTGTGGTGGTTTTTGTCTGCCTCTCTTTTCCCGACTTTAGTAGAGTTGTAGTTATAAATATATATAGATAAGAGGGCTGGTATATGGGTGAGCATATGGAGAGCCTGGCTGATATATGTGGCAGTAGATAGGCATGTACTGTATGTGTACAGACAGCTATAGACAGAAAGATTGACCGACTGCTGGGGACAGACAGCTAGATTGGCTAACAGGCCAATATGGACAGACAGGCAGTGTATGTACATGGCGCCTACCTTAGCCACTTACAAGTAAAAGGGAATAGTTTTGGTGCCGCTGCAGCTCTTCTTTGCTTGATGTGAAAGAGAAGCACTATACACAGCCCCTCCTCAATAAGCAAGCTCTTTGCCAGTAGAGCGGGGAAGTCCTGGTCAAATGAACAGAGGTCAAAAATCCTGCTCGAAGAGACTACGTACTTTACCAAAAAGCCTCCCAGTGGCACAAGACATTTATTATACGGGCCTTATAGTACCGATTGGCCTCTTACAATTGAGTCCTGTGCCCTTACATGCCCAGCCCGGCCCCTGCCAGAGCCGAGGGGCCCTAGGCAGCCGCCTAAGGTCACATAATGAATGATCCAGCTATGGTGAGGATAAGTGAGTCAAACTAAGATAGATGATGCAACACCATTAGTTTAACACATCGGAGCGATATCGGGGGATGTTGAAGACCTGGTGAGATTCACCATTTATGTTGTAGGACTAGCATATCGTTTTATCTTATTCATCTTATGTAAGACTATTTATATGTTTGTTTTGCGAAAAGCAGCTCTCAAAATTAACACAACTTTTTTTTTACCTTATATAGATATTTGAAGAAAAAATACTATACTTTAAAGAAAATTAATTATCATTATTTTATATGTATTAAGCGCTTTTCCCTGGATTAAACATACTCTTGTCAAATGCATAAATCCAAGAAAAATTAATCAAATATGTAATGGAAAAAAAAAGAGCAAATGCTGCCAGAATTAAAACAAATCGTATCACATTTAATTTCATTAGGATTATGTCTAAAATGTGAAATTAATCATGAGTGATTAATACTTTAATCTCAGGTTTCTGATAATCTTCACAAGTCACTTAACCTTTCTGTCTGCCTTTATGAACTCATCAGAAAACCTAAATGCTTTTAACAGTTCTTCAATCAAGCGGCGCTCTGTCATTTTACTAAAGTTTACTGTATCATAGCCAAAAAAGGACTCATTAAACTGTCTAAACATGTCAGCATCATCTAGATTGGTGAAATTCTGATGACTGATTATTAAATCTTTGGAATCTCCTGATTGCCATCCATTCAGTTAGGAATATATAATCAGGCAAACAAGTATATACAGCTGGGCAGATAGATAGATATATGTATATATGACCGGGCAGACAGGTACAGTATATATAGTCAGGTAGATAGATATATACAGCTGGACCAATATATATATAGAGCTGGACGGATATGTACAGTACATAGAACTGGGAAGATGAGTATAGACAGCTGTACAGACAGACAAACAGACATGCCTCCACCACTTCCCTTTATGCCCCCATTTCAAGTTAGCCTACCTTCATTTTATTTATTATGCCCACATTGTCCTATTGTCCATTGTACAATTTACCCCATTCTTTTCAGTTTGCTTCAACATTATTATTATTATGCCCACTTTTCTCCATACCAATTTGCCCTCATTTTACCTATAAATCCTCACATTTTCCAAATTCATTTCATTGTGCCCTCAATTTTGTTATTATGCCCACATGTTCCAATTTACATTTTGTTTGCCCCCATTTTTTTCCATTTTTGAGAAAGGATTTTTACCAGGAAGGATACATTGAGATCTCTCTCGTTTTCAAGTATGTCCTGGGTGGCGTGTATGTACCGTTAGGTGTCTTGGCCAAGGACACTTGCCTTCATTTTATTTATTATGCCCACATTTCCCCATTTGAGTTTGTCCTTAATTTATTTATTATGGCCACATTTCCCTAATTCATTTCATTGTGCCAACATTTTACTTATTATGCCCATATGTTGCAATTTATTTTTTGTTTGCCCCAATTTATTTATTATGCTATCATTGATCCCTTTTAAATTTCAGTTTGCCCCCTATTCATTTCGGTTTGCTACCATTTTTATTATTATTGCCACATTTCCTACCAATTTGCCTTCATTTTATTTATTATGGCCACATTTCCCCATTTCATTTCAATTTCCCTCATTTTAGTTATTATGCCCACATTTCCCCATTTTTTCTCAATTTGCTCTAATTTTATTTATGCCTACATTTCCCCATTTGTTTCCATTTTCCTTCATTTTATTTATTATGCCCACATTTCCCCATTTGAGTTTGCCCTTAATTTATTTATTATGTCCACATTTCCCAAATTCATTTCATTGTGCCATAATTTTACTTATTATGCCCACATGTTCCAATTTATTTTTTGTTTGCTCCAATTTATTTATTATGCCATCATTGCCCTTTTAAATTTCAGTTTGCCCCCTATTCATTTTGGTTTGCTACCATTTTTATTATTATTGCCACATTTCCTACCAATTTCCCTTCATTTTATTTATTATGGCCACATTTCCCCATTTCATTTCAATTTCCCTCATTTTAGTTATTATGCCCACATGTCCCCATTTTTTTCTCAGTTTGCTCTAATTTTATTTTTGCCCACATTTCCCCATTTGAGTTTGCCCTTAATTTAATTTTTATATCCACATTTCCCAAATTCATTTCAGTGTGCCATCATTTTACTTATTATGCCCACATGTTGCAATTTATTTTTTGTTTGCCCCAATTTATTTATTATGCCCTCATTGCCCTTTTAAATTTCAGCTAATCCCCAATAATTTCAGTTTGCTCCCATTTTTATTATTATTATGGCCACATTTCCACACTTCCTACCAGTTTGCCCTCATTTTATTTATTATGGCCACATTTTCCCATTTCATTTCAGTTTCCCTCATTTTACTTATGCCCACATTTCCCAAGTTTTTTCCCATTTGCCTTCAATTTATTTATTATGCCCTCATTTCCCCATTTCAGTTTGCCCTTAATTTATTAGTATGTCCACAATACCACATTTCAGTCCGTCGCCATTTTATTATACCAACAGTGCCCGCATTCCGCTTCAGTTTGCTCCCATTTATTATGCCCTCATTTCCCCATTTCATTTCAGTTTGCACAAATTTTATTTATTATGCCTTTTTTTCCCCATTTTGTTTAACTTTGACCTCATTTTATTATGCCCACATTTCCCCATTTAATTTCCATGTGTCCTCATTTTGTTTATTGCGCCCACACTGCCTCATTTCAGTTTACCCTTTCAGGGTTATTCAGAGAAAGATGAAAACCAGGAGAATGACTACAGAAGTGAAAACTCTAGGTCAAAATAGCCAAACCAGAAAAATTCTCCCATTTATCTCACTTTCCAAATTTGGTCTAGATTGTTCTCTTCTCCTGCCAATTCTCCTGGTTTTCACCTTTCTCTGAATAACCCTGTTAATTTATTTATTATGTCCACAATGCCCCATTTTATTATACCCACATTTCCCGCATTCCGCTTCAGTTTGCCCACCATTTATTATGTCCACGTTGCCCCATTTCTTTTCAGTTTGCCCACATTTACTTTCTGTCCACATCCACACTGCAGAGACTGTACGAACTTAATGATATGGTTATTAGAAGGACAACTCAAGAATTTCCAGCCCAAACCTTTACCAGAAATCATATTCTCTGTGTTATTTTATATTTGTCAAGGACTCTGTTGATCTGATAACTGCTCCGGATATTATATATTTGAGTGGTCTTCTCATTCACTAGCCATGTTGTGTACATTAATACAGCTCCTGCTGTATCTCCGAATGGGAATCCTCCTTGAACCTTGCTCTTAAAGTTCTATACCCCTATCGTACTTGAATGGAAGCAACATGTTAGAATTCTGAGTTAAAATATACGGAGTTTGTGTCTGTAAAACAGGAAAACATTACTTTAAAGTAACAACTCATAATTGCTTTCTAGTTTTTCGCTAATGGTTTTATACTTCTGTAATGTGACACATCTTTTGAATGCAATGTTCACTAAAGTGCATACGATTTACCCTTCATGAATATAATCAGTATCCTATGTAAGGTGCAGATGGGGGCCGGTCTCACCCTGTGCCAAACAGTGCATGATGAATCTTATCCTTATCTGAAGGTAACAGTTGTGCCATCACTATTATTCGGTATTAAGTATCAGAGAGGGAGTTTGTCGGCTCCCACTGGCAGCCAGTTCTGTTGATTGCAATAAATCCCGCTGGGATGGAAGGAATATAGCCAAATCTTTTCAGCAACTTCCAAATCTAAGTATGGTTCCAAACAGCTTAATTTTCAATTTCTTCTCTTTGACTAACAGCTTATTTTTTTTATTTTTTTTATATTCAATCAAAAATGCAAAAAGAAAACAAACAATTAGTAGGGGAGAAAATCTTTCGGCTTTTATGCAGAACTAATGAACAGGATAAAGTCCAATTTGGCAGGACTAGAAGAAAAAACAATAAAAGATATGTGGCCCACCAAAGGGTGACTGCAGCTTGTGCGTCCTTGCTAACTTTTCCAGGGAAATAATTCTTTGGACACGTTACACAGTACAGGACAATGGCGATTTAGTCATCCCATGGTAATTTCCTTGCAACTGCAGCATAAACGCCCATAATCCACAAACGGAAGACAAAAAAACCCCCAAAACAATATAAAATAATGAAGCAAGCTCTGTTAAAGCAAAATTATGGGATAGTTATTAACCCCTTTACTACCGAGTGAATTTTGTTGAAACAGATTTTATCACAACCTTTATTTGAACCTTGGGATGCAAAGGTAAAAATGAAATATAAGGTGAAATAGAAATTTCACACAGATGTTGTTGTTTTGAGTAAAAAAGTTAAAATAATGTAAATTCGCTCACAATTGTTTCATGTATTCGTTTATCCTTTCCAGAAATATTGTTAGAATGAAAGGCTCTAATCTCTAGATGGTGTCCCTTATCTCACACAATGTCACATGGAGTCTGCTTTATCAGCATACAGGCAGAAATGGCTTTTGTGTCACATCAGGTGAATGTGATGCAGGCAGATAATAAAATGGTGAGATCTCCTGTTTATGGGGATTTGTAGTGATCGTAATGAGATTATTAGCAATGCAATATCTGTATGTGTTGCATAATGCCTGTGTATGGCAATTACAGCAACACCTTGTATCTGTATTTGCTGCATAATGCCTGTGTATGGCAATTACACTAAGGCTGGGTTCACACCTAAGCGTTTTTAATACGCGCGTTTTAACGCGCGTTTTTCACCGGCGTTTTCCTTGCGTTTCACGAGCGCGTTACAAAAATGAAACGCGCGTTGTACGCGCGTTGTATGCGCGTTTTGTGATTGACTACGGAGGTGTCCAATAGGAAATTACTGTCTTAATTACGGAGGCGACCAATGAAAAAGACCTCCCTGTACACGAACCAAAGAACGCACGCACGCAGTATGCGAAAACGCACGTTTTTGAATTGGGAAACGCGCAAACGTCAATCTCTATGGCCGCGAACGCGCGTATATCTGCACCAAAGAAGCTCCCGAACTTCTTTGTGCGTCGGCCGTTTATCAGCGCGTTCATGCGCGCTGATAAACGGCCAGGTGTGATATGCCCACATAGGGCATAATGGTATTTCACTGTTTGAGCGTTTTACAGCGCATAGGAACGCGCTGTAAAACGCTTAGGTGTGAACCCAGCCTAACACCTTGTATCTGTACCCTACAGGGATTTACACTCACTATAACCCCCTGAATCCTATCCCTGTACAGGATTCAGTGACCCCACAGCACTCCCTGTATTCTCTCCTCTCTCTGGCTGCTGTAATGCAGCAGTAAAGTGTGTGAACCTTTTTTTACAGTGAGTTACGAGCCTCTATTTGCAGCTTGTTTTATCTCTCCAGAGTATAAAACATAACAAGAAGGAAAAATTTCATCTGCGCTTATTCCTATTACATCGTGTGAAACAAAAAACAATTAGAGACTTTGCTTTCTTTTAATGGCAATAATGATTGTAAGCTCACCTACCAACGTCAAGGCACCTCTAGTGAAGGTGAGTCCTATCCAAAAATAAAGGCACAGGCTGCTATGTAGTAGGGATGAGCTGTTCGGTTCGATCAGTTCGGAGTTCGATTCGAACTTTGGCCATTCGCAGGTTCGCGAACTTTGAACTTTTTGGCGTGTTCGGTTCGAGTTCGCAAAAAATATTTTTTTTAAAAAAAAGGATAAAAAATGCTTAAAAAATCTAGAAATAAAGAGACTCTTTACTGCAGAATATTATAAGCAACGGTTTATTAGATATTGAATTAAAAACTAATGTGTACGTGCAAAGATTCTCACCTCTAAATGACCTGTGTTTTCAAACGGCATAAACAACAGGTGTTTTTAGTCTGGTCTATTGAATTTGATACATTGTATGTATGTAGACTATACTGAGGGTGTGGTGTCTGCTTCTGAAAAGTGTTAATTTCTCTACTTAATCTTCCTCTAATATGCTGCATTTCACTGCTGTGTGCTCAGCTCATTTTTACCGCTTTCGCTCATCATGTTTAAACGCGATTTAAAGCCACATTTTATTAAATGACCCAGACATATTAGATATCGTTCTTTCTGGCAGACTCCGCAGATTCATAATATATCCTTTTTATATGTATACGTCATGTCCTGCCTGTATATTATGACAAAAAATGCAATAAAAATAGAATTTTTAATCATCTGCAATGTGTAAAGTGTTTTTTTTTCACATTTTAGCACATGAGCGTTTGCGGTTATGTTTTCTATAGGGTGCGCTTGTACAAAAATTAGAAATGGGGACTTGTTACATTTTGTGGGGGGAATTACGTGATTTATAGCAAACGCACTCCATAGAAAAAAATCATTAGTGCATCATCATTCACATTATAATTGAAATGTGAACAATATTGCTGCATTAATAAAAATAACACACAAAAAAATACATGTTTTTCTTTTCTTTTTTTTAAATTTATATCTGGTCATGTTGGGTATCATTCGAAAAGGCCATGCTCAGGCCTTTCGATTGACACCCTCCATGACCCCCTACCCCCTATCTCCACCAGGGGATTGGCCTGGGCAATATATATACGCAAGATGTGAGCTGGCCTGGGCAATATATATACGCATGATGTGAGCTGGCCTGGGCAATATATATATATACGCATGATGTGAGCTGGCCTGGGCAATATATATAAACACATGATGTGAGCTAACCTGGGCAATATATATATACGCATGATGTGAGCTGGCCTGGGCAATATATATACGCATGATGTGAGCTGGCCTGGGCAATAAATATATATGCATGATGTGAGCTGACCTGGGCAATATATATGTACACATGATGTGAGCTGGCCTGGGCAATATATATATACGCATGATGTGAGCTGGCCTGGGCAATATATATACGCATGATGTGAGCTGGCCTAGGCAATATATATATACGCATGATGAAAATTTGCAAAGGATAAGGCACGCAAAGCGAAATTTTGATGTGTCTGAAATTGAAACTTACGTGACAACTCTTATTTTTTTTTTCTTTAATTTATATTTGTTCAATACAGTTAATTTTAATTTGTTTAATAGAGTTAATTTAAAATGGTTTAATACAGTTTATTTATATTTATTTTACCTTTACTATTGGTGCTTTTCAAACTTTATTCTTAAATAAAAAGAAATTTATCAGTTTCATGTTGTGTAATTTTTTTGGGGGGGTGCAAGTAGCTGGTCTTGCCTAGGGCGCAAAATAGTCTAGCACCGGCCCTAACCGCATGGTCCACCCCTGCACTCTTCCACAATACCACAGAGGGGTTACTGTATGAATGCACTTGCTGGCCTGGCACCAAAAGCACAATATCTGGGTGCACTGACGCCTTTACCAGAGTCATATCTTTTTAATATAGGACCGCATGGTCCACCCCTGCACTCTTCCACAATACCATAGAGGGGTTACTGTATGATGGCACTTGCTGGCCTGGCATCAAAGGCACAATATCTGGGTGCACTGCCACTGACGCCTGTACCAGATTCATATCCTCAGAGGGGTTACGGTGTGACGGCACTGTTGCCGATGCTAAAAGCCCAATTTTAAAGTACCTATTGTTACTTTCATCCAAAGCCTGCATAAGTTTCACCATAATTTAGCCAAAAAATCACTAAACTTTTTCTGCGCATCCTAAAATGCCTTTTCATACAGGCTGCCGCCCCAAGCAGTTGTTTATGGATAGATTAAAGGAATAGCATTTACCGTCATTTGAAACATAATTTTTTTGTTTTTAAATGTTTCTATACATCCTAGAAATCCGCCACTTCACGGGCAGGTTATGGGGACCTCCTAGGCACGATATTTGAAGGAATTTTTAGTTTTGATTTTTAACCCTTATTTCATGGAAAACTCACTGTCCCTTTAAAAACGTTTTTTTTAAAACTTTTTGTTCTTGTTTCCTGTCCATCAGGGCACTACCCGGACCCCCATACACCTTTTATGGCAAATATCTTGCATATATGCCCTCTTGGAGGCAACTCTAAAAACCGAATTTTGAGTCCCATTGACTTGCATTGAGTTCGAGTTCGAATTCGAACATTTGGAAAGTTCGAGTTCAAATGCGAACCGAACACGGGGGTGTTCGGCTCATCCCTACTATGTAGCAAACCATCACTGCTCACGCTGCTTTTCAGTCATGAGGTAGACTGGTGGGCCTTTATTTAATGCCCTCCCAGAAACAAAATCCACCTTGGGATCAAAAAACAAAGAAACGGAATGGAACATGCTGCAATGATGACCTGGCCAGAGGTACAAACAAACATATATAGTACAGGAGGAGCGGGGTTGAGCCTATTCCCCGATGGGGCGGCTGCAACCACCAAATTGCATCCAGCCGAGCAACATGTATAAAACATAATAAGAAGGAAAAATGTCATCTGCGCTTATTCCTATTACATTGTGTGAAACAAAACACAATTAGAGGCTTTGGTTTCTTTTAATGGCCACTAAGAGTTGTTATGTTTTATACATGTTGCTGAGCTGGATACAATTTGGTGGTTGCAGCCGCCCCATCGGGGAAAAGGCGCGACCCGCTCCTCCTGTATTATCTCTCCAGGGTGACTAGAGAGAGATAAAACAGGATCTTTTGTCCAGAGGGAGGCACACTAATCTCACTGCTTTAAAATTATATGCAAATAGGGTTTTTATATGCTAATAAGTGCCTTTCAATGTATTACAATGCAAGATCAAGTTAACATGGCTTTAGGTGTGAAGCGGTTAAGGATTTATTATAAAGTAGAAAGGGTAATTATATCTCTTTTTAGAATATTTTGTTCACCCTCCCTCCCCCAAATATTGTTTCTAAATTACATTAAAGCAATTTAGATACACATTTTGGGAGGAAATTACAAGTAAGGTATATAGAAAACCAGGACTGGATTGCCAAAACATGGCATGAAACGTGCTTTCTGAGTTCATATCACATTAGAACCGGCTTGGAAACAAGCCTTTTTTTTGCGTACAGCGGCAAGAAAAAGTATGTGAACCCTTTGGGATTACGTGGAGTTTTGCATGAATTGGTCATAAAATGTGCTCTGATCTTCATCTAAGTCACAACAATTTGAAAAACATAGTCTGCTTAAAATAATACAACACAAACATTATATGTTTTCATGAGTTTATTGAACATAACATGTAAACATTCACAGTGCAGGGTGGAAAAAGTATGTGAACCCCTAGCTTAATGACTTCTCCAAGAGCTAATTGGAGCCAGGAGTGAGCCAACCTTGAGTCCAATCAGTGTGATATTATTGGATGTGTTGTTGAAAGCTGTCCTGACCTTTAAAAACACACACCAGTTTTGGGTTTACTGGTTTCAAGAAGCACTGCCTGATGTGAACCATACCTCGCAGAAAAGAGCTCTCAGAAGAACTACGATCAAGAATTGTTGACTTGCATGAAGCTAGAAAGGGTTACAAAAGTATCTCCAAAAGCCTTGATGTTCTTGTGTCCACGTTAAGACAGACTGTCTACAAATGGAGAAAATTCAGCACTGTTGCTACTCTCCCTAGACGTGGTCGTCCTGCAAAGATGACTGCAAGAGCACAGCGCAGAATGCTTAATGAGGTAAAGAAGAATCCTAGAGTGTCAGCTAAAGACTTACAGAAATCTCTGGCACATCTCTAACATTTTTGTTGACACATCTACAATAAGCAAAACATTAAACAAGAATGGAGTACATGGGAGGACACCACGGAGGAAGCCATTGCTGTCCAAAAAGAATATTGCAGCACGTTTGAAGTTTGCAAAAGAGCACCTGGACGTTCCACAGCACTACTGGCAAAATATTCTGTGGACAGATGAAACCAAAATTGAGTTGATTGGAAAAAACACACAACACTATGTGTGGAGAAAAAAAGGCACAGCACACCAACATCAAAACCTCATCCCCACTGTAAAACATGGCGGAGGGAGCATCATGGTTTGGGGCTGCTTTGCTGCTTCAGGGCCTGGACGGATTGTTGTCATTGATGGAAAAACTAATTTCAGAGTTTATTAAGACATTTTGCAGGAAAACATAAGACCATCTGTCCGCCAACTGAAGCTCCGCAGAGGATGGGTGATGCAACAGGACAATGACCCAAAGCATACAAGTAATTCAACAAAAGAATGGCTTCAACAAAACAAAATACGCCTCCTGGAGTGGCCCAGTCAGAGTCCTGACCTCAACCCGATTGAAATGCTGTGGCATGACCTTGAGAGAGCGATTCACACCAGACATCCCAAGAATATTGCTACACTGAAACAGTTTTGTGAAGAGGAGTGGTACAAAATTACTCCAGATCGTTGTGCAGGTCTGATCTGCAACTACAGGAAACGTTTGGTTGAGGTTATAGCTGCCAAAGGAGGGTCAACCAGTTATTAAGTCCAAAGGTTCACATACTTTTTCCACCCTGCATTGTGAATGCTTACATGTTCTGTTCAATAAAAACATGAAAACATATAATGTTTGTGTTGTATTATTTTAAGCAGACTGTGTTTTTCAAATTGTTGTGACTTAGATGAAGATCAGAGCACATTTTATGACCAATTCATGCAAAACTCCACGTAATCCCAAAGGGTTCACATACTTTTTCTTGCCACTGTACATTGCCTGGTCCTTGGCACGTTATGTGATGGTGTCTCTTTCCCACTCTTCTTTAACACTGTTGTAGCTTTATGACTTAGCTTTATGACTAAGGCTAGGGTCAGACGAAAGCATTTTTCCCCGCGAACGTGAAAAAGTGCGTCCGAACGCATTGACGTATTTTTTCACGGAATGCGCAAAAACGGTCAGACGACGCGCATTTTCGGGCGTGACTTTGTACGGATCGTCAATAAAACTCTTTTTGCGTCTGGACGTTATGTAGGCCGGACATTAGCAGCGTCTGACATCTCCTAATAATGCAAACACGCCGCTATGCCGCAGCTGCGCACTCAGTACGTCAGTACTAGCGGTTCAGCGTTCTCAGAAAAATGCGTTCAAATTCCACTTGCGTTGCACGGCCGGACTTTCGTGCGGCCGTACATCGTATATTGGCCGTCATTGCCCGTCATCTGCTGCTAGTGCGGCCGTAATTATGTGCGCCAGAACGCACGTTAAAAGTGCGCTGGTCTGACCCCAGCCTTAGACGAATAGTATTTCGGATGCTCCAATATTTCGGTCGTTACGGTAATTCTGCCGATTCGTTCCTTCGGACATATCGTTTATTATGAAAAATCCTTTTTTTCTTCTGAATATGCATTGCACAACTTTATTTAATCATATTAAAATGGTATTAAAGGAAAAAAAATGAGCAAAACTATCTCTACAGAATAATGCAGCATATGATTCTGCACTCTGCCGGGCAGCACCTCTACAGTATAATTAATGCAGCATATGAATCCACACACTGCCGGGCAGCACCTCTACAGTATAATTAATGCAGCATATGAATCCACACACTGCCGGGCAGCACCTCTACAGTATAATTAATGCAGCATATGATTCCGCACACTGCCGGGCAGCACCTCTACAGAATAATTAATGCAGCATATGAATCCACACACTGCCAGGCAGCACCTCTACAGTATAATTAATGCAGCATATGAATCCACACACTGCCGGGCAGCACCTCTACAGTATAATTAATGCAGCATATGAATCCACACACTGCCGGGCAGCACCTCTACAGTGTAATTAATGCAGCATATAATTCCGCACATTACCATGCAGCACCTTTACAGTATAATAATGCAGCATATGATTCCGCACACTGCTGGGCACACTGCGGATTCATATGCTGCATTAATTATACTGTAGAGGTGCTGCCCGGCAGAGTGCAGAATCATATGCTGCATTATTATACTGTAGAGGTGCTGCCTGAGTGCCTGGCAGTGTGCGGAATCATATGCTGCATTAAAAGCTATGGGTTAAAAAGCCTTGTTTCCTTAAAAAAAGCTAAGAAACCTAAATTTTCACCCAAAAAATGCTTAAAAAATCTTAAAAAGAATAAATAAGTGAAGGAACTTTCATTCTATTGGTAGTAAATCTACTTCCCATTCTTAAATAAGCAATAAAAAAACTAATAAGTATTACTGCAGCATAAAACGAAAAACCAACTGAACCGAATGACCCGAAATGATCCGAATCCCCGAAATGATTCAAACGCCGAAATGACCCGAATTACCAAAATGACCCGATTTATCGAATCGACCCAAAATTTCGAATCATCCGAATTATCGAATCGAATGACTCGAAATTTCGAATTGATCCGAAATTTCTTGTGGTCGACATTTCGGATTCGGGATGCCCTTGGAAGCACGGAAATGGTAAATTTTGTCCGAAAATCGATTCGGTACGAAACTAATTTCACAACCCTATATTGAACCAGCCATTATCTCTGCACATTTGGTTATTATTATTATCATCCTTTATATAGTGCCAGATATTCTGCAGCACTTTACAAGATCAGTGTACAAAGAGTTGATATATTAGAATACCACACATGGATAATGGTCTGATTCAGGGGGACCCTGTTCCCAAGGGAACTTACAATCTATGAGATGTACAAGTATTTTGTGAGGTAGGCGCATCCATATCATTAGGTGTCTTGCCCAAGGACACTCACTGGTGGCATCTTCTGAGTGGGATTGAGTCGTCTTTCCATGATTGTAGATCAGCGACCTGGTGGTTGAACCCGCTTCTCATAAAGTTGAGACTTCTCCACAGTTGTATTGGAGGGATGTGCTGAATGGGATTTGACTTGCTTCTCCACGGTCGAAGAGCAGAGACGTCACCACTGGACTCCACAACTGATATTGTGTGGTAGGCAAGTATGTACCATTAGGTGTCTTGCCAAAGGACACTTACTGGAGAGGTGCTCTGTTTAAGCAAAAAAAAACAACAATAACAAAACCCAAACATAAAATTATAAAGAAAAACCTAACCAAACAATCATCATAATGGGTAAGTATAGCAGGTAAACATTACAAACAAAGGACGGATCAGGGATCCTACACCATCCCTCTGGATGCCAATTATCACCGGTCCATCTCAGGGCACGGTGCTCGGCATCAGCCCGTCCCAAAACAAAATCATACTGGGTATTAGCACTGTTAGAACCTATTAAACGAAACTTCATTATATTCTTTTCTTCCTCACATTTAGGCCAACATTTAAATAAGGAAATGAAAATGATTATGACACCGAGTGCCTTATACTAAATTAAGTCAGTCATTTTTCATTCTACCCGACGTCCTATACAGTAATGGATATGTTGGATGCTATTAGGAGAATAAATGAGTTTGCACGATGATTTATTTTAGGATGTAATGTACTTTTCTAGAGACCACTGTGTTTAATTCTTTACAAATTCAGCACTTGGAGGACACATTCCGGCTCCTAGAGTCATTCAGCCGCACGCCTCCAGTACAGAGAGCTCATGTGGTTCACTTCTTGTTGTCCAAACAGCTGTTCTTGATAGTCCTCCCTGCAGGTATCTGTTTGGGGATTAGTAATGCTTCACGTGATTTTACATCAGAAGAAGTGGATGTGTAATTACATTAAACATGCTTCATCTATTAGGTTCACTTAAACTGAATCGCTGATACTTGCTCAACAGAATGAGGTTTCGGAGCCTCGAATGATACTCGGATCATCCAAGATACAGGGGGTCTTGTATTATTATTAGGATACACGTTCAAGGTGAAATTTCTATATTTATTTTATTTTTATCTGTGGATTTATCCAAGTATATCAGGATAATAAATACAGTATAGCAGGTAGAACATTGTGACAACTGAACTGGGTTGACTCGTATCTGACCATGGTTCCAGTCCAAAGCACCCAGCATCGAAAAGGCTATAAGTGTTGGGACAACCTATATAAAAAATGTTGTATAGGGTAGGCAAGACTAAGCAAAGTCAAGGCTCTCGTGGGTCAGTTTAAAGCAGGGGTCTCAAAATCAACTTGCCCGAGGTCCACTGGAAACGTTTCCATGTTCCATGGGAGCCGCATGCAAAATTTCAAACTCGTTTCAAAACAATTTATATTTAACTTAAAACTTTAGATTAATAAATAATATTAACTAAATGCAGTATTTTATTAAAATATTTTAATTAAAATAATTATAATATAAACACACGACTATATTATTATGCTTTCTCTCACACTTCTACTTTTCACTTCTACCTTTCTCCTTAAATGGAACTCCTGCCCCTCTACCACCGACCCCTACACTATCTGCATCTCTCCCTCCCTCCTCTCGTCCCACATGATGGCCTCGCATGAGCTCCTTTGTTTCCTCAGAACATGGTCTCCCTCCAACTCTCATGCTGCCAATCACTCCCACTCTCACAAATCCCATTCCCACCTTCTCTTTCTCACCCTCCTGCTGTTACTCTATGCAGGTGACATATCCCCTAACCCTGGCCCCACAACACATCCAATACTTCCCTCTCATCCTATCTCCATCGCACATAAATCACCTCCCTGCAAGCCCAGCAACCTCATTCCCATAATCCCTCAGCGCCTGTCCTCTTTCTCCTGCGCCCTCTGGAACGCTCGCTCTGTGCAACAAACACACAGCAATCCATGACCTCTTCCTTTCAAACCCCTTCAACCTCCTAGCTTTAACGGAAACCTGGCTAACCCCCTCTGACACGGCCTCCGTTGCTGCTCTCTCACATGGTGGTCTACACTTGAGCCATACCCCAAGACCGGGTGAGAGAAATGGTGGCGGGGTCGGAATCCTGCTCTCTCCCACCTGCACCTACCAGCATCTCCCTCCACCCCCATCCCTCTCCTCCTTTGAAACACACTGCATCCGCCTGTTCTCTCCCCTGGCTCTCAGGGTGGCAGTCATCTACCGCCCACCGGGACCAACCTCCCAGTTCTTTGACCACTTTGCCACCTGGCTTTCTCACTTCCTGTCTTCTAGTCTTCCATGCCTAGTTCTCGGGGACTTCAACATTTCCATTGATGATCCTTCTGCCCCTGCTGCCTCCAAACTTCTTTCACTCACGTCCTCCCTTGGACTCACGCAATCCTCTGTCCTCGCTACCCACCGCGATGGTCACGCTATTGACCTTGTCTTTTCCAACCTCTGCTCCATTTCTGAGTTCACCTGTCGCCCTTTCCCCATCTCTGACCACCACCTTCTCTCGTTCAACCTATCTGGACTTCCTAAACACCCTGCTCCCCCACCCCGTACACACACTCACAGAAATCTACATGCTGTGGATCCCCATCAATTCTCCAATCTACTTCACCACCTCCCTCACACCTCATCCTTCACCTGCCCTGATGCTGCCACTAATCACTACAACACTACTCTTATCTCTGCTCTAGACACTCTTGCTCCTCTTCGACTCTGTAAGGCCCCACGCCGCCAGCTTCAGCCCTGGCACACCCTCCAGACACGCTACCTGCAAAGATGCTCCCGCACTGCAGAGTGTGCCTGGAGGAAATCCCGCTCTGAAGCTGATTTTGTTCACTTCAAGTTTATTCTCCGGTCATACACCGCTGCCCTCCACTTGGCCAAACAATCCTTCTTCTCATCTCTTATATCTACGCTGTCCTCTAACCCTAAACGGCTCTGGTCCACCTTCAACACCCTCCTCCACCCACCCGCACGCCCCCCTCAGCTGCCTTCAGCGCTCAAGACCTGGCAGATTTCTTCCTTAGTAAAACTCTAACTATCAGAAGCGACATCCCAACACAAGATAGTTATCTGCCACCTCCACTCCCAGAGGTCCCCTCTGCCACCCTCTGCCGCTTCCTCCCAGCCACTGATGAGGAAGTCAATTCCTTATTGTCCTCCTCACATCTCACCACATGCCCGCTCGACCCCATTCCCTCACATCTAATTCCTCCCCTCTCCTCCTCCCTCACTCCTGCTCTCACACACATCTTCAACCTATCTCTCTCCACCGGCTCCTTCCCATCCGCCTTCAAACATGCGCTAGTTACCCCTTTACTAAAGAAACCATCCCTCGATCCCAACTCTCCATCCAACTACCGCCCTGTATCCCTGCTTCCCTTCACATCCAAGCTCCTAGAAAAACTAGTCTTCAACTGCCTCTCCCTCTTCCTGTCCTCCAATTCCCTACTTGACCCCTGCAATCTGGCTTCCGTCCCCTACACTCAACTGAAACTGCCCTCACCAAAGTCACCAACGACCTCCTAACTGCTAAAAAACATGGCCACTATTCTATTCTCATCCTGCTTGACCTCTCGGCTGCTTTTGACACTGTTGACCACCCCCTCCTTCTGCAGACCCTCAGCTCTCTTGGTCTCTGTGACACTGCACTCGCTTGGGTTGACTCCTATTTATCCAACAGGTCCTTCTGTGTGTCTTTGCTGGTAACTCCTCCTCTTCATTGCCTTTATCTGTTGGTGTACCTCAAGGCTCTGTTCTTGGTCCTCTGCTCTTTTCCATCTACACCTCCTCCCTGGGCAAAATCATCAACAGCTTTTGCTTTAATTACCACCTCTACGCTGATGACACTCAGATCTACCTCTCTACCCCTGATATCTCTCCCCCTGTCCTTTCCAAAGTCAGTGACTGTTTATCTGGCATCTCCTCCTGGATGGCCTCGCACCACCTAAAGATCAACATGTCAAAGACTGAGCTCCTACTTATTCCTCCCTCCAATGCCTCCCCAGCTCCTGACTTCTCTATCACGGTGGAGGGTATCACCATCTCCCCATCAAACCAAGTTCGCTGTCTTGGAGTTACACTTGACTCTGCTCTTTCCTTCATCCCCCACATCCAGTCTCTTTCCTCCTCCTGCCGCTACCAATTGCGTAATATTTCCAGAATTCGGCCATTTCTTACTGCTGTCACCACAAAACAACTCATACACGCCCTGGTAATCTCCCGACTTGACTATTGCAATTATCTCTTATCTGGCCTCCCTCTGTCCCGCCTCTCCCCCCTACAATCCATCCCGAACGCCTATGCCAGGCTCACCCGCCACTCTGTCTCTGCCGCTCCCCTCTGCGAGTCCCTTCACTGGCTCCCCATCCACTGCAGAATTAAGTTCAAAATCCTTATCCTTGCCTACACAACCCTCACTAACTCAGCTCCCCACTACCTGTCCTCACTAATCACCAAATACACCCCAGCCCGCTCCCTAAGGTCAAACAGTGACCTGCGCCTATCTTCTCCCCGCATCACCTCTTCCCATGATAGACTGCAGGACTTCACACGCGCAGCCCCATTCTCTGGAACGCTATCCCTCGTACGGTCAGACTTTCCCCTAATTTCTCTTCCTTCAAACGCTCCCTTAAAACGTTCCTATTTAGGGAAGCCTACCACCCAACTCACTGACGCAACCATCAATCACTCTCACCTTGCAGTCCTCTCCTCCTGTTTCCAACCCCAACCCCTCTAGATTGTGAGTTCCTATGGGAATAGGGCCCTCATCACCTCCTGTACTGTTTGTCAAATGTTGTTCAATGTATTGTAACCCGTCTATACTGTGCCTATTGTACAGCGCTGCGGAATATGCTGGCACTTTATAAATAAAGAATAATAATAATAATAAATAAAATATAAAAATATATTATTAGAATAATTATGTATTAAAATAAAATTTAAATATATTCAAATAAATATGAAAAAAATAAGGGCCATATTACATAGTTGGTGCTAACTTAACCAGAGCTGTTGTAAACTTACCAGAGCCATTATAGCCTATGGAGGTTTTAAGTTTACAACAGCTCAGGTTAAGTTAGCACCAAGTATGTAATATGGCCCTAAGGCAGCTGCATTGGTAATTTTATATGGGGGGAAAAAAACAATGCCCCTGGTTTTAGAACTAAAAGAAAGATATTCTTTTAACTGTATTTAATTTTATTATTTTTATTTATTATAAGTTTTATTATCTTTCTGGTTTTACACAATACATAGTGGTGTTGTATATCATTGGAAAGGCGAGAATCTGGCCAGAATGACACATCAAATGGCGGAGGAACTGGTTCTATGCTTTCCTGCTCAACCACCTGGGGTCAGTTTCAATTGGGTTGTGCTCATGATAGAGAGGAAAATGAGAGGTACTCAGGTACGAGGGAAGGAGTGGATGAGGAAGGAAAAATGGATTTTGGGATAAGCACCAAAGCAAACGTTGGAGAAGACAAGAATGGCACAAGCCTGTTTGATCATTACTCCAGTTTCCCCACAGACAAGGGTCGCTCAGTTTCCACACAGCCAATCCAAGACCGACAAGAAGATTGGGCAATCTGGATGATCTATCAGGAGCCTTTATTGTGTAGATGTCACAACGTTTCAGCTCAGACGTGAGCCTTTTCACTTGAAAATTGTTTTGGTCGAGACTTGAGCCACTTAAGTGATGCTGCTGACATCCTTCTTTGCTATCAAGGATGTTACAGAGGAGGAACCATCTTGCAGAGTAGCGATACTGTGTGAGGTAGGCATTAGGGGGAGTCGAAATAGATGTAAGACAATCCACCCACCACCTAGTGGCCAAAGCATTAGGAAGTCCAAGTCGTGGTACTGAAGGGATATCTGGAATCAGGTCCCAGAGGCAAGCAAAAGGTCAATAAGGTGGGCAGTAGACAAGCGGTTGGTCAAAACAGAAGCAGTAGGTCAAAGGCAGGTGGCAGACAAATGGAGGGTCGATGTATAAGCAGGATTCAGTACACAAGTATCAGGAAAATTCTATAAATAATAACATGCCAGTTCAATTTAATAAATGAGGGACGACTCACCATCCTGCGTTCTTCATATACCATGCCACCATCTGAGGGCCAAAGGGAGTCCTGATGTCATCTGGATGCACCCCACATCTTTAAGTTGTGCAGTGTGTCATAGGACAGAGTCATCTGCTGTGCACGTGCGCACTTCATTTTAACCATGGATATCAAATGGTGAGGTGCCTCATAGCTCCTGGACAACTTTGATACTAATGAGCCACAGGAACATAGTGTACGCTTCATTGGGGGCGAACAAACATTGAAGGGGTGCACGACGGACGCTTCCTAGGTGCTGCTGGCCAGGGGAGATGACACCTGGAGTCCAAAGGACACCATGGAGACTTGCAAGATTGCATTATTTCAGCAGAAGGACAACAGATAACAATTTGTTCTCCATGTCCTTCAGGTTGCAATGAGAAGAGGGTGCGGATTGTGCCCTTTAGGACCAGATGTATGTAAAGAATTTTAACTGATCATGATTTCATGATTTTTTTGTTATGGATTTCTGTTCACTTACTTTCTTTTCTCTTTGCACCACTTTTCCTTTGTTCTTTAACATTCCCAAAGCCATAAATAGTAAACCAACAGTGACAATGAACAGTGACCACATACACTTTGCTTTTCGGTATTTTATTGACAACCAAGACAAAAGAAGATGCTAGATAGAGGGACAAGAAAGAAGAATGGATTGGTTACAGATAGCCTTACTTGCCTTTTTTTTGGACTTTGATTAATGCACATGACTTCAGGAGAATCTCAAGAGCAGAGATAGAAAAGTTAAGGAAAAAGAACAAACACTTTTACCTGTAAAAAGAGTTTTTGATCAATCTGGTCAAAAATATGTAATAACTGAAAAGTTTTAAAACAAGAGAGACCTGTAATGATGAAGATGAAGAGCATTTATGGTTTCTTGTCCCCGGATTAGTAATTTGGAGTCTGCTACCATGTTTTATTAATTACAGAGTAGCAGACCAGATCAGATTCATTCTCCAAAAAATTCACATTTTCATTGCATTCTGGGGAAATCTTCCTGTTTGTGTGACCTGACAGTTAAAGTAACATATGGACAGATCTACACTATCTTAGCTTCCTACTCCCCATCATGTTATTTGGCTTCTCAATCCAGCATTGCAATGTTTGTGTCATTTCAGCTGTGGTTAACAAAACCTATTGTCATGTATCCCCATGGGTAAAAGGAGCAACTCCAGTGGTTAACGCTGCTGGGGTGATAGCAGGAAGCAAGGTGGGGTACCAGAGGCTCAAATCGGAGGTGTAATCGACAGACAAGCTAGGGTCAGGGCAAGAAGGAGGGTTGGGGTCACTGTTCTTGTTCATTAAACAGGTAGACAATTATAATATATGGGCAAATAGGAAAACACTGAGAACACTAGAAGACTGCTACAATATTGGAGCAGGGAACCATTGAACTGAGCAGGTTTATATAACCAAAGGCCTTAGAGGCCCTTTTCCCGTGGTGCAGGACGTCCAATGATGTCATCAGCATGCAAAGTGGGCTGGCTTCCACAATGGCTGGTCCTGGCCAGACAGAAGTGGCTATTTTGGGGCCTAGCAAGAGCCTGAAACTTTGGGCTCCTTCTGACCTCTGTGGCCTGTTGCCCTCGATACAAGGGAAGGAGCTTTTGGCCTCCTGGGGTCTATTGCCATGCCAAGGATTGGGATCGGGAGCATGCATAGGCGGTGTGGTCTACAGGAAATTGCGGGTGCCAGCTGGACGAAACTGGTTGCGTCCTACGCCAGAGGGCGAGCTGCCCTGACCCCTGCAGAATAAATTAGTTAATCCATATTTTAAGAACCTTATGAAGCCTATGTTGTATTTTCGCACTTACTATTGAATAAATTAGATTAAGGTTTCATACAGCGATAACGTATCCCCATCTTCCTGAATTCCTCATCTTTGCTTTATGTGACTCTGAATGGTCATCTAAAATTTAATAGATGTCAACTCAGAATTAAAGTGTTAATTTATAAGTTTATTTCATGTAAGGAAATACCATCCATGTAACTATAAATTAATTGCCCACTGGCCTTAATAACCGTTCACACTGCCGTGTGCAACACTTCCTTTAACTGGAGATCACTCATCACTGTGGATGAATGTTGGCCCAGAATTTATACAATATTGATATCATTTGTCAATATTAGAGGGTTTCCATGTATGATCTGCTAGTTTAATGTCTTTCTGCAGAATTCCAATGATCTTTGAGTCAGAGCATGATATGGGTCAGTCCTTATATGTCGTTTTTATTATTTAACAAGAAAAAAGGATGTTATCTGCGCTTATCCCTATAGCTCCATGTGAAACAAAACACAGAGGTTTTGGTTTACTTAAATGGCCATTGAAGTGTAAGCTCACCTGCCACGTCACGGCACCTCTGGTAGGTGAGTCCTACCTAATGAGACCAAAAGCAGCTTTCTAAGCAAGCCACATATGCTCATGCTGCTTTTCAGTCACGAGAGAGACTGGTGGGTTTTCATTTATACCCTCCCCAGAAACAATTCCACTTTGGGATTAAAAACAAAAATGCAGAACGGGGCAGCAGTAGGGGTGACCTGGCTGGGGATATGACAAGATATGCATACATACAGAAAAACGGTATCGCGCCTGATCCCTACCAGGACAACTGCAACTACCAGAAGTATCCAGCCCATAAGGGGCCTTATTACAATCTTTGCGCAAAAATGCTCGGGCAGCACGTTAATTTGTGCGCAAAGCGTTAAACGTTAACGCGTGTAAATTAACGCTGGTATTACAATCCTCGCGCATTTTTTCATCCGTCGAAAAATTGCACGGGTAAAACATACACGCACAAATGTGCGCATTAACGTTGCGCGCAGAAATCGGTGTGCGGACTGTTTTTTCACGCGATTCAGCCAATCAGAATTAAGAACCACAATTGTCTCCTGTTAAGTTTTTGCACCTGTCAAAGTCAATCGGAGTATATATGCTGCAGCAATAATAAAAACACGCACAACTTCTCCATTTTATTGTTTGGGTATGCGTAGAATGTGTAACTATACGTTGCTGCATTTTTTTTTTCGTGCTGGTGTATTTGGTTTCGGCCAGGTCGTTCAGATTTGCCGTTAACACCAGCTTTTAGGAGTCATTAAAATTATGCAAGCAAACTCTGTGCGTTAAAAACTGCGCATAGATTGCAATACCATCTGCGTACCAGCACACAAACGCAGTTGCGCTCACAATGTTAAGTATAGGACACCCGCAGTACAGTACGCTCGTAAAAGGTTTGCGCAGGTCCAACCACGTTAGACGAATGCATGCGTTTGTTGTGCTGACTTTGTAATACGACATTCAGCGCAAAGGGTTTTGCCCCTCGCGTAATGCGTTTTTGCGCACGCGTTAACATTTGCGTGAAGATTGTAATAGAGCCCAACATGTATAAAACACAACAAGAAAAAAAGATGTCATCTGAGCTTATCCCTATTATTTAAATAATTCTACTAATTCTTGATTTATTTGTGGATTTTGGATAACTTTTACTAGCCTTCTGTGAAAGCAATTGACACTTTAGCGTCAGACATTTCCATTTTCTGATTCAATTCACAGTCCTTAGTCGGCACATTACCACCACAATGCTTATCTGCTGGTATGATGTTAGTGAATATTGTTTCCTTTAAGTCATGCCTAAAGTCTACCAATTATGTCGAAAGGTTTGGAGTCATCAATATGTTTTCTGGCCAATACGAAGGAAGCTCAACTGTTTCTCACAGTAGCTATGGTTTGCATTTTCCAGTTGTCACATAAACTCCATTTTGCTCAGTGTTATTGCTGAAAGATAATACTTGAGAGGTCTGCTGTGGATTAGAGGTAGCTTGACTTTCTCGAGGAGTTGGTAATTCATTGCTGTTGCCCTTAGAGGAAGTTCATTGGCCGGCCACCCTTGGAATGATTTACCACCATTTCAAGATTCCATTTGCAGATCAATGGCCCTTTTCCAACTGAGTCAGTAACGTGGAGCCACTACGGGAAAATATCGGTGCCACTCAATAACCCTTAGACTGCTCCATGTTACCGATCAGATTATGACCGAGCTGTGATAATCGGTACCACAATTAGACTCCATAGAGCAAAGGGCAGTCATGCATGAACTCGAGTGAACATGTTTGTGTAGGACGAATGTGGAAGGACACTGGGAGCAAATTATTGCTAGTCTTCCACTGCACTCGGTCAGAGGAAGTAACGGATCACGTAGCGCACTGCACCACAAGATTAGTAGTTTTGAAATTTTTGATGGGTTATTTGAAAGTGTTAAGTGATTTTGAAAAAGCAAAATCACTTAACACTAGGATCTGAAAGCCAATATAAATTTATGAATACCATCTCATTTAAAGAGAATGAGCTACTACTATGCACCACCAAAAAATTCAACTCATTTCTGTTCGCCAAACTTTGGCTTGCAAATATTTTGGATTCGGAAGCATTTCGGAAGCAACTAATTCAGACGACTTGACTTTCTGAATTTCGGAACTGAAATATTTTGGAAATTTCAGAAATATCAGAAGCATTTAATTTGGGAGTGTTTGATAGTCTCGAATGAGTTTGATTTATTTGCATATGACATCAAAAGGGGTGCCCTATAGCGTAATGCAATATTTTTTAAACATCTAGAGCACTACAATTTTTCACATGCACCCAACTCTATCAACAAAATTCAGTTGTATCTGAATTCATTTGATATTATTTTATTCGGATGCATTTGGTTCGGCGAGTTGGCAATTTGGATTTTCGGATCATTCCAATATCCCAAATTGATAATTATTGGCCTAATATCAATTCGGTCCTTACCGAGGTGCACAAGTCTATGAGCTACTATAGCTTGTTCACCTCTAGATAGTCAAATCAAATCAAATCAAATCAAAATAAGCTTTACTAGCAGGACCAAATACATTTTAGCATTGCCAAAGCATATGGGGTGGAGGGGGGGGGGTAGTGGGACATATATGGGGGGGGAATGGGCAAGTCCATGGACATTATCAGGGGTAAAGGATAATGTGAGGTCGGATTGGGGGCGAGTCCGTGTTGGGGATTTATAAGTCCAGGATCTCTCATGTTCCTCTCAGTCTGTGACATTCTGTGACGTATTGGGCAGATATTTTCACTGCCGGCTCCTCTTCTCCCAGTATGATGTGGAGTTTCCTCGTCTCTTCTATAGAGGTGAAGTCCGGGATGAGAGCGGAGAGTCTCTGGAAGTGAGTTTCCCTCAGTGCTGAGTACTTTGGGCACTGTAGGAGGAAGTGGACCTCATCTTCCAGGGCCCCCTGGTCACAATGCTGGCACAGTCTATTCTCCCTGGGCTTGTAGGTCTGTCTATGCCACCCTGATTCAATTTCCAGGCTGTGGGCGCTCAGTCTGTACCGGCTCAGGATCTGTCTGTCCTTGGGGTCTTGTAGTACCTCCAGGTATGGGGCCAGTTTGTATTCCCTCTGTAGGGATTGGTAAATGGTGAGTTTCTGAGAGTTTGCTATATCATGTCTCCATTCTCTGATATAGTTTTCCCTGGAATCGTTAATTAGGGCCTTTATTTGATATTTTGTCAGGTTGCATTCCTGGGGGCTTTGGATGATCAGGGTGGATATGAGTTGTTGCAGCCCACATGGTTTGGGGTGGTCCTTGTTGGCCAGTAGGGCTTTATGGTGGTATGAGTTGAGGCTGCTGATGTTTAGGTGGTCCCAGTATGATAGCGCCCTCTTCTGTACTGCAAGAAGTAAGGGGAGTCTGCCCAGCTCGGCCCGGCAAGCATTGTTAGAGGTGCTCTGATGGACTTGGAGGAGGTGCTTGCAGAATTCCAGATGGAATATTTCTGTTGGGCTGGTGTCCCATTTGGGTTGGTCAGGGTAGGTGATGGGGCCCCAAACTTCACTGCCATAAAGGAGGATTGGAGCAATGACGCTATCAAAGATTTTAAGCCAGACTCTTACAGGCGGTTTTAGTTTGTAGAGTTTTCTTCTGATGGCATAGATGGTTCTACATGCCTTGTCTCTTAGGGCCTCTATGGCTGGTTTGAAATTTCCCGATCGGTTTGTTTCTAGGCCGAGGTATGTGTAGCTGTTGACTTCCTCAAGAGTGCAGTCATTAAGTGTGAAACAGGAACTCTTGGTTTTTGCGTTCTTCCTTTGGAAAACCATGACCTTTGTTTTTTTTTGGTTGATGGGTAGTGCCCATGCCGCACTTTATTTTTCCAGCACTTCCAGGCTGTCTTGTAGACCTCTCTCTGTTGGTGACAGTAATAGGAGGTCATCTGCATACAACAGGAACTTCACCTCGGTGTCATGTAGAGTTAGTCCTGGTGCTGAGGAGGATTCTAGAGCTTCAGCCAGTCCATTGATGTAGATGTTAAAGAGGGTTGGACTTAAGCTGCAGCCTTGTCTGACTCCACGAGCCTGCCGGAAGTACTCTGTTCTCTTCCCATTCACCTTTAGGCTGCAGAAGTTCTCATTATATGAGCTCTTGATGACGTCATATGTTTTCCCTCCTATTCCACTCTCCAGTAGTTTGAGGAACAGGCCTGGGTTTCATACTGAGTGAAAGGCCTTCTTAAAGTCCACAAAGCAGGCAAATACTTTCCCATGTTTTGTATTGTGCACATAGTCCTTGATGAGACTGTGCAGGGTGTAGATGTGATCTGTAGTGCGATGGTTTGGCATGAACCCCGCTTGGCTTCTGTTGAGGACGTTATGCTGTGTCAGGAAGCTGAGGATTCTTTTGTTCTGGATGCTATTGAACAGTTTTCCCAGTGTGCTGCTGACACATATCCCTCTGCAGTTGGCTGGATCATACTGGTCTCCACTCTTATGGATGGGTGTTATGAGGTCTTGGTTCCATACTTGAGGGTAGAATCAAACGCTCAGAACCAGGTTGAAAACTTTACATATTGAGGCGTGTACTTCTGGAGAGCCGTGTTTAATCATCTCTGGAAGAATTCCATCCATCCCGCTGGCTTTTTTACTTTGCAGATCTTGAATTTTTTCTGCTACTTCTTGGGCTAGTATTAATTTACAGTAGGCAGACGCAATCTCAGACCGGAAAGCAGAGCTATGTCGGGTAGGAATCCGCTAGAGGTTATTCAATAACCTCAGAATTTGCTCCAAATTGCGCCAGTGAATTACAAATCGATTTGTCTATTCTCTAAGTTGTCAATTCGCCATATTCTGTGTGAACTGACAGCAAAATACAGTAAAATTTGCCACAGTTCACCGCAACTGTCAAACTGCACCGAAATTCCCACAAAATTACCTGATTTTCGGTGTTTCGGTTCGACAGGTTTAAACAGGCGAATCCCATAGGATTCAATGTAAAAACGTATTATCTTTTAAAAAGGTTTTTTGAAAACTATTTATTCTCTTCATTTTCAGCAAAAACCCTTTTAATTTTATTATTTTTTAGAACACCTTTTTATATTTTTTGTAATTTTTAGACTAAATTTTTGGTTTTCTTATTTTTTTAAAGACAAAAGTTATTATTTTGTAACAGACTTTTTATTACATTTTTAAAGGACTTTTTTTATTATTTGGAAATATTTTTAATACACTTTTACTGATTTATACTCCCATTAGGAGAATATAGGAGTCTTCCTTTTTTTTTTTTTTAGTTTGGCAGATTTCACCGATGTTAATTTGGAGTAGGCTTGTGCACCGATTTTTTTTTCGGTTCGATTCGGTTCGATTTTTCGGATTTTTAAACTTTTCGATTCGGCTCGTTTCGACTGATTTCTGTTTCGATTCGGTTCGGCTCGATTCGTTTTTCGTGTACATTTTTTTTTCGGAATTTCGACCGTTTTTCGTATTTTCTCGTCACTTTGCTCGTTTTTTGTATCGACTTTTCGTAATTTCGGAAATTTTCGTTTTTCGGAACGTCTGTTCTCCTCGTTTCAAAGCAATAAATTTCGATTTGACACATTTCAAGTCCATTCGAAAATTCCGAAAATATTTAGTTTCGGCTCGGAAAACTTTTCGGATCTGCCATTTTCGGATCTAAAAATTTTAGGAAATTCGGCCGCATCCGAAAACACGAATCGGGAAATTTCGTGAAAATTCCGAAACCCGAAACGCACATCCCTAATTTGGAGCAGTTAGGTGGTTATCGGTGCACTTCGGTGGTTTTCGCCAACGTTCGATAACTGCTTTGGCGACTCCATCTTCAGTGCCAATACGGCGACCACTCAGTAAATAGTGAATTCACCGAAGGTTCGGCAAAATGGAATTGACGAAATGTGCCAAAATATGCTGAAGTGAAAAGCATCGAAATTTCGGTGCTTTGCGAATGGAGCCTTATGTACTCTGGTTAACTGGAATGGTGTGACCTTATAAATGACTTGGTTACTCTTTCCAAACTGAAAGATCTCTTAATGCCGATTCTATTATTTTTGTGTATTTTTCAGTATCTTTTCAGTATCTAATTCACATGGATGATAATAATAATAGAAATAATCAAGCTCGAGTGTCTGATCCATTTCAATCCAGAGATGAATTCAACTCACTCAAGGGTTAAGTGTGAATTTCAATACTTTTACACACACAGGATAATTTATTCATAAATACATTTTTTCCTTAAATTTATATGTAATATTTAATTAAGGAATTCTGTGTTAATTTTTTTTTAATAATAATTTATTTTTTTATTAGAAGAAATACGCTTTTTGTGGGTGAAACTGTTCATTATTAAATATGAAATAAAATATGATCCAAGGCAAAGACAGACGCCCAGTTTGGAGAATATGCCAACAGTGCAATGAGTTGCAAAACCGTGAAGGAGTGAAGTCGTCTCTCGTCCCTGCTAAGTGTCAAAGACTTACAGGGTTATTCAAAGAGATCCGAATGGCTGCCGAAAGGTAACCGAACGCTGAAAATCAGCGTTCGGTTACCTTTCTTGGCCATTCGTCTATCCAGAGAGCAGGCAATTTGCCAAATCCTGGCGAATTGCCTGCACATACGGTGCCTGTTCGGTGCCTGTTCGAGGACAGTGAAATCCCCATAGAGAAGCACTGCTTCGGCTATTCAGAGAACACAAACCAGCAGTGAAAAGTTGCCGAAATGCCCTGCCATTCGGTGGTTTAATTCGGCAGGTTTATTCAGGAGAATCCCATAGGCTTCAATGTTAAAAATATTCCCGTTTTAATTAAATATCTAATAAACCGTTCATTATAAAATTCTGCAGTAAAAAGTCTCTTTATTTTTAGAAATTTTTAGGACCTTTTAGGCATTTTTCGGGATTTTTTTGCACATTTTTTCCGGGTTTTTTTTAATCGCCTTTTCTTTTTTCTGTAACAGCCCTTTTTATTATCATTCATTGGATCTTATATGTAAATTTCAGACATTTTCACTCAGTAGTTTCTTTGCAAACAGCGTTTCACTTTTTAAACATTCAAGCGTACTGTTTTTTTTTTCTTCACCTCCTTCGTCTGCGGTGTCAGGTTTTTCCGACGGCTGCGCTGCGTGTGATCGGCTCCTGCTTGGGTTTCTCCGGCGTCTTTGGCGGGTTAATCCAGATGTTTTTGCGGGTTTCGGTGTGCATTCGCCCTGTTTTGCGGTGAGTGTTCGGCGGGTTTGCGGCGGCTTTTCCCTGCACTATGACGGCCCTGTGGTGCTTGCTGAATACACCGCAGGGTCGCCGAAATGGGATCGCCAAAACGCACCGAATTGAAGAGAACGAAAAGTCACCGAACGTGCGGTGGCTTTTCGATTCTCTTTGAATAACTCTGTTAATGAGATTTATTTTATCTTTAATATCTTGTTTATTATCTGCACATTATTATAATATTAATGACAACAAGCATTATATTCAAACATAGGCACCAAATTCCACCATTATTCTCTCCGCAGCGAATGCATAGAAGCAGTAAGCATTTTTCATGTTGCCGAACGTCTGCTTTTTGATGCCGGTCACAAAACGAGATGTTATTTCTCACAGTGCTCAGAAAACTCAATTTTGTTGGATTGATATATTGGGACAGACATATTACACCTGGTAACTAGTTGAAGTGGGATTTTATATTAGATTTCGCACACATTGTAAAGCATCAGACATTCCGTGCACACCCGTCAATCTTGTGTGGAATATGATTCGTTCTACGCCTGGTTTGGATGACAACTCTAGACCTCATAAAAAGTCGAAACGCGCAGTCGGCGAAAAAAGTTTGGGGAAAGTTACAGATCTCAGATAAAAGTAGCAAATATACCAATAATAGTGTCAGCATTAAGGCAATTCATTTAGATCAGGAAGTCCAGCAATATTTATTGGGCAGCATCCTTCGAGAATTGCGATTTGTGCCGGCGAAACCAAGAAAATCTGGAGCCGGGATAGCCTAGGAATAATAGAATTAAACTACTGAAGACTAACATCCTCAGATTACCAGTTTATCTTTTAAGCGAATACAGTAATTTTAGGGTGGTAAACAAAAGCATAAACTATGTCCAGGCAACCAATTCTCTGTTATCGACTCACATTGTTCTATCAGGGTTATTCAAAGAGAATCGAAAAGTCACTGCGCGTTCGGCGACGTTTCGTTCTCTACAATTCGGTTCCTTTTGCCGATCCCATTTCGGCGACCCTGCGGTGTATTCAGCAAGCACCACAGGGTCCCAGAATTGCAGGGAAAAGCTGCCGCAAACCTGACGAAAACTAACCGCAAAACCCGGCGAATGCACGCCGAAAACCCCCAAAAACATCTGGATTAACCCACCGAAAACCACGGAAAACCCGAGCAGGAGCCGATCACTGCCTCCGGAAAAAGCCGACACCAGAAGAGGCAGTGAATAAATTAGGAAAACAGTACGCTTGAATGTTTGAAAAGTGAAATGCTGTTTGCAAAGAAACTACTGAGCGAAAATGTCTGAAATTTACATATAAGATCCAATGAATGATAATAAAAAGGGCTGTTACAGAAAAAATAAATAAACATAAAAAAATCGGCATTTTTTTAAAAAAAAAATTATCCAGAAAAATGATTAAAATATCCTAAAAAAAATCTATAAATAAAGAGACTCTTTACTGCAGAATTTTATAATGAACGGTTTATTAGATATTGAATTAAAACGGGAATATTTTTAACATTGAAGCCTATGGGATTCGCCTGAATAAACCTGCCGAATGAAACCACCGAATGGCAGGACATTAGGGGAACCTTTCACTGCTGGTTTGTGTTCTCTGAATAGACGGAGCAGTGCTTTTTCATGGGGATTTCACTGCCATCGAACAGGCACTGTATGTGCAGGCAATTCGTCAGGATTTGGCGTATTGCCTGCTCTCTGGATTGCCGAATGGCCAAGAAAGGTAACCGAACGCTGATTTTCAGCGTTCGGTTACGTTTCTCCAGCAATTTGGATCTCTTTGGATAACCCTGTATGAATATGGCTGGCTGGGATCGCTCTACCCCAATCTCCCCCAGTTCCAAAGCCCACGGTGGCTCATATTAGTAATTTCTGCTCATATAATCAGGGCTAAATATACAATAAACTTAACAATGTATTCCTTACTGTAACAATAATGTTTCCATCTGCTGGCCAAATGGAGTTACTACAGTTCTAGCTCCGTGCAGAATCAGCCGGGGAGATGTCACCCAGACATATTCTCAGCTGGTTTTATGCCCAGGTTTCATTGGGGGCACCTTCTGGACCCCAACTTTCCTTTGCAAATAAACAGCATAGTCCCAGATCGTATTAACACGTTCTTGGAATGCTGTGTCTGCTACTGCTGATTGTGTAGACACAATTATGGTAGCGAATGGGTTAATGTGAGCATAAGTAAGATTAATAATCTTTTGTCTACTTAGACATTTTTAACCCTTTCGCTGCTGAGGCTTTTCCCGCCCCTGTGCTGAGGTCATTTTTACCGGTTTTGCTCATCATGTTTAAACGTGTTTTGAAAGCTTATTTTAGTATATGACCCAGACATATTATATATCGTTCTTTCCGTCAGACTCGGTAGATTCATAATATGTCATTATTATATGTATACGTCATGACCAGTCTGTATATTATAACAAAAAAATGCAATAAAATATGTATTTTCAATAATTTACAATGTGTAAAGTGTTTTTTTCACATTTTAACATGCGAGCAATTGCGGTTATATTTTGTATGGGGTGCGCTTGTTAAAAAAATTAGAGATGGGGTCTCGTTACATTTTTTTTTGGGGAAAATTACACTATTTTTAACAAACGCACCGCATACAAAAATCGTTAGTGCAGCATCATTGTTCACATTATAATTGAAATGGGAACAATATTGCTGCATTAACAAACCAAAAAAAAAAAAAAAAGTGTTTATTTTTTTTTTATAATTTTTTTTTTTTTTTTTTTTTTATTTTTCATTTTTTTTTTTGACAAACTTTTTCACTTTCATGTTTGGTATCGTTGGAACGGCAATGCTCTGGCCGATCCAACCATACCAAACATTAACCCCTAACTGCCACGGATCGGGAGATAGGAAGTTCATTGGAACTCCCTTTACTCCACAGTTGGTGGCAGTTAGGGGTTAAGTCCAGGACTGGCGTCATCGTGCTACGCACGATGACGCCAGTCCTCAGGGGGAGTTCCGGAGGCTTGGCCGACATCCAAGATGTCGGCCAGCTCCGGGAAAGGATCGCGAACCGGCGCTTTTCAGCGCCGATTCGCGATCCAGCTCCCCAGGGGTTAATGCCAGGCACCATTTGGAAGGGCAGGCTGTGCCCTTCCAAATGATGCCTGGGTTAACCCCCGCAGAGCCGCCGATCGGGAGGGAGAGAGGTCCAAAGGACCTCCCCCCTCCCTTTCAGGCGCCTCCTCCGCACATGCGGGGGGGCGCCTGAATTAGGTGTCATCGCGCTGCCGCGATGACACCTAATTCCGGCGGCTGCGGTCCCGGATGCCGGGCTGACATCGAGGATGTCAGCCCGCACCGGGGGGGCCAGCGATCGGCCGGAACCCGGCCGAACGCTGACCCCAATGGGAGGACGCGCTCAGCGCGTCCTCCGCATACCAGCGGGAATGCTGAGGACGCGCTGAGCGCGTCCTCAGCATTGAAGTGGTTAATACTGAGTATCAATAGTTGATTTTTAACCCCTTCACTACCAAGTGATTTTTCCAAAAAACATTGTCAAAAACAGTGTTTTTTTTTTGTAAAATCGTTTTAAATTAATTACACAGTAAGAAATACATATTTTTGCATATTCCCAGTGTATTTCTTAATGTAAATAAACTTTTTGTCCAGTAGATGGTGCCATCTACAGCCAAATCGAGTTACAACCGTTACAGCTGCAGTTTGATTTTTTTTTCCCCGGCTGACGAATGCCCGATGTCATGGCATCAACCGATTTTACACAGTTTTAGCTTTTGCTCTTTGGGCATCATGCCAACAGGGCTAAAACTTTGGGGGCACCTTCTGCAGCACAGAGATTTATATATATCGATATTGAGGCACCGGATGGTGCCTTTGAAGCCCGAGATATCTTGATCTCAGCAGAGAAGGGGTTAAGCACATTATGCAAAAAGAAGAGAGCATTGACCTCTTATTAAACTGATGTGTAAATAAAAACATAAAACGTGGTTAACATAATGAAAAACCTTTAAAATGTTGGCTGAGAGATGTGCTTCAATGTCACAAGGGGTTATTCAGAGAGCACCGAAATGTCACCGAGATTTCGGTGCCCTCTCGTTCCCCGCACTTCCCTTCACTTCAGGGAATCAAAGTTCCCCACCGCAAACCCGATGAATACTCGCCGAACACTCACCGAACACTCACTGAAACTGCAGAAATCGCCGCAAAAACCACGCCGAACACCGCGGAAGCAGCCACCGGATAAAGCCGACACGCCGACGAAAGGGGTAAAAAAAAACCAGTACGTTTCAAAGTTTCAAAAATGAAACGCTGTTTGCAAAAAAACTACTGAACGAAAATGTCTGGAATTTACAGATAAGATCCTATGAATAATAATAAAAAGGTCTGTTACAGAAAAAAGAAAAAACGATAAAAAAAATTGCTGAAAAAATCCCTAAAAATCCCTAAAAGATCCTAAAAAAATCAATAAATAAAGAGACTTTTTGCTGCTGATAAAAATAATAAACGGTTTACCAAATATTGAATTAAAACAGGAATATTTTTAACATTGAAGCCTATGGGATTGGCCTAAATAAACCTGTTGAATGAAACCACCGAACAGCAGGGCACTTCGGCACTTTTCTCTGCTGTTCGGTGTCTCTGAATAGATTAACCATTGCTTCTCTATGGGGGATTTCACTGCCTTCGAACAAAACTTGGCGAACTGCTTGCTCTCTGAATAGCCGAATGGCCCCGAAATGTCACCATGCACTGAATTTCAGTGTCCGAATTACAATTCGGCGACATTTCGGATCTCTCTGAATAACCCCTACAGTGTTTCGGGTAAACATAATTTTTTTATGTTTTGTTCTATTCAGGAACAAGAATATTAGTAACCTTTTTTAAAAAAACAAAAAACTTATCCAAAATACATTTGTGTCACCCTGAAACTTATTAAACAGGAATCTGCTCCTGAGAAGTTTCCCTTGTAATTATAAATGTTCTCTTCTTCACTTCCTTGCTCCCTCTGCATCCTCCCCTCTTGACACGTTCACCTACTACTGTTTCCCACCTGTCACTAATCACACAAACAGCATTATCTTCTGAACCATTAGGCATTCGGCGAATGCCTTATTTATTCCAGAATCCAGAAATAAAGATTCCGTGTGTATTAGAATGTCATCAAAGCGTGCAAGATCATCATGAAAGTAAATTAAACCGCGGAGCAAGAGAAGAGTCACATGTCAAAATAACAGCACAGTTAATCTTAGTCTAATAATGCTCTATATCTCTTTTTTAAGGCTGATCATGGGGAAAAGAGGAAGGAGGGGTTTATAATTGGGCTTATTTATAGATGTCCCTAACATGCACTTTTCTAACAGTAAGTGCTTTAAGATGCAGAATCTGCGCACAAAGGGAGAGCACGTAAATCGACATACAGTAATCCCAAAGTCTAAGTAGAACATAATATCATTTTTCTATAAAAGGATCCGACGCTTCACATTATTGACTGATTTTAACAAAAGGTTTACAAAGTGTCATTGATATTATAAATGCAATATATTGCGGGAGCTTGGTCACCCCCCCCCCCCTTCTTAATCAGATTGCGCTTCTTTGCTTGTAAAGGTTTTCTTGTAGAAACATGTTACTGATCTTCAATTTATACACTGCGTTAAGTACAGGTTTTAGTACCCCACAATGGAAATGCTGGGACCACAACTGGATTAGGGATTTTGTGGGGATTTTGGGATATTTGCATATAATAATGAGATATCTCGGGGATGGGACTCAAGTCTAAAGATGAAATGAATTTGTGTAACACATACGCCTTATACACAGCATGATGGACATTTTATAGCATTGTTTTATTCGGTTAGTCCTCTGTCACAAGAGGTCAGGTGTGGGAAATTACACTTTTGGTGTGATGGTGTCATTGGTGTCATTCACAAAATTCATAAATGATCTGCCCAATGTCTGCAAAGCCTCAACTGTACACATGTACTCAGACGACACTGTAATCTATACCAGCAAACCAAATCTCCCACAGCTGGAGGCCGTGCTGCAAGAACAATTCACAGAGATAGAAAAGTGGATCAAATATAACAAACTTTTTCTAAATGCTGACAAAACTGGCACAATGCTCTTTGAAACAAAACCTAAACTACATAAATTGCAAACACCCCATCTATGTGTCAGGACAAAATCAAATGGCACGCTGACCACAGTCACTTCTCTCAAATATCTAGGTATGTGGTTGGACCCTAATCTTTCCTTTGGCCCCCACATCGAAAAACTCTCATCTAAACTTTACCCCAAACTAGGTGCCCTGTACAGAAACAAATCCTGTCTGAGCCCCGCGGTAAGAAAGCATATTGTACAACAAATGCTTATGCCAGCTATTGAATACAGAGATGTAGTGTATGCAGCCGCCCCGCAAACACACCTTCATAAACTTACTACATTGTATAACTCATTCTGTCACTTTGTGCTACAATGTAACTACATGACCCACCATTGTGACATGTTAAAAGAACTAAACTGGCCGTCGCTGGAATCTAGACGCACCCTTCATCTTTCCAACCTGGTGTTTAAGAGCTTTGCTGGGAAACTACCACCCTACCTGAATAGGCTGCTTCCCTCAGCAGTTCCCTCATCCTATAACCTCCGATCCAGGACCGGCACCTTACTTGCAATACCACAATACAAAAAGCAAGTGGCTCGATAACTCATTTTCCTACAGAGCACCGCAATTATGGAATAACGTCCCAGACGCCATCAAATCTTCCCCCAGTCTAAAGTCCCTTAAGAGCTCCATATTAACATACCTCAATAAGGAATGCACCTGTAAACATGTAACATAATGACTATATACAGAATGCACCTGTAAACATGTAACATAGTGACTATATACAGAATGCACCTGTAAACATGTAACATAATGACTATATACAGAATGCACCTGTAAACATGTAACATAATGACTATATACAGAATGCACCTGTAAACATGTAACATAATGACTATATACAGACTGCACCTGTAAACATGTAACACAGTGACTATATTTCCTACATATCTATTTTCTGTTAATCTGTATATTTGTTTTGTGTTAATTTCTTGCATTTTACTACTTTGTATTTCTGTAACCATGTCCTTGAACCCAGGACATACTTGAAAACGAGAGAAATCTCATTGTATCCTTCCTGGTAAAATCCTTTATAAATAAATAAATAAATGTTGGCTCTCATAAAATGTTATGATTTTGGTTTTTCGATAAGGTCTATGCAACCTGTACTGGTTCGCGCTACTTGCCAAAGACAAAAATATCATCATCTTTTTAACAGTGCATTGAATATAAAGCGTTAGCTGTTCAAAGAAATGCCCTTCCTCCCCATAGGCAGGAGGAGAAGCTACACTCCATCCTTCCTTTCTCCCTCCCTTCCCATAAGAAGGAGGAGCCACACTCCTTTATTTCTTCTGTTCTCTACATAGACATGAGGAGGAGCCACACTCCTTCCTTCCTTTCTCCCCCCTCCCTGTAGGCAGGAAAAGGAGCCACACTCTTTCAATCCCCCCCATAGGCAGTAGAAGAAGCCACACTCCAACCTTAATTTCTTCCTCCCTCCCCGTAGGCATGAGAAGGAGCCATACTTCTCCTTCCTTTCTTCCCTCCACACCATAGGCAAGAGAAGGAGCCACACTCCTTAATTCCCCACACACATAGGCAGGAGAAGGAGCCACAATCCTTTGTTTCTCCTCTTCTCTCTCTGTAGACAGGAGAAGGAGCCACACTTCTTACTTCCACACCATAGACAGGAGAAGGAGCCGCATTCCTTCATTTCTTCCTCCCTCCTCATAGATAGGAGGAAGAGCCACACTCCTTCGTTTCTTGTGTCCTCCCTGTAGGCAGGAGGAGAAGCCACACTCCTTTATTTCTTCTGTCCTCCAATAGACAAGAGGAGGGGCCACACTCCTTCATTTCTTCTGTACTCTCCGTAGGCAGGAGAAAGGCCCACACTCCTTCCTTCGTTTCTTCCTCCCTCTCCATAGGCAGAAGGAAGAGCCCCACTCCTTTATTTCTTCTGTCCTCCAATAGACAAGAGGAGGGGCCACAATCCTTCAATTTTTCTGTTCTCCCTGTAGGCAGGAGGAGGAGCCACACTCCCTTGATTATTTCTTCCTCCCCATAGGCAGGGGTTGAAGTGACAATCCTCTCTTCCTTCCCCCCATAGGATGGAGGAAAAGCCGCAATCCCGTGTTTCTTTTTCCCTCCCCATAGGCAGGAGGAGGAGCCAATCTCCTTGCTTCATTTCTTCCTCCCTCCCCATAGGCAGGAGGAGGAGCCAAACTTACATTATTGTACTCTTTCAACCATCACGGAATAACAGTCTCTGTGCAAAATTGCCATGAAACCCTGCATTTAATTGTAAACTACGCATCCTGTTTTAGGCTAGGATCAGGCGAAAGCATTTTTTGCGTTGTTTGTGAAAAAGTGCGTTCGAACGAATGGACGCATTTTTTCACGGAATACGCGATAGCGGTCATACGATGCGCATTTCGTCCGTGATTTTGTACGGATCATCAATAAAACACTTTTTTGTGTCTGGACGTGATGTTGGCCGGACATTAGCAGCGTCTGACGTCTCCTAATCACGCACACACGCCGCTAGTGGACGCAGCGCACTCTGTGCATCAGTACTAGCGGTATCACGTTCTCGAAAAAATGAGTTTGTTTGCCGCTTGCGTTGCACGGCCGCACTTTCGTGTGGCCGTACTTCGTATATTGCCTCTCATTGGCCGTCATTTGCTGCTACTGCGGCCGTGATAAAGTGCGGCTGCACGCGCGTTCGCACTGCGTTCGTCTGACCCTAGCCTTGATGTTATGTAATATTTTCCTGTGTTATGGTGGTTTTTCTTAACACACTATTTTGTCCATGCCCTGTATCTCTACTTTACATGTTGCATTTCTTTTACTTTTTTTTTAATATTATGTGTATACTAACAATGTATTTTTTTTTATTATTTCTTGTATACTATTTCTTTTTATTTACTTTATGCACATTTCCTGTCCTCTAATATACGCATCCATATAACAATGGACCAGACGTCTGAGACGAGTTCTTCTTATCTAATTTGCAGTCTAACAAATAAGAACTGGTACTGTGAAAGCTCGTACACACTGGAAATGTATACAAAATGACAATTCTACACAAAAGCAAATGCAAAATAGTACAGACTCTCCCAAAATAAGAAATATAAGGAAAATATAGTTGTCTCTTTTTTATACTGTTTTCTTGTGTCTACAAATAAATATTGCTTTAATAAGAATTCTTTTTTTTTTATTTAATGCGAATTTAATTTAAAGACTTTTTGTTAACATTCCGTGTGTACAAGCGCCTCATTGCTGCCTCCGCTGTGCGGTCGGACCATCGCTCTGCCTGGCGATAATTCAATCTCCTTTAGTCTACGGGTCCTTTCCTGATATAAAAATCAATAATCTGAGACAGCTTGAACTCTCGGCACTCGCAATGTGTAAGAATAAAGGTATACACTGTTGTTGTAAAACTTTTATACGTCCTCTTCGAATATTACTGTATTACTGTTTAAGTTCATTTTTTTGTTGTTTTTTTTTTGGGCTTTCCACTAGCCCGAAAAGGAATTGCCGTCTATAGAAAGGAGGGCTAATTAACAACATAGCAAACCTGATGAAAAATATCATTTTAACTCCGTATAACTCATTCAAAAGAACTAGAGATGATGGTACATGAGCAGTTTGGTTTTTTGGAATTTTCAGAAATGGGCAAAACAAATTCAATATGGAAAAGTTTATTTACAAACAAATAAACAGAAGTTAAATATATACAAGGAAAGATACGATCGGATCAAATGAGAGCATATCAAGACCGTACAGGGAACAAGGTACCATCACTCCAGAAGTGGAGTCAGGTGTCAGGAATTCTTCCTTACCTAGGCACCTCCTGACTCTTTTGTGTCTCCTAGCAGCTTTGTTGAATTCCCACTTATGCAGTCAATGAATGCCGCTATGTCACTTATTATGGGGATTCCACAGTATTTTTTGCCAGGGAAAGGCTGACAAAGGAGGCAGGGGGCAATTGCCCCGTTGGCCATTGGCATACAGGACCTAGGCGAACCACAAGTTCATAGCCCCATTCCCAATTAAACACTGGGGGCTCTATTACATTCTTGCGCAGCGTGTTAATTTGTGCGCGAAGCGTTAAACGTTAACACGCGTAAATTAACGCTGGTATTACAATCCGAGTGCATTTTTCATCCGTCAAAAAAATAACGCACGTAAAAAAAAGGCGCGCAAAAACGCACGCGCATTAACGTTGCGCGCAGAAATCAGTGTGCGGACTGTTTTTTTCACGCGATTTCAGCCAAACAGAATTAAGAACCACAATTGTCTCCCGTTAAGTTTTTGCACCTGTCAAAATCAATCTGCGCATACTGCATATGCTGCAGCAATAAAAAAAAAGCACACAACTTCTCCATTTTATTGTTTGGGTATGTGTAGAATGTGTAACTATACTTTGCTGCGTATTTATTTTTCGGGCTGGTGTATTTGGTTTCGGCCAGGACGTTCAGATTCGCCGTTACCACCAGCTTTTCAAAGACGTTAAAATTATGCGCGCAAACGTTGTCTGTTAAAATTTGCCCATAGATTATAAAACTATCCGCGTACCAGCGCACAAACGCATTTGCGCTCACAATGTTAAGTATAGGACGTGCAAAGTACATTACGCTCGCGCAGGGTTCGCGCAGGTTCACCCGCGTTAGACGTTAACGTGCATTTTTTGCGCGGACATTGTAATACGACGTTCTGCGCAAAGGGTTTCTCCCCTCGCGTTAATGCATTTTTGTGCACACGTTAACGTTTGCGCAAAGTATTTAATAGAGCCCTTTAAGGGTTATTCAATAAATTGTACTGAATGGTGAATTTCCCATTACGATGCAATCTCATGGCAATTCGTCAGCTCAGAAAGCTGGCAATTTGTCCAAATATTGGCGAATTGGCAGCGACATACGGTGCAGTTCGCTGCAGTTTGCTGCAATTCGGCGGCAGTGAAATTGTCCCATAGAGAAGCAATGGTTAATCTATTCAGAGAACGCCAAACTGCACCGAAATGTCAGTGAAATGCCCCGATTTTCTTTGGTTCAGTTCAACATGTTTAAACAGGCGAATCCCATAGGATTCAATGTAAAAAAATATTAGCATTTTATTTATTCTTTTATTCAGCCGTTTATTCTTTTCATTTTCAGCAAAAAGTCGTTTTATTTTATTTATTTTTTAGAAATCTGTTTTGGTATTTTTTTGGTCGAAATTTTTGATTCCCACTTTTTTTAAAAGGCGTTTTTGTCTTATTCTGTAACATATCGTTTTATTATTTTTTAATTAGACGGCTTTTATTATGTTCACACATGTTCGTGCATTTTTATTGTTTTAAACACCTTTTAACCCCTTCACTACCAAGTGATTCTCCACAAAAACACTGTCAGAAACCAGCGTTTGTTTTGTAAAATCATTTTTAATTAATTATACAGTAATACATAGTTATTACTGTAAATAGTTTGTCCAGTAGATGGCGCCATCTACTGCCAAATTACGTTACAGAGGTTTGAGCAGCAGGTCTATGCTTTTTTTTCCCCTGCATCGGCTGCTGAAAGCTCGATATTTCACACCATTCATCCGCTGATCTTACAGTTTTAGCTCTTTGGGCATTATGCCCACAGGGCTAAAACTTTGGGGGCACCTTCGGCAGCCCAAAAGCAAATAAAATTTGTTTGCAGCAAATGAATTTCATTTGCTTTTGGGATGCAGATCAGCATATCGAGATGGTGCATTTGAAGCCTGAGATATCTCGATATCGGTGGTGAAGGGGTTAAAGAATAGCAGACTTACGGTTTTTTTTTCTGCAGTTCGGTGGTCTTTGGCTGCTCCGCATTCGGTGCACTTCGGGGACCCTGCGATGAATACTGAACTTGCCGAAGGGGTAGCGAACTGCTATTGCAGAAGTGCACTGAAGTCCGCCGAACGAGTAAAAAACCCAAATTTCACTGGAATTTCGGTGCTTTCTGAATAACCCTTAATATAAGTTGTGCGGGTTATCTATGCACACAGCGATGCAGGAGAAAGGCTGCCATGAAGGAGACAATGAGACAGAGTGAGAAGTGTGTGAGAGTAGTGAGCCGCCCGCCTGGAGGTGAATTGCCAGCAAGTACGATGTCTGTTCGAGGGCAGTGAAATCCCCATAGAGAAGCAATGGTTAATCTATTCAGAGACACCGAACAGCAGAGAAATGTAAGTGAAATGCCCTGATGTTCAGTGGTTTCATTCGGCAGGTTTATTCAGGCGAATCCCATAGGTTTCAATGTTAAAAATATTCCCGTTTTTATCCAATATCTAATAAACCGTTTATTATTTTAGTCCGCAGCAAAAAGTCTCCTTATTTACTTATTTTTAGGATCTTTTAAACATTTTTTCGGGATTTTTTCGGGTTTTTTTTTTAAAGCGGTTTTTCATCTCCCTAAAAGGTAATAAAAAGGTAACAGACCTTTTTATTATTATTCATAGGACCTTATATGTTAATTACAGACATTTTCGTTCAGTGTTTTTTTTTTGCAAACAGCATTTCAATTTTGACATTTTAACCCGTATTTTTATTTTTTCCCGACCGGCAGCTTGTTGGCTTTCTTCTGCGGCTGGTCAGCGCTGTACTCGGCGGCTCGTCGGCTGCATATGTCAGCCCTCCAGCAGGTTGCGGCAGTTGTCTGGCATTTCGGTGGCGGCGCGCAGCATGTTTGCGGCGGTTTAAAGGATCTGATCCGATAAAATATCGAAATAATGTTAAATAGAAAAAACCGTCTCAGACTCGCCGATATTATCGGATCTGATAATTATGGCGGTTTTGCAGCGGGTTTTCGCTGCACTCCTGGGCCCGTGCGGTGAACTCAGAATTCACTACAGGGTGGGGAAATTTGATTCCCTGAAGTGCGGGGAACAAGAGAGCATTGAAATATCAGCGACATAAGCCTGCTAGTCTCCTAATAGGTGTTTAAACCAATAAAAATGTCATAAAATATGTCTAAATAATAAAAACGGTCCTTAAAAAATCAATAAAACTGTTACAGAATGAAAAAAAATAACGTGTTTAAAAAATTGTGAAACAAAAATTTTCATCTAAAAAATACAAAAAGGTGAAAAAAGTATCTGTTTAAACCTGTCAAACGGAAACACTGAATAACAGAGCAATTCCCCATGGCACTTCGGTGCAGTTCTGTGTTCTGTGAATAGATTAACCAATACTTCTCCATGGGACAATTTCCCTGCCACTGAAGACAGCCGAACTGCACTGTGTTTCGCCATCAATTCGCCAGTATTTGGCGAAGTGACAGATAAATGAATAGATGAACTGCCACAAAATTGCACCGAACGGGTGAAATCCATAGTTCGTGCAATTCGGTGGCAAGTTTGGGGCTTAGTGAATAACCCCTAAAGGGTTTTTTGATGGTTTTATTTTTAAAAGCACCATGGTGTCCTTCACCAAGGTCTGTAGTTTGGAAAATGTCTTGGTCCGTGCCAATCCCTACTGTGTACGTCATGGTCCTTTAATCCCCCTCCCTCCCTATACTCACCTCTCTGGCCGGGCTCCTGCGGCAGTCCGGCAAGCTTGAAGCCTGCCCCGCCTATTTATGGGGCCCGGCCGTCACAATGGCATCATCACTGTGTGTGATTACGTCATCACCAGGTGCCCCCTGGTGCCTGCAGTGGAGGATAGGAAGGGGGGCTCCTTTGGAGCCCTCTCGCTCCCAAACGGCTCTATTTAGGTAAAAAAAATAAAGGTAGCGCTGGAGAGGACAGAGTCTGCCTTTTTCAGCGGTGTGTCTCTTTAACCCTGTAAAAGCCAGATCACGATTCGGTGCGAATCTCCACCGAATTGTGATTCGAACCCCCCACATACTGACTTTGTTGCGATATGTGTGATGACATCAGTAGGCCAGTTAACCCCCTAGCTGCCATGTGGAGATAGGGTGATCCGTTGGATACCCCGTTTCTCCCGATTCGCGGCAGCTAGTGTGTCATGTTCAGTATCATTGGAAAGGCCGGATCATGGCCTTTCCAATGATATCAAACATGACTAGGTGTAAAATTTTTTTTTTAAAAATAAACCTATTATAAAAAAAAGTGGATTTTTTGTAAAAAATATTTGTCTGGGGGCATAATAAAATAGTACTTCACTTGGCGTTTAAACATGATGAGCATTAGGCTTGTGCACCGATTTTTTTTCGGTTCGATTCGGTTCGATTTTTCGGATTGTTAAACTTTTCGATTCGGCTCGTTTCGACAGATTTCGGTTTCGATTCGGTTCGGCTCGTCTTTCGGGTACATTTTTTTTTCAGAATATCGACCATTTTTAGTATTTTCGTGTCACTGTGCTCGGTTTTTGTATCGACTTTTCGTGATTTCGGAAATTTTCGTTTTTCGGAAATGTACATTTTTCGGAATATCGACCATTTTTCGTATTTTTCGTGTCACTCTGCCCGTTTTTTGTATCGACTTTTCATTTTTTCGGAAAAGTTTCGTTTTCAGAAAATTTTCGTTTTTCGGAAAATTTTCGTTTTTCGGAAAATTTTCGTTTTTTCGGAACGTCTGTTCGACACATTTCAAGTCCATACGAAAAATCCAAAAATATTTCGTTTCGGCTCGGAAAACGTTTTGGATCTGACATTTTCGGATCTAAAAATTTCGGAAATTCGGCCGCATCCGAAAACACGAATCGGGAAATTTCGTGAAAATTCCGAAATTCCGAAACCCGAAACGCACATCCCTAATGAGCATAAAAAGCTCAAAATGAGCTGAGCGCACAGAGGTGAAAAGGCTCAGCAGTAAAGGGGTTAAAAAGCAAAATCATGTAAAAATTGGGTACCTCTAATCTCAGGACAAAATTTCGAAACTACTTAGCCGGGGTCTTTTTTTGTCGGTTGAAGATTTTGAGGATTACATTTTGAAAAAGTGTGTTTTTTTCCCATTTTTTCATCATATTTGTTTTATATTTTTATAGTAAATTAAACGATATGATGGAAATAATGGTATCTTTTTAGTCCATTTAATGGTGGGAAAAACGGTATATAATATGTGTAGGATGCATAAACGATTAATAGGATAATGTAACCTAAACACAAACAGCGCAGAAACGTAAAAACAGCAGCGGGCACTTTCGGACTGATAGTCGTAAAAACGCCCGGTCACTATGGGGTTAAAGGGTTATATCAGTGCTACACAAACTCATACCAAGGCCTGCAGCAATGCTTAGCCTGAGCAGCCCTGATCTCCTCTTCTACTATTTCTTCCTTTTCTCTGGTCTCAGAGGAGGAGGTCTCCTCACTTATCATGTCCTTCTGCCCGACCACCTGTTCGCTTGCCTCCATCCTCTCGCACCTTGCACCTTATTCATTCTGTCTTACCGGTTATTGTCCCTGCTTTGACTCATATTTTCAAACTCTCCTCTGGTGACTTCCCCTCTGCATTCAAATGTGCTCTGATCAACCCCATCCTAAAGAAGTCATCTCTTGATCCTACCTCCATCTCAAACTACCATCCCATCTCTCTGCTCCCCTATGCGTCCAAAATCTTAGAAAGCCTGGTCTATAACCAGCTCACTGGTTTTCATGCTGCTAACGTTCTACTTGATCCGGCTTTCGCTCCCAGCACTCCACTGAAACTGACCAAGGTAACTAACGATTTTGTTGCTGCTAAAACCAAAGGTTCTTCTCCCTCCTTCTTTTTGACCTTTCCACTGTATTTGACACTGTTGACCACCCTCTCCTGCTCCTCACACTGTGTCAACTTGGCCTCGGTTACTCTGCTCTAGTCATGTCCTCAGCCCCTGCTGTGCTGCCTGGGGGGTCTGGACAAGGTCCTGTGCCAGGAGCTGCCCGGCTGCCAGCACTGGGGAATGGCCGAGCGGCGTCTGAAGGGGCGGGGCCTGGCATGGACATGAGGAGCCACCGGGTTTAAAACAGGGCACGAGGAGTTGCCTCATCGCCCTGTCGTGGAGTTTGATTCCCGCATCGGTAACCATTCGTTTTCATTGTCTCTCTGTTGCCAACCCGTTTTCTGGATACGATCCCTGCTCCTGTTATTTGACCCGGCTTGAATTTTGACTATTCTCCTGCTGCTTGATTACGATCGCCTGTGTGGTGCTTTGGTGGTTTAACCCCATGCTTGCCGCTGTGGTGTTTACACGTTACTGGGGAAGTGTCCCTTCTCAGCGGTGGGTATTGTCTATGGCCTCATTAGGTTCCTATACCCAACCAAGGGCTCATGTTCTCCAGCCACAAACAGTCAGGTTCAGAAATATTGGGACATCGACACAATTCTAACATCTTTGGCTCTGTACATCACCACAATGGAGTTGGAATGAAACAAACACAATGTGCTTTAACTGCAGACTGTCATATTTAATTTGAGGGTATGTACAGTACATCCAAATCAGGTGAATGGTGTAGGACTTACAGCAGTTTGCAGATGTGCCTCCCACTTTTTAAGGGACCAAAAGTAATGGGACAATTGGCTTCTCAGCTGTTCCATGGCCAGGTGTGTGATATTCCCTAATTACCCCAATTACAATGTGCAGATAAAAGGCCCAGAGTTCATTTCAAGTGTGCTATTTGCATTTTGAATCTGTTTCTGTCAACTCTCAAGATGAGATCAAAAGAGCTGTCACTATCAGTGAAGCAAGCCATCATTAGGTTGAAGAAACAAAACAAACCCATCAGAGAGATAGCAAAAACATTAGGCGTGGCCAAAACAACTGTTTGGAACATTCTCAAAAAGAAGGAACGCACCGGTGAGCTCAGCAACACCAAATGACCCGGGAGACCACGGAAAACAACTGTGGTGGATGACCGAAGAATTCTTTCCCTGGTGAAGAAAACTCCTTTCACAACAGTTGGCCAGATCAAGAACACTCTCCAGGAGGTAGGTGTATGTGTGTCAAAGTCAACAATCAAGAGAAGACTTCACCAGAGTGAATACAGAGGGTTCACCACCAGATGTAAACCATTGGTGAGCCTCAAAAACAGGAAGACCAGATTAGAGGTTGCCAAACAACACCTAACAAAGCCTTCACAGTTCTGGAACAAGATCCTATGGACAGATGAGACCAAGATCAACTTGTAAAAGAGAAGGGTGGGTCCTAGTGGCGCAGTCTCTTTTGAGAGTAATCAATTGAAATCTTAAAAGACATACGGCACATCATGTACCGTATGTCTTTTAAGATTTCAATTGATTACTCTCAAAAGAGACTGCGCCACTAGGACCCACCCTTCTCTTTTGCTGTATATTTACACATTTCTGTCGAGGTTTTGTGTTTAAATCCCAGTTGGCTGCATAATACAAACATACCCATTTATTAACTATAAGCGCCTCCATTGTACATCCCCCCTTTGCTCCAAGATCAACTTGTACCAGAGTGATGGGAAGAGAAGAGAATGGAGAAGGAAAGGAACTGCTCATGATCCTAAGCATACCACCTCATCAGTGAAGCATGGTGGTGGTAGTGTCATGGCGTAGGCATGTATGGCTGCCAATGGAACTGGTTCTCTTGTATTTATTGATGATGTGACTGCTGACAAAAGCAGCAGGATGAATTCTGAAGTGTTTCGGGCAATATTATCTGCTCACATTCAGCCAAATGCTGCAGAACTCATTGGACGGCGCTTCACAGTGCAGATGGACAATGACCCAAAGCATACTGCAAAAGCAACCAAGAGTTTTTGAAGGGACAGAAGTGGAATGTTATGCAATGGCCAAGTCAATCACCTGACCTGAATCCCATTGAGCATGCATTTCACTTGGTGAAGACAAAACTGAAGGGAAAATGCCCCAAGAACAAGCAGGAACTGAAGACAGTTGTAGTAGAGGCCTGGCAGAGCATCACCAGGGATGAAACCCAGCGTCTGCTGATGTCTATGCGTTCCAGACTTCAGGCTGTGATTGACTGCAAAGGATTTGCAACCAAGTATTAAGAAGGGAAAGTTTGATTTATGATTATTATTCTGTCCCATTACTTTTGGTCCCTTAACAAGTGGGAGGCACATCTGCAAACTGCTGTAAGTCCTACACCATTCACCTGAGTTGGATGTACATACCCTCAAATTAAAGCGGACAGTCTGCAGTTAAAGCACATTGTGTTTGTTTCATTCCAACTCCATTGTGGTGGTGTATAGAGCCAAAGATGTTAGAATTGTGTCGATGTCCCAATATTTCTGGACCTGACTGTATATTGACAAAATCTGTGATCGCAAGGTACTGCTTATTTGCAGCTCATGATCAGTGTGTGCTCACCAGCAACAATACTCGTTACTGTACTTACGACAGACCCCGAGGTGTATGTGTTGTCCCTGACTACCTTAAGGTACCGCTGATCTGCTCCCGATTATCAGTAAACGGTAAAGCAGCTTATTTCCTGACTGCCCTGCAGTCCGCGCAATTCATCAACTGTCTGATTTATCTGTGTATTTCTGCATGTGCTCTAAGTAGTCTATCAGTCTCGAAACCTTTAGTGCCTAGTAGCAACTCAGTGTTTTGTTTATCCTCGTTGCCGCAAGTGTATAATTCAGTGTCTACCAATCGGTGTTTATACGTCCTTATCAGTCCTTAAGGATCTCAACTCCGCTACGCTCTAGTGGGCGCTACCCCCCCCCCCCCCCCGTTACGGCTCTCTCATGGTTCTCATCCTATCTCTCTCTTCGCTCCTTCAGTGTCTCCTTCGCTGGTGCCTCTTCACCCCCAGTTCCTCTCTCATTTGGGGTACCTCAAAGCTCTGTTCTAGGTCCCCTACTCTTCTCAATCTATCCCACCTCTCTGGGCAACCTCATCTCTTCCTATGGATTCCAATACCATCTCTATGCTGACAACGCCCAAATCTACCTTTCCTCTCCCCATCTCTCTCCTCCTGTGTTGGAACCTGTTACTGCCTGCCCGCTGGCTGTCTCCGACTGAATGTCTTCCCGTTTCCTAAAGCCTAACCTCTCCAAAACTGAACTTCTCATCTTCTCTCTCTCTAAAACCAACATTCCTGCGCCTATTTCCCTTCAGGTGAATGATGCCACCATTACTTCTACCTTACAGGCCCGTTTCCTCGGTGTCCTCTCAGACTCTGATCTCTCCTTCACTCCTCACATTCAGTCGCCAACCAAATCCTGCTACTTCCACCTAAAAAACATTGCGCGCGTCCGTCCCTTTGTGCTCACGTGCAAAGCTCTCCATAACTGCGCCCGTGTCTAAATCTCCTTCCTTAATAACAGGTACATCCCATCCCGTCCACTTCGCCCTGCCAATGATCTGAGGTTATTGTCTCCTCATACCCGCACCTCCAACTCTCACCTTCAGGACTTCTCCCGAGCTGCCCCCTTTTTCTATGGAACTCCCTTCCCCATAACATTAGACTCTCCCCGTCTCTCCAGTCCTTCAAGAAGTCTCTGAAAACACATTGCTTTAGAGAAGCCTATCGGCTCACTCCATAATCCCCCACTGTTCATTTCCTGCTCCATCTTCCCACCCAGTCCACACGCACCCCACTACTTCATGTTCTCTTTTTACCCTCACCTAGCGTGTCACCCCTCTCCTCTTAGAGTGTAAGCTCTCGAGCAGGGTTCTCTGTTCTTCTGTTTCTCCCATTGTACAGCGCTACGGAACTTGTTACTGCTTTATAAAAGCTTGTAACTGTAACTATATATAAACGTAACACAATACGCGTTCGCAGGGGGTGTTTGGTGTGCCCAGGCAAACCCTAATGTTGGGTGAAGATGTCCTCCTTCACTTCCTACCTTGACATTTTTAGATGCCCCTTATCTGGTTCCTGATGAATAACTTAAAAACTGACAGTATCTCTGATTACTGGCTTTTTATTTCTATTGAAAAACGTGCATTTCCCCCCAAAATTTTCTAAACATAGGTTTGCAATTAATAAACGTTCCACGGGTGCACACCCTAACGTAACCGTCTGCGCACGCCAGTGCGTAACACACAACCATCACGACTATATTACCCAGGAAAACCTCCGCAAATGCGCACACGTCCCAGGGATAAAACTCTTTCCCGTTTATATTGAACCGTTAAACGTGTAATTATATTTTATGACGATGCAATTTTTACTTATTCCAACATCTAAAAATTCAGCCGGCGGAGGAGGGCGATAGCTTTGATTTTTTTTTTTTTTTTTTTTTTAATTTCTCTCCCTTGTCCTTATTTACAGCGGATTCTATTTGCGTTTGTAAATACGAAAGTTTAATAACTGCGGAAGAATTAAAAATACATCTTGAGAAAATATTGCAGCTGTCTCCCCGTTACGCCACGCGAGACTCTGCCGAGTATTTTGCCTCTTTGCTGCCCATGAGTGCAGCCTGACAACTGCTGACTGTAACATTTCCATTGTATGGTTTATGCTAAATAGGCATATCTTAATTGCATTAGTCAAAATAATTAGCTAATATATTTTTGCATAATGACTAGGTAAGCAAATATCACTGTAGCTCAGTGGTTCTTGCATGAGTAAATTTGAAAAATTAATAGACTCCCAATTTTCTAATCATCAGCTCGTATTCTGAACTCAAACAATGAAATGCTATCGAACACCCCCGAGCTTGTTAATACGGGTCTACCATCTGAAAAAACGTAGATGCACCTGTGTTTGCTTTAATTAATTAATTATTATTATTTATCTAATTTTTTAATTTTTTAAAAAAAAATTCTATTCTTTTTTTTTCCCCCCACCGTGTCAAAAAAAATAAATAAAAAAATATATAAATAAACCAGAACCTTTATCCTTCGTGCTTAAATAGTCTAAGTGGTTTATGTCTGCTGTGTACACAGTAGGTGGGATCTCATTCAACATTTTATGCTTTGGTGGCAATAATTAAACAAAATGAATAATTATATTACGGCTAATAAAAAAAGATAATTCCTTAATCAAAGCTTTGTGGGAAAAAAATAATAATAAAAAAAAACTGCCCCCTAATCCTTGAATACAAATTTGAATCGCTTAACCTACTAATTATGAATTCGGAAGCCGTTACATTAAAAAGCTCATACGCACCCGCTACACACGTGCGGTTTCGTCAAACTGCTTTTAGTTTTTTATAAATTTGGGCGTGCTTTGAAAATGTATCGGAACAAGATTTTACGAAATGGATAGGTTGCTTAGGGAAAACAAAATTAGAACCCAATATAGAAAGATCCCCCCCATCCCAAAAAAACACTATATAAGAGAGTAAACCTTCCCAAAATTCAGCCAGAATTAAATTTAAATGTTGCCTTCTTCTCAAAGAAATGTGCCGTGCAGTAACTGACCTTAAGCCCGAACTGCTATGGGAGCCCCTTCACGGCCAGCAACGAGGCTTGGGTGACCACTGTTATCATTTTCAATGGAGCTGTTCCACAACAGGTATCCACAAATTTTTTAATAACGGACCTCAGGGTTAATTTTATCAACTAAAATATGACTAAAGCTTAATGACATTTTAGTCAAAGGACTACAACTAAAACAAAATTAAAATTAAGCCCTGCCTAACAGTTACGTATCGTTTTTATGATCGACGAAAATGTCAATAGTCATCATAACTTAACCTTCCTGGCAGTATTCCCGAGTGTGAAATTTCGCTACCGCGAACGGTAACCCCGAGCCACACTCGGGCTGCATACTCACCTCATCCTGCACTCCCTAGATGTCACCCGCAGTGTGATCGCAGAGACTTGCTTCCTGGTAACGCTCCCTGCGAGTCACACGATGAAGGGGGGTGGGACCAGGCAGCAAATTAGCAAACTGTAAAAAAAAAATATCCAACAGCATGACTTGCTCATGAATGGCCACTAGGTGGCACTAACAGATCAGAAACAGACCATACACATTCTAAGACTGGACTTCACTGTATATATGGTTTGAAGATCTCTTATTTGCACGTATTTCAGTGAGCTATTCCTAATTATTACAGGCTTACTATATAAAACAACACGTTTCCTTTAAAAAAAATTGAGACGCTTTTAGACACAAAATTTTTGAAAACATTAGACCACCAGGGAGGTTAAACGGTTATTCAATAAGCTCCAATCTTGCCACCGAATTGCATCAAATGGTGAATTTCCCTGTACGGTGCAATTTCATGGCAGTTCGGCCTTTCAGAAAACTGTTATTTTACCAAATACTGGTGAAACACAGTGTAGTTCGCCCTAGCAATTCGGCGATCTTCAGAGACAGTGAAATTGTCCCATAGAGAAGTAATGGTTAATCTATTCAGAGAACAACGAACTGCATCAAAATGTTGAAGAAATGCCCAGATTTTTGGTGGTTCAGTTCGACAGGTTTAAACAGGCGAATCCCATAAGATACAATGTTAAAAAATATTATCGTTCTTATTAATTTATAATCAACCGTTTATTCTTTGTGAAGGGCATAGATGCTAGAGGTCGAAGGTGGAAATGACGACTGAGCAAGTACCAATGTACTAACCAATGTTGGCTAGGTCAGGGGTGGATAAAGTATGCAGATGGGCACGGAGAAACTGCTGCAGCTGTAAATACTAAAATGGATGCATAGTCAGGGGAGCAATAATGTCCTGAAGGGCAGTAAAAGAGTAAGGTAACCCCGAGGCGCCATCTATGTAATGGTGAGTTGCATTAAGCCTCGATGTGCCAGAGTGCTGGATATTGGGGCCGGGGATGCTCGCTGGAAATTTGGGTTGTAAAGGATGGGGCCCAAAGTGGCATCTGCCATGACATATCGAGGCGTTTGCAGCAGATTTACTTTTATGTATCCAGTTTGGTGGCGTTTGGCGGCGTTCGGCTTTTTTCAGTCAGTTCGGCAGCGTTTGGATGGATCATCGGCGGACGCTCGGTCTGTTCGGCAGTGGTCAGCGGAATGATCGTGCCATTCAGCGGTCTTCCTTGACTCACGTTTTGTGCATTTCAAGGCCCGGAGAACTTGAATCGTCGATTAACACAGAAATTTCGGTGCTCTTTGAATAACCCCTTTAGTTATAGACTGTTAAGGTTTTAGCTGGGTACTACTGCCACGGTGTATACCAGTACTTACTATGACTGGGTTAGCACCGCGGGCAAGCACAGTAAAGAAAAAAACAACTACTAGCCAAGGTCAGAATTACAGAAATACGAGCAAGCCGGGTCAGGAAGGACAAAGGAAAGGTATGGGACCAGGTCTAGTACACAAAATCAGAGCATACAGAGAGTGAAGTCACATAGAGCCAGGTCTACAAAGTGACAAAGAGACATGGGTCAAAGCCTGGGTTAAATAGCTGTGTGTCAGCCGTAACAAATAAGTGTCACGATGCACCAAAGACACTCGTATCTGTGCTCTCGTATTTTCACTCAGACCTGATTTATTGGTTGCCCTTATTTTTTTTGGAGTGTTTTAATAAGGAGAGGTCACTTTAGCTATTTTTCCCTTGAACTTGTGCAGGCAGTCATCCCCCAGATTTCTATCTCACGCAATGTTCCCTAGCAAGAAACCCACATTTCTGCATTCGGCAGACAATCGTACTGGATAGCAACTTTGCCATGCCATCTCTCAAAGCAGTCAACCACCCATCTCGGGGAATCGACCTTTACTACATCCTGCCCTAAAAATAAGTATTCCCCTAGTTTTCCCTCTCTCATACTAGCCTATCCACTCACCTTTAGTTTGCATCAATTTCCATATAATTTAGATACATCCTGAATTTGTCACAATTTTACTGTCCAAATTAGGAATTTATTGGCCCCAATACCATACCATTTTCCTGCACTTTACTCTAGTAATGGGAATAAACGTTGCTTCTAAAAAAAAATAATAATAAAAAAAATGTCTTTCTCAAACGCTTGCTGAAAAAAAATGCACAAAAGAAGGTATGAATCGTGAACGGAGTGAGAAGTGAGTTAAATGTTTTCTTAGCCTTTTATCATTAGATTACCATCTTAAATCCACATCAGGCTGCGATCTCTCTATCTATTTGGCTTCTGTTTGTTTTCAGAGGAACCAGGCTTAATAGAGTATAATAAGGCACTTGTGCTCTCAAAATCACATTTACAATGTGCTTCTATTACATTAAAAATATATTGTTCCTGTGCGAAATTCAAATGTATTTCTTACTTTTTTATTTTATTTTCGGTTTTTGTTAAATATTATAGTCAAGCGTGCGGTGTTAAAATAAATTTAATATCTCCCTAACATACTTGTAGTGGTAATTATGTTTGAAGGTTTTGCTGCTGTTATCGATGGAATACACTGTCACAAAATGGGGGGGGGAGCCAACAAAGACAACTCTTTGCATCATAACCTTCCTTAACCTTATTTTCTTTTACATTTCATTATAAATATAAACAAAGGAATTGGATGGCTACCGACTGCTTCCTTTAACTCCTATAATGTAGAGAATGTACAGGCAGTTGTTGGTTTTCCTTGAAGAGTGCAGACGATGCTGTCCCGCATCCTCCGCCATCCATACTCACCAACCTATCACTCCCATGGCATTATTCTCCTTCTCCCCTGGCTGAAAGACCTGTAGAGTGTCAAACTGGGCCAGTGGAAACCCCAGACTCTGCTGATGTCAGGCTTCTCCCTGCATCACCTCTTCCCATGATAGACTACAGGATTTCTCACGCACAGCCCCCATTCTCTGGAACACTCTACCTCAATCTGTTAGGCTTTCCCCTAATTTCTCTTTCTTCAATTACTCCCTTAAGACATTCCTATTTCGGGAAGCCTACCACCCAACTCATTAATACACCCAACTGCCCCAACCAGTCCATCACTCTTACTTAGCAGTCCATCACTCTCTCCTAGCAGTCCTTTCCTCCTGTTTCTAACCCCAACCTTTCTAGATTGTGTGTTCCTACGGGAATAGGGCCCTCACCTCCTCCTGTACTGGTCTGTCAAATGTTGTTCAATGTATTGTAACCCTGTCTAAACTGTGTCCATTGTACAGTGCTGCGGAATATGCTGGCACTTAATAAATAAAGATTAATAATAATTAATAATAATCATAATCTCAGAAGCTGGAGTGGATTTAACCCCTTCACTACCATTGTCACGTGTACTCAATGTTCGAAAGCTGCTGCAGGAGCCCAAAATTTAGTAAACTCGATCTGGTCATGTTCTGGAGCAAAGCAAAGGAATTTGGTTTACTGCAAATTAAATAAATTTGCAAATGTGCTTCTAGAATGTTCCACAATATTTTCAGCACCTTGGACATGTCATCCAAAGTGCTGGAGCTGTTTGAAAAGCTTGGGGTTCAGCTTTTTCCCCATAGAGAAACACGGATCCCGTCTATCTTACTGTAAGTGTAGTAAACACTTCCTGTCCAGCAAGGGGAGCCCTCTGCCTGTCCAATAAGCTTACTGCCTATAAAATGTATTTTGTAAAGGGTACATAACTTTTTTTTAGCTGTCTGCAATGTGAGGTGGTTTTCCATAATTCCACCAGGTCTTGGCAAATGGTTTTATGGAAAATAACTTTGTAGAGAAGGGGTTAAATGTGTGTGCTCCTTTTAACATCTGTTTCTTCACTTTTATATGCCCTAAAAGTCTGGTTTTAATCGTATGGGGTATTATTGGGAAGTTCATTTTCTATTAACAAAAATGACAAAAATGAATATAAAATACAAAAACAAAAAGGATATAAAAAAATATATTAGTTTTGGCATAATGCCCATAGAGCTAAAGCTATATAAATTTGCCTGAAGAAATCCCTGACATCGGACATTCAGCAGCCAATACGGGGGGAAAAAGACCCCCAGCTGCAGCTGTAACTCAATTTGGCAGTAGATGGCACCATCTCTATACACAACCTCACAGCATCTCTATACACAGCCCCATCAGCATCTCTATACACAGCCTCACAGCATCTCTATACACAGCATCTCTATACACAGCCTCACAGCATCTCTATACACAGCATCTCTATACACAACCCAATCAGCATCTCTAAACACAGCCTCACAGCATCTCTATACACAGCCCAATCAGCATCTCTATACACAAACAGCATCTCTATACACAACCCCATCAGCATCTCTATACACAACCTCACAGCATCTCTATACACAGCCCCATCAGTATCTCTATACACAGCCTCACAGCATCTCTATACACAGCATCTCTATACACAACCTCGCAGCATCTCTATACACAGCCTCACAGCATCTCTATACACAACCCCATCAGCATCTCTATACACAAAAAGCATCTCTGTACACAGCATCTCTATACACAACCTCACAGCATCTCTATACACAGCCCCATCAGCAGCTCTATACACAGCCTCACAGCATCTCTATACACAGCCTCGCAGCATCTCCATACACAGCCTCACAGCATCTCTATACACAACCCCATCAGCATCTCTATACACAACCTCACAGCATCTCTGTGAACCCTCAAATGAACCCCGGGCAGCTAGGGGTTCCCCGGCTATCTGACATCATGACGCTTTGCGTGAGGACGTCAGGCATTGAGGGGGGACCCGGTGGTGGAGCCGCGATCCAAGATGGTGGCCCCCACCGGAGCTAGGCCGCACTTCGACGACGCAAGGCGCCAAAGTGCGACCCGGTGCCTAAGGGGTTAAAGCCAGGCACCGCTTAAAAGGGGAGACTCTCTTTTTTTAAGCGGTGCCTGGCTTTTTTTTGTGGGACCTCCCGTTCAGGAGGGAGAGGGATCCGAACGGATCCCCTACTCCCTTCCAGGCGATCTCCCGGGGGGGTCGCCTGGAAATGACGTCATCGCGCATGGCGCATGGCGCAATGACGTCATTTACGTCGGGAGGAGCTTGACTTCAGCGTCTGAGGTCGCTGAAGTCAGAACGCCACGGGACCCCGGACAGAGAGGTGAGTATCTCCACCGGGGGTCCCGCAAAGCTGATGACGTGTGGGACACGTCCTCCTCAGCATACAGCGGGAGTAACTGAGGACGTGTCCCACACATCGTCAGCAGTGAAGGGGTTAAAAATTTTTTTTTTAAACTTTTTGTCCTAGTTTCCTGTCCCCCAGTGCACTACCCGGCCCCGGACATTGTTTTTAAATGTTTCTATACATCCTAGAAATCCGCCACTTCACGGGCAGGTTATGGGGACCTCCTAGGCACGATATTTGAAGGAATTTTTCGTTTTTATTTTTAACCCTTATTTCATGGAAAACTCACTGTCCCTTTAAAAACGTTTTTTATTTACTTTTTGTCCTTGTTTCCTGTCCCCAGGGCACTACCCGGACCCCCATACACCTTTTATGGCAAATATCTAGCATATATGCCCTCTTGGGCGGCACTCTAAAAATCGAATTTTGAGTCCCATTGACTTGCATTGAGTTCGAATTCGAACTTTTGAAAAGTTTGAGTCCGAATGCGAACCGAACTCGGGGGTGTTCGGCTCATCCCTAATTATAATCATCATTAATATTATTAATAATAATATAATTATTTTTTATTATTATAGTATTTATAATTTTAGGATTTATATCAAAGAAGAACCCAATTTTGACTTTATTTCTAATACACTTCATACACCTCACTTTTACTTTAAGTTCAATCTTTTCTAGTTTTAATAAGTCTATGTACAGTAGACATGTGCATTTGTTTTAGTACTAAAACGATTTAGTCCGAATTTTGGGATAATTTCGTTTTCGTATGACTCAAGAGAAACGAAACTGCTCAGTACAAAAAACGAAAGAAACTAAAATAAAATGCACTACATTTTAGTTTCAGTCCTTTTTGTGATATTACATGGAGTGAAGGAGACCAGCAATGAAGTTCTGAACATCCGAAGTTCTGCACCCTCCACCTGCCAATGCAGTAGGATGTTCTATACAGAGAGGGGCATTAATTAATGCAGGAGGATGTTCTATACATTATACAGAAAGGGGTATTAATACAGGAGGATGTTATATACATTATACAGAGAAAGGTATAAATTGAGGATGTTCTATACAGAGAGGGACATTAATTCAGGAGGGTGTTCTAAATATTATACAGAGAGGGGTATTAATGCAGGTGGATGTTGTATACATTATACAGAGAGGGGCATTAATGCAGGTGGATGTTGTATACATTATACAGAGAGGGGAAATAATATTGTTCTAACCTCTTATATATAAAAATATTATTTACTAGTTTTACTGAAACTCTGAGCGCTGTGATGATGAGCAGCAGTCAGTTACTGTAACAGCTTTGCCTGACACGGGGCAGTATTACAATGTTGGTGCTAACTTAACCAGAGCTGTTGTAAACTGAAAACCTCCATAGGCTATAATGGCTCTGGGAAGTTTACAACAGCTCTGGTTAAGTTAGCACCAACTATGTAATATGGCCCACATTGTGCTGAGAGTGAGAGATACTGTAACAAGCAGCGATCTCAGCCCTCTGAGGAGCCACTATAATAGTAATTGTATCCACTGGTTTTCGGATGAATGAAATTAATTTTCATACTAAAGAACTGAAAACGAATTTCTTTAGCAACTAAATAAATTGCATTTTAGGACTAATCCATTAGTTCAAAACAAAACTTTGTGCTGTGCACATGTCTAATGTACAGTTCGCTATTTTCCTAAAAGAGGTTTATCGCATCGTTTTCCTAATCATTAGCTAAACATGCAGAAATGACATCCGTGTTAGAGGAGATTTAAAACAATACATTTATTCCATATACCGTAGGTATAGAAAAAGGTACAAAAAAAATAATATTTTTTTTTCTTAGGGAAATAATTTCATGAAACAAATCCATCTGCCTCTGCGTCTTACAACTGCTGAGGTCTTATGAAAAGTGAAGTAGCCGAATCATAAAAAAAAAACACAAAAAAAAAAAAAACAATCCCAACCAGATTTATTCACCTAATAACAGACAAAATCATGTTAAAGTTTAGCATACAGGTCAATATGCCTTTCCATTCTTATCTTTTTTATTGCACCAGAGATTCATTCTTTGTGATTTTGTTTGAACGTTCAGCATATTATTATATTTGCAGGTAGTTTGACTTCAGATGGCATATTGTTACACTGCATCCCTGACATATTGAATCACGGGGACGTGCACAGTATAGAACCCAGCGAAATGAATTTGTGTAATGCAATTCGCAATGTCAGAGTGGCTATCACAGAAAATTATATTTTTATAACATCAATATGTTTGCTAAAATGTAATATATATTTATGGTTTAAAAAAAGAAAGAAAAAGCTCCAACAGCCCAGGCAGCTCTCTGATCTCAATATTTCTTCAGCCAGTGTTATGATATATAATGCAATATCAACATTTTTATAGAGTTGATATACCAATTGTAATTTCCCTTTATCTGTTTTTATTCTCTTTTGTATTTTTTGTGTTTGAGCGTAACACGGTGTCGGTTTCTTTATTTTTTTTCTTAAACCTTTTTAAACCGTTTTTCAGGATAATATAAGAATGCGTAATGTAAGGTTATGAATTCCGTACAATAAATAAGTATAATATTGAGTGCTGCGAGATCTGTAATAGGAAAAAGGGCTTTTTCAAAAAAAGTTATTATATTTCGACTGGGATTTGTTTAAAAGTCTGTGGGCTCTATCCCCTAGTGTGAGCTAACCCTAGCGCCAGGTAAATTCAGTCTAGCGCCGGACCAACAGATCAATTTCCGCTCGCTACAAACGGGGAAAAACACTTAGCATGCGGTAATTTGTGATTCGCAGCGCGAGTTTACTGTACTTGGCGCGCTCAGGGCCGGCCCAAGACATTGTGCTGCCTGGATTGAAGGATGAAAAATGCTGCCCCCCCCCAAAAAAAAACACACAGTGTGTATAAGCGTATCACAGTGCTTCACACTGAATTTGACATACTCAGCAGAGCCCAGAATTTGACATACCCAGCACAGCCCAGTGTTTCACATAACCAGCAGCAGAGCATACCCAGCACAGCCCAGTGTTTCACATAACCAGCAGCAGAGCATACCCAGCACAGCCCAGTGTTTCACATAACCAGCAGCAGAGCATACCCAGCACAGCCCAGTGTTTCACATAACCAGCATCAGAGCATACCCAACAGAGCCCAGTGTTTCACATACCCAGCAGAGCATACCCAGTAAGGAGGGGGAGAGAGAGATGGGAGTGCAGGAAGGAGGGGGGAGAGAGAGATGGGAGTGCAGGAAGGAGGGGGAGAGAGAGATGGGAGTGCAGGAAGGAGGGGGGAGAGAGAGATGGGAGTGCAGGAAGGAGGGGGGAGAGAGATGGGAGTGCAGGAAGGAGGGGGGAGAGAGAGATGGGAGTGCAGGAAGGAGGGGGGAGAGAGAGATGGGAGTGCAGGAAGGAGGGGGGAGATGAGCGTGAGAGGAATGGATGGGGGGTGAGAGAGATGGACTTGTACTTACCAGCAGGTTCTGTCTCCCTCCGGCCTCCATGCAGCCCAGCTCCTGTTTCTCTGCCTTCACAGGCGCTGTTCCCCCCATCTGTGAACTTCCGTGTTCACTCACTGTCCAGGCGCTGCCTAGTGGCATCACAGGAGCATTGCATGCCGGGAGGTGTCGTTTTAGACTGGTTTTCTGCAATATTCAGTAATCCAGTCTAGAACTACACCCCCCAGCATGCAATGGTCTGGTGATGCCGCCAGGCGGCACCCAGACAGGGAGTGAGGCCGGATGTTTGGCTCAGAGCGGCGCCACTGCGCTGGACTCCAATAGATGCCAGCGCAGCTTAAAAAAATAGTGCAGGTGCTCAGCGGAAAAAAAATTGCTGCTCCCCCAAAATCTGCCACCTGGAGCAGTTGCTCCGTACCGCTCCATGGTCGGGCCGGCCCTGGCTGCGCCCTATACTTAAAATGAGGAGAGCTAAAGATCACTTGCGCTATTCTAACCAACGAATCATTTGGCACCGACACTAATTTCTACACGTACGCTAAATGCAAAAATTTACCTACTGCTCAACCCTGGTGTTAACTCACGAAAAAGGAAAAACAGTTAAAAAAAAAGTGAAAGGTCGTTGCCCAAAATTAACAGGCAATTGAAAGGAATGCAGCACAGGTCTTAGTGTTTCCCTATCGTGCGCTAATGAATCTTGAACACTGACAACCGCGAACAAGGTGATCTGTTGGTGTGTCATCAGTCGCTACATTTTAGCAACTTGCGCTAGATTTTCATGTAGCGTTGGCGTTTTAGTTCACACCAGGTGATAGGGCCCAGAGACTTTGGACATAGCAAAGTAACGTTTCCTGGATGCTTTTGTAGATTCATCCCAGGCCGATATTCGAAAAAACCCACTGATCCATATATAGGTGGTCTTGTAAAACACCCGAAAAGCTTTTTTTCGGCCAGTATCATACAGATGTGTGCAGTTAATCATGTCTATTATAAAAATCTGATGTTTAATCGAAGATTTAATTTTTCTGCCTGAAAATCCACTTACCATTTGAGACCTTTTTGGAAATCGGCAATCTGATACATTCGGATTCTATCGATAAAGCTGATATTTTCATTAAAAGGTACAACTGGGAGAGGCCAAATCGGTCCAAATTCTTATCGGAATCGAACTACCGGTAAGCCAGTTTTTGAATCTCCCAAACTGAATCATGACTATTTGGAAATGGTCCCTATTTTGACACTTGGACTGAAATACATTGAGGATATTGGCAGCACATTGGCAATGACTTTTGGTTTGATGAGCATCGATGACTTGGAGCAATGATGGTGAACCTTGGCACCCCAGATGCTTCTGAAATACATGCCCCAGCCTTAAGTGTGACTTTGCACCACTGGTCATGTATGGTAGTTCCGAAATAACACAACAATATGTCAACCGGTGCTTGGTGTTTGGCTTGAGTTGTGCACATGTTCAACGTTTCCCATGGTCAACAGTTCAGTTTGACGGTTCGACTTGATGACTGTCCTGAGGAAAGGTCCCAAGCTACCTGAAACCAAGTTGATCTTTTTATTATGAAAACATAAAGGTTAAATTTCAGAATATTATATATATATTGTATTATTCTCAGATTTTAATTTATTTTTATTCTACCCAAATTTATTTAGGAGCACCTGGATTAAAAATAAAGGAGCTCGTTTAAATATTGCACTTTGATAAACCTATAAATCTTGTGCGACTAATGAAGAGAATTCTTTAGATTGCAGCACTATTGGACACTTATCTTACTCCATAAGATTAAATACTCTCTACCTATAATGCATTGCTAGGCTTTTTCTTTTGTACACATTGCTCAAGAACACATTTTCCATTAAATAATAATCACCTTAATTAATTGAATGGTAAGTTTATCTTCATCATCTGGTTACAGTAATTTATCAGAGGTATGTAAATGAGTTCCTCCAATAGTCAGGGTGCTGAGAAAAAAAAAATACAACAAAAAAAGGGGCAGCCGGGGACGCGTCGCTTGCATAAAGTGAGGCGCACATTTAAAAGTGAACGCTAAAGCAAATATCAAAAAATTATATTAGAATAAACAATTACAGGGTTATTCATAGAGATCCGAATTGCTGGAGAAAGGGAACCGAACAGAGAAATTCAGCGTACGGTTACCTTTCTTGGCCATTCGGCTATTCAGAGAGCAGGCAGTTCGCCAAATGTTGGCGAATTGCCTGCACATACGGTGCCTGTTCGTTGCCTGTTCGAGGACAGTGAATCCCCATAGAGAAGCAATGCTTCGGCTATTCAGAGAACTCAAACAGCAGTGAAAAGTTGCCGAAATGCCCTGCCATTCGGTGGTTTAATTCGGCAGGTTTATTCAGGAGAATCCCATAGGCTTCAATGTTAAAAATATTCCCGTTTTAATTCAATATCTAATAAACCGCTGATTATAATATTCTGCAGTAAAAAGTCTCTTTATTTTTAGATTTTTTTAGGATCTTTTAGGCATTTTTCGAGATTTTGTTCGGCAAAATTTATTTTTCTTTTTTTTTAAATCGTTTTTTCTTTTTTCTGTAACAGACATTTTTATTATCATTCATAGGATCTTATATGTAAATTCCAGGCATTTTCATTCAGTAGTTTTTTTGCAAACAGCGTTTCAATTTTGAAACTTTCAAGCGTACTACTTTTTTATTTTTTTCCCCCCATTCGTCAGCTTATCGGCTTTTTCCGGTGGCTGCTCTGCGCTGTGATCGGGGGCTCGTCGGCTTTTTCCGGCATGTTCAGCATGGTTTTGGTGGCGGTTTCTGCAGGTTTTTGGTGAGTGTTCGGTAAATATTCGGCGAGTGTTCGTCGGGTTTGCGGCAGATTTTTCCTGCACTCCGGGGACCCTGTAGTTGTACTTAAATACACCACAGAGTCGGCGAACTACAATCTCCGAATTGTCCCGAAGTGCGGGGAACAAAAGGGCACCGAAATGTCAACGACATTTCGGTGCTCTTAAAATAACCCCTTAAGACATTGCTCTTCAATACCTAGCAGCTTAGATGGCCTAAAAACGTAAATAAAAAAATAAATAAAATAAACTGATTGTATCATGGGTATATATTTTAGTTTTATTATTTAAAATCAAGTAAAATCAATAGAATGTGTCATTAGATTTGGCCACATGTGCAAACACCGTTTTGATGTGCCTGTCGACCTGAACATATTCTTCAATTATTTCAATTAAATTCTAGGAATTTATTCACTAAAGTCCAATATACAAAACAAAATGATTTATTGATTTTAATTAACCGCGATCATGGTCTTATACGAAGAAATCATTGTCCGCTGTGCTTACTGCAATCCACTTTTCAGAGAATAAAATCCCAGTGTCGCGGGGCGACTGGCCGCTTGGTCTTCCCAGATGGATTCAATGCGAACTTCAGATTCGATAGCGTTTCATGTTATCAATGTGCATTGTTCGTTGAATCAGTGCGACAATGACTGAAAAGCGCTCTCTTAAGGAGCAGCATAAAGACTTTTCGATTGGAGCCCTGGTAGGAAATATGTAAGTGATAAAATAAAGATTGATGATCACTCCTGACACAAGTGGCACTTTAAGCAACTTTAACTGTTGATGTATGATGACACAATGTCCCTTCCAATTAATGACATGGATATAAAACACCTGCATTTAGCGGAGCAGCTGCTGATTTTATGGTTAGCTGCACAGATTAAAATGACATTTCAGGGACCACCTACGAGTTTATTTTCTAATATTTTGTTCTGTAGGTTTTTCTTCATTAATATCTTAATGTGTCTAATTATATTCATTAATAACAAGTAGCAATCAGGTATTTGATTTCCAAACTAATGATTCTTTGACGATTTACATCCCTTTTTTAGTTATCGTTGAGCACAAATGTTTAATCAGAGCCTAGAATCATTGTGATGCTCACCTGACCTTCCAGCTCACCTTGGAAACATTTTAGATACCTGTGCTCTTACTATTGACTAGAGATGGGTCGAGTGTTCGATTCGAACATGAGCTCGAATTGAACATCGGCCGTTCGAGTGTTCGGTGAACACCGAACATTATGGGATGTTCGCGGTCTGTTCTACCGCGGACACTCCATAATACAAAATCACTTTGCAAGATGTGTTCACAGTTCTCCTAAATGTACAGGCAGCTGCCGGTACATTCTGGAGACCTGTGGCTGCAGCCCCCTGGCCCCCGTGCCTTTGGCCCTCGTGTTCCTCCGGTCCGTCTGCTCCTCCGTCTGGCCGCGGCTCCTCTGCCCCACGCCTCGTCTTCATGCTGAGCCTTGATTGGGCAAAGTCCTGCGCCTGACCTGGACTTTGCCCAATCAGGGCTCTAATTCAATATTGAGCCCTGATTGGGCAAAGTCCAGGTAAGGTGCAGGACTTTGACCAATCAGAGCTCAGTATTGAATTAGAGACATGATTGGGCAAAGTCCAGGTCAGGTGCAGGACTTTGCCCAATCAAGGCTCAGCATGAAGACGAGGCGTGGGGCAGAGGAGCCACGGCTGGACAGAGGAGCAGACAGACCAAAGGAACAGGAGGCCGGGACAGCAGCAGGACAGCAGAGGTGAGGTAAGGGGCCGGGGGGCTGCAGCCACAGGTCTCCTAAATGTACCGGCAGCTGTCGGTTCGACCCCCATTGATTTGCATTGTGTTCGAGTTCGTATTCGAACATTTCGGCTGTTCGAATGTTCGAATACAAACCGAACACAAGGGTGTTTGGCCCATTACTACTATTGACACTTAAAGGCTTATTCAAAGAGCGCCAAACTTGCCACCGAAGGCACCAAATGGTGAATTTCCCCATACGGTGCAATTTCGTGGCAGTTTGTCTATTCAGAATGCTGTCAATTTGCCAAATATTGGCGAACTGCAGCAAAATACGGTGCAGCTCGCCACAATTCAGCGATATTCAGTGGTGTAATTCGGCAGCTCCAGAATTGTCCCATAGAGAACTAATGATTCACCTAATCACAGAACTCCGAATTGCACCAAAATTTGCGGTGAAATTACTTGATTTCGGTGATTTAAATTTGACAGTTTTAAACAGGCAAATTCAATAGGTTTTAACCCCTTCCTGCCAACTGCTGACGTACCTTGAACTTCCGACCAGGAAGTCTCCCATAGACCCGCGGACGTACATGGTACGTCAGGGTCCCCTAACCTCCCACCCTCCCGATACTCACCTTCCTTGCTGGGCTTCTGTGGACGTGTGGCAGGCTAGAAGCCTGCCCCGCCTTTTTAGAGTGACCAGCCGGCGTGATGACATCATCACGGCGCGTGATGACATCATCGACAGGCGCCACCCGGCACCTGCTGTAAAAATTAAGAAGGGGAGGGGGGTTCCTGTCTCCCCAACAGTTTAAGTTATAAAAAAAACAATTGCACCACTGGAAAGGGGAGAGTCTCCCCTTTGCAACAGTTTATAGCATTAACCCCTTTGTGTCACGGATCCCCTTGATAACCAAAAGTGTGGTCCCTTTACGCAGACCGCTCTCTACCCTTCCGATCCTTGAATGGTCGGTGATACTAAACAGACAAATAACCAGACAGTATATGAATAAGGGGTAACACCAGACAGAGGTATGGAATAGGGTATAGTCACGACTCTTTCTGACTGCTAAGATATAAATCTCTTTATGCAACTCTCTTTCTACTCTTCCGATCCTTGAGTGGTCGGCAAAGCTATAAAGGCAACGAAACAGGTAACAGACAAAGAAAGGGAAATACCAGACAGGGGTACAGACTAGATCACAAGTCCTCCCTAGGACTTTAGTAATAGCAGAGGTAGTCTGATGTGTGCTTAGGATGCCACACAGACTGACCTCGGTACCAACGTTAAGGGCAGAACCTAGAACAGAGTATATGCAAACGCCAGGAGTCATACACAAGGAGATTCGTTTGCCAATGCCAGGGGTCGGTACACAGGAGGGTTCGTTTGCCAATGCCAGGGGTCGGTACACAGGAGGGTTCGTTTGCCAATGCCAGGGGTCGGTACACAGGAGGGTTCGTTTGCCAATGCCAGGGGTCGGTACACAGGAGGGTTCGTTTGCCAATGCCAGGGGTCGGTACACAGGAGGGTTCGTTTGCCAATGCCAGGGGTCGGTACACAGGAGGGTTCGTTTGCCAATGCCAGGGGTCAATACACAAGAGGATACGTTCAGGAAAATAACACAAGAGCTCTGCGGGATGTGAATACCACGTCAGGGCACCGGTGTATGGGAGAGACTGGGATTTAAACCCGGCGGGTCCGCGTCACAGCGCCAGGCCCCGCCCCTCGGCGTCCCACGTGAGCGGGCCCGGAAGCGCTTACATTCGGCGCCTGGCCAGCGAGCAGCGAGGAAGCTGCTGCCAGGCGCCCCATCCCCTGGGTCCCCGTGACAGAACCCCCCCCTCCAGGGGCGGCCACTGGACGACCCCCAGGGGCACGGGGGTGTGCCAAATAGAAGGCCTTCACTAGCCTAGGAGCATGGACTTCCGCAGCCGGTACCCAAGAACGATCCTCTGGACCGTACCCCACCCAATCGACCAAATACTGCAAGGACCCCCTAGACAGCCTGGCACCCAGAATGGCCTTAACTTCGAATTCCTCCTCGCCCTCCACAGAGACAGGAGGCGGTGGAGCATGGACTTTGGTGTACCGGTTACATAACAACGGCTTCAAAAGGTTTACATGGAACACATTGTGTATTTTAAAATGGGGGGGTAACGCCAAAGCATAGGAGACAGGGTTGAGTCGCCGTAGAATCTTATAGGGGCCGATATACCTAGGAGCCAACTTCATGGAAGGCACTAAGAGCTTGATATTACGTGAAGACAGCCAAACCCTGTCCCCAACTTGATACACGGGTGCCTGCCTCCTGTGCCTGTCGGCCTTGGTTTTCTGAATGGCACTACTCTCCTCCAGTGCCCGTCTCACTCTTCCCCAAGTCTCCTTCAATGATGCCAGTTGTTTATCTAAAGCAGGAATCGTGGTATCAGGAAACGTGGCGGGGAGCACGGGAGGATCAAAGCCATAAACAGTGAAGAAAGGAGAATGACCTGAGGATTCACTCACTGCGCTGTTAATAGCATATTCTGCCCACGGTAGCAGATCTGACCAGTTATCTTGCTGTTCTGAGATGAAGCACCTGAGATATTTCTCTACGTTTTGGTTTGCTCGTTCTGCTGCTCCATTGGTCTGGGGGTGATAAGCCGAAGAGAAAGAGAGGTCTATCCCCACGTTCTTACAAAACCCTCTCCAGAATCCGGAGATGAATTGGGTCCCCCTATCAGAGACTATCTCCTGAGGGACACCGTGAATGCGGACCACATTGGTAATGAATATGGGCACCAGTTCAGCTGCCGAAGGTAGTTTCTGAAGAGGAACATAGTGACCCATCTTGGAAAATCGATCTATGATCGTAAGTATCACTGTATTCCCTCTTGACTCAGGTAGCTCTACTATAAAATCCATGGCTACATGTGACCAGGGTCGTTCGGGGATCGGCAAAGGCTGGAGTAAGCCAATGGGTGCTGTTTTGGGACTTTTCTGCCTTGTGCACACTTCGCACACAGCAATGTAATCTTTGACATCTCGGCGCAACGTGGGCCACCAGAGGAGTTTACTGATACTAGACACAGTCTTGGTGATACCCATATGCCCGGAAGTTTTATTGTCATGATATATGTTGAGTACCTCTTCTCTTTCGTTCTCAGGTACAAAGAGTCTCGCGGGAGGTTTTCCCCCAGGAGCTGCACCCTGGACGGTCTGCAACCTTTTCATTAGAGGAGACGAAACACTAATCGTGGTAGCGGCTATAATCCTCTCCTGGGGTACAATGGGATGTTGATCTTGGATATTATGTTCATAGGACTCATATTGTCTCGACAATGCGTCTGCTTTAATGTTTCTGGACCCAGGTCTATAGGTAAGCACGTAATTAAAACTTGAAAGAAACAATGACCATCTCGCTTGTCTGGAGTTTAAACGTTTGGCATCTCCAATGTACGTGAGATTCTTATGGTCGGTTATGATAACAATGGGGTCCTTAGACCCTTCTAATAAGTATCTCCATTCGGCCAAGGCCGCGATGACTGCTAACAATTCTCTATTTCCAATGTCATAGTTCTTCTCTGCGGGGACAACTTTCGAGAATAGAAGCCGCATGGATGCAAGGGTTTGTCAGGAGCCTCCCTTTGGGACAAGACTGCACCAAGGCCTAGTTCGGAGGCGTCAACTTCTAATTGGAAAGGCAGAGCCGGATCTGGATGCCGGAGAACAGGAGCAGTAGTAAAGGCTTGCTTTAGTGCCTCAAAGGCTTGGGTGGCTTGAGGTGTCCATTTCTGATTTCCCACCCCTTTCTTTGTCATAGCCGTGAGAGGGGCCACCAAGGCCGAAAAATCTTTAATGAACCTTCTGTAATAGTTCGTAAACCCCAGAAACCTCTGAATGGCTTTAAGTCCTTGGGGTAAAGGCCAGTCGAGAATAGCTGAGAGCTTCTTGGGATCCATTTGAAACCCCCCAGGAGTTATAATATAACCAAGGAATTGCACGGTTACTATGTCGAATAGACATTTTTCTAGCTTACAGTACAATCCAGCCTTCAATAGTTTTTTCAACACTTGTTTTACGTGGACATGATGAGTGTCCACATCAGGAGAGTATATCAGGATATCATCCAGATATACTATGACGAATTCTTGCAGGAATTCCCTTAGAGTGTCATTTATCAGGTCCTGAAAGACGGCTGGCGCATTACATAACCCAAAAGGCATCACCAGGTATTCGTAATGCCCGCTACGTGTATTAAAAGCCGTTTTCCATTCGTCTCCCTTTTTAACCCTGACCAGGTTGTACGCTCCGCGTAAATCAAGCTTGGTATAGACACGAGCCCCTTTTAATCGGTCAAACAATTCTGTTATGAGAGGTATAGGATATGCATTTCTTATAGTGATCCTATTTAAACCCCTATAGTCGATGCAAGGTCGCAGATCTCCCTCTTTCTTGGAGACAAAAAAGAAACCTGCTCCTGCTGGAGAGGAGGACCGTCTGATGAATCCTCGTTCCAGATTCTCCCTTATATACTCCTCCATAATGTCGTTCTCCCTTTGTGACAAAGGGTATACGTGACCCCTAGGAGGCATCGTACCGGGGAGCAAGTCAATAGCACAGTCGTATGGACGATGTGGTGGTAGAACCTCAGTCCTGGCTTTAGAGAACACCTCCTTTAATGCCCGGTAACATTCAGGGACCTCTGTGGACAAAGGAGGGGCTGTGGCAATATTGAGGCTACCAATCACATTAACTGTGCCTAGGCACTTAGACTGACAACTCTGACCCCAACATTTTATGTCTCTCTGGACCCAATCGACTACTGGGTTGTGCTCTGTTAGCCATGGAAACCCAAGGACGACAGGACATGAGGGTGATTCAATGATTTGAAATCTTATTGTCTCCTGGTGCAAAACTCCTGTTTTCATACATACAGCGACTGTATCGTGAGTGATATGAGGACATGCCAGGGGGTTACCATCTATGGCCTCCACCCTTAGAGGCCTTTCCCTGAGAACCAGTGGTATAAGGTTTTTGGCAGCAAAATTCTTATCTATAAAATTGCCTGAGGCCCCAGAGTCCAAAAACGCCTCAGTCTTGAGGTGAACCCCCTCCCAGGTTAGGGAGACCGGTAACAGAATCCTGGATTTGTTTTTTTCATTATCCACAAGGGAGGCACACAAAGAACCGACAACCTGGGTGTCTCCTGTTCTGAATCCCACTCTGCTATGTTCAACCCTGCCAACCCTGGGTCTCTGAGGACATTGAAGGCGGAAGTGATCTGCCCCTGCACAATAAAAGCAGAGCCCCTTTTCTTTTCTGTGAGCTTTTTCTGCTTCTGAAATACCTGTCCTCCCTATTTGCATGGGTTCAACGACTGGTACATCTGTTTTCACATTCTCCGAACTGCCTGAAGTACTGGGGTGTCTGGGTAACGAGGGTAAAGGAGGCAAGACCCTTCTGGGTCTATCTCTGGTGTGTCTCCTTTCCCTGATTTGATCGTCCATGGCTATACAGAAATCTATCAGGTGGTCCAGACTTTCTGGTAATTTTAAAGGAGCCAGTTCAAACATAAAAGCCTCGTTCAAGCCTTCGGTAAAGGCTAAGGTTAAAACGTCGTTCGGCCAAAGGACTTCAGAAACCAAAGTTTTAAACTCAATAGCATAATCGGCAACCCTCTTATTACCTTGTTTGATATGAAACAAGGACCTACCCGCATTGGTAGCCCTTCTAGAGGGATCAAAGGTACGTCTTAATTCAGAGGTAAAACCCTCATAGTCATAAATGATGGGTTTCTTATTTTCCCACAACGGCGTAGCCCACAACAAAGCTTTTTCTGTTAAATGATTAATCAGATATCCTACTTTGGCTTTATCAGACATACAAGAACCTGGATTGTTCTCAAACAGAATCTCGAGTTGAGTCAAAAACCCCCGACATAGGCTTGGTGTACCATCATAGCGTAGGGGTGCCTTCATACTAAGCCTATGTCCTTCAGGGGAGACCGGACTGACCCTAGGTAACACTGGTCTGGAGGGTTTGTGGTACCTGTATTGGACCGATTTAGCAGGGTTTGCAGAGCGAGAGAAATCTGGTCCATCCTATGGTCCTGTTCCTCTTGTCTGGCTGCGATACGTGCCAGCTGGTTAGAGAGGTCTGCGGGATCCATTGGCCCTGACGTAATGTCACGGATCCCCTGATAACCAAAAGTGTGGTCCCTTTACGCAGACCGCTCTCTACCCTTCCGATCCTTGAATGGTCGGTGATACTAACAGACAAATAACCAGACAGTATATGAATAAGGGGTAACACCAGACAGAGGTATGGAATAGGGTATAGTCACGACTCTTTCTGACTGCTAAGATATAAATCTCTTTATGCAACTCTCTTTCTACTCTTCCGATCCTTGAGTGGTCGGCAAAGCTATAAAGGCAACGAAACAGGTAACAAACAAAGAAAGGGAAATACCAGACAGGGGTACAGACTAGATCACAAGTCCTCCCTAGGACTTTAGTAATAGCAGAGGTAGTCTGATGTGTGCTTAGGATGCCACACAGACTGACCTCGGTACCAACGTTAAGGGCAGAACCTAGAACAGAGTATATGCAAACGCCAGGAGTCATACACAAGGAGATTCGTTTGCCAATGCCAGGGGTCGGTACACAGGAGGGTTCGTTTGCCAATGCCAGGGGTCGGTACACAGGAGGGTTCGTTTGCCAATGCCAGGGGTCGGTACACAGGAGGGTTCGTTTGCCAATGCCAGGGGTCGGTACACAGGAGGGTTCGTTTGCCAATGCCAGGGGTCGGTACACAGGAGGGTTCGTTTGCCAATGCCAGGGGTCGGTACACAGGAGGGTTCGTTTGCCAATGCCAGGGGTCAATACACAAGAGGATACGTTCAGGAAAATAACACAAGAGCTCTGCGGGATGTGAATACCACGTCAGGGCACCGGTGTATGGGAGAGACTGGGATTTAAACCCGGCGGGTCCGCGTCACAGCGCCAGGCCCCGCCCCTCGGCGTCCCACGTGAGCGGGCCCGGAAGCGCTTACATTCGGCGCCTGGCCAGCGAGCAGCGAGGAAGCTGCTGCCAGGCGCCCCATCCCCTGGGTCCCCGTGACACTTTGTTGCCGGATCGCGATTCAAACCCAGAGGTGGCTGACAGCTTGGATTTCACCGCAAATTTTGGTGCAATTCGGAGTTCTGTGATTAGGTGAATCTTGGATGTCAGCCAAGCCTCCGGGTCACCCCCCCACCCACTCACATCCTCACCATATATGTGAGGATGTCAGTGGGCTAGTTAACCCCCTAGCTGCCAAGTGGAGATAGGGGGATCATTTGTATCCCAGTATCTCCCGATCCATGGCAGCTTGAGGGTCATGTTTGATATCATTGGAAAGGCCTGATCATGGCCTTAACAATGATATCAAACATGACCAGGTTTGTTGTATAAAATAAATAAATAATGAATTAATTAAATAATAAAATAAAAAATTAATTGGTTGTTTTTATAAAAAGAAATTGTCTGGGGGGTTTAATTAAATAGGACTGAAGCTGGCATCTAAAAATTATGAGCATAAAACAGTCGGAATGAGCTCAGCGCACAGAGGTGAACTGGCTCAGCAGTGAAGGGGTTAAAAGCAAAAACATGTAAAAATTGGGTATTTCTAATATCAGGACAAAATTTCAAAACTATTTAGCTAAGGTATTTTTTGGCGGTTGTAGATTTTGTGGATTCAATTTTGAAAAAAAAATTGGTTTTTCCATTTTTTCAACATATTTCATATTTATTTTATAGTAAGTTATACGATATGATGGAAATAATGGTATTTTTTGAAAGTCCATTTAATGGCGGGAAAAACGGTATATAATATGTGTGGGTTGCATAAACGAGTAAGAGGGAAATTTGACCTAAACACAAACAGCGCAGAGCTGTAAAAACAGCAGCGGGCACTAAAGGACGGATTTTCGTAAAACCGCCTGGTCACTATGGGGTTAATGCAATAAATGTAACATCTTTTGTAAGTATTTTTTAAAGACCATTTATTATTTTTACTTTTTACAAAAACCTTTTTTTTTTTTTTTAAAAGATATTTTTATTATTTATCAAAGGACTTTATTTTCTTTTCAAAAATCTGTTAATTGTAATTTTTAAAATATACAAAGGAATAGACAAGAACGAATAAGTCCAAGTGAACAACAATGTCAGGTTGATACAGCATAAAATAAGAATATATTGAAGAAAGTGAAAAGGAACAAAGACTAACGGCACCTAATTGACATAACGGAGTGCCCGAAATATGGCATGGAAGAACTGAACCAATCGGGTAGTAAAAGTCACATAACATAACAGATCTCATACTGTAACATGGTAAAAAGGGGACAAGTTAAAAAACAAACCAGAATCTGAGAATTAGGGAGCGGACCATGAGAGAGGGAACCAGTAGGAGGGGTCTAGGAGTGGTACATGGACCAGATTGCAATGCGGCTGGCCAGAGGCATCAGGTAGCTCAAGTTGTGGGGGTGCGTTGGGAAGAGAGCCATGGTTCCCAGATTTGGTGGCATTTAGGGACAGAATCGTGGAGCTGAGTGGTTAAAAATTCTATTTTATAAATATACCACACTTTGGTGACAATCATCTGGAGGGCAGGCAGAGAAGATTTCCATAAGCAAGCTATGCATAGCCTAGTAGCCGTACAGACTCTGTGGACCAGGTGAAGAAAGTGGAGTGGGACTGGAGGCCATATTGCCCACAGGATCTATTGAGAAGAGCTAGCACAGGGTCAGGGGAAATATGGACACCGAGCATATGCGATAAAAAGTTTAACACTTCGTCCCACAGTGCTCATGCCTTTACACAGTCCCACCACATAATAATTAGCGTTTAACGTACACCAAAGTGGACATTGGCCTGAGGACCCAGGATAGATTCGGCGAAGTCGGTCTGGATCTAAATACTAGCGGGTCAGGATTTTAAAGCAGTTTTCGTGAATGAGAATGCAAGTTGTCACCTTCAGAGAGGCTTCCCAAATGGAGTCCCACTCATCCGGTGCAATAGGACGTCCCACATCCCTCTCCCACAAGGATTGATAAGGGCAGGAGACAGTACAGGAGGGGTGACCTAATAGGACATAAATGTAGGCTATGGCATCCTCGGTGGAGGAACTTCTGCGAATTAAGCGTTCGAGCTCGCAAATGGCGTTAGAGCTCGCAAAGGGGGGCTCGACAATAAAAGAGGAGATAAAGTGTTTCAGCTGCATAAAACAGAAACCTTCCCTCGGAGGTATGTGGTGAGATTCGACAAAATGTCTCCATGTCGGAAAATGACCGTTAACGCGAAGCATACCAACAGTATAATATCATCGGAAAGGGCCTTTTTTTCTATCATTTAGGCACATTTTTATTACATCAATATTGATTTATTTATTATTTATTTATAAAGTATTTTACCCGGAAGGATACAGTGAGATTTCTCTCATTTTCAACCTTCTATTAGGAGAGCAGGAGACTTCCTGACTTCCTATTGGCTATCTTTTAAAAATTTTAGGCCCCTATTACATTCTTCGCACAATTTTGTTTGTGCAGCGCAAATTTTTTTACGCGCATCGTCCGGCGTTATCGCGTGAAAATTAACGGAGTATTCCGATCCGAACGCATTTTCTCATCCGTCCGAAAATAACGTTCGTAAAAACGACGTGCAAAACGAAGAGTAATACGCGCGCAGTAACGTTGCGCACGTAAATCTGTGTGCGGACTGTTTTTTTCGCAGGATTCAGCCAATCAGGATTAAGAACCTTAATTGACATCAATTTACCTTAACTGACTCAATTAAGTTTTTGCGCCTGTCAAAGTAAATCTGAGTATACATGCTGCAGCAATAAAAAAAATATGCACGAATTCACAATTTTATTGTTTGGGTATGTGTAGAATGTGTAACTATACTGAGCTGTATTTTTTTTTCGTGCTGGTGTTTTTCGTTTCGGCCAGAACGTTCCGATTTGCAGTTACCACCAGCTTTGCAAAGACGTTAAAATTATGCGCTCAAACGTCGTTCGTAAAAAGATGCGCATTGATTATAATACCATCCGCGTGCAGCGCATGAACGAATGTGCACAGTTCATCATGCTCGCGCAGGTCCATCTGTGTTAAACGATAACGCGCATCGTTTGCGGGAACATTGTAATACGACGTTCCGTGCAAAGGGTTTTGCCACTCGCGCAAATGCCCATTTGCACGCGCAAAACCAAATGCGCGAGGAATGTAATAGGGGCCTTAGTTCGGTGGAATTCAGCTCTTTTCACCAACGTCCGATAACTGTTTCGGGGACTCAATTCTTGGCGTAATACGGTAAACATACGGCGAATAGTGAATGCACAGTTTTTTTTTTGCTGAAATGGAATCGCCGAATTAAGCTGAAGTGCTCCGAAATTAAAAGCACCGATATTGAACTCAAATTCAGTGCTACGAGAATAACCCTCTTAATCGACGCACGGGAAATCGACTCGAACTACTGTTCAGTGAATAAATCCGGAAGAATAACCGGAGTCATATAGAATGTTCAATAACATCTGGAGACATCTGGGCTTAACTCCTGTAGAGTTACCCGTCCGTACATTTATAGGCGCAGACATGTTTCAGGAGGTATCACATTTCCCATAACACGGCCCTTTGGTCCGTCTTGCTCCTTGTTATGTCAGGATTAATATAAATTCCGGGGGAATCATTTAATATAAATGTGACAATGGAAACCTCCAGCTGCTGCAATTACCTGCTATCCACTTAGCACCTGCAATGTAATTCTGATAGAATCTTAAAGGAACCGCGGGGAATAATTATTCAACGTGATTTATTAACAGCTTAAGTAAATTATGCTTTAAAACCCGCTTTAGAGTTAGACATTTAGGCATATTTTTAGAAGAATAAAAAAGAAAGAATTGAGTTCATATGTGAAAGTCTACGACGCGTTTCACGTTCTCTGCAGACAGATCGCTATTTCTTAACGTCGGTATTAAATAGTAAAATAAATTAATTTCTAGTTATTTTTGGTCATCTGGTATTTCTCTTGTTCTTCCTCAGTCGTCTGTCCGTCAGTCTGTATGTAGCCATGTAGCCATAGAGGACTTTTTGAACTCGGCATCTGACAGAGTGCAGTCAGAGAGCCGATAGGTTATGGTGATATTCAAGCTATACACTTGGAGTGTGTCACAGATATCTGATGTACTTCTACTAAACAGACAATAATTCCCAGCATGCACTGTAAATCTCTCTATTTAATGTATGGTTCTTTAACAAAGCGCAAATAGGAGAAAAAAAAATATTAACTCTTTCCCAACGGAAAGACGCAGCCGCCCCATTGGGGAATAGGCGTGACCCCGCTCCTCCTGTACTATGTATGTTTGTTTGTACTTCCAGCCAGGTCATCATTGCAGCATGTTCCGTGTCTTTGTTTTTTGATCCCAAGGTGTATTTTGTTTCTGGGAGGGCATTAAATAAAAGCCCACCAGTCTACCTCATGACTGAAAAGCAGCGTGAGCAGTGATGGTTTGCTACACAGCAGCCTGTGGTTACATTGTTTGGATAGGACTCACCTTCACTAGAGGTGCCTTGACGTTGGCAAATGAGCTTACACTCTTAATGGCCATTAAAAGAAACCAAAGCCTCTAATTGTGTTTTGTTTCACACGGTGTAATAGGAATAAGCACAGATGACATTTTTTTTTCTTGTAATGAGATTATTAGCAATGCAGCATCCACAATAAATACCAATAGAATTTAAAATTTATATCTGTATGTCTTGCATAATGCCTATGAATGGAAATTACAGAAACACCTTTTATCTGTACTGAACAGGGATTTTCAGTCATTATAACCCCCTAAATACTATCCATGTAAAGAAGTGAGGGACCCCAGAGCTCTCCCTTAGTATTCTGCCAAATCCCTGGCAACTGCAATGCAGTAGTAATCTATTTGTACATTTTGTTACAGTGAGGGTTAGGTCTAATATTTGCAACTTGTTTAATGTCTCTCCAGGGTGCTTGGAGAGACATAAAACAAAGGATTTTGTTTTTCCACAGCGGACACACTAATCCTGGTTTAACCCCTTAACGCTGAAGGACGTACCATTACGTCCTGCATTAGGCAGGCTTTAATGCCGCAGGACGTAACAGTACGTCCATGGCATCTGCAGCCCCCCTCCGGCCTATACTCACCTCCTCCGGCAGCTCCCTCACTGATCTGACTTCCGCGGAGTCAGATCGGCGGTTTTGACTCCTCTTGACGCACTGGGGTCATTGCACCGGGCGTGATGACATCAGTTTCAGGCCCCCCCCCCCCGCCGGAGCAGGGGCAGCACCTGAAGGAGGGGGGTTACTTTGGATCCCTCTATCTCTCCATCGCTGGGGGCTAGCAGCTAATGCCAGGCACCCCTGAAAAGGTCACTGCCTGGCCTTTCCAGGGATGTATGCGATTAACCCCTTGCTGGTAAGGCCATGAACCAGCACCAATCGGTGCAGATCACAGCCTTTTTCCGGTGGGCCCTGCCATCTTGGATGGCAGCCCCACCTCCAGGACTCCCCACGTCCACTGACATCATAGGGCATGGTACGATGATGTCAGTTAATCAGGGAAACCCCTTTATCTCCTGATCGGCAGCTAGGGGTCATGTAGGGTATCATTTGAAAGGCCTGATCATGGCCTTTCGATTGATATCAAACATGACCATGTTACAAATGAAATTAAAGTGTAAACAAATAAAAATAATAAAAGAAATTAATAAAAAATTTAAATGTGCTTATTTTTTTTTTTAATGCAGCACTATTGTTCACATTTCATTTATAATGTGAACAATGATGATTCATTAATGATTTTTTTTGGGGTGGTTTAGCTAAAATCACGTAATTTCTCCCAAAAGAAAAAAAAATGTGTTCCCCGCTCAATTTTTTTTAACAAGTCTACCCCATAGAATATAACTGCAAAGGCTCAGGTAATAAAATGCGAAAAAATATACTTTACACACTGAAATTTTATTGAAAATTCATATTTTTAAAAAACTTTTGTTATAGCATTCTGGCAGGACATGACGTATACATATAATAATGATATATTATTAATTTGCCGAGTCTGCCAGAAAGAACGATATATAATTTGTCTGGGTGGTGTAATATGTGACTTAAAACCGCGTTTAAAAACGGTCAAAATGAGCTCAGCAAACTTCTACTTCCCAAACTGCACTGAAGTTGTAAAATTGCTCCCGTCCTTAAGGGGTTAAAAAGGTGTGAATATTGTCTTTTGATATGTTAATGAGTGCTTTTCAATGTATTAAAATGAAAAATTGAGATAACTCAATTTTGGTTGTGAAGAGGATAAGTCCCATCTTTGCATCCAATCTTTAAAATAATTCTTATGGTAATATCTATTTTCAACAAAAAGTGTTTGGCAGTGAAGAGGTTAAAATCCGACTTAGGAAGAAAGCAGCCAGTGACTGCAAGAACCTATCATGTATTGCTGAATAAGTGATCGACCTTCCAGTCATCTCTACTGCTGTGTTCCATGGCTCGGACCGGACATTCATTGTGCATTTACTCCCTCTTTTGGAGTTAAACCATCCTACCACAGGGTACCCAAGTCAAAATGACACGCAATACTGAAATTGGGCATGTCATTTTATTATTAGTAGAGATGTGCATTCGTTTTGGAAAAATTCTGAATTTGGAACGAAATTTGATAATTCGTATTCCGGAAGTACTTCCGTATAATGAATCGATACGATACGAATTCGAAACGAAACGGTATCTAATGAATTTATTTCGTTTTACACTGTGTCATCATCATAAAAGAAAAATTTGAATAACTGATATCAACTATCGAATTTGAAATGAACTATCAAATTGATATCAACTATCAAATTGATCTTAACTAAAAATGCAAGTAATAGTCAGCAAAGGACTTTATGAAACAAATGAATTTTGTTTCACTGTTTAATTTGACTCAAATACTAAATCTGTGACACAGCTTAAAATTTAACCCTAGCTTTTCCTTTAACAGCAAAATTTGACTAATTGGGGCTTTATTTACAGGGTAATTCAAAGAGATTCGAAAAGTCACCGCACATTCGGTGACTTTTCGTTCTCTTCAATTCGGTTCCTTTTGCCGATCCCAGTTCGGCGACCCTGCGGTGTATTCAGCAAGCACCACAGGGTCCCCGAATTGTAGGGAAAAGCTGCCGCAAACCCGACGAAAACTAACCGCAAAACCCACCGAATGCACGCCGAAAACCCCCAAAAACAATTGGATTGACTCGTCGAAAAACCCGAGCAGGAGCAGAACACACACAGCGAAGCAGCAGACACCGCAGACGAGGCAGTGAATAAATTAGCAAAACAGTTTGTATGAATGATCGAAAAGTGAAACGCTGTTTGCAAAGAAACTACTGAGCGAAAATGTCTGAAATTTACATATAAGATCCAGGGAATGATAATAAAGAGGGCTGTTACAGAAAAAAGAAGAAAACTTAAAAAAAAAAAATCGGACTTTTAAAAAAAAATAAAAAAATTCAGAAAAATGCTTAAAATATACTAAAAACATCTATAAATGAAGAGACTCTTTACTGCAGAATTTTATAATGAACAGTTTATTAGATATTGAATTAAAACGGGAATATTTTTAACATTGAAGCCTATGGGATTCTCCTGAATAAATTTGCCGAATTAAACCACCGAATGGCAGGGCATTTCGGGAACCTTTCACTGCTGGTTTTCATTCTCTGAATAGCCGAAGCAGTGCATTTTCATGGGGATTTCACTGCCCTCTTACAGGCACCGAACAGGCACCGTATGTTCAGGCAATTCGCCAGGATTTGGCGAATTGCCTGCTCTCTGGATAGCCGAATGGCCAGGAAAGGTAACCGAACCCTGATTTTCAGTGTTCGGTTACCTTTCTCAAGCAATTCGGATCTCTTTGAATAACCCTGTTAGTGATCCAAAATTCAAATTGATATCAACTATCAAATTGATATATAAAATTAAAAATTTCAAATCGATCTAAAACGAAACGAAACAAAATACGAAACGAAATTCCGGAAAACGAAATGATTTAAAAATGTAACGAAACAAAATGAATTTTTCAGCCATGCACATCCCTAATTATTAGAATAACCATTTCATATATTTTTTGTGCTCAACATATGATGGGATTAAAGCGGTGTATATCTTAACTAAAACAAATAAAAACTGCTTTATTTACAAGAGGCTTAGATTTCAGTTGGAGGATAAAACCTGCTCCGTGATGAGTCCATTCTTACGGTCCCCTTTTTCTCGTCGCTTCCCGTCTTCTCTCTGTATTATACTCTTTATGGTGTTTGTGTTCAACTGGAAATTGAGATTTATTGGATTTGTCTCCTGCATTATAATCTTAATAAAGAGCAGAATAAATAATACAAGAAAAAAAAGGTACAGTAAGAAGAAGAATAAAATTCGATGCAATTATTGCCTCTTCCCCCAAATTCTGGAAGCCTGCCGAGTATTGTGCTGTAATTCATTGTGACTAGGAATGATGCATGAGAGTCATCTCCCTTGGTAAAATAGGCTCAGTCTCAGATGTATGTGCGTATAACCTAGTTTTTTTTTTTTTTGTTTTTTTTTTATTCTGCGAGCTTAGTCCTGAGAGATTAAGGACATCTGCTGTATGCTACACAGACAAAACATGCTGGCATTCTATTATGAGTACGTGGGAACACATTTTCATAAAGGTAAAGACCCACAGATATTAATTAACAAAGATGCTAGCAGAAACAATATTTTTCAAATTTTTATTTTTTATTAAAAAAAAATTTTCCCGTCCCCTTTTACCAAGTCAATCAAAACTCTAGGTTGACTCTTTTGTTCTGGAGAATTACGATTCAATTTTTAAAGCAAAGGTAACATTTGTGAAGTTAGCGGTTTTTGGCTGCCGTTATCGGTTCATAAACACAAAGATGATTTGGAAAAACCCAGTCCCTAAATTATTTAAAATTGCAACTAAACAGAATTTCTGGGCTTCGTACCAAAAAAAAACGAAAAAAAAACCAACCGAACCCGTAAGGCGTATTTCATGATGCAAACGAAAAAAAATCTGTTTTGTTTTATAATCACAATTAAATTATTTAGTTAACAGAAATATTGGATTAATGTTTCATGCTTTCCTCCATAAATTATTTCACGTTAGCCGTCCCTTCGTCAGAATGTTTAGACGTGCATTCAAGGTGTAAATTCCCGTAAGAGGAGGGAAATGAAGGCTGAGGAACATATGTCTCGAGCAAAATAAGCAAATGTTGCTTTTCTGGGGGAAAATAAGTGTTTATATTTTTTTTTGTGGAGCCGTGGTGAGTCCTAGGTTTAGTGTGTAGAATAATGTAACCTGACTGACTGCATTACACCCTCAAGCCTCCAAGCTGTCTGGAGATCTTCTGCTCTTGGAATGGTAATATAGTGTATCCTTAGGAAAAAAAATCTGGGTGTCAGAAAATATTTTATGCTAATTATTACCGTTGAGAATAAATATGTTTTTTAAAGCATGACTCAATAATGGACCTTCATGAGTTTTTTTCAGTTGAAGACCTTCTAAGTTGAAAGCCTTCTTCTTTGTCTTCTCAATTATGGAATAACCAGGCATACAAGTGATATGATGCCAAGAATACTTACGGCTAAAGTCCAAATTTCAGGTCCTACAAATCAATTTGTCAATGTTACCTGGTCTGTTGCAGATGATCCTCAGGTTCCCGCTGTTCTGCCTTGCACATTGACACCACCTCCTCAACAAGATGATGCTCGATCTGCACCTGGCTCTGCTGTAGGTGACCCAAACCCGTGTCAGTTCATTCGTACAATTGACGCATAATGTTCCGCAAGCACCAATATTTGCAATGAAGGCCTGGCTGTGGCCATATTGACCATAATATTTCCTGGATGACAAAATGGTCCTCTTCGAATCGACGGTCAAATGTACGGACAGCTTGGCATCAACGTAACGATTACAGATGAAGCCATCCAATGAGAAATCTCTGACACTTTTATAGGGCCCTGTTATAATGTTCGCGCTAAAACAGGGACGCTAAGGAGGAAAACCTGTGCTTGCAGGTTTCTCCTTAGCGTCCCCAATTTAGTGCGATATTACGGGGCAGGTGCTAATCCAGCTGCCTGCCCCGTAATGCAGCGCTAAGGCTCAGGATGCTCGAGGCAGCGCTAAGCGCCACCCCGAGCATCCCCTCCATGGAGTCCATAGGACTCCATTGAGGCTTCGACTGCCGGTCACATGACCTGCAGGATCTCGCCTCTCGTGACCAGAAGAAGTGGATCAAGTCGACATTCTCGCCGCGGGATGAGAGGTGAGTATGTTTTGTTTTCAGCTGGTGCTGACTGATTCTGCAGAACCCGGATCAGTTAGCACCAGCTCCAAGCTGTGTTTAACTTTTGAGTTAACCACAGCGGGGCAGTGATTAGCGTTAAGATTTTGTAATCCTACCACTAATTAACACTTGTTAGGCATAGGGAGCGAAAGTACAGTAAGCTCACGCTGGGTAGGCGAATGTAATTCGCCAAAGTGCGGCAAACAGGAGAGCATCGATACGTCGGTGACATTTTGGTGCTCTCTGAATAACCCCTTAGGCTCTGTCCAAGAGGGAAATATTCAATACAATGTGTAGAACATCTATAGAGAGAAATGTATAAAGACTCAGTGAGAAGAGGTCTTGGTCTTGGCCCTGGTGTATTATGTTTGTTGACTTAACAATGCAAGATGCAAGCTCAGAAGCAACAATTTGGGACTTGACCCCAAGTCAGGTGTACACATACCCAGAAATCTGGTAAGTTCACTAGACCCGTTAAAGTCTAAGGAGTTGGTAAGTTTACAGCAGATCTGGTTATGTTTATACCTGCCTTGAAATCTAGTCTTTTGTTTGTCATCATTTTCATTGATGACATTTACTAAATCTATTTTTTCTGCATGTCTGTCTGCTGTTGGGATGATTGTGGCTGTTGACAGGAATGAAATTTGCTCTTTAATGCACCTGGGTACATGACAGTGCTATTGGTGTGGTATGGTTTGGGGTGGGATTTAGGGTTTTAGATGGTCATGGGCCTTGGTTCATATTTTGACCTCTTCACTGGCAGGTTTAGTTATAGGACTGGCCTTATGTTGGCCAGCTCGGAAAGATCCTTTGATTTCGACCATCATCCAAGGTCATCACAGTCCACTGGGCGTTTGCGTGGTTTGCCCAATGCCGGTCTGGGTGTGGCTGCTATACAAAAGCAGTTAACATGAAGATCATAGGGTCATACATATGGCAGAATCTCTAATATCAACATGGATGGACACTCTCACCGAAAATGTTCTATTGCCAGGATCCACCTTAGACCTTTAGGGCCTTGTGCGCAAAGTCTTCTCACCACTCCCTCACTGGCTACACCCTCTCTCGCCCACACCCCCAATACCCATAACCATATATGACCTAATATTCATATTAAACCCAAATCAAAGATTACATTTGTCTCATGCTCTAAAGCGGGAATGTGAGTGGCACCAGTGCACTCCAAGAACCAAACACAGCCTCACACGCTTTCCTCTTCTATTGTAAATCAAAGATTAGAAAGCTTTATTTGTTACTCACAGATATTGAGCTTGTAATTGCAAATCAGCATAATTATTAAATAAATCAGCACCAGTTTAATAAAATAAAAATGATGTATCAAGCTATTCTATACAGTATATATAAAAAAGGGGGTAATTAATTAAACAACTTAAAAACTACCACCCCTTCATTAACCCTATGACAGCTTTGTTTCCAACCCTCCCTCGATTAATCCTAAATTAACTACCGTAACACCAAATTTTAAATATACTCACAATCCTTCAGTCGGCAGGTTCCAGGTGATCCTTCCAGGTTGGGGTCTTGATGCAGAATAAGCCCTATAGGCTCAAGAGAATGTATCTATAAAAGGTATCCAATAATAATCCCTGTTGACTTCTCAGCCAATAAGACCGTATCATCTAGGGAACGCTCTCATTGGTTTGATAGCGTGGGCTTGTGTACAGGAATTAACAAGTTCGAAAAGAGGTGAAAGGGCTCTTCTCTGATTGGTTTGACATAGTGTGGCCATTTCTACAAAACTGTCCAATCAGAGAGAAGCCTATCACCGCTTCTCTGGTTTATTCCATAGGGTCCTATCAACTTCACGGGCGGTGTGCGTACATGTTAGTGGCTCTCATTATTACTGATGTAGCGGCTCACTTGTAATAGAGCCAGAAGTAGGGAGCTGCTAATGGTAAAACCAGGGATCTCAAACTCCAGCCCTCCAGAACAAAATATGTTTCCACACGGGCGCAAGAATATCTTCCTAAAGTACCAGTACAACAGACATGCCCTTCAATGTGTTGGAACTCTTTGAAGCCCTGTGATCTGTCGGAATCTCCATCGCAGACTGCCAGGAGGCAGTCCCAAATGCATTACTGCAACTGACCAGCAGGGGAGCCATCTGCCTGTCAAATAATGCATACCGTCTGTAAATAAGTGTAATGATATTACAGTGCATTTAGAGGCTGGGATCTTAGACTCTGCCCCCCCCAGATGTTTCTGAACTACAAATTGAATGATTCTCTGGCCATCTGTTGCATTCAAAGATTTCTGGGAATTGTAGGCAATCAAAATCTGAGGGGAGGGTGAGTTTGAAATCCACTGCAACACATTTTTCCAGTAGCGCCACCCTATTACTGCTTTCACTAGAATAGGTCCTTACAGGGCGTTACTACCAGGGGTGCAGAGAGTGCCACTGCAACCAAGCCCCTGAGTTCGGGGGGGGGCCCACACACAGCCGACAGCGGCCACACTTGGGCTGCTTGGCAATGGCCTCACCTATGATTCGCTCATACACTTTACTGTGAGTTTTATTGCTGTGGAGCTCTGAGATATTCATGGTGCACATTACATTAAAAATGGGATGGACTGAAGTGGTCGTAGTGGACCTGGAAAAAAATGGGACACTGATTGTCTGGAGTCAACACTGTGTACCTGGAGGGGTCCAGTACATGGGGATGACTGGGGCGATATGCTTTTGCTAAGGGTTGGTGGGGAGCCTTTCATGGATTCCCGCACCTGGGTCCTGAGGTTTCTATTTACGCCTCTTGGTCTCTATCTGATCTATTCACTAAAAGGTGAAACTCCGGAGAATTGGCAGGAGAAGAGAACAATCTAGACCAAATAGCCGATTTGGAAAGTGAGATAAATGGGGGAATTTTTCTGGTTTGGCTTATTTGACCTAGATTTTTCACTTCTCCAGTCATTCTCCTGAGTTTCACCTTTACTGAATAGACCTGTATGTGTTTTAAGTCTGTCCTATACTACTCTTCTGTATACGCTCTCGGTCATTGTTTGCAAATGCTGCATGGATATGCATTGGATATGTTATGCACAGAAATGTGACGGCCGTTATGTCTGCCCTGTTTCCCCAGTAATAAATATTTCACATTTTTTTCTAATAAAAAAACCTATTAGAAGTACGTCGGCATCTGTCAGCGCAGGACAGATCAGTTTTGTAACCGTTAAATATATGTATTATTAGATTTTCTGTGCAGTGTTCAGCTCACGTTATCTATTTAATTGCCACGAGTCAAAGCACCAGCACGAATTCCGATAAAACTGACCCGTTTGGCGTGACATGTTACTGTCGCTTTAAGTGTTCCGCCGCTTGATGTTTCGCTTGGTTCCTTTGAATGTTTAAAAGAAAACTTTCAGCAGGAAATCTGCAGTATATTTAAAGGTGAAGGATGGGAAATGTCTGCAGGCTGGAAAAAGATTGATCCCACGTCATAAGCGGAGCAGGTGATCAGTAGAATGGATGGAACGCACATGACAGAGGAGATGCGCTCGCAAGGTTACAGAAAAAAGCGTTAATGGTCTGATCCTCATGGATATGCAATTATCCCTGGGAAAAGTGATTGATACCACGCATTATTCTGATGTGGGCACCACATTTTTTTTTATGTACATATTCCTGTAGTTGGATACCCAATACATTTATCATAAAAATAATAATAAATGGCATATATGTAATAAATACAAATATATGTAAAAAAAAATACAGCTTTAATGCTTATTATTTATGTGTTTAATTGTGTGTGTGTGTATATATATATATATATACAATCCACATTCTCCGTACTCCAAAATGAACTGCACATAATGCCTGGTGCTGGGAAATAAACTGTTTATTCTTTTAATCTGCAGCAAAAAGTATCTTTATTTATTTATTTTTTTAGGATCTTTTACAAATTTTTCAGGATTCTTTCGGCAAAATTTTATTCTGTTTTTTTTTAAATAGTTTTTTTTTTCTGTAACAGACCTTTTTATTATTATTCATAGAACCCTATATATTAATTGAAGACATTTTCGTTCAGTAGCTTTTTTGCAAACAGCGTTTCAATTTTGACATATTCAATCCTTTTTTTTTTCTTTATTACCCCGTTCGTCGGCTTGTCGGCTTTTTCCGGCGGCTGGTCGGCTCTGTGGATCGTCTGCTTTTGTCGGGATTTTATCTGCAGTTACTGGATCGATCTGAAATTTCGGATTGTATCGGCTTCGGGTTCCGGCAATTTTTCGGTGATTGTTCGGCGGATTTTCAGGTCTGTTCCCCGCACTCCGAGGACCCTGCGGTGAATGCTTAATTCACCTCAGGGTCAGGGAATTTGATTTCCCGAACTGCGGGGAATGAGAGCGCACTGAAATGTCGGTGACATTTCGGTGCTCTGTGAATAACCCCTTAAATCTTTATTGCATGATCGATGTTTTAGTCCCGAAGGAATTTCTTAAAGAAAAGAAGTCCTTCAGAACTGAAACTTGATCATGAAATAAAGATTTTTTGTAGTCTTCCTGTGTTGCGGGGCATTATATATATATATATATATATATATATATATATATACAGTTGTGTACAAAATTATTCAACCCCAATGCTGTAAAGGGTTTTAGGGAATTTAGTGTACATTTGTAATTGTATTCAGAATGAAATCCTACACGGACTTTTTAAAGAACCATATGCAACTAAAATGACATCAATTGGTTTTGTAATACAGTAGTAAATGTTTCTTTTGTGAATTCTTCATTGACACAATTATTCAACCCCTTAAAGACTACCACTCTGAAGAACAGAGGTTCATTCAAGTGTTTTCAATCAGGTATTGAAAACACCTGTGGATGTCACGGAGCAGCAATAAAGCATAATAAGCACCAATTAGGCAGCTTTAAAATGACTGTGATACTCAGCTCCTTCTAGACATTTACTGGTGTGGTTACAAACATGGTGAAGTCAAGAGAATGATCCAGGAAGACAAGAGAAGAGGTGATTACTCTTCACAGGAAGGGCAATGGCTATAAGAAGATTGCAAAGATGTTAAACATACCAAGAGAGACCATAGGAAGCATCATTCGCAAATTCAAGGCAAAGGGCACTGTTGAAACGCTACCTGGTCGTGGCAGAAAGAAGATGCTGACTTCGACTGCTGTGCGCTACCTGAAGCGTAGAGTGGAGAAAAGTCCCCGTGTGACTGCTGAGGAACTGAGAAAAGATTTGTCAGATGTGGGTACTGAAATTTCAGCTCAGACAATACGGCGCACACTGCGTAATGACGGCCTCCATGCCAGAACTCCCAGGCACACCCCCTTGCTGTCTCCAAAGAATAAGAAGAGTCGACTGCAGTATGCCAAAAGTCATGTGGACAAACCACAGAAGTTTTGGGATAGTGTTCTGTGGACTGATGAAACAAAATTAGAACTGTTTGGGCCCATGGATCAACGCTATGTTTGGAGGAGGAAGAACAAGGCCTATGAAGAAAAGAACACCTTGCCTACTGTGAAGCATGGCGGGGGGTCAATCATGCTTTGGGGCTGTTTTGCTTCTGCAGGTACAGGGAAGCTTCAGCGTGTGCAAGGTACCATGAATTCTCTTCAGTACCAGGAGATATTGGATGACAATGTGATGCAGTCCGTCACAAACCTGAGGCTTGGGAGACGTTGGACCTTTCAACAGGACAATGATCCCAAGCATACCTCCAAGTCCACTAGAGCATGGTTGCAGATTAAAGGCTGGAACATTTTGGAGTGGCCATCGCAGTCACCTGACTTAAATCCAATTGAGAACCTCTGGTGGGACTTAAAGAAAGCAGTTGCAGTGCGCAAGCCTAAGAATGTGACTGAACTGGAGGCTTTTGCCCATGACGAATGGGCGAAGATACCCATAGATCGCTGCAAGACACTTGTGTCAAGCTATGCTTCACGTTTAAAAGCTGTTATAACTGTAAAAGGATGTTGTACTAAGTACTAAGATTGAATGTCACTTGGGGGTTGAATAAAACTGATAATGATGTGAGCACAGAAAAGACATTTGTGGTTATTTCATTATAAATGTTATGTTATATTTGTCTGACCTACACGTGCCTCTTTGATTTAATTGTAAGCAAGATGACTGAATGATCAAAATCAATGTTAAACTGGCCAAAACACTTAATTTCAGTGGGGGTTGAATAATTTTGAACACAACTGTATATATATATACAGTATATATACACACATTATTAGGTACACCTGTTCAATCGCTTGTTAATAGGGATGTGCAATTCGTTTCGTACCGAACCAATTTTTCGGACAAAATTTACCTTTTTCGTGCTTCCGAGGGCATCCCGAAACCGAAATGTCGACCACACGAAATTTCGGATCGATTCGAAATTTCGAGTCATTCGATTCGGATGATTCGAAATATTGAGTCGATTCGATAAATCAGGTCGATTCGGTGATTCGGGTCATTTTGGCGTTTGAATCATTTCGGTGATTCGGATCATTTCGGGTCATTCGGTTCAGTTGGTTTTTCATTTTATGCTGCAGTAATTATCCTGTAGAGGTGCTGTCCGGCAGTGTGTGGATTCATATGCTGCATTAATTATACTGTAGAGGTGCTGCCCAGCAGTGTGCGGAATCATTTTCTGCATTGAAACCTATGGGTTAAAAAGTCTTGTTTCTTTAAAAAAAAGTTAAAAAAACAAAAAATGCTTAAAAAATCTTAAGAATAACTAAGTAAAGGAATTTTCATTCTATTCATAGTAATTTATTTCCCATTCTTAAATAAGCAATAAAAAAACAAATAACTCATTAAAAACAAAAAAACTAACTAAACCGAATCACCTGAATCACCGAATCGCCGAAATGATCCAAACGCCAAAATTACCCGAATCACCGAATTGATCCGAAATTTCATATCGATCTGAAATTTCGAATCAATATCAAATCATCAGAATCGAATCACCGAATCTAAACGAAAACGGTCCGAAATGATCTGAAACGAAAAAAAACCACCTGGACAAAAAAGCGAAACAAAACAAAATTTTCAGCGGTGCACATCTCGTTTGTTAACACAAATTGCTAATCAACCATTCACATGGCAGCAACTCAATGCATTTAGGGATCTAGCCGTGGTGAAGATGACTTGCTGAAGTTCAAACCGAGCATCAGAATGGGGAAGACAGGGGATTTAAGTGACTTTGAACGTGGCATGGTTGTTGTTGCCAGATGAGCTGGTCTGAGTATTTCAAAAACTGCTGACCTACTGGGATTTTCACGCACAGCCATCTCTAGGTTTTACAGAAAAAGAGAAAATACCCTGTGAGCGGCAGTTGTGTGGAGAACAATGCCTTGTTGGTGTCCGAGGAGAATGGGCAGACTGGTTCGAGATGATAAAAAGGCAACAGTGACTCAAATAACCACTCGTAACAACCAATGTATGCAGAATACCATCTCTGAACGCACAACATGTCCAACCTTGAAGAAGATGGGCTACAGCAGCAGCAGACCACACCTGGTGCAATTCCTATCAGCTAAGAACAGGAAACTAAGGCTACAATTCGCACAGGCTCACCCAAATTGGACAATAGAAGATTGGAAAAACGTTGCCTGGTCTGAAAAGTCTCGATTTCAGCTGAGACATTCAGATGGTAGGGTCAGAATTTTTTGTAAACAACATGAAAGCATGGATCCATCTTGCCTTATATCTACGGTTCAGGCTCTTGGTGGTGGTGTAATGGCGTGTGGGATATTTTCATGGCACACTTTGGGCCCCTTAGAACCAATTGAGCATCATTTAAACGCCACGGCCTACCTGAGTATTGTTGTTTTCCATGTCCATCCCTTTATGGCCCCAGTGTACCCATCTTCTGATGGCTACTTCCACCAGGATAATGCACCATGTCACAAAGCTCAAATCATCTCAAACTTGTTTCTTGAACATGACAATGGGTTCACTGTCCTTCAATGGCCTCCACAGTCACCAGATCTCAATCCAATAGAGCACTTTTGGGATGTGGTGGATCGGGAGATTCGTATCATGGATGTGCAGCCGACAAATCTGCAGCAACTGCGTCACGCCATCATGTCAATATGGACCAAAATCACTGAGGAATGTTTCCAACACCTTGTTGAATCTATGGCATAAAGAATTAAGGCAGCTTTGAAGGCAAAAAGGGGTCCAACCCGGTACTAGCAAGGTGTACCTAATAAAGTGACCAGCAAGTGTATATGTGTATAATTAAGAGCACTTCACCATAATCCTTCACTAACGTGATCAGTAGTAACACAGTGTTAACATGATCTGGGGCTATTCTGTGACTTTGCAAATTAAATTTGTTTGTTGCAGACACTTTTCATTTGCATTTGTGCTCCAGAAGGCGCTGCTAAAGTTTTAGCACCATAGAGTTATAGAACATTCGACTTTGGAAAAATTAATGAGGAGTTCGTTACCAAATATGACAATACTTTGTATAAGCGACCTCAGTGTACTCCATCATGGCAGGTCTAATCCTTCCTAATGGCTGCTCTTGGGCCCTATTTCATTCTTCGCGCACAATTGTGCGCATGCGCAAAAACGCATTAACGCGAGGGGCAAAACCCTTTGCGCTGAACATCGTATTACAACATTTGCACACAAAATGCATGTTAATGTCTAACGCGAGTGACCCTGCGCGAACCCTTTGCGAGAGCAATTTAGTGCGCGCATCCTATACTTAATATTGTGAGCGCCAATGCGTTTGTGCAATGGTGCGCGCATGATAGTACAATCTTAGCGCAAAATTTAACGAACAACGTTTGCGCGCATAATTTTAATGTCTTTGAAAAGCTGGTGGTAACAGCAAATTGTAGCAACCTGACCATACCAAACAGCGGATTCACAACGGAGAACGTTGATGTGCATGTTTTTTTTACTAGATCCGTCAAAAATGACGGCCACTACCTTGTCTTCCGTCAGAACGTACGTCTGTTGTGCGCAGTCCGCACAAAAATGCGTTCGTCTGACGGACTCGCGTTAAAAATTATATTGCGCTCACTGATTTCTGCTCGCAACAGTACTTTTACCGGCTTTACGAGTGCAATTTCCCGACGGATGAAAAAATGCGCGAGGAATATAATTCCAGCGGTGATTTTCGTGCATTAACGTTTAACGCTACATGCAAAAAAACAAGCGTTTAGCGTTTGTTTTTGTGTTAAGAATGTAATAGGGCCCCTTATGCGGTAAACACACTTACATCTACAGAGTCGGTGGACAGACGCACTCTTTTGTCTGCGACAAAACCTGCAACGGCACTGAACGTCCTTTCAGAAAGCACGCTGGATGAAGGGCAACCTAGTAGCTGCATAGCATATTGGCTAAATTCTGGCCAGTGATCCAATCTCAACACCAAGTAAGCCAGTGGATCATCTGCTGTAAAGGTATCCAGGTCTGCCCTTGCCCCTAGGTAGTCCTGCACCATATGGTGAAGACGCTGGCAATGGGTGCCTACCTTTGACGTCCCTGGGCGTCGTGGACTAAAAAAATTTAAAAAGGCATCAGTCAAGCGGCCCTGGCCTTCACTGCTCTTCCTCTGATCATCCGCAGGCTCAGAAGCACGTGTGTCATCACTTGGTAACCTACCAGTGCCTGGAAAGGTGTTACACAAGTGTCGCTTTAGAGCGTCTTCAAGATCTTTCATCCTGTCCTCCCTCTGTGCGGGCAGGATGAGCTCTGCAACTTTACCCTTGTATCGTGGATCAAGAAGGCTTGCCAACCAGAAATGATCCCTCTCCTTGATAGCACGAATCCTGGAGTCCTTTAGCAGGCTTTGCAGGATAAGGGAGCCCATGCAGCGTAGGTTGGAGGTGGCATTAGCTTCCGAGTCTTCCTAGTCATTGAGGATGACCCCATCGTGCACTTCCTCCTCCCAGCCACGTACTAGTCTTTGAGTTTCTGGGCACACAAAACCCTCCTTTGAGGAATCCCATTCCCCACCTTCAATGCTCCCACTACTTAAATATTCCTCCTCCTCCTCCTCCTCCTGTCTGATCTGAGGACCCGCAGGAATGCTGTCTGCGTAAAGACTGGGGCCCTGAGAGCTAGGGAAGGCCTCCTCTTCCTCCTGCTGCTTTGCCTCTAGTGCCACATCTATAATTCCCCGCAGAGTGCACTCCAGCAGGAACACTAAAGGAATTGTGTCACTGATGCATGCACTGTCCCTGCTCACCATCCTCATTGCCTCCTCAAATGGTGACAGTACAGTGCATGCATCCTTGATCATCAGCCACTGCGGGGGGGAACCAAGTTGACCTGAACCTGTCCTTGTGCCATACTCACACAGATACTCATTGATGGCCCTCTGCTGCTTGTGCAGATGCTGCAGCATTGCTAATGTCGAGTTCCACCTGGTGGGCATGTCACAGATCAGACGGTTTGTGGGAAGGTGGAATTCTCTTTGAATTTCTGCCAGGTGAACAATTGCTGGGAATGACCGTCTGAAGTGGCTGCAGACTTTTCTGGCCTAGTTGAGAAGCTCTGCCAGCCCTGGGTACCTGGTTAGAAAACGCTGTACCACCAGATTTAGGATGTGTGCTAGGCATGGTACATGCGTCAACTTACCCTGGCATAGGGCGGAGACAAGGTTGCTGCCATTATCACAGACGACCATTCCCAGCTGAAGCTGGCGTGGTGATAACCATCTCTGCACCTGCCCCTGCAGAGCTGACAGAATTTCTGGCCCAGTGTGGCTCCTGTCCCCTAAACAAACCAGCTCAAGCACAGTATGGCATCTTTTTGCTTGAGCCATTGCGTAGCCCTTGCCACGCGTCGGTTTAACTGCCACTTCGCCAGAGACAGAGAAGGAGGAGGAGGAGGAAGAGGTGGTGGAGCAGACAGACCTCATACAAGTAGCTTTCTGGAGGTGTGGTGGATGAACAAGCTCCAGCACAGAGCACCGTCTTGGATCCCTCCCAGCTGCAATCAGAGTTACCCGGTGTGCCGTGAAGGAAATGTAACGGCCCTGTCCATGCTTGCTGGACCACGTGTCTAAAGTCATGTGCACCTTGCTGCTGACTGCCTTTCCCAATGACTCCATAACATTCTGTTCCACGTGATGGTATAGTGCTGGAATGGCCTTCCGTGAAAAGAAACGGCGTTTTGGAACCTGCCACTGTGGTACAGCACACTCAGCAAATTCACGTAAGGGAGCAGAGTCCACTAGCTGGAAAGGCAGCAGCTGTAATGCGAGTAATTTTGCTAAGCTGACATTTAGACGCTGTGCTTGGGGATGGTTGGGACTATATTTTTTCTTACGCTGCAGCAGCTGGGGCAACATAATCTGACTGCGTAAATCATCAGCTGATGGGATGCTGTCACATTCTGAGAAAGGACCTGGTACACCCATTACTGTAGCATCATCCCTGTCAGTGGAGGTTGTAGGCAATGACATGGCAGGACATATAGTGGGGGTAGAGACAGATGAGGTGGAGGAGGACCTATGCAAAGTGTTGTGCCAACGGGATGTGTGGCAGGTGGTCATATGTCGTCTTAAGCATGTGGTACCCAAGAGTGGGATGTCTTTCCCACGCTTGATCCTCATCTGACATAAATTACAAATAGCAATGTTGCGGTCTGCTGCACACTTCTTAAAGAACTCCCAGACAGCAGACTTCCTGTACATGTGCTTTGAGACAACAGCGCTCTGCACCTGAGCAGCTGTGACTTCTGATGCCTAGGACTGGCTACGGTTGGTCATAGAGGATGATGTGCCTCTTGTTCGTTGTGCCTCCTCCTCCTCTTCACTTGACTCCTCTGTTCAATCAGGCACCCAGGTAGAGTCAGTGACCTCATCATCGTCATCACCCCCTATCTCCTCGTCACTGGAGCCAACCTCGCAATATGCTGCAGCTGCTGGGGGAACATGAGTGCCAGTTATTTGTGTGTCACTGGCACCCCCTTCCTCTAGGTTGATTATACTACCTTCCTCAACCTCAGAGATTGAATCAGAGCACTGTAGTTGCTGTGCATCCTCAAGCAGCATGCCACTGTCATTGTAATCAAACAATTCAGCTGACTCCTCCGTGTATGTTGGTGAGGCTACGACAGGATTAGCTGTGGACATGGAGGCTGCATTAGATGCTTTGGCAGCTGAGGTGGACTGTAAAGCACTATAAGCCTGGCTGGCAGAGGACTCGGAGGATGAGGATGGCCTGGTTAGGCAATCCACCAAATCCTCTGTATGTTGCTGCTGCTTAAGATGGCCAGCACCAGTTAGAAAGGACAAGCGTGCCCCTGCAGAGGATGCACCACGTCCACGACGACCAGAGGCACAGCCTCCCGACACAGAGGCTGCTTGCCCTCTTATCTGTGTCTGGGAGTGTCTGCCTGTCCTTTTTGGTCCTTCTGACATGGCGAGTGATATATAGATTAAAGATATGCAGAACTCTGATTCAACTCTGGTATAAAGATTAAAGATTTCCAGAACTCTGTATAACTCAGTGAGACACCCTGATAGCTGGCAGCCAGTGACAAGACACAGATTACAATTTGCAGAAATCTGCTACAAGTCTGTGAGACCCCCTGATAGGACCCTCTGATAGCTGGCAACAGTGACAATATACAGATTACAATTCCCAGAAACCTCCTATAAATCAATGAGACCCCCTGATGGGTGGCAGTGAGAACACACAGATTACAACAATTCCCAGATATCTTGTAGAAGTGAGACCCCACAATAGCTGCTGGCAGTGAGAACACACAGATTACAACAATTCCCAGATATTTTGTAGAAGTGAGACCCCCACAATAGCTGCTGGCAGTGAGAACACACAGAGTACAACAATTCCCTGATGTCTTGTAGAAGTGAGACCCCCACAATAGCTGCTGGCATTGAGAACACACAGATTACAACAATTCCCAGATATCTTGTAGAAGTGAGACCCCACAATAGCTGCTGGCAGTGAGAACACACAGATTACAACAATTCCAAGATATCTTGTAGAAGTGAGACCCCACAATAGCTGCTGGCAGTGAGAACACACAGATTACAACAATTCCCAGATATTTTGTAGAAGTGAGACCCCCACAATAGCTGCTGGCAGTGAGAACACACAGATTACAACAATTCCCAGATGTCTTGTAGAAGTGAGACCCCCACAATAGCTGCTGGCAGTGAGAACACACAGATTACAACAATTCCCAGAGATTTTGTAGAAGTGAGACCCCCGCAATAGCTGCTGGCAGTGAAAACACACACTAACAAAACAATCTCCTCTCAAAAAACACATGCTGGGGCTGTGAGGGATGCCTTATATAGTGTGCTGCGGGATTTAGCTCTGTGAGCCTATGATTGGGCAAAATTTGCCCAATCAGGACTCTGAGCCATGATTGGCATAGTCTTGCACCTGTCTTGCACCTGACCTGTGGTCAGGTGCAAGGCTGTAGCCAATTGCAAGCTTCGGGCCAGTGGAAAAGTGCATTGTGGTCCATTGTGGTGCATTGTGGGCGAACATGCGGCGAACACATGGAAATGTTCGGAGTTCGCGAACAGCCGAACGGCCGATGTTCCATGCGAACTCCGAACAGATCGAACCAAACAGCTCATCCCTATCCTTGAACTGCAGAGAGCTCCAGGAGGATGTATGTCCAAAGTAAATAATTCTGACTACCCAAAGTATTTCGCCATGTTTTTGTTAATTTTTAGTTTTTGCCACCAGACCTTCGGGTGGGGCGAGCAGGACGTATGTCCTGCGTCCCGCACTTTGGGGGGCCTTGAACCACTTCTGACATCCTCCATGTGATAAAAAAAAATGCCACCTCTCTATCTGGGGGAGAGGAGATGAGTTGTCTATCTGGGGGAGAGAAGAGTCAGGGGTGTCTCTTCGTGGGGAGGTTGGAAAATCGGAGAGGGGAGGTGATTTTGTGTATCTGGATGTCAAAAAAGTTGCATTGTAAGGAGGTGTGGCGTTGAGAGTCTACCAAGGGGCCCCAAAAAAATGTCTCGTCCAGGGCCCCTCAAATGCTAGAGACTGCCCTGTTTGCTACACAACGTGCTTTTTGGGTAATTTTCTTTGCTTCTTTTCACTTAATTCAGTGCTTAATCAATGCTTTGTGGATCTGTTAATTGAAACGAATATACAAATATAAAATATATTAAAAATGTATAGTTTTTTTCCTCTAATTTGGCCTGTTTCACATTTCACTATCATGTAGATATTCCGCCTGATTCTCTCTCTTCCAGTCTTTTTGGCAGACCCGTTGCTTTCTTGCTGTTTCATTACCTCTCTAAACCAATTATCCATGTCCCTTTGACTAATGATGTGAAAATCCTCCATTAATCTCTGACATATTTTCAGTTGTAAATAGATGATTCAAAATTCTAAAATAATATTACAAAGGAAGTCGTAATGCCATCGTGATTGATGGTAAACATATCATTACAAAAACAAAACCCGGGATAAACATGCTAAAATACATCAACTAACATAATAACAATATATAACATCGAAACGACATTATGACAGTAACCCTACGGTACGTATTTGCGGGGACGGCCATGTGTCACAATGCTAGATTTGTCTTTGAACGAAAAATGGCTTATATATTAAAAAAAACAAACAGAAGATAGATATATTATTCTAACGCCTCACACGTGTTCTATCGCATTAAGTAATGCTGTTTGACAGCTTTGAAATGGTTAACCCCAACTTTCGCGCAGTGGTAAGTCAGATGGCACCAGCTTTCTCTGTCTCTAAATCGCGTTATGAGGATATGTCTACGTGTACCAGACAATTTGTCCCATATTACAATGGAATTCTTAATAGCTATTGTGACATGTTATTCTCGCAAGAGATGGATAACGAAACGAAGGTGAGGGTAAACATCGAAAGAAAAATGGAAAAGTTTGAGAAATTGCGGAATGCGTCAATCAATAGACTATAGGGGTTATGCAAAGAGAGACAACCTTGCCACCGAATTGCACCAAACGGTGAATTTCCCCGTACAGTGCAATTTCAAGAAAGCTGGCAATTTACCAAATATTATCAAATTGGCAGCGAAATACAGTGCAATTCGGCAGCAGTGAAATCCCCCATAGAGAAGTAATGGTTAATCTATTCAGAGAACACCGAACAGCAGCGAAAAGTTAGCAAAATGCCCAGATTTTCAGTGGTTTCGTTCGACAGCTTTACACAGACGAATCCCATAGGTTTCAATACAAAAACAATCCCCGTTTTTATTAAATATTTATTCAACCATATATTCTTTTCCTGTGCAGCAAAAAGTCTCTTTATTTATTTTTTTGAATTTTTTTGAGGCATGTTTCTGGATTTTTTCGGCAAAATTTTTGATTCTGATTTTTTTATTTTTCTATTCCCTTTTTATTGTTATTCATTTTTTTTTTTGTTATTATTTATTAAGCGCCAACACATTCCGCAGCGCTGTACAAAGGTGCAAAGGGTAAAGACAGGACAATTCTACAATACATAAAGGGTGAGATGGGTGAGGGGACTAGAAACAGGAGGGGAGGACTGCAGTGAGTGTGCAGTGAGGACTATTTTTGGGTCGTCGGATGTCTTGTTACGTAGTCAGGTGGAAGGCTTCGATAAACAAAAGGGACTTTAGGGAGCGTTTAAATGAAGCCAGATTTGGGGACAGTCTGATATTAAGAGGAAGCGCGTTCCATAGAGTAAATAAATACATTTCTACAATACAGTTAGCTCATTTTACAGGCAGAGGGCTCCTCCTGCTGGTCATATTTTGCTACTGCAGCATATGGCTGTATGACATAGGCAGATAGACTGTATGTCCAGACAGACACAGAAAGCAGTCACGTGAGCTGCAGCATATCAACTGCAATGTCTGGTAAACTGCAACTTTAGGATCATGTTCTGGAGACTATATGGAAATGAATTGCTCTGAAAAAAGACCTCAACGAGTTTGCTCCATGTTGGGCTCCTGCCAGAGGTTTTGAAGATCGAGTTACATGATCATGGTAGTGAGGGGGTTAAAGCTGACCTCTGTTTTACAGCCTCAAAAAAACAGCAGAATCAGTGGCACAAGACCACTCTCCGCACGATTAATTCTCTCTCTATAGGTAGTATCGTCTTTTTATTATCATACACACAAATCCAACCTATCCCACAACTCTGCATTCAGAAAGTATTCAGACCCTTAATTTTTTTTTTCAATTTTTTTTATGGTGCATCCTCACTCTAAAATTGTTTATATTATTACTTTTTTTTATCATTATTATTATTTTCATATCAATCAAGGCAGGTCTCAGACTGGGCTGAAGGTTCACCCTCCAACATGACCTTAACCCCAAGCACACAGCCAAGACAACGCAAGAGTGGCTTAGTGACACCTCTGTGAATGTCCATGAGTAGCTCAGCCAGAACCCAAACTTAAACTCAATCGAACATCTCCGGAGAAACTTGAAAATAGCTGTCCATCGATGGTGGCGGGTGCCCATCCAACCTGGCAGAGCGTGAGAGGATCTTCAGAGGTGAATGGCCGAAACAACCAGGTCTACAGGGCTCGTTGCATTAAATGCAAAACGACTTGAAGGGTTATTCAAAGAGCACCGAACTTGCCACAGAACTGCACCGAACGGTGAATTTCCCCTTGCAGTGCAATTTCAATTCAGTTCGCCTATTCAGAAAGCTGTCGATTCGCAAAAATACTGGCGAATTGACAGCGACATACGGTGCAGCTTTCTGCAGTTTGCCGCAATGCAGCGGTAATGAAATGGTCCCAAAGAGAAGTAATGGTTAATCTATTCAGAGAACGCTGAACTGCACCGAAGTGTCAGTGAAATGCCCTGATTTTCAGTGATTCAGTTCGACAGGTTTAAACAGGCGAATCCCATAGGTTTCAATGTAAAAAAAACATATAATTTTTATTCATATGTTTATTCTTTTCATCTGCAGCAAAAAGCTTATCTATTTATTTTTAGAATTTTTGGGGTGTCTTTTTGGATTTTTTTAGACAAAATTTTGGATTCCCATTTCTTTTAAAGGTGTGTTTTATATTATTCTGTAACAAACCTTTTTAATATTTTATTATACAACCTTTTTTCTTATTTCCACACATTTTCATTGGTTATGTTTTTTTTCTCCTGCAGTTCAGCAGCGTTTGGCGGTCTGTTTGGTAGTCTTTGATGGCGTTCGGCGGCCTAATCGTCTGTCTTCAGCAGCGTTCAGCGGGCTGATCAGTGGTCAGAAACGGTCTTCCGCGGTTCCACGTTCGGCTCACTTCATGCGGTGTATAGTGAATTGACTGCAGGGTCGGCGAACTGGAATTGTCGAACGCAACGAAGTGAACCGAACAAGAAAGCACAGAAATTTTGGTTCTTTCCGAATAACCCTCTTGGCTTCGCTTCAACTCGCTCTGAGTTAGGGCTGTGAATACATACAGGGTTATCCAAAGAGATCCGAATTGCTTGAGAAAGGTAACCGAACGCTGAAAATCAGCGTTCGGTTACCTTTCCTGGCCATTCGGCTATCCAGAGAGTAGGCAATTCGCCAAATCCTGGCGAATTGCCTGAACATACGGTGCCTGTTCGGTGCCTGTTCGAGGGCAGTGAAATCCCCATGAAAAAGCAATGCTTCGACTATTCAGAGAACACAAACCAGCAGTGAAAGGTTCCCCTAATGCCCTGCCATTCGGTGGTTTAATTCGGCAAGTTTATTCAGACGAATCCCATAGGCTTCAATGTTAAAAATATTCCGGTTTTAATTAAATATCTAATAAACCGTTCATTAGAAAATTCTGCAATAAAGAGTCTCTTTACTTATAGATTTTTGAGGATATTTTAAGCATTTTTCTGAATTATTGTTTTTGGACACCCATGCACACAGCTTCTTGGTGACTATGAGCCCTGGGTCTATTTATACAATAATAATAATAACATATCGACATTTAGTTCTCTATATCCTTCCTTTTGCTCCAACAATGTTCCCCAACCTTCTGAGGATTGTTTCTCTACAGCAGGACAATGTTCCATACCACAACGTCAGGTCAATCAAGGTATGGATGGAGGACCACCAGATCATGACCCACTCATGGCCAGCCAACTCTCCAGACCTGAATCCCAAGAGCAATGTGACAGACCGGTGGGGAGTATGCTGAGATGAATTTGATTGTGCCCGAAGGTGATTGAAAATGAAAGATTTCGCTACTTCATGATGTGGAGTCACGATTTTACTAAAGATGCAGAGCGATTATTACAATATTGTGAAAAAATAGAGGAAGAGAGATAAATTTCCAGGTACAGAGACAGAATAAGGTCCAGGAACAGATGTTAGGCGTGACCTTGTGGGTTTTGCCTGTTAAATGAGTCACCAGAAGGTCACGCCTATCATACGTTGCTGGACCTTTTTCTGTTCCTGCTCTCATAAACCTCTTTTTCTATGTTTTCACATTAGTGTAAAAGTCAAACATTAGGATTGTCTTGAACAGCGCTAGTATAGTGCCCCACTAATGCGGGAGGTAAAAAAGTACACCACAGGTAGGGCAAGTGCACTCCAGAATAATTGTGGATACAATATAATGCAGTGATGACCTGGAAAAACCTTTAGTCCGATGGACGCAGATGATGATCAATGTGCATAAAAGCTAAAAAAACAAGGAAAAACACATATGGTGCAGTATGTCTATGCACAGATGTGAATAGGATACATGAAATGGTGGGACTCACATGTACTGGAGCCTGTACAATAAAGGCTCACTATGATCGCAGTGGGTCTCTTCAGGGATGACCCCGTCCCGTCTTCACACAGTTCCAGAAATTATTCACATGGGTCGTACATGAAACGAAGCAGATATAGACCATAGTACAGCATTGCAGACTACAAGATAATACAGGCCAGGTGGTCACAACACTTACGTGGTGGAGAGCCTGTGTGGATTCACTGGCTCTGTACAGGCGCCTGGGTGTAGAAAGGATACACCAAACCCTCTTCGTTATATAGAAGTAAAAAATAACCTCACCATCAAAGGTTATGAGACGATTTAATAAAAGAATAAAATAATGGAATACATTCAAAACGCGTTTCGCCGCTAACGCAGCTTCATCAGTTGGTATCCAGAAAAAGAATAAAGTTTACACAGGTCTAACAGGCAAGCTTTTATAATAACAGTCATAATGTTTACAAATTTGCAGGTGTGTTGGCAGGGCGCCCCTTCCGGTCCTCTCTGCGTTCCAACCTGGTTCAAAACACTTCCGGGGTTCCCTTCCGGAAGTGAGATAGCGCAGTTCCCTATACAGGGGCGGGCGCATGCGCCGTAGTGCCCGATCACCGATCTTCCTCCTCTCACACAAAGGATACTTAATGCAGACGCCACCTTTGTGGGGGAAGTCCTTAGTCTTCAAATTAGATCGACAGGACTATACATCTACTCCGCAGGTCAAATCTTTGTGACAGACGTACACTCCATAAGGGCATACATGTCTCCATGAGGTACAAGTTCCATATGTGAAAAAGAGAACATGTAAAAAACGGCATAAAAAAACGGCATAAAAAACAGATGATGATAAATGAATAAATAATACAAAACGAAAAAGGAAAGAAAAAAGAAAGGGAAAAAAAGGTACACATATACCATAAGAAACCATATTGCATAAGGTAGATACAGAAGAGAATAATATGGATATACCAATATATTAATACCACATGGGGCAAAAATAGATCTAACTCCATCAGACACCAAAAAATTTGGCTAATGGAGATCACAGCCAGGGCAAAAGGTAAAAAGAAAAACAATAATAAAACTAAAAGAAACATAACTCATAAAAAGTGACGAATTTCAAAGTCACTGTTCAGGCCAGCAGGAATCAGGGTACCGCATTCAAAAATGAACCTCATTTCTTCCTTAGCCAGAATAAGGTCCAAATCACCCCCCCGCCAACTCCTCTTAACTTTCTTAAGAATGCAGAACTCTAATCCCGCTGGATCACATGCATGTATTTCCTTAAAATGCAAGGATAAACTATGTAGCTCATGCCCTTTTCTTATGTTACGGAGATGCTCCCCTATTCTGACAGACAGGGATCTAGACGTTCTACCAATATAGTGGAGTCCACATGGACATGTGAGACAATATATAACATATTTGGAAGCACAATTAAGTATACCCTTAATACGTATGATCTTACCACCTATAGTCATATCATGAAATCTTTTGATCTTACAGAAGTTCTTACAACCTAAGAATTTCCCGCACTTATAGAATCCATCCCGGACCCCCAGAATGCGAGCTCCATTATCCCTTCTACTGACATAGGCACTATTAACTACAATGTCCTTGATGTTTTTGGCCCCCCTGCAAATAAAGCGAGGTTTATCGGGGATGATATCTCGCAGGATAGGGTCCTGCCTAAGGATCTCCCAATACTGGCGGACTATATGTCTGATACCCCTATTGCCTACACTATAGTCAAAGATGAAAGGGACTGCAGCAGAATCTGGGGGTACGGGATCCTTACGTGCTCGGTACTCAATGAGAGAACACCTGTCTATAGTCTTAACTTCCTCCACAATGTTTAGAACGGTGTCCTTGTCATAACCTTTTTCGACAAAGGCACCGGTCAATTTGTCTGCCTGCTGCTGATATTCTTTTGGATCGGTGCAATTACGTTTCATTCTCAGTATTTGCCCTCGGGGGATTCCCTCAAGCCAGCATGACAGATGTCCGCTATTAAGGTGAATAAAGCTATTGACATCAGTGGGTTTAAAGAAAGTGCGTGTATGCAATAGCCCTTCACTAACATATATCTCTAGATCTATAAAGTTGACCATGGTGGTGCTCCAATTAAATGACAAATTGATGCCCCAGTCATTAGCGTTCAGATGGTCCATGAATGATTTAAGGCCATCCTCTGTGCCCTTCCATATAAGGAGGACATCGTCAATGTACCTCCTATAGAGGACGAGGTCAGGCTCCCAGCCATGCGGACCATAGACCCACTGGGATTCCCAGTGGGCCATAAACAGGTTCGCATAGCTGGGCGCGAACCTCGCCCCATAGCCGTGCCTCTCTTCTGCAGGAAAAATTTACCATCAAACGAGAAAAAATTATTCTCGAGGACCATCAAAATGCCCTCCACTGTATAGTCAATTTGTTTCTGGGAGAAGTTTCCTGACCCCTCAAGGAAATGGGTAACCGCCTCACATTCCTTATTATGAGGAATTATGGTATACAAGGACGCCACATCTCCTGTTACAAGCCAATATCCCGGTTGCCATTCTAATTGCTCTAATTCCTGAAGAACACCAATGCTATCCTTAAGATGGGAAGGTCCCAGGGCCACAATGGGTTGCAGCAGGTGATCGAAGTACTCAGATATTCTACTGGAAACCCCATCGATACCTGCTATGATTGGTCTGCCCGGAGGGCAGGTAATACTTTTATGAAGCTTGGGGAGCCAGTAAAAAACTGGAATACGTGGGTGGGGGACCTTAAGATATTCGAATTCCCGTTCGTTGAGGATACCTTCATCCCTCCCTTTTATTAGGAATCTCTCGACTATGTTAATAATTTTTTCCGTAGGGTCACCTTTCAACAATTCATAAGTGTCCTGGTCACTCAAAATTCTACCAGCTTCTACCACATACTGTTGTTTGGATAAAATAACAACCCCTCCCCCTTTATCCACTGGCTTTACGATAATTTGTTCATCTTCCCGTAGGTCTTTCAGCGCCTCCTTTTCCAGTCTCGTTAAGTTGCTACCCATGCGGCTACATTTCTTCTCTAATTTGCCCAAATCATTCAAAACCATGGTTTCGAAAGTGGCTATCTCCTTGGATAACATGTGTTTAGGGTAAAAAATTGACTTATTTTTTAAGGTGGTATGCACATAATCTATATTACCATCCTCTTCCTTCTTTACCGCTGTTTTATGAAAATATTTTTTCAACGCTAACTTGCGCTTAAATTTTTGAAGGTCCACATACATATCAAATCTGTTGAGTTTTTTAGTTGGTGCATACTTTAGACCTTTCTGTAACAAAGTAATATGATGTTTGGTGAGGACCTTAGTACTTAAGTTGAAAATCCCATCCATAGTTACTTCCGTTCCCTTTTTTCTCTGTACCAGCTTTCCCGCTCTTCCTCCCCGTCTACGGATAATCTTCTTTTTCCTTTTCTCTCCACTGGGCCCATCTCCCCCCAATTGAGGTTTTTTTGTTTTACAGTTGGGGATCCCTGATGAAAACCCTGTTCCTCATGGAGGTTAACCAAAGGTTCAAATCTATTATTAACCGGGACAGTGGGAGGTGGTTGTTGTTGTTGGTGTGCATATCGACCTGTTTTTCCTGGGTCTGTTCTCCCAAAATCTCTTCCTCCCCTTCTATTATGTGCCACTTCCCAACCAGAGTATGGGGCCCGTTCGTCCCTTACAGATTGTCTTCTACTTCGATTCCTAACTCTCTGTGGCAGAGGTTGATCACGAACTCTTTTGTAGTTGCCATAGGCGGAATTATTTCTATACAGCTGATTATTCCCATATTGATTGCTCTGCCAATGTCTATTCCGTACCATAGGGGACTCTGGAGAATATCCCCGGCCTCTAGACATAGGTGCCGGGAACCTGCGCCAGGGGCCCCCCCTCACAGGTGTTCTACCTTCCTTAATCTGGGGGTCTTCCCTCTTGGCTCCCGGGATCTTCTTCCGTCTGACATTTCCAGATGCATAGTCCTGTACATCCCTTCTATACTTCCTAACCTTAATGGCTACCGTTTCCTTTTCAACCTTTTCTAAGGATTTAGTGAGAATTTCTGAAAATGCTGTTACTTCCTCTCCACTAAGGTACTCCTCTACCTGTTGCTGTAAAACACCAATCTCTACATTAAGCTCTTTAAGGTACTCTTTCCGTCTCTCTATGATAAGTCCCATAAGTCTGAATGAGAAATCTTCCAATAGATTATTCCACCTCTCCATAAAGGGCTCGACATGTTTATCAAAAGTAGGTTCTTTATCAAACCTAAGTCCCCTAGGGGTAATTTTTTCTTTAATATATTTTTCCATAGTGGAGATCTCCCACTTAATTTTAAGTTCTTTCTGTAATAATCTATCCAGATGAATCTTAACAGTGTCCTTATCCATAGGTAACACATATTGGGTCCCCTGGACCGCCTCCTCTAAACACACCTCCACCATAAGGAGTTCCTCCATATGGTGTCCGAATTTATCTCTACAGAATTGCACAGCCATTCCTGCTGCCCCCAATCAGGGAAAAAGGACACTATAAACAAAAGAAGAGGGGGCGCTGGGGTGGCAGAAGGTGGAGGGGGAGAAATAACACAATGATGGAGCAAAAACAGCAGCTAAGTTCTCAAGGGGTCTTTCCCAAAAAACCCAAAAGGTACACGTGGACAAGAGAAAAAGTCACTGTTCAGGCCAGCAGGAATCAGGGTACCGCATTCAAAAATGAACCTCATTTCTTCCTTAGCCAGAATAAGGTCCAAATCACCCCCCCGCCAACTCCTCTTAACTTTCTTAAGAATGCAGAACTCTAATCCCGCTGGACCACATGCATGTATTTCCTTAAAATGCAAGGATAAACTATGTAGCTCATGCCCTTTTCTTATGTTACGGAGATGCTCCCCTATTCTGACAGACAGGGATCTAGACGTTCTACCAATATAGTGGAGTCCACATGGACATGTGAGACAATATATAACATATTTGGAAGCACAATTAAGTATACCCTTAATACGTATGATCTTACCATCTATAGTCTTATCATGAAATGGTGTATCCCTTTCTACACCCAGGCGCCTGTACAGAGCTAGTGAATCCACACAGGCTCTCCACCACGTAAGTGTTGTGACCACCTGGCCTGTATTATCTTGTAGTCTGCAATGCTGTACTATGGTCTATATCTGCTTCGTTTCATGTACGACCCATGTGAATAATTTCTGGAACTGTGTGAAGACGGGATGGGGTCATCCCTGAAGAGACCCACTGTGATCATAGTGAGCCTTTATTGTACAGGCTCCAGTACATGTGAGTCCCACCATTTCATGTATCCTATTCACATCTGTGCATAGACATACTGCACCATATGTGTTTTTTCCTTGTTTTTTTAGCTTTTATGCACATTGATCATCATCTGCGTCCATCGGACTAAAGGTTTTTCCAGGTCATCACTGCATTATATTGTATCCACAATTATTCTGGAGTGCACTTGCCCTACCTGTGGTGTACTTTTTTACCTCCCGCATTAGTGGGGCACTATACTAGCGCTGTTCTTTTTCTCTTGTCCACGTGTACCTTTTGTTTTTTTTGGGAAAGACCCCTTGAGAACTTAGCTGCTGTTTTTGCTCCATCATTGTGTTATTTCTCCCCCTCCACCTTCTGCCACCCCAGCGCCCCCTCTTCTTTTGTTTATTAGGATTGTCTTGTTTAACCCTTTCAATACCAAAATCAAGTTAACTCGATTTTGCACTGTAATACATTGAAAAGCAATCATTAACCACTTGGCTGCTATGGACGCGCTCAGCGCGTCCAGCCAAGTGGTTCTCCTGTGCTACGGACGCGCTCAAATTGTACAAGGTGTTGCTGTAATTTCCATACACAGGCATTATGCAGCACATACAGATACAAGGTGTTGCTGTAATTGCCATACACAGGCATTATGCAGCACATACAGATATTGCATTGCTAATAATTTCATTATGATCACTACAAACCCCCATAAGGAGGAGATGTCACCATTTTATTATCTGCCTGCATCACAGCGACTGTATCAGGCACAAAGGTAATTTCTGCCTGTATACTTATAATGCAGACCCTGTGTGACATTGCGCGAGACGTGGTACATCGTCTAGCGTTCAAAATCTTTCATTTCTACAATATTTGTGTAAAGGATAAACAAACACATGAAAAATTAGCAAATTTACTTTATTTAAATTTTTTAACTATCTCAGAACAACAATCTCATGGTACGTCAGCAGGCTCCTAACCTCCCTCCCACCGATACTCGCCGGCTCCCATGTCATCTATGGCAGGCTGGATGCCTGCCCCGCCATTGGGCCGGCAGGCACGATGACGTCATCACGCTGCCTGATGATGTCATCGGCAGGCGCCCATCGGCACCTGCATTAAAATCTAGGAAGGGGAGGGGGGCTCCATTGGAGCTCTCTGTCTCCCCAACCATGGTACCTAGAGAGATGCTTTTTATACCGCTGGAAAGGGGAGAGTCTCCCCTTTTCAGCTGTGTATAATATTAACCATTTCGCTGCCGAATCGCGCTTCAAACCTGGAGGTGGCTGACATGTTGGATGTCAGCCAAGCCTCTGGGTGACCACCCACCCACTGACATCCTCACCATATGTTTGAGGATGTCAGTGGGCCAGTTTACCCCCTAGCTGCCAAGTGGAGATAGTGGGATCCTTTGGATACCATTATCTCCCAATCCGAGGCAGCTAGAGGGTCATGTTTGACATCACTGGAAAGGCCTGATCATGACCTTTCCAATGATACCAGGTTTACAAATAAGATATATATATATAAAATAATAATAAAAAATAAATAAAAAAATTTGGGGGTGTTTTTTTTTAATTTTTTGTCTTGAGGGGGTTTAGTTAAATAGGACCTAGGCTGTCATCTAAAAATAATGAGCATAATATGATCATAATGAGCTCAGCGCACATAAGTGAACTGGCTCAGCAGTGAAGGTGTTAAAAACCAAAAACATGTAAAAATTGGTTATTTCTATTCTTGGGACAAAATTTTGAAACTATTTAGCCGGGGTCTTTTTTGTTGGTTGTAGATTTTGGGGATTAAATTACGAAAAAGTGTGTTTTTACCATTTTTTCATCATATTTCATTTTTTTTTTTATAGTAAATTATACGATATGATGGAAATAATGGTATTTTTAGAAAGTCAATTTAATGGCGGGTATATAATATGTGTGGGTTGCATAAACGAGTGAGAGGAAATTTGACCTAAACACTAACAGCGCAGAAACATAAAAACAGCAGCGGGCACTAAAGGACGGATTTGCGTAAAACCGCCTGGTCACCAAGGGGTTAATTGTTAACTTTGCATCCCGTGTTTCAAATTAATGATACGATAATTTTTTTTCGACAAAGATCACTCGGTAGTGAAGGGGTTAAAAATGAAGACTAACCTGTTCTTTTTTGAATCATTCGAGGTCTGATATTACGATTATTTTATACAGTTTGTCTTTTTCTGTAAATAAATGCTCAAAGTGACAATATGTTTATTAAGAATTTGAGAATTTTACTCAACGTTGGATTAAAGCTGCAGCGTCGCTGTGACTTTTTACAGTTTGCTCTATCGTTTAAGGATGAGCGAAAAGATTTCATTGGCAAGAAACGTGTATGAAACATTTTCATAAAGCGTTTTAACAGCTGCAAGAAATTGAAAGGTTTCCTTTTTTTCCGTAATCAGTTGTTCAGTGGCAGGTGCATGTCAAGGGGCATGGCTTTCAGCAGGACTAAAGGGCTGGCCAGATCATTGCCAATTAATCATCCAGTAAAACGTACTTGACAGCTCGTATAAAAGTCTTAGAGTCATTTTCCCATTCGCTGACTGCCTTATCCCTCTCCTTTTGATGAACTGGAGATTTCTTCGGCTCACTACGTTGTATGAAATACAATTGAAATAAGTATGTTTAGATACACGGGGAATTTTATAGACATGTCACGTTATCTGACGCTTACGAAACAAAAAAAAGAGGAAATGAGCAAATAGAGGAAATATAGAGATCATATCAGCGATTATATGAAAATACCCAGTGAGCTTGATAAAATATTATAAAACATTATTTTTTTTGTATATATTATTGTTAGATTCTTAATAAAAGGGAATTTTAAACTCAAATAGTCAATACGATCTTGGAATACCTTTGGTAAAAGATGAGACCGTTATGAAATGGACATAAACAGTATCATGCTTCGGATATTGAGCCATAACCAAGACAACCAAGACTGGTTTTGATGTTGATTATGCGACTTCTAGAATGTAACAACCAATCTCCACTAACCTATACAATCAGATCTAGTCAAAGAAAGATGAAACTCAGGAAAATGACTGGTGAAGTGAAAATTTTAGGTCGGAATAGCCAAACCAGAAAAATTCTCCAATTTATCCCACTTTCCAAATGGGCTATTTGGTCTAGATTGTTCTCTTCTCCTGCCATTCTCCTGAGTTTCACCTTTCTCTGCATAACCTGATAGGGTATTTTCATGGTGTATTATTCCCCAGTTTTCACAGTGTTATCAGTTCGATATACTAAACGACTCCAATCCAATGTATCTATGATCCAAATGTATGGGGCATACAATGTATAAACATAACATGAACATTCCCACATGTTAGCATTGTATTCTGTAAATATTATGATAATGGGTAAAGTCCGAAGTTGGGTAATGTTAGCTTTACCCAGGTAAAGCCCTAATTACCCAAATGCACTGGGTATAGCTGAAAAAATGCAATCTTCAGGCATTACCCAGGTAATCTGCGAACTACCCATGCCAACTTGGGTATGTTTAGGGTTAGGGGTAGAGTTAAGGTTTAGGGTTAGGGTTGAATGCCACTGTAAAATCTCTGAAAACACATTAAGTGATGCCCCATGACTCGCTGGGGACTCCCCTGGCCCGCCTCCATTCTCTGTGACCGATCACCACAATTGGCTGCAGGCAGGCTGCTCACGTTGAAGCAGTCCGGCCTGCAAACAAATGTGACAATTGGCCGTAGGGAAGGGAGGCGGACCGGGGGAGTTGCCTGAGAGTGACGGGGTTTTCAGGCCCTCCGGCCTCTCAGCGCTGCCCCGAATGTAAGTGGTTAATGAGGTGTGAAACCAAGGTCAGGATAGGAGAGATACACTGAGTCACAAAGCAAAGCCTAAGTCCAAGGAGTGTAAAAATTGGAATAGTCAGGAGGAAACCAGGGGTCAATACCAGAGTAATCAGAGAAACAGTACCATAGATATTCGAGTATAACACGAGCACTGGTGTATTTTGGTCTAGGCCGACTAGGCCCAGGCCTAGGGCAGCACTTTCCAGGGGGCGGCGGCCCGCACTGGGTGGCCCCACCCCTAAAAAAAATACATATTTTTTTATTTTTTATTTTTTTTACTTTTGCAAAGTATTTTACCAGGAAGGATACATTGAGATTTCACAAATTTACACTTTCAATTTCACTTTCCAGGGGGCAGCAAAAAACCTCTCCACCCTGCAGTGAATTCACCATTCACCGCAGGGTCCCCAAAGTGCATGGAGTCGGCCGCTGAATGCTGCCACCGCAAACCCGTGGCCTGCTGTTTTCAAAAGAACTACTGAACGAAAATGTCTGGAATTTACATATAAGATCCTATGATTGATAATAAAAAGTTCTGTTACAGAAAAAAGAAAAACTGCTATTAAAAAAAAGGGGGGGAATTTTGCCCAAAAAAATCTTAAAAATGACTAAAAGGTACTAAAAAAAAATCAATAAGTAAAGACTTTTTACTGCAGATTAAAATAATGAATGATTTATTAGATATTGCATAAAAACGGGAATATTTTTAACATTGAAACCTATGGGGTTCGCATGAATAAACCTGCTGATTGAAACCACCGAACATCAGGGCATTTCACTGCCATTTCTCTGAGTCTCAGTACCACATGACTGGCTGAACCACGTGAAACGCACGCGCGCAGCTGCCCGCCCTTTCGTTAACACAGACTCTATTCTGGACTGAACACCCACCGGGAAGGGAATCAAAGCTACAGTGCACCCTCTGGCAGTGACACCCCACTGCTGACAAGGTGGCTCCACAGCATAATTGCTGTGTGCTCATATACACTCGGTTTGCTGGGAGTTTTATTGCTGTGAATTCTGATGCACTCATACACACCGCACATTGCATTGCTGGGAGTTTTATTGCTGTGGATTCTGATACGCTGACACACACCAAACATTGCATTGCTGGGAGTTTTATTGCTGTGGATTCTGTGATACACACTGCATATTACTGTGAGTTTTATTGCCCTGGAGCTCTGGGATACGCTCATACACACTGCATATTACTGTGAGTTTTATTGCTGTGCAGTTCTGTGATATGCTCATACACACTGCACTTTTCTGTGGGTTTTATTGCTGTGCAGCTCTCATGTGCTCATACACAGTGCCCATTTCTGTGGGTTTTATTGCTGTGCAGCTCTGTGATATGCTCATATGCAGTGCACGTTTCTGTGGATTTTATTGTTCAACCAATTAGAGAGGCTGTGATCCCGTTTACTTGACATGCGTGGCTGTTCTTTGTAAAGATGCTTGAATTTAAACATTTCATAATTTTATTTATCTCAATAGATACATTTGAAATGGTATACAAAATATACAAGTAGGCACTTGGTATCCACTTTTAATATAAAGAAAGGAAAAGGTAGAGCTTAAAGAGGAAGGGTGGGGATTAACCAGGAAGAGGTGTGCCCTTGACAGGAAGGGGTGCGTCAAATTTAAATTAGGGGGTGCACGAGTTTAGTCAGGCCTAGGGCAGCACAAAACCTAAATACACCACTGAACACGAGGGATAGAGATTTATTATGGAAATGAGAGAATACTCAAGACTCGAATATAACGAGAGGAACAATATTTTACTGTACCGGTAAACCATTAAAATCCTTCTAGGTTATCTTAACACAGTCAGGCTCCCCCTCAGACCAGGGTGCTCTGCTCTAGAATGATTGTAGTTGTTACTAAGTACAAAGCCGCCGGCCACCCATCTTCTTTACTAGCAATTGGATGGCTGGCAGAGGCGAGCGAGGTGAATGATTGTCTTAAACCGAGCATGCCCTCTGGCCGTGATGGATCCCACTTCTCCTGAATCCGGGAGTTCCTGAAGTGTTGCAAGCATCAGGGAGCCCGCACCGACTTCAGCGAGACTACCAGAACTTCCGGGAGACTTGGGATCCAGAGCAAGGCAAGTTTTTTTTTTTTTACACGCGATGCAGATGTCTCGAATATAACGCGACCCCTCCAATTTTAAGGTAAATTTTTGTCACCAAAACGTAGCGTTATACTCGAGTATCTACAGTAATATTACTATGTATAATATAACAGTAACAGAACATACTGAAGATTAAGGAACCATACCAGGTTCCAGAGCAGAGGAAATGGTGGAGATTATAAAAGTAAAAGTTGTTTCTGGTTTGCCACATAATGAAGCACGCATCTAAACAGGCGTCGGTAGCGTCTACGTGAATTGATGCACAGCGGGACGGACGCAGCTAGAATGATACAAGGCTGTCACAGGATGTTGGACGAGCCAGGTAAACATGACCCAAGTAGACCAAAGAAGACTGGATGATTCTTGTGGAACTTGGGTAACTTTGGAGAGGCATTAAATTAATTAAACATCCATCTGTTTTATTACACTCATTTCTAAAGTAACAAAAAAAATCAATATATTAATTTTTCACTCAATTTCCCTTTAATTTAAACGCAATAAATCTAGAACTAAAGTATTTAATACAAAATAAAAATCCTTGTACAAGACCAACCAATGATACTATAATGATTTTTTTAAACTATTTTTTTAATTATAGGATTTTTTTTTTTAAACCACATGTATTTCTCTTTACTCATTTCTTAACATGGTGAATTAGTGAACTTTTTACAAGCATTTCTACATGCCTAAAAAGGTTAAACAGGGATTTACATTTAAGCCGGCATTGGGAAGTGCTATTTTCAGTTTATATAAGGCCTTACTGCGGCTTCTATATTTAGCCTTGTTAATAAAAAAAGATTGTCCATCATTATACCAGCTTAGGCAGCATAAATCACATATGGCTGAGTGAATCGAAAAGGAAGTTAGGTGATTCACTGCCGTAATCCTCAGTTATACGGAGTCACTTTAAATCCTCGTTGCGTCTGTTTCCTTAGCATTTGACTTAAAATGGATGTTTGATTGTGTGTAATTCTGCCAAGCCCTGATAAATCACATGCAAAGTCCACCAAACGATCCAAATCTCTAATTGGTTAGTAACATACGAATGGAATATTAAAAAATATATATAGAAATAAATAAATTTATAAAAAGTAATTTCATAAAGTAAATTGTATTTGATATATAATTTTTTTAAGTCGATTTTATTTATTTTTTGTTTAAGTCAATTTTATTTATTTTTTTGTTAAATATAAAATAATAAAAAAAATTCAAACAAAGAAACGAGGGCACAATTCGCGTCTAGGAAAGAAAAAACCCTGCTTGTAGAAAAACATTACTGTCAGCAACAGAAAAAAAAAAGGAAAAAAACAATTTAAAATACATTTGTTTTTTTTTATTCTAATTCCTAATTTACTCCTTTTTTTTAAAGACTTTCATAATCATTCAGGAGGAAATTAAAATTGCAATATATCGCAGCATTCATTATTTCCTTTTTTTTTTCATACATCTGGGGCTTTTTACCTCCATTTTATTAAAAAATGTTTTTCCCATATAATTTCCAGGATTTATTACGACTTATCACATACGGATATTTTAATTTTATTTCAATTTTTTTTTTTTATCTCTTTGCAGCTGAACATCTTTCACAAATAATCAGAACCAATTGAATGGCGCATCTTTTGTTTAAATGCTGTTTGAATAATTCAGTAAACTTTTTTTTTTTCCCCAATTGTAACAAAAGGTTATTTTTTTTATTTGCTGCAATTTAATGCGTGGAAAGTAGAGAAATTGTTGCACCTGTTTGCACCTATTAACCTTGCTTGTGTAAAAAAATATGAAAAAAATAATAGAGGGGATTAAAGTGCTGGCTTTGAGAGAACTACTTTATATGCTTTCATTTTACTATTAAATGAAAATAAGATTTATTTTAACAGCTCATCCCTCTCTCAAAAAATGTAAAGGAAAAAAGACTAAAACCAGATTAAGCAAGTTAACATTTTTATTCATTGATTTATTTAAATATTTTTTGGGAAAATATTTTGTAAACAAATATATATATATGTATATGTTTATTAATAAACATTATTAATTATCGAGTGGAGGCTTTTTATCTCATTTTTTGCCCTCCACCACAACTCAAATAAGCACTATAAGTATATAAAAATACTATGAACACATATTTGCATGGATTCCCATACTGATATGGCAACAATAGTTAAGCTTTCCGAATTAACCAGTGAGCCGTTAGAGTTAACGAGAAGGGCAGATTCACTTAACAGCTCTGTTACTGATATGAATTCCTGTGAAGTGACATGCTCCATATGGACAATGTAAGTGGACATCAAATAACCATGTAATGGTTGTGGACACTAAATGGTGGCACTAAGAGCAAAATATCCTTCGTCTCCAAAGAGATAAAATGGTGATGTACATGAACTACCAAGTTCTTTGGGCAGCATGTGACATAATAAGCCAGCCACCCTCATCCCAGGGAGGTCACTTCCCATTCAAACGTTACTAGGACCCACCATGCTAGGCGGAAACAAGGCTATAGACCAACTTTTTAAGAATTTAACCTGGAAGTCCAGGAAGTGGAGCTCTGTCTTGCTTTTGGCTGATGTCTTGGACCCACTTGGCCATGCAGGTAATGCCACTACCTCTTTCTTCACACAGAAGAACACTGAGAACAAACAGTTCTACGATGTCCTTCTGCTGCCTCCTTATGTACATGTAATCTTGTGCAGGGTGTAGCAGTGTGATTGAGGGCAGGGTGGTAGACCACAGGTCTATCAGCAGGCAAATGGAGAACTCCCTTTTCCCCCTATAGGGTTAACTCACAGCCGATGCCTGATAAGGAGGACTGCCCTGCCCTTATGCAAGATGTGGTTGCCTCTGAGAGGGCAATTTTGGTGCAGGGTGCAGCAGGGAAGGAAAATAAATCCTGAACACAGAAGGAAAGTATATTTGACTTTGATTTCACTGATTGGTAAGCGGCTTAGTCACCCAATATTTCAGACATGAATTCTGAATGTTTATTTAGCCTCTGCATAAAGGAGTAGGCGTTTGTTTTATATTTGTTTATTTTCCTGTTCAAGATGTACCCTGCAAGTTCCATGGCTGCACAATAAAGAAACGTGGAGGCACTGATCCCTGTGTCCAGTGGCTTTATCACAAGGGTTAGGACAAACCACAATGTAATCCATAAACCTCCATGTTGCAACCTAATTAGGAAGCAGCCAATCTATTTATTAAGCTTACATGGCTGTGGGTTTTAGATGTATGATATGGAAGTAAAGTAGCACTGTTTATTTAGATTTTTTGATAATGGTCACTTTGGTCAGCAAAATATGTGATTTTATTTTTAGAGATCTATCCCTTCAGTTAGGGAGCTGTGGAGGGTTGACCAAGAAAATGGAAACATTAGGCCAAAGCACTAGAGAAATTCACTGACTGGTTCTGTTTACATCTATTTTGGTCTAAAATATGCAATGTCATCTCTTTTTACAAAATATGGTCTCCGGCGGTACACAACTCCTCCGGTATCCCACCAACAGGGGATCACCACTGCTCTACAAGCAGTATAGGTGCACTTAGGAGATTTCAGATATTCTAGATGAATCAAAGTCCACTCGGTTTGGGAAGGTCTTAACCTCCTCCCCATCGTCTTCAAGCTACAACTTTCTATATTCTATATGCTGGTCATAAGGTTCCCTGTAACATGGGAGTTCTAGTCATTACTCTACAGAAATATTGGTGACCATCTGTTCTATCACCTGACGACCTATAGAGTCATATCCAGTGTGTACCAGAAGAATTCAGTTAGATAAGCTAGAAGGCAGGCAATATTGTACTGGGTACCAAAAATACCAAAAAAGAACTCTGGCTGGTGCATCCATTAGGCCACCTAGGTAGGCAGTAGCCTAGGGTGCTATTGGAAGGCGGGCAATGCTCTCAGCTAAAATAACCACAGCCACTATGGCAGACGTTATGTTCTGAATAAGATTTGGAGAGGAGAACAAAGACAATATATGGTGTGGAAGCACTGGGGAGTGAGGTGGGGAGCAAAATGGTTTTTGCCTAGGGGGGCAGTTGTCCTTACACCGGACCTGAAAAGAACTAAACTAAACCATGGATACCAAACATTCCAATGTGCTTTGTGAGTAGAATCGGTGCTACACACGATGACATGGTTAAATTACTGCACGGAAATGTCATAATTGTTTTAGCACCCAGTGGCTGAAATGATTATCATTAGTAGTCTTTCACGTGTCAGACATGTGCTAATTGTCGGTGGAGTCAGTAGAGGATACGTAATTGTATGTACCAACGTTACATGGAAATACAGTCATTAATTTGTAATTAACTCTTCAAATTAAGATATTCCAAGCAAGCAAACATCATCTATGTTCTATAGAGGTTTCAAACATATTAAAAGGCAAATTTACTTCCAAATCCACATTGGCTCTCTGCCTCACTCTTTCTTGCTCTAAGTATCGAGGATTTCAGATTGAAAACAATAATTCTTGTGCTGTCATGTATAGTTCTCAGACAGTATCCAATTTACACAATCATCTTATTGTATAGAGCATTTCCTTACAATTATATGTATTTTAAGTAATGTTCAACTTTTTAAACTCTACATATTCCCTCAGGTGGTGTTAGATCCACCACCACCATCAGTGATAAATATTCATCCCTATGATGCGACTAGAGTGTAATAAGTCACTAATAATAACACCACCAAGGACAGTATAATTATTATCCTTTATTTATAAAGCGTAGCACTTTACAATATTAGTTTTCATAAGGGGTTGATACATTAAAATACCTTACATGGAAGATATGGCCTGATTCACGGGGACCCTGTTCCCATGGGAATTTACAATCTATGAGATGTACAAGTATTTTGTGAGGTAGATGCATCCATATTGTTAGGTGCCTTGCCCAAGGACACTCCCTGGTGGCATCTTCTGAGTGGGATGGGGTCATCTTTCCATTATTGTAGAGCAGTGACCCTGGTGGTTTGATTGAACCCGCTTCTTGTAAAGTCGAGACTTCTCCACAGTTGTATTAGAGGGATGTGCTGAATGGTATTTTGACTTTCTTCTCCACAGTCGGAGGGACTCCACTGGACTCCACAGCTGATATTGTTTGGTAGGCAAGTATGTACCGTTAGGTGTCTTGCCCGAGGACACTTACTGGAAAGGTGCTTTGGCTGGGATTTGAACCTGGGTCTCCAAGGTTATAGAGCAGTGATGTTACCTCTACTCCATCCAGCTCCATCTACTCCATACAGGCATGTTATTATCCCTCATCACAAGACAATTGAAGCGTGGCATTATCCCTCATTATGATACCACCTGGATTCTATATTATCGCTAATCATGAGACAACTTGGGCAGATATTATCCCTCACCTTCATTATATTCAGACACGTTATTATTCCTCACCTTAATACTATCCGGGCACGTTATTATGATATCACCTCTTTGAGACATTATTCCTCATCATAATGCCAACTGGGTACGGTATTGTCCTTCATCCTAATACCAGCCATGTGTGGTATTGTCCCTCATTATAAAATCAATGGGTGTATTATTATCCGTAATCATGATGGCACCAGATCATTGTATACATCTTCATTATCATTAGGGATGGGCGTTCGGTTCGATTCGAACATGAGTTTGATTCAAACATCGCCCATTCGACCGTTCGGCAAACTTCGAACATTTCAGGCCGTTTGCAAAAAGTTTGAGAAAAAAAATAATAATTTAGATTCTCTTTTAAAAAATGCTTAAAAATTCTAAAAAAAAATCTAAAAATAAAGAGACTCTTTACTGCAGAATATTATAAGCAACAGTTTATTAGATATTGAATTAAAATGGAAATATTTTTAACATTGAAGCCTATGGGATAAAACAATCTTGTTGCTAAAACATCAGGCACTGTAGAGGGCAGCCCGCCGGGGCCTCCCAAGGATCCCTTGAGGAGCATGCGGCCGCCGGATGACAGAGCTGCGACGGTGCGGGCAGGCCGGCCGGGTGCATGTGGCAGAGAGGTGGCGCAGGGAGGGAGCCACTGCACCTGCGGCCACGGCAGACCCCCCCCCACATCCAGGATCCAGGGAGCCTCCACTGACTGACCACCAGGCAAAGGTAAGGCGACACATTTCTAAAAAAAATAAAATCTGTTGCTGACCCGGTTTTGTTATAACAACTACTCTCTGCGCCCCTGTCTGGTATATTCTGCTGCTTGTTACTGCTGGTGCGCTTCCATCCTGCCATATGCTATAGCACAGTACAAACATATATTGATCTCAGTCTGTGCTGTATATTGTTGGTGCTGTCTCCCTGGCCTGTGTGGCTGCTAGAGGTTAGGTTTAGTGGTCTCGAGTCCCGACCATCCTAAGGATCAGAGGGTTAGAGGTCTGATACCAGGGATCCTACCAGGTCTGTCCTGGGGAATCGTTACAAATATGCGGTGAACGCCGCAGCAAATGTTAATGTTCATGCAATTTTAATGCACCTGTTGTTACTTTCATCCAAAGCCTGCATAAGTTTCACCATAATTTAGCCCAAAAAAATCACTAAACTTGTTCTGCGTGTCCTAAAACGTTTCCTCTTTTCATACAGACTGCCACCCCAAGCAGTTGTTTATGAATAGATTAAAGGAAAACCATTTACAGTCATTTGAAATGTAATTTTTTTTGTTTTTAAATGTTTCTATACATCCTACAAATCTGCAACTTCACGTGCAGGTTATGGGGACCTCCTAGGCACGATATTTGAAGGACTTTTTCGTTTTTATTCTTAACCTTTATGTCATGGAAAACTCACTGTTCCTTTAAAAAGTTTTTTTTTTTTACTTTTTGTCCTTGTTTCCTGTCCCCCAGGGCACTACCCAGACCCCCATACACCTTTTATGGCAAATATCTAGCATATATGCCCTCTTGGAGGGCACTCTAAATATCGAATTTTGAGGCCCATTGACTTGCATTGAGTTCGAATCGTGTTCGCATTCGAATCTGAACTTTTTCAAATGTTCGTGTTCGAATGCGAACCGAACACAGGGGTGTTCGGCCATCACTAATTATTATACCATGAGTGCAAGGTACTCTCTTCTACCATGGTTCTACTGGACCTAAGGATTCTACCCAGAAGAATAAAAATGATCAATCATTATTATATGTTTTTCCTGAAAAAAAAGGATGGCTATAAAGATAAGCTTTGTTTCCTGTTCAGGAAGTGATGTATAATCCGAGTACTATATGTTAAGGCTGGGGTCACACGAGCACACTAAGTGCGTCCGTAGTGATCCACCCTCTCAGCATCCCTCGTAAAGTTACAATGGATTGATTGGGAAGACCTCACAATGTAACGTACATTCTAGTATGGCACGTTACAATGGCGCGCTGTTTTCTTCCCTGTTGAACAGCTACAACAGATGGCAGGCGAGTCAACAAAGTGCGATCTTCCATCTGAGTCTTGTGCTTTATCCTCCATAGGTGCTTCTCCATAGGAGTCTTGTGCTTTATCCTCCATAGGTTCTCCTCCATTGGAGTCTCTTGCTTTATTCTCCATAGGTTCTCCCCCATAGGAGTCTTATGCTTTATTCTCCATAGGTTCTCCTCCACAGGAGTCGCTTGCTTTATTCTCCATAGGGTCTCCTCCACAGGAGTCTTATGCTTTATCCTCCATAGGTTCTCCTCCATAGGAGTCTTATGCTTTATTCTCCATAGGTTCTCCTCCATAGGAGTCTCTCGCTTTATTCTCCAAAGGTTCTCCTCCATAGGAGTCTCTTGCTTTATTCTCCATAGGTTCTCCTCCACAGGAGCGTTATGCTTTATTCCCCATAGGTTCTCCTCCATAGGAGTCTCTTGCTTTATTCTCCATTATTATTATTATTATTATTATTATTATTCTTTATTTATAAAGCGCCAGCATATTCCGCAGCGCTCCATAGGGTCTCCTCCACAGGAGTCTTAAGCTTTATCCTCCATAGGTTCTCCTCCATAGGAGTCTTATGCTTTATTCTCCATAGGTTCTCCTCCATAGGAGTCTCTCGCTTTATTCTCCAAAGGTTCTCCTCCATAGGAGTACTATGCTTTATTTTCCATAGGTTCTCCCCATAGGAGTCTCTTGCTTTATTCTCCATAAGTTCTCCTCCATAGGAGTCTCTTGCTTTATTCTCCATAGGTTGTCCTCCATATGAGTCTTATGCTTTATTCTCCATAGGTTCTCCTCCATAGGAGTCTCTCGCTTTATTCTCCAAAGGTTCTCCTCCATAGGAGTACTATGCTTTATTTTCCATAGGTTCTCCCCATAGGAGTCTCTTGCTTTATTCTCCATAGGTTGTCCACCATAGGAGTCTCGTGCTTTATCCTCCATAGGTGTCTCGTGCTTTGTAGAGCAGTGCGGACAAATGTGCACACATGTGATGTCCAAACAGAGAGAGGTCCATTCTCGAGTACGCCCTTTCCACGCTGTTTGGCCCCAGCCTGGTTGTAGGCATATAATTTGAAAAAAACAAGCAAAACAACAGGCACCCTAAAACTATTCATTGTTGCATTGAGCGAAAGAATTGGCAAATCCGACATCTTGTACTTTGCTTGTAAACAAGTGTAATTTTGCTCATGGATTTTTGCAGTAAAACGAGCTGGAATACACTTTGTAGCTTCTAGAAATAGGGTACGTCACCGAGTGATTATTTTTCAATATCTGTCTGGGAACAGGTGCATTGTTTGAAAATGTTACTTTCCATACACTTTGTACTTGCCAGTAGGAGAATTGATGAAAATCATTAGATTTCTGTGCAGTCAGCATTTTTCGGCACAAACACACCGTACAGATCTCCAGCTCTCAATTAAGTACAAAAGGTAAAAATAGTAAAACCAACGCACTTTGTGCTTCATAAGCCGCGTTCACGCAGTCTAATGAAGCATCGCATTCGCGCGGAGAGTAAATAAATCAGTCTTGTTTCTCTTCTAACGCGCGCTTGTTTTTCTTTTGTTCAATAAAATTAATTACTTTTCTAAGGATTTATATGGATGTTTTTATATTAACAAATCAAAGGTAATTAAAGGTGCAGGAAAATAAATTTTTTAATCGTATGTTATTAAATACAAAATCGTGGAATGGAAAATAGGTCATGGAATAACGCGTATCTGTTAATGCTGGCTAATTGTATCCTCCAGGGCTGAAGCGTAACCTATTTTTGCCTTTTTTTTTTGCCCTAAAAAAGAGAAAAAGAAAAAAAGAGATTGCTTACCAGGTGTACAAATGGAAAGAATAACATTAGAAGACATCCACGTTGTTCTGTGTCAATTTTCTGAATATCGATTGTTCACGCCATGGGAATTCTATAATTAGAGCATATTTAGCATATTAGTACACGGGAAGAAGGGTATCTTCACATGATCGAGCGCTGTGGCGACTTGAGAGAAGTGACTTGTGGACTACGGGAATAAACATTCAGGTGACGAATATCTATTATTTATTATTTTTGCAATGTTTTGATATTTATTTTTTATTCTTTGCTATTTTGACATATTTTTTCAGGTCTGCAGCCATAAATAGATCTTCCTCTTCAAGGAATGGCCCACATTGTTTTAGTGTCCTCAGAATTGGGGTATTTTTTCCCAATATCTATTATTTTTGCAATCTTATGATATTTTTTTTTATTTGCTATTTTGACCTATATTTTCAGGTCTGAAGCCGCAAGAAAGATGTTTCTCATCAAAGAATGGCCCACAATGCTTTACATACAGGGTAATTCAAAGAGAATCGAAAAGTCACCGCACGTTCGGTGACTTTTCATTCTCTTCAATTCGGTTAGTTTTGCCGATCCCATTTCGGCGACCCTGCGGTGTATTCAGCAAACACCACAGGGTCCCCGAATTGCAGGGAAAAGCTGCCGCAAACCCGACGAACACTAACTGCAAAACCCGGCGAATGCATGCCGAAAACCCGCAAAAACATCTGGATTAACCCGCCGAAAACCACAAAAAACCCGAGCAGGAGCCGATCACACGCAGCGAAGTCGCCGGAAAAAGCCGACACCGCAGACGAATGGAGTGAATAAATTAGCAAAACAGTTTGCTTTAATGTTTGAAAAGTGAAACGCTGTTTGCAAAGAAACTACTGAGCGAAAATGTCTGAAATTTACATATGATCCAATGAATGATAATAAAAAGGTCTGTTACAGAAAAAATAAGTAAAGTTAAAAAAATAAATAAATAAAATAAAAACGTGTTTTTTTTTAAAAAAATCCAGAAAAATGCTTAAAATATCCTAAAAAATCTATAAATAAAGAGATTTTTTACTGCAGAATTTTATAACAAACGGTTTATTAGATATTGAATTAAAACAGGAATATTTTTAACATTGAAGCCTATGGGATTCGCCTGAATAAACCTGTCGAATGAAACCGCCGAATGGCAGGGCATTTCGGGAACCTTTCACTGCTGGTTTGTGTTCTCTGAATAGCCGAAGCATTGCTTTTTCATGGGGATTTCACTGCCCTCGACCAGGCACCGAACAGGCACCGTATGTGCAGGCAATTCGCCAGGATTTGGCGAATTGCCTGCTCTCTGGATAGCCGAATGGCCAGGAAAGGTAACCGAATGCTGATTTTCAACGTTCGGTTACCTTTCTTCAGCCATTCGGATCTCTTTGAATTACCCTGCCTGTGTCCTCAGAATTGGGGTATTTTTTCCCAATATCTACTATTTTTTGCAATTTTATGTTTTTTTTTTTTTTTATTTTCTATATTGACCTATTTTTTCAGGTCTGCAGCCACTAGAAAGATGTTTCTCTTCAAAGAATGGCCCACAATGCTTTAGTGTCCTCAGAATTGGGGTATTTTATCCCCAGAAGAAAACCATAAAAGTCAAAGTTAAAAGAAAGTCTATGGACCTGGCCTGATGATTGCAGCACACAGTAGATATTTATTTTACAAATTTACAGGGTTTATTCAGAGAGAGCCGAACTGGCCCCGAAATTGAACATCAACTGTGAATTTCCCCTTACGTTGCAAGTTCAGGGCCATTCGGCTATTCAAAAAGTAGGCAGTTTGCCAAATTTTGGCGAATTGCCAGCAAAATATGTTGCTGTTCGACGACAGTGAAATCCCCCATAGAGAAGCGACGGTCAACCTATTCACAGACACCGAACAGCAGAGAAATGTCAGTGAAATGCCCTGCTGTACGGTGATTTCATTCGACAGGTTTAATCAGGCGAATCCCATAGGTTTCAATGTTAAACATATTCCCTTTTTTTATTAAATATTTATTCAACTGTTTATTATTTTCATTTACAGCAAAAGGCCTCTCTATTAATTATTTTTTACTTTTTAGGCATTTTTTAGGATTATTCAGGCAAAAAAATAAATCTTTTTTTTTAAAATAGCGTTTTAGCGTCGGTGGGTTTTCGCCAGTTTTTCGGATCGATTTGGCGGTTTTGCAGCGGTTTTTTCGGATGCATTTGGCGGGTCTTTTGATGCACTTCGGGGACCTTGCAGTGAATGCTGAATTTGACTCGCCGAAGTGCAGCAGATGAGAGAGCACTAAAAAGCCAGTGACATCTGCAAGTAAACCTGCCTAAAAACATATATATGTTAAGTAATACTAGTATTATATTAAATGCTACATAACACCTTCAGTACCATGTGGTTTTCCAGAAAACCAATAGCAGGAACCAATGGTTTTCTGGAAAACCACTTTACATCACCCCGTAACACACGTTAAAACACTTCACAGCTTCTCCCCACATCACCTCTTCCCATGATAGACTGCAGGATTTCTCACGCGCAGCCCCCACTCTCTGGAACGCTCTCCCTCGTACTGTCAGACTTTCCCCTAACTTCTCTTCCTTCAAACACTCCCTTAAAACATTCCTATTTAGGGAAGCCTACCCCCCGACTCACTGACGCAACCATCAATCACTCTCACCTTACAGTCCTCTCCTCCTGTTTCCAACCCCAACCCTCCCAGATTGTGAGTTCCTACAGGAATAGGGCCCTCATCTCCTCCTGTACTGTTTGTCAAATGTTGTTCAATGTATTGTAACCCTGTCTATACTGTGCTTATTGTACAGCGCTGCAGAATATGCTGGTGCTTTATAAATAAAGAATAATAATAATAATAATAATTCACACACAGTCTAAATCAGGGATCTCAAACTCTGCCCCCCCAAATGTTTATTGCTTACACGTCCCATAATTCTTTGAAAGCAATAAATGTCCATAAAATTGTGGGAGGTGTAGTTCAGAAACATCTGGCGGTGGGGGGAGGGCAGAGTTTACACTGCCCCCTCCCCTCAGATGTTGATTGCCTACAATTCCCAGAATTCTTTGAATGCAACAGATGGCCAGAGAATCATTAGATTTGTAGTTCAGAAACATCTGGGGGGGGGGCAGAGTCTAATATCGCAGCATCTAAATGCGCTGTAATATCATTACACTTATTTACAGACGGTATGCATTATTTGACAGGCAGAGGGCTCCCCCTGCTGGTCAGTTGCAGTAATGAAGTTGGGACTGCCTCTTGGCAGTCTGCGAAGGAGACTCCGACAGGTCACAGAGTCCAACAGATCGACGGGCATGTCACCAAACGGCATCCAGCACTTACAGGCATTTCAGTGAATTGTAAAGGCAGTGTGGCCCCGGGGCCCTCTTTGCCTGTTATTCAACATGTATTCAAAAACATCACATGCCTCGGGGTGTCACGGCACCCATCTGCATCTGTCTTCACTGTTCAACAGCAGCCAGCATCAATTGATTGCTGATATTATTTCCCCTTGGTTTCTTTCTACTGTGGCATGGGGCCCTGATAAAAAAAAAACAGGCCTGACCGAACCGTAGATTGGCCCCCATAGGACCTCCTCAGAGGCCCCGGGCATTGCCTTATTGTCCTTATGGACAGTCCACCCCTGAGGGAAGGTTTTAAACATGTGGTGTTGCATAATGAGATAAAGCAAACCCGTCTGACTTTTAGAAATGTAAGTTACTATCTCGCTTTATATTAACGCAATTCTATAAATTACATTCTATGAATACATTGAGTTAATATTGTCATTAATCTATTATAACGACCAGTCAAGCCAACAGGTCCTTATGTAACAGCACCGGAGTTTGATCAGGCAGAGATGCTTTCTTTTTCTTGTTCGAGTAAGATCTTGATCATCATCTTCCTTATCATCATCGTCATCATCACCATCATCATCAATTTATAATGATTGTAATCACCGCTGTCTCTCTCAAGGAATGATTACATTATTTGGTGGCATTCTTTGACAAGGATCCAGATGCTTTCAGCCTTTAAATAACACTTTCCAGCCTATTCCCACAGCTATTTATTCTTCGGCTCTAAATCGCGAGGCCGCCACTGTTGGCGTAAAGAATCCCGACAGTAGCTCAGGAGTCGAAGCAGCGAGTGGATCGTCGGAGATTTAAACTCTGGCAGACAAGCCCCTCCGCAGGCTTTTGGAAGAGCTCGCGCAGTCTCTGCCAATCTGCAAGTTATGCTCAGGATACAAAAGTAGCTCTAAGCAAAGTATCGAATGTCTATGTGACTCGTTCCGACTATAACTTACTGTGGAGGCAAACGTGGCTGTTCAAGAAAGAACATTGTCTGTATTTACAATGCAGGACACTTTTTATGCTATGACTTTGCATGTTGAGAAAATGAAACTGTATCATGAAAATTAGCCAGAAAGTGGTTTCCGAAAGCTTGACAGGGTTTGATACAACTTAGAGAAACAAACAAAATAACGACAAACCTACTGTGTTGTCAATCCTCCAAAGAGAGTATTGAAATGGAACGTTGGGTCTTTCTTATGTCGCTAAGGGTATGCATTCATATAGTAAATTAAAATAATGATAGGCTTTTTGTATTTCTTTCCAAAGCACGTTCAAAGATTGATTGATCGATAACAAGTTAAAGAAAGTTAGAGATCACAGTATCCTTCCTGTAAGCATTACCTTAGGAAACATAATGTGAAAATCCGCAGGATATCTGAAGGCATTTCTTAAAGAAGACAGCTGGAGGCCATCTTTGACTACAACCAAGGTGGTCAATGCTGGACTATGGTCAAAGGTGAACCAATATCTCTCCTTTTAGGATAAAGAAATTTAAGTCATATCATGATTACACATGGTTTTCAATGATGGAAAACAACATTAGTCCTTCCCTTATCGCCACGGGACGTTCTATTCTATTTTCTCAGAAAGAAGCCAGCAAACCACACTCACCTCCATCTTCCCCTCTGAAAGAAGCCAGCAAGCCACACTCACCTCCATCTTCCCCTCTGAAAGAAGCCAGCAAACCACACTCAACTCCATCTTCCCCTCTGAAAGAAGCCAGTAAGCCACACTCACCTCCATCCTCCCCTCTGAAAGAAGCCAGCAAGCCACACTCACCTCCATCTTCCCTTCTGAAACCAGCCAACAAACCACACTTATCTCCATCTTCCCCTCTGAAAGAAGTCAGCAAGCCACACTCACCTCCATCTTCCCCTCTGAAAGAAGCCAACAAACCACACTTATTTCCATCTTCCCCTCTGAAATAAGCCAGCAAGCTGCACTCACCTCTATCTTCCCTTCTGAAACAAGCCTACAAACCACACTCACCTCCATCTTCCCCTCTGAAAGAAGCCAACAAACCACACTTATCTCCATCTTCCCTTCTGAAACAAGCCAACAAACCACTCTCACCTCCATCTTCCCCTCTGAAAGAAGCCAACAAACCACACTTATCTCCATCTTCCCCTCTGAAACAAGCCAGCAAGCTGCACTCGCCTCCATCTTTCCTCTGAAACAAGCCAGCAAGGTATTCTTTAATCAAAGCAACTTTTGTGGGGACAAAGCCGATGATCGATGAGACCAGTCGCATCTTGGAGGAGCTCCTCTGCTGATGTGCTATTTGCTGTTTTTTAGCGTCCTATCGTCTACCGAAAAATTTTGCAGGAACTGTTTTGTTGCAGAGCTTAGGTTTCCTGCTTTCAAGCCTGTGATCTGGCTGTTTGGTGCTTCTTGAGAGGCTTCAGGTGCTGGGCCCTTCTCCCATGGCCTACTGCTGATGGCTATTTTGGACAGAGACTGCTGTTTCGTGTTGGAGTTTTGAGTGCCACCACGACTCTCCCCTTTGCTCACTGATCAGGCAGATGGGGAAGAAGATGATCAAGAAGTCCTGTCTGGTGGAGGGCCCCCACCAGCGGGACATTATGACTCACTGGCAGGCAACCGTCCTTGTCAGAGGGGTAAGTCGCTCTGTGTTTCCGTCCTGGCGTCAATTCTTTGGATGGTGACGGCCGCTTATTGCAGGGGCCTGATGAGAGGTCATTGACATTTAATGGGGACCTGAGTACAGCAGAGGACTCCGCTGCCACGGCTCACTTGAAATAGATCCGTCTGACAACTGCTAGTTGTGCTTGCATGATGTCTGAGGCTCCAGGCCTAACCAGTTTGTCTGATGCAGTGGGCACATCTGACGTCATACATTCCATAAAGGGGGACATCAAGTGTCTGCTACTAGCAGAGCTGTGTATCCTGTGGAGAGCTGACATCAAGAATTTGCGGGTGGTGGACTCCGAAGTTCAACTTCAGGTGGCGGTTGTCCAGGCACAAGCTGATGAGACTGCAGTTGTGCATCGCGATTAGACATGTGCATTCGTTTTAGTACTAAAACGATTTAGTCCGAATTTTGGGATAATTTAGTTTTCGTTTGACTCAAGAGAAACGAAACTGCTCAGTACAAAAAACGAAAGAAACTAAAATAAAATGCACTACATTTTAGTTTCAGTCCTTTTTGTGATATTACATTGATGAGTGAAGGAGACCAGCAATGAAGAGCGCAACATTGCAAAGCTAAAGAAAAGGTTTGTATGCGTAATCCTTCCCGACCCCTACCCGAAAATCTGACAGTGATAGAGCTCCAGAATACTCACTCGCAGCACAGACAGCCAGCACAGGAGAGGAAACCTTTACTTGCTGTATGCTGCCACCGCAAACCCGTGGCCTGCTGTTTTCAAAAGAACTAGAACTACTGAACGAAAATATCTGCAATTTACATATAAGATCCTATGATTGATAATAAAAAGTTCTGTTACAGAAGAAAGAAAAACTGCTATTAAAAAAAAGGGGGGGAAATTTTGCCCAAAAAAATCTGAAAAATGACGAAAAGGTACTAAAAAATAAATAAATAAAGACTTTTTACTGCAGATTAAAATAATAAATGGTTTATTAGATATTGCATAAAAACGGGAATATTTTTAACATTGAAACCTATGGGGTTCACCTGAATAAACCTGCTGATTGAAACCACCGAACATCAGGACATTTCACTGCCATTTCTCTGAGTCTCAGTACCACATGACTGGCTGAACCACGTGAAACGCAAGCGCGCAGCTGCCCGCCCTTTCGTTAACACAGACTCTATTCTGGACTGAACACCCACCAGGAAGGGAATCAATGCTACAGTGTACCCTATGGTAGTGGCACCCCACTGCTGACAAGATGGCTCCACAGCATAATTGCTGTGTGCTCATATACACTCGGTTTGCTGGGAGTTTTACTGCAGTGGATTCTGATGCACTCATACACACCGCACATTGCATTGCTGGGAGTTTTATTGCTGTGGATTCTGATACGCTGACACACACCACACATTGCATTGCTGGGAGTTTTATTGCTGTGGATTCTGTGATACACACTGCACATTACTGTGAGTTTTATTGCTGTGCAGTTCTGTGATATGCTCATACACGGTGCCCATTTCTGTGGGTTTTATTGCTGTGCAGCTCTGTGATACGCTCATATGCAGTGCACGTTTCTGTGGATTTTATTGTTCCACCAATTAGAGCGGCTGTGATCCCGTTTACTTGACATGCGTGGCTGTTCTTTGTAAAAATGCTTGAATTTAAACATTTCATAATTTTCTTTATCTCAATAGATACATTTGAAATGGTATACAAAATATACAAGTAGGCACTTGGTATCCACTTTTAATATAAAGAGAGGAAAAGGCAGAGCTCTAAGAGGAAAAGGTGGAGCTTTAAGATGAAGGGTGGGGATTAACCAGGAAGAGGTGTGCCCTTGACAGGAAGGGGTGCCTCAAATTTAAATTGGGGGGTGCACGAATTTAGTCAGGCCTAGGGCAGCACAAAACCTAAATACACCACTGGCTTAGGTGCTACTCAGGCTTGTCGTTATACTCCCTGGCTAGGGAGATCAGGTCAATTAACACATTCTGCTCTGTAACCTGGTATCAGATAAGTCTGTCCATTATGATCCCAACTACGCTACTCCAGTGTGAGCGCTATAGCACCCATTACAGTATGGAGACCTGCCACAGGCAGAAGAATGTCAGAATCAAGGGAGTCCCTGAAGAAGTGTCCATCGATGCCCTCTTGGGATATGTGAATTGGCTGGCTGGGCATCTCCTTCGTCTGCCCATGGGTGCACCTGACCCCTTCTGCTCTATAATGTGAATTCGGTGGCGCTGGCCCCCTCAGAGGCCTCAAGGGATGTTATTGCCATTGATGGGGATTACACTGTCCTTCAGCGGCTGCTTGCTATCCATACAGCCCGTGGCCTGTCCCCTTTGAGGCTGCAGTTTTGTCCCTGTATGCTGACCTGCCTTTCATTACATTGGTGGCCAGGGGGCGATTTCGGAAGGTGACGGCCCATTTGCAATGCTTTGGAGTTCAGTACCGGTGGGGAGTAGCTGGATCCCTATTGCTTACTAATAGCAATGTTTGCCATTCTGCCGCTGGTCCTGAGGAAGCTTGGGTGCTACTGGCCTCCCTGGATTTTTCGCCGACCCCTGAGAAGAATCCCGAAGTAGCCTCTACTATTTGTGATAATCCGGGCTGATTTGCAGATTCCCCTTATAGTTTACATTCCCACTCAGTTTATGCACTGTGCCCCGTTCACTTTTAATGGCACCTGCAAGGATGCACCATGTTGGGAATGCTTTGCAATCTTGCATTCTTTTTCTAGTTAATTATTATGACTAAACTCCCCTTCCCACCCCCTCCCTTTTTTTTGTGGATTTTTGGTTGGTCTGGGTGTGTCATAGGGGTGGTCACCATGGCTCTGTATGCCCCTTCTGGCCCTGGGCCTCCCAGCCCCTTGGCCTCTTCCGTGGTCTCAGGCCCTCTGTTGGTGCGCCTGAGTGGTGTGCCAGGAGGGTCATTTCCTACTCGGTGTTCACGTCTTTTGTTTGTCTCCCTCCTTCACCTGTTTCCTTTTTCCTCCCTCACCTGCCTTTGATTCACTCACTTCGACATGCTGTGATATTTCCTACTGTTTTGTAAGAATTCTGTGTAGACTCTCCCGATGTCCGCATTGGGTTTTCGACCCTCTATGCAGTTGTTCTTTTATTGTCTGGCTTATACTTTTTGTATTTCTGCAAACTTTTCAAAATAAAGAATTACATCTGGCTTTAAAAAGAAAACCCCCACAACTTTTGTCACATTGTTTCCCTTTTCCCTCCTTTTTTGTTTAATTCTGTGCTGACTCTCAGTCTGTTCTGTTCCCTGTAAATTCTTTGCGTGCATTGGCCATATCTCTAAACTCTGTGTTTCTTCCTCACAGCCGCACTCACTTCCATCTTCCTTCTACCCCGTCCACCCTCCCACCCAGTCCCTATTCTTATTTTATAAGCTCTTTCTTCCAGCTACTTCATTTCTCTCTCGGGTTAACCTCATCATGCCCAAGATCTTGGTCTATCTTCATACAGTCTGCTATATTCTTTCTGGTCATCAACTCAACTCTCCCCCTGACTTACTTACTTTCTTTCTTTCTTTCTTTCTTTCTTTCTTTCTTTCTTTCTTTCTTTCTTTCTTTCTCATTGAGATTTCTCTCGTTTTCAAGTATGTCCTGGGTTCAAGAACATACAGTAGTCCCTTAGAATGTAAGCTCATGGGATGTCTGGCTGACCACTAGGGATGTGCGTTTCGGGTTTCGGAATTTCCGAATTTTCACGAAATTTCCCGATTTGTGTTTTCGGATGCGGTCGATTTTGCGAAAATTTTTAGATCCGAAAATGGCAGATCCGAAAAGTTTTCCGAGCCGAAACGAAATATTTTCGGAATTTTCGAATGGACTTGAAATGTGTCAAATCGAAATTTATTGCTTTGAAACGAGGAGAACAGACGTTCCAAAAAAACGAAAATTTCCGAAATCACGAAAAGTCGATACAAAAAACGAGCAAAGTGACACGAAAATACGAAAAATGGTCGATATTCCGAAAACATCTACAATTCCGAAAAACGAAAATTTCCGAATTCACGAAAAGTCGATACAAAAAACGAGCAAAGAGACACGAAAATACGAAAAATGGTCGATATTCGGAAAAAAAAATGTACACGAAAAACGAGTCGAGCCGAACCGAATCGAAACAGAAATCGGTCGAAACGAGCCGAATCGAAAAGTTTGAAAATCCGAAAAATCGAATCGAATTGAACCGAAAAAAAAATCGGTGCACAAGCCTACTGGCCACGAGTATAAGTGCTGTATTAGCAGGGCAATGATCCTACGAGCAGGGCCATTTATTCCTTGTGTTTTATTATTTTTTTATGTCTCATGTTCTTGCTTCTCCATTGGAGTGCTGCAGAATCTGTTGGCGCTATATAAATACTGTTACTGATACTGATATTTACAATATTCTTTACTAAGATATATCATATACAGTCACGTGGTTTTACGTATCAAGACATACGGGGTTATTCAGAGAGCGGTGAAAAGCAGGAGAATGACTGGAGAATGAAAAATTCTAGGTCAAAATAGCCAAACCAGAAAAATTCTCCCTTTCATCTCACTTTCCAAATCGGCTGTTTTGACCTAGAATTTTTCATTCTCCAGTCATTCTCCTGCTTTTCACCGCTCTCTGAATAACCCTGATAATAAATAATCATCTGGTCCTCTGCAAGTCTTAAAAGTAGGTAACTGCAACCTCATACGAACAACACCGTATGACATATTATACCGTGTCATGATTTGTTTAACAATAACTAGGTCAAAAATGGAGAAGCCACGTATGAAAAACTAAGTACACCCTTACCCTTACTCCTTCCATAGGAATTTAGAGGCTTAGTAGCAGCCAGGTGCTGCTAATCAAATGCCCTTGATCATCAATAAGTGTGTCGACCTCTATAAAAGCAGACGTTTGGGCAGTTTGCTGGTCTGGATCATTCAGGTGTGTGTTATCACAATGCCAAGGAGGACAGACATCAGCAATAACCATAGACCAGTATCTGTTGCTGGTAACTAATTTTTTATGGACTAATAATGTAACACATCTTACCGGAACTAATTTACAGTCTGTCCAGCAGAGGTGAGCATGGCTGAAAAATTTGTTTAGTTTTCGTTTTAAAAAATAATTTTGTTTTTGGAATTTCGTTTTGGATTTCAGAGCTTAATTCGATTTGTATTTACAGTCGTTTTGTTTTGGATCAATTCGAAATCTGATATCAATTCGAATTTTGGATCACTAAATTAGAGTCCAATTAACAGGGACAGAGCAGAGTGCTTGTGAAAAAGTAAAACGAAATTAATTTGTTCCATTAAAGTCGTTTGCTGACTGTAATATATGTATTGTAAGTCAAGATGAATTTGATAGTTGATATATCAATTCGAATTTTGGATCACTAAATAAGAGTCCAATTAACAGGGATAGGCTGCTTGAGAAAAAGTAAAAATAAATTAATACGTTTCATTATTATTATTGTCATCATTTATATAGCGCCAACAGTATCCGCAGCGCTTTACAGTAACCAAAGGGAACGAGATACATATAAACGGACATAGGATGGAAACAAGAGGTGTAGAGGGCCCTGCTTATAGGATTTTATAGTCTAGAGGGATTGGGGCTGAGGAAGACAAGGGGAATTTTACTAGATCGCAGGATCATTAGTGCCAGTGGTTCAGGAATGGTGGGGCCATAGAAGCAGCTTCAATCATGTGTGAGTAGGTGAGCAGAGGGATGAGTTGCATCAGTGATGTGGTACGCTAATCTGAAGAGATGGGTTTTGAGAGATTTCTTGAAGGCCTGAAGATTAGGAGAGAATTTTATAGGGCGTGGTAAGTCATTTCACAGGACTGGTGCTGCCCTTGAGAAGTCTTGGAGGCGAGAGTTGGCCGTGCGGGTGTAGACGATGACAGGTGGAGATCACCTGCTGACCGGAGTTGTCTACATGGACGTGCTTGCAGAATAACAAAGACATGAGAGGGAGGAGTTGAGTTATTGAGCGATTTGAACGTGAGCGTCAGCATTTTAAACTGTATCCTGGAATGTACAAGATGCCAATGGAGGGACCGGCAGAGGGGGGAGGTACACGAGGTGCGTATGGTGAGAAAAATAAGCCTGGCACCTGCATTCATTACAGATTGCAAAGGGGCAATACTGGAGTTGGGGAGGCTAATTAGGAAAGATGTTTGCTGACTGTAGTACTTGTATTGTATGTATTGTAAGTTAAGATCAATTCGATAGTTGATATCAATGCGAATTTCGGATTACTAAATAAAACCCCAATTGATCAAATTTTTCTTTTATGATGAAACACTATTGCAAATTAAATTCGTTAGATGTTTTGTTTCAAATTCAGATCAAATCAATTCGTAATTTCAAAAGTACTTCCGAAATACGAATTAACGAAATTCGTTACGAAACGAATGCACACCTCTACTCTACAGCAATGCTGTTATATGAAACATATGTAGGTCAGGGGTCAGCAACTTTGTCCCTCCAGGGGCTTGATTATGCCTGTAGGTTTCCCCGTAGCATCCCCAGTTTAGCATTGGATTCCGGGGCAGGCGCTACTTCAGCACCTTTTCCCAGAATGCAGAGCTACTCTCAATGATACTCACGGTAGCGTTTCCTCGCCACCACGAGTATCACCTCCTGGAGTCCGTAGGACTCAATGGAGGGTTGCACTGCTGGGCCCCAGAGCCGAGGAGTGATCGCGAAAGGAGACTGGAGACCTTTTGTCCCCAATCTCACTCTACAGTTAGCGTTCAGTATGTAATGTAGCCCATGATGTTTTGAAACTACATTTCCCATGCGTTACAGCCAGTCTAATGAGTTGCTGAGCGTCATGGGAGATGTAGGCTCAAAACATCTGGGGCGGCCAAGGATGCTGATCCGCGACGTAGGTAATTGGAACAATACCTTGACGTGTTACGCACGAAAAAGCACCTTTGAGTAACGTTCGCCAAAGCAGCGTTATTGCCGTCGATTTAAATTTAAGGAGTGATGATCTAGAAAGCATCGGGTTAATAATGTTCCTCAAGATTCTTGTAGTTTTTCCTTATTAATTAGCATGCGTCCAGTCCGCCAGATCCAGTGCCCAAACTTCATTTGTTATATTCAGCCAAATGCATGAATAGCTTTTGAGTAATTATTTCCCAACATCAACTAATACCTCTCTGCACATCAATTAAAATCCCCTTAACAAGGAACTGCATTTTGTTTGAGATCAAATGCCTAGTCCAAAGCTATATCAATCATGTAGAGCTAATTAGCCAGCCCGCTTTATATCATTTGTTTTACTTTATTATTCCAGCACGCTCTTCCTAATGAAACCAATTGAACATTTTTAAAAATCTTTGTTCAACTAATTTAAGGCTTACAGGCCGGCTGTATTACTGAGTCAAGTAGTTTCCTTTATTTCACAGAGGGGGAAAAAAAAAATTTGTATAAAGCCTGAAAATGATTTTTTTCCTTAGTAATAAAAGATCTTTCTGAAGAAATTATTTTCTTTATTATTTTTAATTGGGATTTATCATGGTATCGTTTTCATACAATTTTTTTTACTGGCCTACTAACTCTACATATTTAATATGTCAAATTATATATTTTTTGTCAATAATTCAAGTTTTTTTTTCTTTTTTCAAAAAGTGTCCAAAAATTTCTGCTCCCAAATGAGTTCAAATTCAAGTTTGGGTACAACGAATAGCACATTTTTACTTAACCTGCCTGGCGGTCTAATTTTTTCGAAATTTCGTGTCTAAAAGCGTCTCAATTTTTTTTTTAAAGGAAACGTGTTTTTGTACATAGTTAGCCTGTAATAATTAGGAATCACGCACTGAAATCCGTGCAATCAAGAGTCCTTACTGGTAAAATCCTTTATAAATAAATAAATTAAAAAAATAAATAAATAGTAAATACACTGAGTCCGATAAAGTTTGAAACACGACATAATAATTTATTATCCCAAAAATAATTATCCAAAATAATGCAAATAAATGATATTCAATAAAATACAACAAAAAACACTGAAATCTGTCTGCAAGCAAGGGTGAGACGATGTATGGTCTATTTCTTATCCTGTACTGCCACCTAGTGGCCGTTCATAAACATTACACTGTATAATCCAAAAAGCTGTAAACTGTAAAAAAGATTTATTTTATGCTAGCCCCGCCCCCTGCACCATGTGACACGCATGGAGCCTTCAAGGAAGCAGCTCACCGCGATCACACTGCGGGGGACAGCGAGGGAGCCAGGAGGAGGTGAGTAGACATCCAGCCCAAGTGTGGCTCGGGGTTACCGTTCATGGTAGCGAAATTTAACCCCGAGTCACACTCGGGAATACCGCCAGGGAGGTTAAAGTGCTTCTTTCTTGTAAATATTCTTCTGTAGAAGTATTTCATAAATATTGTAGCAAAGGATTTATATTTCACTTTTTTTTGTCCTAGTGCTTAAGACTGGCCGTCCACTGGAACCGTTTTCGAATGACCGGCGATTTTGTCAGACCGTCAGACCGTCGGTCATCCGACCGGGTCAGACTTAGGGTCGTCCACTGGAAGCGACTTTGGACGACAGTGATCTGCCATAGACGTACATCAACGGGCGACTGGTATCGTCCACTGCAAGCGATTGGTCTGACGACTACGGACGACGAAGATCAGATTTCAAAGGGGGAGTGAGTGCAGAGGCTGCCAAAACCAGAATGAACTGGTTTTACATACAAAAAAAAGGCCATTTTGCTTTTGGAACCAGTGCAGCACTGCGCTCTGTATTTATATAGTTCTCTCTGCCGCTGCAGAGTGCCGCTGAGCAGCAATCTGCAGCAAACTGCACCCCCAGGGCATGGAGCCAGCAGCCATTTGCGCAGCAGCACCCCTACCCATACACAGCTAGTCCCACCATGCACAGAATGTGTTTTGGTAAACTTGCAAGTCCCACAATGCACAAAAAAGGTGTTTTGGAAAACCTGCATCATGCCTGCACCATATATTTTTGATGGGAGTTTAATAAACCGCTAAACCTATATACAATCCGTTTTTGAACTTACCTAATAAGCTTGTCGACGTCCATCATGCCCCAGCGATCGTTCTGAACTCCCAGCCTGCAAGGTGAGATCGCCCATCTGCTGCTGTCTTACCCCGTCTCCGGAAGTCGGCCGAAGGACGTCTGCCGCAATGGACGATGGTTCATTCACAATTATGGTACAGGTGCGGGCGTACGAACATGGACAATATCGGCTGATCGCACCGTCGTTCGAAAACGGCTCCAGTGGACGGCCAGCCTAAAGGAACACCGTGCTAATAAATCCATTTCTTTGCATTTAAATGACTGGGAAGAGGCTGTTTTATGATTTTCTTTAGTTTAGGTGATTGCACTTGCATATTGTAGGAACCAAAACCTGCGTAACGCTATGGGACTGGAGCACTGTAAGTACAGTACTGTGACAGAAGACGGGGTATGGTCCTTGGGGGGGGTGTATATGTCCCCCCAACAGTGCTGCAGTGTGGGCATTGGTCTGATTTCCCAAGGGAGATTGATTCATGTTAAATTGATCCACTAAAAGATATGTGGTATGGCTTGGGTCCCTACGGTGGAGCATTTGGAGAGTAGGGTGGGCCAGTGCTTCACACTACGCTTTCCATACAGCTCAGCAGGGGAGAGGTCCAGTCCAGGAGTTCTGGATTGTCCATGGAGTTCTTCACCTGCTGGGTAAAAGCAATGCCAGTGAGGGATTTAGTGCTGAGAGCAAGAAGAGAAGCTGAAGCTCTCGCCAAAGAGAAAGAGAAACTGGCTTAAAAGGTCTGCGTATATTTCTGGTTGTGACTTCTGCGCTATAGGACTCCATTGACGGTTGCAGGAGATCACGCAGTGCCACGGAGTGATCTCTTCACTCTGCTTGCAACCAGGAGAAGCAGTGGATTGTGCCACCATTCTCGCCGCGGGATGAAAGGTAAGTATCAGATTTACTCGGGGTGGGGGGGTTTAGAGGGTGCTAAATGATTTTGCAAAAGCAGAATCATTTAGCACCAGCTTCTTAGGTACACTTTAAATTTTGGTTAGCCCATCAGTGCGGTAATTAGTGCTAGCACTTACTTATCCTAGCGCTCTTTACTGATTGCGCTCCCCATGTTAAGTATAGGATGTGCAAAGTACGGTAAGCTCACGCAAGCCAGCGCAATCACGATAACCCCATTGAGAATCTTTGGGATAATGTGCTGGAGAAGACTTTACACAGTGCCGTGACTCTCCCATCATCAATACAAGATCTTGCCCACAAATTAATGCCACTCTGGACGCAAATAAATGCTGTGACATTGTCTGTACGTATCGCCACGGCGAATACGTGCCGCAATCACAATGATTACAGTGTGTGGCTTTTTTGGGCAGGCAGTGTATTTTATAGGAATATAATATTAAATGTAGGATGTTGACCCTAAAGAGGTCTGTAGATTCCAGCAGAAGTGGACATACTTGAAGCTAATGAGCTCATTTGATTGTCTGAGTTCCGAATGACCCTGACTTGCTAAGTCCCATGGTCCGGTCATGTGACGTATAATTTTCCCCAGATGTCCCATTCGACTGGCAGCCATAGGCTGTTACCTGGGTTTTGGAGGTCCCGAGGGAAAATAACAATCGCATGCACCTGTGTAATTTTTTTTATTTTTTTTTGCCCTTTTTACATCCTTAGTCAAAACAACGATCCTGTGAGGACTTGTCAGTTTCATGGTTTTTGTGTGTAACCCACTGGTACTCGCTGTTTAGTGAACTAAGCCTGTTGTGTTGTGTTTTAAGACGTTTGTGCAAATTACACAGGCGAGAAATAGAAAGTGTTTGGGTGATTTCGAAATAGTATATTTTTTGCAGCGCAGAAGATTAAAAAACATTTTAATTATACAGTTGCTTCCCACATAGTTATTAGAACTTATTATTACGGAACTGGCGTGTTCTAGAGAAGATTTTACAAAGTCTTTATGTGCTCATAGAACCACTGTACAAATTTTTCCAAAAATAGGGCCCTATTACATTCCTAACGCATAAAAACGCTCACGCAGCGCAGGATTTTTTGCAAACGCCATTAAGCATTAACACGTGAAAATTAACGGTGGTATTACAATCCTTGTGCATTTTTTCATCCGTCAAAAGATAACGGGCTATATTACAAAGTTGGTGCTAACTTAACCAGAGCTGTTGTTAACTTAACATCTCCATAGACATGTGCACAGCACAAAATTTCGTTTTGAACTAATGGATTAGTCCTAAAATGCAATTTATTTAGTTGCTAAAGAAATTCGTTTTCAGTTCTTTAGTATGAAAACTAATTTCATTCATCCGAAAACCAGTGGATACAATTACTATTGTAGTGGCTCCTCAGAGGGCTGAGATCGCTGCTTGTTACAGTATCTCTCACTCTCAGCACAATGTGGGCCATATTACATAGTTGGTGCTAACTTAACCAGAGCTGTTGTAAACTTCCCAGAGCCATTATAGTCTATGGAGGTTTTCAGTTTACAACAGCTCTGGTTAAGTTAGCACCAACATTGTAATACTGCCCCGTGTCAGGCAAAGCTGTTACAGTAACTGACTGCTGCTCATCACAGCGCTCAGAGTTTCAGTAAAACTAGTAAATAATATTTTTATATATAAGAGGTTAGAACAATATTATTTCCCCTCTCTGTATAATGTTTAGAACATCCTCCTGCATTAATTAATACCCCTCTCTGTATAATGTATACAACATCCACCTGCATTAATTAATACCCCTCTCTGTATAATATTTAGAACACCCTCCTGAATTAATTAATGTCCCTCTCTGTATAGAACATCCTCAATTTATACCTTTCTCTGTATAATGTATAGAACATCCTCCTGTATTAATACCCCTCTCTGTATAATGTATAGAACATCCTACTGCATTGGCATGTGGAGGATGCAGAACTTCGGATGTTGCGATGTTGTGCTCTTCATTGCTGGTCTCCTTCACTCATCAATGTAATATCACAAAAAGGACTGAAACTAAAATGTAGTGCATTTTATTTTAGTTTCTTTCGTTTTTTGTACTGAGCAGTTTCGTTTCTCTTGAGTCATACGAAAGCTAAATTATCCCAAAATTCGGACTAAATCGTTTTAGTACTAAAACGAATGCACATGTCTACCATAGGCTATAATGGCTCTGGTAAGTTTACAACAGCTCTGGTTAAGTTAGCACCAACTTTGTAATATAGCCCAACGTTCGTAAAACCGACATGCAAAAATGCACGCAAAGTACTGTTTTTTGACGCGCATCCGTAATTTTTTTACACGCATCTGTCAATTTTTACCTGAGTCCATCATTTTTTTACGCAAATCCATAATTTTTTACACGCATCCGTCATTTTTTTACGCGAGTCCGTCATTTTTGTGCGCATCGACGTTCTCCGTTGTGAATCCGCAGTTTGGTACGGTCAGGTTGTCACAATTTGCCGTTACCACCAGCTTTTCAAAGACGTTAAAATTATGCTCTCGAACGTTGTCCGTTAAATTTTGCGCTAAGATTGTAATACCACGCGCGCACCAGCGCACAAACGCATTTGCGCTCACAGTGTTAAGTATAATCACACAACACTACGCTTATCTCTGCTCTAGACACTCTTGCTCCTCTTCAACTCTGTAAGGCCCCACGCCGCCAGCTTCAGCCCTGGCACACCCTCCAGACACGCTATCTGCAAAGATGCTACCGCACTGCAGGGCGTGCCTGGAGGAAATCCCGCTCTGAAGCTGATTTTGTTCACTTCAAGTTTATTCTCCGGTCATACACCGCTGCCCTCCACTTGGCCAAACAATCCTTCTTCTCATCTCTTATATCTACGCTGTCCTCCAACCCTAAACGGCTCTGGTCCACCTTCAACACCCTCCTCCACCCACCCGCACCTCCCCCCCTCAGCTGCTTTCAGCGCTCAAGACCTGGCAGACTACTTCCTCAGTAAAACTCTTAACTATCAGAAGCAACATCCCAACACAAGATAGTTATCTGCCACCTCCACTCCCAGAGGTCCCCTCTGCCACCCTCTGTCGCTTCCTCCCAGCCACTGAGGAGAAAGTCAATTCCTTATTGTCCTCCTCACATCTCACCACGTGCCTGCTCGATCCCATTCCCTCACATCTAATTCCTCCCCTCTCCTCCTCCCTCACCCCTGCTCTCATACACATCTTCAACCTATCTCTCTCCACCGGCTCCTTCCCATCCGCCTTCAAACATGCGCTAGTTACCCCTTTACTAAAGAAACCATCCCTCGATCCCAACTCTCCAACTACCGTCCTGTATCCCTGCTTCCCTTCACATCCAAGCTCCTAGAAAAACTAGTCTTCAACCGCCTCTCCCTCTTCCTGTCCTCCAATTCCCTACTTGACCCCCTGCAATCTGGCTTCCGTCCCCTACACTCAACTGAAACTGCCCTCACCAAAGTCACCAACGACCTCCTAACTGCTAAAAAACACAGCCACTATTCTATTCTCATCCTGCTTGACCTCTCGGCTGCTTTTGACACTGTTGACCACCCCCTCCTTCTGCAGACCCTCAGCTCTCTTGGTCTCTGTGACACTGCACTCGCTTAGGTTGACTCCTATTTATCCAACAGGTCCTTCTCTGTGTCCTTTGCTGGTAACTCCTCCTCTTCATTGCCTTTATCTGTTGGTGTACCTCAAGGCCAGGGCCGGTGCTAGACTATTTTGTGCCCTAGGCAAGACCAGCTACTTGCGCCCCACCCCCCAGAAAAACTGTTAACTGTTGAAATGTGGGGGCAACACACACACACTGTCCGCTTGGGGGAAACACACACACTGCCGGGGGACACACTGTGCACAGGGGCCGCACACGGTCGTTCTGTGCCTACCTTACCTCTCCACTGGTCGGGTCCGGGATCGGTCTGTGTTTGTTTCTTTTCTCTGCCCTCTGTGCCTCTTTCCTTCTTCTGTGCCCCTCTTTCTGTCGCCTTTTCGTTCATCTGCCACTGTCTTTCTTTCATCTGTTTCTTTTTTTCCTTTCTTTCATTCTCTTTTTCTTTTGTGCCTTCCTTTCTCTCTTCTGTGCCTTGCTCTCTTTCTTCTGTGCCTTCATTCTGCCTCTTTTTTTCTTTAATCTGCCTCTGGTGGTACCGCACGTCATCTGGTGGCATCTGCATGTCACCATAGGATGACCACCTTCTGCACCACTAACGTGGGACTGCGAGTCGACAATGTATGCTTTGCGAGCCACCACTGCCAGCTACACGAGCCGCACAATGAGGAATAGCTGCAATAATGGAACCCGGGTTGGGTCTCGGCTGCGCCCCTACGCGGCAGTGTGCCCTAGGCGGTTGCCTAGCTTGCCTAGTGGAAGCACCGGCCCTGCTCAAGGCTCTGTCCTTGGTCCTCTGCTCTTTTCCATCTACAGCTCCTCCCTGGGCAAAATCATCAACAGCTTTGGCTTTAATTACCATCTCTACGCTGATGACACTCAGATCTACCTCTCTACCCCTGATATCTCTCCCCCTGTCCTTTCCAAAGTCAGTGAATGTTTATCTGGCATCTCCTCCTGGATGGCCTCGCACCACCTAAAGATCAACATGTCAAAGACTGAGCTCCTACTTATTCCTCCCTCTAATGCCTCCCCACCTCCTGACTTCTCTATCACGGTGGAGGGTATCACCATCTCCTCATCAAACCAAGTTCGCTGTCTTGGAGTTACACTTGACTCTGCTCTTTCCTTCATCCCCCACATCAAGTCTCTTTCCTCCTCCTGCCGCTACCAATTGCGTAATATTTCCAGAATTCGGCCATTTCTTACTGCTTTCACCACAAAACAACTCATACACGCCCTGGTAATTTCCCGATTTGACTATTGCAATAATCTCTTATCTGGCCTCCCTCTGTCCCGCCTCTCCCCCCTACAATCCATCCTGAATGCCTCCGCCAGGCTAGTTCACCTCACCTGCCGCTCTGTCTCTGCCGCTCCCCTCTGCGAGTCCCTTCACTGGCTCCCCATCCACTGCAGAATTAAGTTCAAAATCCTTATCCTTGCCTACAAAATCCTCACTAACTCAGCTCCCCACTACCTGTCCTCACTAATCACCAAATACACCCCAGCCCGCTCCCTAAGGTCAAACAGTGACCTGCGCCTAGCTTCTCCCCGCATCACCTCTTCCCATGATAGACTGCAGGACTTCACACGCGCAGCCCCCATTCTCTGGAACGCTATCCCTCGTACGGTCAGACTTTCCCCTAATTTCTCTTCCTTCAAACGCTCCCTTAAAACATTCCTATTTAGGGAAGCCTACCACCCAACTCACTGACGCAACCATCAATCACTCTCACCTTACAGTCCTCTCCTCCTGTTTCCAACCCCAACCCTCCTAGATTGTGAGTTCCTACGGGAATAGGGCCCTCATCTCCTCCTGTACTGTTTGTCAAATGTTGTTCAATGTATTGTAACCCGTCTATACTGTGCCTATTGTACAGCGCTGCGGAATATGCTGGCGCTTTATAAATAAAGAATAATAATAATAATAAAAAAGAGGCGCACAGTTCATTATGCTTGCGCAGGTCTGTAAGCGTTAAACGTTAATGCGCATTTTTTGTGCGGACGTTGTAATACGACGTTCAGCGCAAATGGTTTTGCCCCTTGCGTTAATGCGTCTTTGCGCCCACGCAAAATTGTGCGCGAGGAATGTAATAGGGCCCATCGTTTTTCTTGTACAACTGAGTAGAGAATTCTTCTAAATTAATTATTTAGACTAATGAGTCATATTGCGTCTCACATAGAGCTTTTATCAAGCCTATCATGCACATAAAACATCAGGGGCCCTACTCCCTCCCTAACTCTAACATGGGGGTGCTAACTAGGAAAACTTGCGCCTGTAGGTTTCCTCATAGCGTCCCCATTTTAGCATCAGATTCTAGGGATGTGCATGCTGTTTTTTTTCAGTTTGTTTCTTTTCGGGTTTTTTCGGCCCTTTTTTTTTAGTTTTCGGTCGGTTCGGCAGATTTTCGTTTTGTTTCAGTTCGTTTCGTCTCATCATTTCAGGTCAATTCAGCAGTCTGTTTCAATGGATTATTTCGTTTTATTTCGTTGACCCGTTTCTGAGAGTAATTGGATTGATTTGTATTTAGTTTTATGAGTTATTTCATTTTTCATTGGTTATTCCAGAATAGGACACAGATTGCTACCAATAAAATGAAAGTCTCCTTACTTACATATTTTTTAGGATTTGTTTAGCATTTTTCAGGAATTTTTGGGTTAATCTTTAGGTTTTCTAATTTAATTTAAAGAAACTAGCCTTTTTTCCATCATAGCTTTCAATGTTAAAACAAATCCCCGTTTTTATTAAATTTTTCTCTTAAACTGTTTAATATTTTCAATTGCAGAAAACAGCTATTTCTTTTATTTATTTTTTAGGATTTTTTTAGCATTTTTCAGGAATTTTTGTTTTAATCTTTAGGTTTCCTAATTTATTTTAAAGAAACTAGCCTTTTTTCCACCATAGCTTTCAATGTTAAAACAAATCCCCGTTTTTATTAAATTTTTCTCTTAAACTGTTTAATATTTTAAATTGCAGAAAACAGCTATTTCTTAGATTTTTTTAGGATTTTCTTTAGCATTTTTTCAGGAATTTTTGGATTAATCTTTAGGGTTCCTAATTTATTTTAAATGTATAACGAGGTCTGTTTTTCTGTTTGCTGAACGCATACAGCTGGATTATCTTCTTACAGTCCGTATGTGTTCAGCAATGAATTTTGATACCATACATTTTGTCAGTACCATGGATAGTAACAAGCCTGCCATTATCCATGGTCCTGATGTGAAGAAATAGACTGATAATGTTTCACATTTGGCTACTGTCCATGGTTCTGACTCAGACACTCGCCGACACATTTTTATTGATTTAAACTCCAATTAGGAGAATAGGAGACTTCCTTTTTTTTTTTTTACAGTTCGGTGGAATTCGCTGATGCCAGTTCGATGGTTTTCACCAACATCCGATAACTGCTTTTACGACTCCAGAAATACGGTGACATTCGCTAAATAGTTAATTCAACGTATTTTCGACGAAAGACACAGCACCGAAATTGCAGATTTTAAAACATAAATTACAAAAGGAGGTGGCATATGTTAAAATAATCTTTCACTGTGTATCTTTTTGCATACTTTGCCATTACATGGATGGAAAAATGGAATCCCCATGAATCATGGAATTGCAAGTCACACAACCATAACATGGCTCATTTCCATTCTTCCCAAGATATAAGAATTTATATGCGCGGATCTCAGTCTGTGACGCGTCAGGACATACTAATCTATCTCATAGATTGGGATCTCCAAATGTGGGCAGATGAGAACTTTGATATTCTGGAATGTTTGGACAAGAATCTGAAAGAATCTTCCATGGTCTCTATTGATTTCTACATACCCGAGGACTGAGTATTGTATAGTGACATAAGTTTAATTTGTTTTATGTCTTCTTCAATAGTTGCTGGTCTTTATACATTTTAGATAATTTGTGAATCTCATGATGTTTCAACTCTTCTTCGAGATAAGTTTTCCCTCTAAATCTGTCTTACATTTTTTTATAATTGTGATTGTAGTTTAGTCGGTTCAGAGAGTCTTTTTTGACTCTTGTAAATTGACTTCTTGGCACAGATTTTATAGCAGAGTGAGGGCAGGAGTCAAGTCGAGCAGGAACACTTTGGAACTCCGTTCCTCCACTATTTTTTCAGCAGGAACGGAGTTCCCTTTTGGCCCACACACAGAGAAGCTTTTATTAGTTTTCAATCATGTGTTAACTTAATAAATCACCATTAACTCCCCATAAACACATGTAATCTGATCTCCATCCAGGGAGGACAGAAGAAAAGGAGTATCCAGGCACATCAGTTAAGATTCAAGCTTTAATGGAGCATCCCAGACAGCAGAGTTTTGACTCTAAACCATCCTTTGGCAAACTTAGTCAATGGTTAATCAGGGAATAGCAATCTTGGAGAGTTTCCACACTTTTTTTAGGACTAGACTCCTGAATGAGGTTGAAAACATACATAGTCCAATAAGACATTCCTGACTGTGGGTTTGCAAAATAAATCTTCGGTAGCTTATCTTCAACCTTAACAACCAAAATATCCCAAAATTATATTTTGTTTGCAAACTTGTGCCTTCGTAAACTTGTTGCTACTCAAGCATCCATTTAGGTAATAAAGTAGATCAAATTGAGGCTCTAAAGGGCCACTCCACATAATCAGCGCGTCGTCGATGCAACGTCACCATTTCATTCCCTTAGTTTTGCCACTTCCAGTTTGAAGTTCTCCATTTCATGTGAAAATACAGTTAATTGCAATCTGATTACACAAAATACCTTGGTTTTTATCAGACCTGCAGCACAAACAAACAATCAAATAATAAGACAGTTAAAGGGATACTCTAGGCAACATGACCACCTGAGTATGCCTTCGCCTTTCCCCCCTCCCTCCACTCAGCCGATCGGCTAAAACAGCTGAGAGACGTGGAGGACTTTACTCCGCCCTCGCAGCTGTCAGTCAGCAGAGCGGGATTCATATTTCCCGCTTCTGACGACTATTGCCGAGTAGGAGACGTCATCGTGCGTTCAGCGCGATGACGTCTCCAACTCGCCGCAGTAGCTGGCAGGAGCGAGCCGCCAGCATAGTCTGCGGCTGGGATTAGTGTTGCGCGCATCCTCTTGCGCGTAACACTAATCCAATTAGAAGAGGAAGCCTGCTGATTGGCTGGCTTACGTGAGAGGCGCGCATGCTCGCTTCTCACGTAAACTATTAGCCAAGTTCAACATTTTCAGGACAGGAGCGGAAGAGGAGGGAGGTGAGTAAATATAAAAAAAAAACACCATTGGAAACAAGTGGTTTTTAGGGTAAGTATTACATTTAAAAAATATATATATATATACACAATAACTACGTAGGGAATAGGTATATTTTAATGTAAAAAAAGGGGGGGATTTTTAGCCTAGAGTGTTCCTTTAAATACAAATACAACCCCCCCCCCCCCATGCAAGGACCTGGAAATTACATTCTTGGCCAGTTCAGCTCCTTGGTGGGAAATTCAAGGAGTAGATGATTTTTCATACATCTGTGATGCTGAATAGGGATGAGCTGTTCGGGTTCGGACGGTTCGGGGTTCGACCTGAACTTAGCCTGTTTGGTCGGATCGCGAACCCCAAACATTTCCGGGTGTTCGCCGCATGTTCGACCACAATGGACCACAATGCATTTTCCCACTGCCTGAAGCTCGTAATTGGCTACAGCCTTGCACCTGACCACAGGTCTGGCCCAAGACTGGTTGAACACTATGCCAATCACCGCTCAGAGTCCTCATTGGGCAAATTTTGCCCAATCATGGGCTCACAGAGCTAAGTCCCGCAGCACACTATATAACGTTTCCACGCGCCGATTCTGCATGCATTTCAGAGGAGATTTCAAAGGAGATAGTTGTGTGTGTTGTTACTGCCGGTCTGCCACGCTACTGGGGGGGTCTGGGGGGTCTCATTTCGACCAAATATCAGAGAATTTAGGTGATGTGTGTCTTGTTACTGTGCCAGCAAGTTTTTTTGGGGTTTACAACTTTATTTAAAACATTTGTGTATTGAGGTGATTTTCTGGGTCTTGTCACACTGTGCCAGCAAGTCTTTTTGGGTCTCATTTATACCAAATATCTGGGAATTTAGGTGATGTGTGTCTTGTCACTGTACCAGCAAATCTTTTTGGGGCTCACTAATTTCTTTAAAACACTTGTGAATTACGGTGATCTGTGTCTCGTCATACAAAAAGTACCACGCTGTATTTTGGGGCTCACTAATTTCTTTAAAACACTTGGGAATTAAGGTGATCTTCTGTGTCTCGTCACACAGCCAGCAATTTTTTTTGGGGCTCACTAATTTCTTTAAAACACTTGGGAATTAAGGTGATCCGTGGCTCGTCATACATACAGTACCACGCTGTATTTTGGGGCTCACTAATTTCTTTAAAACACTTGTGAATTAAGGTGATCTGTGTCTCGTCATACAAAAAGTACCACGCTGTATTTTGGGGCTCACTAATTTCTTTAAAACACTTGTGAATTAAGGTGATCTGTGTCTCGTCATACAAAAAGTACCACGCTGTATTTTGGGGCTCACTAATTTCTTTAAAACACTTGGGAATTAAGGTGATCTGTGTCTCGTCATACAAAAAGTACCACGCTGTATTTTGGGGCTCACTAATTTCTTTAAAACACTTGGGAATTAAGGTGATCTTCTGTGTCTCGTCACACAGCCAGCAATTTTTTTTGGTGCTCACTAATTTCTTTAAAACACTTGGGAATTAAGGTGATCCGTGGCTCGTCATACAAAAAGTACCACGCTATATTGTGGGGCTCACTAATTTATTTAAAACATTTGTGAATTAAGGTGATCTGTCTCTTGTCACTGGCTGCCAGCTATCAGTGTGTCTCACTGAGTTATACCAGAGTTATTTAAATCTTTAAACCAGAGTTGAATCAGAGTTCTGTATATATTAATCTATATATCACTCACCATGTCTGAAAGAACAAAAAGGACAGGCAGACGCTCCCAGCCACAGATAAGAGGGCAAGCAGCCCCTGTGTTGGGAGGCTGTGTCTCTGGTCGTGGTGGACGTGGTGCATCCTCTGCAGGGGCACGTTTGTCCTTTCTAACTGGTGCTGGCCGTCTTAAGCAGCAGCAACATACAGAGGAATTGGTGGATTGGCTAACAAGGCCATCCTCATCCTCCGAGTCCTCTGCCAGCCAGGCTTCTAGTGCTTTACAGTCCACCTCAGCTGCCAAAGCATCTAATGCAGCCTCCATGTCCACAGCTACTCCTGCCGTAGCCTCGCTATCACACACGGAGGAGTCAGCTGAATTGTTTGACTACAATGAGAGTGACATGCTGCTTGAGGATGCGCAGCAAGTACAGTGCTCTGATTCAATCTCTGAGGTTGAGCAAGGGAGTATAATCAACCTAGAGGAAGGGGGTGCCAGTGATGACACACAAATAACTGGCACTCATGTTGCCCCAGCAGCTGCAGCATACTGCCAAGTTGGCTCCAGTGACGAGGAGATAGGGGGTGAAGATGACATTGATGAGGTCACTGACTCCACCTGGGTGCCAGATCGAACTGAGGAATCAAGTGAGGAGGAGGGGGAGGAGGAGGGACAGCAAGCACGAGGCATAACATCCTCTGTGACCAACCGTAGCACTAGCCAGTCCACGGCATCACATGTCACAGCTGCTCCGGTGCATAGCGCTGTTGCCTCAAAGAACACATGCAGGAAATCTGCTGTCTGGGAGTTCTTTAAGAACTGTGCATCAGACCCCAGCATTGCTATTTGTAATCTATTAGGGATGTGCGTTTCGGGTTTCGGAATTTCGGAATTTTCACGAAATTTCCCGATTTGTGCATTCGGATTCAGCCGATTTTATGAAAAGTTTCAGATCCGAATTTTCCGAAAACGAAAACTTTACGAAACGAAACGGAAATTTGTTCGGTATTTTCGAATGGACTAGAAATGTGTAAAATCGAAAATCATTTTCATTCCATTCGTAATTTCGGCTCCATTCCTGATTTCGGTTCCATTTCAGTAATTTCGGACAACATATGTTTTGGTTATATCGCTGATTCTGTAATTTTGTATCATTCCCATCTCAATGTATCCTTCTTGTAAAACATGAGAAATCTCAATGGCAGAATTATCGTATCGACAGAATTATCGTACCCGAAAAACCATTAGTTTACGTCAAAACGAATAGACACTTTGAAACGAGGAGAACAGACGTTCCGAAAAACACGAAAATTTCCGAAATTACGAAAAAAAAGTCGGTACGAAAACGAAACGAACCGAAACAGAAATCGGCCGAAACGAAAATTTACAAAATACGAACGACCCGAACCGAATCGAACCGAAAAAAAAATCGGTGCACAAGTCTATAATCTATGTCAGAGGAGGCTGAAGCGTGGGATAAACACCGGACACTTGGGTACCACGTGCTTGAGGCGACATATGAACAAGTGCCACACATCCCGTTGGGGCAAAACTTTGCGTAGGTCCTCCTCCTCCTCATCTGTCTCTACCCACACTGTATGTCCTGCCGTGCAATTGCCTACAACCTCCACCGACAGGGCTGATGCTACAGTAATGGATGTACCAGCAGGTCCTTCCTCACAATGTGACATCATCCCAGTAGCTGAAGATTTACGCAGTCAGATTACATTGCCGCAGCTGCTGCAGTGAAAGAAAAAATATAGTCCCAACCATCCCCAAGCACAGCGTCTAAATGCCAGCTTAGCAAAATTATTCGCATTGCAGCTGCTGCCTTTCCAGCTGGTGGACTCTGCTCCCTTCCGTGAATTTGCTGAATGCGCTGTACCACTGTGGCAGGTTCCAAAACGCCATTACTTTTCACGTAAGGCCATTCCAGCACTATACCAGCACGTGGAAGACAATGTTATCCAGTCATTGGGAAAGGCAGTCAGCAGCAAGGTGCATGTCACTTTAGACGCGTGGTCCAGCAAGCATGGACAGGGTCATTACATTTCCTTCACGGCACACTGGGTAACTCTGATTGCAGCTGGGAGGGATCCAAGACGGGGCTCTGTGGCTGTGCTGGAGCTTGTTCATCCACCACGCCTCCAGAAAGCTGCTTGTATGAGGTCTGTCTGCCCCACCACCACCACCTCTTCCTCCTCCTCCTCCTCTGTCTCTGGCGAAGTGGCAGTTAAACCCACGCCTGACAGGGTCTACGCAATGGCTCAAGCAAAAAGATGCCATACTGTGCTTGAGCTGGTTTGTTTAGGGGACAGGAGCCACACCGGGTCATAAATTTTGTCAGCTCTGCAGGGGCAGGTGCAGATATGGTTAACACCACGCCAGCTTGAGCTGGGAATGATCGTCTGCGATAATGGCAGCAACCTTCTCTCCGCCCTATGCAATTGTGGAAGAGTGCAATGCACTCTTCCACAATACCACAGAGAGGTTACTGTATGATAGTACTTGCATGCCTGGCACTAAAGGCACAATATCTGGGTGCACTGCCATTGACGCCTGTATCAGATTCATATCCTCAGAGGGGTTACGGTGTGACGGCACTGTTGCCGACGCTAAAAGCCCAATTTTAAAGCACCTATTGTTACTTTCATCCAAAGCCTGCATAAGTTTCACAATAATTTAGCCAAAAAAACCACTAAACTTTTTGGGCGCGTCCTAAAATGTCTTGTCATACAGGCTGCCGCCCCAAGCAGTTGTTTATGGATAGATTAAAGGAAAAGCATTTACCGTCATATGAAACGTCACTTATTTGTTTTTAAGTGTTTCTATACATCCTAGAAATCCGCCACTTCACGGGCAGGTTATGGGGACCTCCTAGGCACGATATTTGAAGGAATTTTTCGTTTTTATTTTTAACCCTTATTTCATGGAAAACTCACTGTCCCTTTAAAAACGTTTTTTTTAAAACTTTTTATCCTTGTTTCCTGTCCCCCAGGGCACTACCCGGACCCCCATACACCTTTTATGGCAAATATGTAGCATATATTCCCTCTTGGAGGGCACTCTAAAAAACTGAATTTTCAGCCCCATTGACTTGCATGGGAGTTCGGGTTCGGTCCCGAACAAATGGGAAGTTCCGGTTCGGGCTCGAACCGAACTCAGGGGGTGTTCGGCTCATCCCTAATGCTGAAGTGTAGAGGTTATGTAAGGGACACATGTTGATTGTCATGCTCACATCATTTTGATATGCTGGCAGATGGGGATGCCATGTCCTGTGTCAACCCACAATATGGTAACTCTATATCAAGGGCCCATGCCAAGATTTGATGAATTGCATGACTTGCTTGGCAGAGCACAGGTACGTTCATGTTTGTTCTCAGCAGCGTTTAGCACAGGACTGGATGTATTCAAGTTCATACACATGACGACTCGACGAGCTTACAGAGCCTGTTGTAACAACACTCATATATACATCGATATTATAGAGGAATCTGTATACAGTTTTATTGCAAACTAGATGAATCTCAGGGTCGTCTTTGTGTTAAACTTTCTAAAGGTTTTAGAAGACAAGCACTAAAGACAAACACACTCCAATCTGATATCTTTATGAGGATTTTAGAGAAAATATGTGATAAATTATCAAAGCTTGAATTCAAACTTTATAGTGTATGGGACCAATGGAAACTTGGGTCCTTCTGCAAAAATATTGAAGGAACTGTGTTCCTAGGTGTTCCCCCTGAACTTGAAGTCTGGGGTTATTCCCTAATACAGTTGTCTCACTTAAGGTCATTGTAGTTGCAAATAATGGTAAAAATCACTGTTGTAGTAATTACAGTGCATTTCGGCTATCCAGAGAAGCAAAATTCAACAACGACCGGTGCTGTAGCTTCAGACAACAGTGAATAGGAGTGAACAACAGTGCCAATGTTATCCATCCGTAAAATGAGTAAAGTCTATTCTACATTGCTGCAACTCCGGTGAATATATATTGGATATTTTAAAGTGGTGATTGTATCAATATGTATGGAACCAGAACAGAGAGTGTTTGGTTCCAGGGGACGTTTAATATGTGTTGCACTGCAGTTAAGCAGGAAGTAGTTAATCAGGAAGTCAGATACATGGACAATAAAAAGAGAAACAGTGAAGCGCCATCAGGAAAAAATGAATAATCATGTACGCTACACGTCGTATATGGTGGTTCCTCTAAAAACCTAAAAATATACAAAATGGGCAATCAACGGAGCGCCAGTCTAAGACTGGTATATACGATTAAACACTATACATGTCCATCGGTGTATCTTCTAGATTCTCCTAGAGTTCACTCTTTAAAATGGATAAACGTCTCTATAAAAGAGAAAAAAAACACAATAGCGCAATACGTCGAGCCAACGTATAGAGGGAAAAAAACGATTGTCCTACTCACATATTTCTGAGCCTAACCTAGGCTCTAGGATGAATGGCAATTATGGGTCTTCAATCGTGTTCAGGTGCTTTTCCCCTGCAGTAAATCACAGCTGAAGAAGCTCTGAGGAGCAAAACGCGTTCTGGTAATATAAATTTTATGTATTAAATTTATTCTATATTACTGCTGCTTCCTGGAACTTAATTTTAAAGAAGGTTTTCGGAATTGCCTTAAAATTCCTATACGTCATCTTGGAGCCAATTGCGGCTCATCAATATGTGAGTGTGATATCTACATAGATCCACTTCCAATATACCTTAACGGTGTTGCACTAGGGGAGTGCACTGGTATTTTTTTGTGATTTACTGCAGGGGAAAAGCGGTCGAAGACAGCAACTCTATTGGGGGTATATGGGCACCTGAACACGATTGAAGACCCATAATCGCCATTCATCCTAGAGCCTAGATTAGGCTAAGAAATATGTGAGTAGGAGTCCCAGGGCTCAAAATTTCAAGTCCCAAGCTACTAGCCAAGCCTTAAGAGTTACTCGCCACTAGTTGCCCCACCTAACCCTTATCCTGCCCTGCCTGCATCTGCATTTCCACTCGCCCTCATGTAATTTCCACTCGCCAAATGCGAGCAGGAGAGTGGAAATTTTGAGGCCTGAGTAGGACAATCGTTTTTTCCCTCTATACGTTGGATCTACGTATTGCGCTATTGTGTTTTTTTCCTTTTTATAGAGACGTTTATCCATTTTAAAGAGTGAACTCTGGGAGAATCTAGAAGATACACAGATGGACATGTACCATGTTTAATCGTATATACCAGTCTTAGACTGGCGCTCCGTTGATTGCCCATTTTGTAGACACATGGACAATGTCTAGACGTTAGAGCGGAAGTTTATAGTTCTTGTTATAAGTTATTCTGTTAATAAATTTACCATAGTACTGCAGCTGGAGTCTGAGAGGCTATTTCATAAGCAGCAACATTTATACAGTGATCTTCATTGAAGTCCTCTTTAAAAACTGAGGAGACACCGCCTGTCGTTGTAGAATTTTGCTTCTCTGGATAGCTGAAAGTCACCGTAATTACTACAACATCGATTTTTACCATGTTACCAGTGAATACAATGGTGAGCAACGTGAATACGTGAGGTCTTTGACAAAGCAACATTTTTAATCTGTACTATGCTTGGTTGTTACGCAACCATCAATTATCCCAATCTGGGGTTGTATTGATGCAAAGGACCTCTACGTTTGTGGAAGATATAGGGTCATGTGTGTGAGATCATGATAATTAATCACCAATAGAATTCATTTTATTTAGAAGTTAAGAAAATCAATCATTAGAGTAAATTAAGCATCAGCAAAAAATATAATCAAGGGTAGACTCTTAAAATCAAACAGGTCAGTAAACGTAAAAAATCCCGGAGGGGTTCAATATTAACCATTCTGACAGTATTGCATCCCCACACTGTAGGAGTTATTCAGAGAGAGCCGATCTGTCCCTCAATGTCACCAAACAGGGAATATTCCCCGTACGGTGATATTTCGGGGCCATTCGGCTATCAGAGAGCAGGCAGTTTGCCAGTATTGGCTGGGTGGAGTAGAGGTAACATCACTGCTCTATAACTGTGGAGACACAGGTTCAATCCCGGCAAGAGCACCTCTCCAGTAAGTGTCCTTGGGCAAGACACCCAATGGTACATACTCGCCACCCAGAACATACTTGAAAACGAGAGAAATCTTAATGTATCCTTCCTGGTAAAATCCTTTCTCAAAAAAAAAAAAATACAGTGCCTGTTCGGTGTATGTTGGTGACATTTCGGTGCTCTCTGAATAGCCCCCTTAGTTTACCTTGGACGGTCCCTTTAATACATACTTTTTCTCCAGCGCTTGGGTCCCCTTTCTCCTCTTCCACACTGATAGCCTCTGTTTTTTACGAAGCAGGCTGTCAGAGCTTTGTCAGGGGGCTGGATGCTCAGTTGATGCCTCTCAGTGCAAACTCGTCACATGGCATTGACTGGTCAGGAGTGTACACAGTTGTGCATTCCTGACCTAAACTCCAAAAGGCTGATCAGCTCAGGCTGACATTGACAGCTTTCTGGACATGGAGAAATACCATCTTCAGTTAGTTTTCTGTGCCTAGAGTTCTACACCCTTCTGATGAAGCCCAAAGAAGGCTGAAACAAGTGTTGGAGTAGCTTGAATTTTTTTTTGAATGAGAAGACTTCCCTGACACGTCTTCTCTGAACAGCCCACTAGGGTGGGAATAGAATAGTATGAGAACGATGTACAGCAAGTCTCTTCTCTGTAATGGCACAAGCGAGATAAAACCTCAACAAGACCTCAGCCGTAACCCACCAAGGGGCAAGCTATGGAATCTTTGAGATTGGACCATTTCTGAAAGCCACCGTTTAGTGAATATACCACTATTTGCATTTTTTCCATTTTCCGCTGGCAACAATGACTTTTGTTTTTCTAATTTCTCAGTGTAGCTAAGAAGGGAAGAGCCAAGCAGATTACTGGGGATATTACACTGGTAGTGATGCATATGCTATAAAAATAACGTAACATCATTTGTTCTATGCATAACTACTTGTACTGTGATTAAACTAAAGCTTCTGTATCATGTAATCTGTTTGATCTTAGCTATCCTGGAAGAAACAGTATTAAATTAAATGTTAAAGGCATTAGCAATTGTTTTTCGGATTTTCTCTGGAGTGGATTTGCATTTTCTTTGACGTCTATCCAGAACCATCCATAAATCATGCATTTTTATTGTGCGTATCATCTTTACTTATTTTGTTTTTTTTTATCTTGTTTGCTCAGGCTAGGGTCAGACGATCGCATTTTTTGCGTCGTCCGTGAAAAAGTGCGTTCGAACGAATGGACGTATTTTTTCACGGAATACGCGATAGCGGTCATACGATGCGCATTTACATCCGTGATTTTGTACGGATCATCAATAAAACTCTTTTTGCGTCTGGACGTTATGTTGGCCGGACATTAGCAGCGTCTGACGTCTCCTAATCACGCACACACGCTGCTAGCGGACACAGCGCACTCTGTACATCAGTAATGCGGTATCACGTTCTGGAAAAAATGAGTTTGTTTGCCGCTTGCGTTGCACGGCCGCACTTTCGTGAGGCTGTACTTCGTATATTGCCCGTCATTGGCCGTCATTTGCTGCTACTGCGGCCGTGATAAATTGCGGTTGCACGCGCGTTCGCACTGCGTTCATCTGACCCTAGCCTCAAATCCAAATTTATTACAGAGACGACGTTGGAATCTTAGATGGTAGAGGACAAGCCCATTGGCTGATGGAGATAAATGTTATGCTGTTTTTTGAAGCTTATTCATTGCTAAATCACATCAGATTCATGAAGATACATTAGCCTTAGGACAATGAAGTAATTCTGGAGCAACGGGACAGAAACATTCAAAATATAGGATTTTACACCATAGTTTTAAATCTATACAGCCTGGCAAAAAAAGAAGGAAGTCACCCCCTCAGGTGAGGGTCAGTTGGTCAGCTCTAGGTTCTGCAACGTTATGCGCCCAAAACATGAGGTCATGTGACTCCCTGATTACATTAATGAGCAGGTTTTTCTATTAGAGATGTGCATTCGTTTCGGACAAATTCGGAAATTGGAACGAAATTTGATAATTCGTATTTTGGAAGTACGTCCGAAAAACGAATCGATACGATACGAATTCGAAACGAAACAGTGTAAGACAAATTTATTTAGTTTTACACTGTCATCATCATAAAACAAAAATTTGAATAATTGATATCAACTGTCGAATTTGAAATGAACTATCAAATGGATATCAACTATCGAATTTGAAATCGATTCGAAATTTCAAATCGATTTGAAATATCAAATCAATCTGAAATGTAACGAAATACGAAACAAAATTAGTTACGAAATTCCTAAATCAAAATTATTTAAAAATGTAACGAAACGAAACTAAACGAAAAAAAATTTCAGCCATGCACATCCCTATTTTCTATCAATGGGTTTTTTCTTCCCTGATGGCACAGTGGGCATAGTCCAAGATGGCAATGCCGGCATTCATTGGGCTCAAATTGTGCAAGAGGGGGTTCAGTCACGCTCGCTGTCACACTTAACCTCGACAACCATGGTGTGGATCCTCTTGGACAGACCTCTAAACCCTCTGATCCTTGAGTGATTGGGACCGCTAACCCTATCACTCCCAGCCAGGGATAACAACCACAGCAGCAACACAGAGTACCACCTTGTGATACTACCAGCAGGTTTCAGAACAAAGCAAACACCTGGGCAGAAAGGTTAAACTTTGAGAGGTAACCTGAGTTAGGCTTAAGCAAAACGTTCACACACAAGGGGTCAGAAAGAGCGTGGTCATTTAAACAATCCGAGTTGGCAACAGTCCGGTTCTCATACAATCAGAGTCGGCGTTATGCGGGGTCAGCATACAATCTAAGTCTATTCTGGGTATTACATACATACAGGCTTGGTCAGAGAGAGAATGGTCAAGAAGGCAGTCTGAGTAAGCAGCAATCAGGGTACTCAAACAATCAGAGTCGGCAACGTAGGAAAGAATCAAAGAATCAGTGACACGAATGAACGGTACACTATCGATGCGGGAAACAAACTCCACGGCAAGGCAACGAGTCAGGTCACGCGTCCTGCATTTAAGGCCGGTGGCTCCGCGTCATCATGAAGCTCCCCGCCCCTTCATTAGACGCATGGATTCCAGGAGCAGCCGGAATGCCTGGCACCTGGCCAACCAGCAATGCCGCCGGGTGCCCAGACCCCCCTTGAATCCCCGCAGGCGCCGAGACTGTGACAGGTTCAGGGAGCACAAGACATTATTTTAACACATGGATTGGCCACCACACTGTCCAGACTTAACCCCATTGAGAATCTTTGGGATAATGTGCTGGAGAAGACTTTACGCGGCGCTGCGACTTTCCCATCATCAATACAAGATCTTGGCCACAAATTAATGCGACTGTGAACGGAAACAAAAGCTGTGGCATTGCATGAGCTTATCGAGACGATGGCATGGCGAATGCCTGTCGTAATCACATCAAAACGTGGCACAACCAAATATTAGAGTGTGTGACGTATTTTGGACAAGCAGTTTAGAATATATCGCAATGACCATGGTTAATGTATAGCGTTTACTAATACCCACATGTCTGGCTGAAATATACTGTATATACAAATTTTTGGTTTATGGCTGCTCCACTTGACTTGACATTGAGAAATGTCTCAATACAATGAGTGGCCATAACTTTATGTGGCAAGCCGGGCATTGTCTACATTCTTCTCTTCGTTGCATTTATAGCACCACGGCAGTAGTATATAAACAATTCTCTGTACAATTACAATAAATGTGATTTTGTTCTTAAATGTGCTTGGAGCTGAAGCTTAGCCTTCCACAGTTTTTACCATTTTTGCAAATCCCTTCAATTTGTCCAAAACATGTCCAAAATACTTTTAAATTGGTGTAGCTGCTCGTAAATAAGCCCACGGACATTTATTGCTTGAGGTAGCGCTAAGCGCCGCTGCAAGCATTCCCTCCATGGAGTCCATAGGACTTCATTGAGGCTTCCACTGCCGGTCACATGACCTGCAGAATCTTGCCTCTCGCGAGATCCGGCAGGTCGGCAGAGTGATCGCAAAGGGAGACTGGGGGACTTTTTCCCCAGTCTCTCTCTGCTCCCGGCGGTATGAAGAAGCGAATTGAGTCGCCATTCACACTGTGGGATGAGAGGTGTTTTTTTTAGCTGGTGCTGACTGATTCTGCAGAAGTAGAATCAGTTAGCAACAGGTCCTAGCTGTGGGTAACTTTTGAGTTAACCGCAGCGGGACGTATTTAGCGTTGGGACTTTGTAATCCTAACCCTAATTAACTGTTTGTTAGAGATGTGCATTCGTTTCGGAAAAATGCGGAATTTGTAACGAAATTTGATAGTTAGTAGTTCAGAAGTACTTCCGAATAACGAATCTATACGATACGATACGAATTCGAAACAAAACGGTATATAACGAATTTTTTTCATTTTAAACTGTCATCATCATATATCAACTATCGAATTTGAAATGAACTATCAAATTGATATCAACTATTGAATTGATCTTGACTTAAAATACAAATAATAGTCAGCAAAGGACTTTATGAAACAAATTAAATTTGTTTCACTGTTTAAATTGACTCGAATACTAAATCTGTGACATAGCTTAAAATTTAACCCTAGCTTTTCTTTTAACAGCAAAATTTGATTTAAGTTGGGTTTTATTTAGGGATCCAAAATTCAAATTGATATCAACTATCGAATTGATATATGAAATTTCAAATCGATCCAAAATTAAACGAAACGAAATACAAAACGAAATTTGTTACGAAATTCCGAAAACGAAATTATTTAAAAACGTAGCGAAATGAAACTAAACAAAATACATTTTTCAGCCATGCACATCTCTACATTTGTGCTCCCCAAGTTAAGCATAGGGAGCGCAAAGTGAGGGCTCATGAGAGTTAAAAGGGTTATTCAATAAGAGCTGAACTTGGCACCTAATTGCAATGAAATGTGAATTTCACCGTACCATGCAATTTCGTGACAGATCGGCTATTCATAAAGCTGTCAATTTGGCAAATATTGCCAAATATTGATGAATTGCCAGTGCATTTCGCCGCAGATCGCCGCAATTTGGAAATTGCCCCATAGAGAAGTAATGGTTAATCTATTCAGAGAACGCCGAACTTCACCAAAATGTTGGCGAAATGCCCAAATTTTCTGTGGTTTAGTTCGAAAAGTTCAAACAGGCAAATCCCATAGCATTCAATGTTAAAAAGTATTAGCGTTTTTTCCATTATTTTATTCATGCGTTTATTCTTTTCATTTGCGGAAAAAATCCTTTTTATTTTCTTTTTAATTTTGAGGTATTTTTCAGCCGAAATTTTTGAGTCCACTTATCTTTAATGACTTTTTTTATTATTATTCTGTAACAAACTGTTATTTTTATAGGACCTTTCTTTATTCTTTCCAATTTCCATGCATTTTCATGTATTTTTTATTGTTTTACTCACCTTTTTTAAATAGTTTTTTTCCTTATTACCACCAGTTTGGCGGCGTTCAGCAGGCCTATCGGCTTTTCTTCGACGGCGTGCGGCGGTCAGTTTGTTTTATTTTTTTTTAAAAAGGAAGGAATGAATGGAATGATTGTGCTACAAAAAAAAACCTATTACATAATTCGATTTGAAAGCATGAACAGTGTTCCGTTTAAAATATTTTGATAAAAATTGAAAGTTGCATGTGTTGTGTGATAGTTTTCACCCTGAAGGTTCTGCATCATGTCTTGGCTGACTCTGTGAATGACATTGGCATCTGCTTTGTTAGAAGTTGAGTAATTCACACTAGCTGAAGGCAAAGTGCCATAGTGAGGTCTGCCAGCAACGCTGAAAACAGGAAGATGAATGAAAGAGAAATCACACACGGTATTTATTCCTTCTTAGTCCTCTAAGTCTTCCATTCTTGATACTCACCGAAAAGCAATTTATAATGGATAAGACTCTGTTTTGTTCACTAAACTACATTACAGTAGCTGAAGACCCAAGGCAGCTCCAAGTGGCTTACTGCTTAGCAACTTCATTGAAACTGGGACTCAGCGGAGATGAATAAAATACATGCTTTTACTTGGCATCCAATGGGTTTCAGACATACATTTTTGGGAATTCTAAAGGTAAATTAAAGTGCACCAAACAACTTCAGATAGTTTAAAAAGTCCCCCCTAAGCCTAATCTTCCTATACATTGTGTTAGCCAAAACGCTGACAGATGGATAGTTTTTCCCTAAAAACCCTTGTAAAGCAATCTCCCTGAGCTTCCTGTTTGCTCTCAGTGCTGCGGCATGCCGCATGACGTGTTTCCCTGGGGACTGATTTATGGCTTTCACAGCAGGGGACATTTCCCCTCCCAGTGCTGCCTGCTGTCTGATCTCTTTTGTAGCTGCCTTTAACCCCTTCACTGCGGAAGGCGTGTGGGGAATGTCCTAGGAGTCTCCCACTGTATGCGGAAGACGTTCCCCACACGTCTTCCGCTTACTGGGAGCTCCTCCGCATACTCACCTCTCTCCTCTGGGGTCCTTCAGCTTTCTGACTTCCTTGAAGTCAGATGCTGCTATTGAGACCCCTCCTGGCGTCATGACATCATCGCGTTGGACGCGATGATGTCATTTTCAGGCAGCCACCCGGCAAAGCCGGAAGATCGCCTGAAAGGAGGGGGTCATTTCGGATCCCTCTACCTTCTCATGTGTGTCATACGATGGACAGTTCCAAGCCTGCCGGTGTTAAGCATGGTCCTGATTGTGAAATAGATTGATAACATGTTTCACTTTCAGGAACTGTCCATGGTCACAAACACCCCCCCTTTTTTCACTGTAAGTGTAAAGGGTCATCCAGATGTGGACCCCTTGCTTGATGTGCCTAGAGGGGTGTCAGCTATACCCTCCTGACTAGGCCCAATAAGGCCAAAACAATCATCGGGGGTTGCTGCACCTCTCGTGCAGGGATGACGTCCTTGGCAATCAGTTCTGGCCACCCTTTCTGGGTGAGAGCAGGCTGATTTGCATACGGAGCATTCATTCCTGTAATGGCACAATCAAGCTAAAACCTTGTTTGTGAGACCTGAGCGGGCCCCACCGTAGAGCAGGCCATTAGTGCTGTTGCTCATTCTCAGGACCCTCACAAACACCCCTCCTTTTCTCATATTCTCAATCTATTTCACAATCAGGACAATGGTTAACACCGGCAGGCTTGGAACTTTCCATGGTCTGACACAATGTAATGTTTCCAATTGCTGAATGCACACAGACTAAGAAAATAATCCAGCTGCATGCGTTCAGCAAACAAAAATCACACCTTGTCCTTACATTTAAAATAAATTAGGAAATCTAAACTTTCCACCAAAAATTCCCAAAAAGTGCAAAAAAAGTCCAATTTTTTTAACAAAAAATGGTTTATTGCAGCAATAGAAAATAATAAACTGTTTAAGAAATATTTAATAAAAACAGGATTTTTTTTAACATTGAAACCTGTGGTGGAAAAAAGCCTAGTTTCTTTAAAATAAGTTAGGAAACCTAAAGATTAATGCAACAATTCCCAAAAAATTAAAATAAAATCCTTTAAAATAAGTAAACAAAATGGCTTATTGCTGCAAATAAGAATAATAAACAGTTTAATAAATATTTAATAAAAACACAAAGAATTTTTTAAATTGAAAACTATGATGGAAAAAATAAATAAACAAAATGGTTTATTGCTGCAATTGAAAATATTAAATGTTTTTTTAAATATTAATAAACATGGGGATTTCTTTTAACATTGAAGCCTATGGGATTATTTTGGTACCGGCTGATATTTTTATTGTAGTTTACCGGTTGCATTTTTTTTGAGGCAATATAATCCATGAACGTGTCCAACTAGTAAGGAAGCAACGTGTGTTCGTCTTGTTCAAATCCACGTGTGCGCTTCACTTCTCTTTTCTTGTAGGATTCATATGCTGTATTAATTATACTGCAGAGAAGTGCTTCCCCGCAGTGTGTGGATTCATATGCTGCATTAATTATACTGCAGAGAGACATTTAATCCTAGTTTGTCTTTTATCAGCAAAATTTGATCAATTGGGGTTTTATTTAGTGATCCAAAATTCTAATTGATATCAACTATCCTATTGATATCAACTATCGAATTGATCTTAACTTACAAATCAATCAATAGCAAACGAATTTATGAAACAAATTAATTTCGTTTCACTGTTGAATTAGACTCAAATACTAAATCTGTGACACAGCTTAATATTTAACCCTAGCTTGTCTTTTAACAGCAAAATTTGATTAAATGCGGTTTTATTTAGTGATCCAAAATTCTAATTGATATATCAGCTATCGAATTGATATATCAAATTCAAATCGATATGAAATTTCGAATCGATCCGAAACAAAATACGAAACGAAATTAGCTCCAAAATGAGAAACGAATTTGGAAAACGAAATTATTTTAACACAAAACAAAACAAAACAAATTTCACACATCTCTAATGCCGACCCCATGTGACATTGTGAAGGATAAAGGACACTAGCTAGAGTTTAGAACCTGTCATTCCAACAATATTTCTGAACAGGAGAAACGAATCCATGGAAAATTAAAAATAAACTAATTTTACGTTATTTTTTATTTTTTTAGCTATCTCAGATCAACGATTTTTGTTTTACTCTATATTTAATTGTTAACTTCACATACCATGTTTTTAACAAATGTTACGGTATTATTATTTTTTTCAATAAAAAGTGTTTGGTAGTGAAGGGGTTAAACTTAGATTTGATCATCTGCTACCTCTTTTGTTTATGCGGATGGAAGGGTACCTTAAAATGCCTTTGCTCCATAGGATTAGCTAGTTATCGTAGGATCCGTCCGTTCTAGGAATTGTATGCATTGTTTAATCCTTGTACTTACTGCGGGAATTAGAGAATAGGAAGAGGGTAGACTTCATATTCCAAACACAACAAACCAGCGACACGTAAAATTGGAAAAGAAAACCAAACATTTAATGTTTACAGCAGTATCACTGTGAGCCTAATTAAAGTATAAAAGTGTCAAATTAACTTAAAGAACAGTTCATGAACTGATCTAAAACATGAAAATTACTGATGCAGAAACCACGAAGAAACTCAATAATTGATTAATAAGCAATTATAGCATGGGGGGGCGTTATGCACTAACCATGTTTGTTTGACGTAGTTACAAACAACTGAGAAAGCAATTCTTGCAGCCGTGATGAACTTCGGCAATTCCATTTTGTCCAAAGTTCTGTGAATTCCCTATTTATCGAATGTTCACTGTATTTTTTTTGAGAAAGGATTTTACCAGGAAGGATACATTGAGATTTCTCTCGTTTTCAAGTATTTAGACGAAAGTAGTTATCGGACGTCAGCAAAAACCACCGATAAGCACCAAATTGTGTCGAATTATACTCGGCGAATACCACCAAACTGAATTTTAAAAAAATAGGAAGTCTTCTATTCTCCTAATACTGTAGGAGGTTAAAGTAATATAAATGTAGTAAAAATATGTGTAAATAATAAAAAATTCTTTAAAAAAATAATAAAGTTTTTTTTTAAAAAAAAACAATTGAACGTCTTTTAAAAAAATAAAAAATAAAAAAATGTCTTTGGAAGAATATAAAAATTACAAAAAGGTCTTGTAAAAAAATAAAAGGTTTTCGTAAAAATAAAAGTAATAAATGGTCTTTAAAAAAATTAACCACTTCACTGCTGAGGACGCGCTCAGCGCGTCCTCAGCAGTCTCGCTGGTATGCGGAGGACGCGCTGAGCGCGTCCTCCCATCGGGGTCAGCGTTCGGCCGGGTTCCGGCCGATCGCTGGCCCCTCCGGTGCGGGCTGACATCCTGGATGTCAGCCCGGCATCCGGACCAGCAGCCGCCAGAATTACCGTATTTTTTGCTCCATAAGACGCACTTTTTCCCCCCAAAAAGTGGGGGGAAAAGTGGGTGCGTCTTATGGAGCGAATATGGCCCAGCAGCTCGTGGATGTGCCTCCGCTCACCTGCCGCCGCCGCGTTCGTCTCCCTCTGAGCATGCGTCCGGCGGCAGGAAGCTTGGGCACTAGCCTGGGGGAGCCACGTGACCGCGATCTCCCGAGATCGCGGTCACGTGGCTCCCCCAGGCGAGTGCCCAAGCTTCCTGCTGCCGGACGCATGCTCAGGAGGAGACGAACGCGGCAGCGGCAGGTGAGCGGAGGCACATCCACGAGCTGCTGGGCCATATCCATATGTGAGCTGGGGCATTATCAATGTGTGAGCTGGCTGGGGCAAATCCATGTGTGAGCTGGCTGGGGCAAATCCATGTGTGAGCTGGCTGGGGCAAATCCATGTGAGAGCTGATGGGGCAAATCCATGTGAGAGCTGATGGGGCAAATCCATGTGTGAGCTGATGGGGCAAATCCATGTGTGAGCTGATGGGGCAAATCCATGTGAGAGCTGATGGGGCAAATCCATGTGTGAGCTGATGGGGCAAATCCATGTGTGAGCTGATGGGGCAAATCCATGTGTGAGCTGATGGGGCAAATCCATGTGTGAGCTGGCAGGGGCAAATCCATGTGAGAGCTGGCTGGGGCAAATCCATGTGTGAGCTGGCTGGGGCAAATCCATGTGTGAGCTGGCTGGGGCAAATCCATGTGAGAGCTGATGGGGCAAATCCATGTGTGAGCTGATGGGGCAAATCCATGTGTGAGCTGATGGGGCAAATCCATGTGTGAGCTGGCTGGGGCAAATCCATGTGAGAGCTGATGGGGCAAATCCATGTGTGAGCTGATGGGGCAAATCCATGTGTGAGCTGGCTGGGGCAAATCCATGTGAGAGCTGGCTGGGGCAAATCCATGTGTGAGCTGGCTGGGGCAAATCCATGTGTGAGCTGGGGCAAATCCATGTGTGAGCTAAGGCATATCCACGAGCTGGGGCAATATCCATTTTTACACTATTTCATTCAGAATATTTATTTTCCGGTTTTCCTCCTCTAAAAACTAGGTGCGTCTTATGGTCAGGTGCGTCTTATGGAGCGAAAAATACGGTAGGTGTCATCGCGGGGACGCGATGACACCTAATTCAGGCGCCCCCCCCGCATGTGCGGAGGAGGCGCCTGAAAGGGAGGGGGGGGAGGTCCTTCGGACCTCTCTCCCTCCCGATCGGCGGCGCACAGGGGGTTAACCCAGGCATCATTTGGAAGGGCACAGCCTGCCCTTCCAAATGATGCCTGGCATTAACCCCTGGGGAGCTGGATCGCGAATCGGCGCTGAAAAGCGCCGGTTCGCGATCCTTTCCCGGAGCTGGCCGACATCTTGGATGTCGGCCAAGCCTCCGGGAACTCCCCCAGAGGACTGGCGTCATCGTGCGTAGCACGATGACGCCAGTCCTAGACTTAACCCCTAACAGCCACCAACTGTGGAGATAGGGAGTTCCAATGAACTCCCTATCTCCCGATCCGTGGCAGCTAGGGGTTAAAGTTTGGTATCGTTGGATCGGCCAGAGCATGGCCGTTCCAACGATACCAAACATGAAAGTGAAAAATTTTGTAAAAAAAAAAAAAAATGAAAAATAAAAATTAAAAAAAAAAAAAAAAAAAATTTAAAAAAAAAAAAAAAACACTTTTGTTTTTATTTTTTTTGGTTTGTTAATGCAGCAATATTGTTCCCATTTCAATTATAATGTGAACAATGATGCTGCACTAACGATTTTTGTATGCGGTGCGTTTGTTAAAAATAGTGTAATTTTCCCCAAAAAAAAATGTAACGAGACCCCATCTCTAATTTTTTTAACAAGCGCACCCCATACAAAATATAACCGCAATTGCTCGCATGTTAAAATGTGGAAAAAAACACTTTACACATTGTAAATTATTGAAAATACATATTTTATTGCATTTTTTGTTATAATATACAGACATGACATAACGTATACATATAATAATGACATATTATGAATCTACTGAGTCTGACGGAAAGAACGATATATAATATGTCTGGGTCATATACTAAAATAAGCCTTCAAAACACGTTTAAACATGATGCGCAAAACAGGTTAAAATGACCTCAGCATAGGGGCGGGAAAAGCCTCAGCAGCGAAAGGGTTAATTAAAAAGATGTTCCATTTATTACATTGCAACCTATTAGATTAATCTGTTTAAACAAGTGTTTCCCAAACTTGTCCTCAGGACCCTCAACCAGGCCAGATTTTGCAGATCACCTTGGGGGAAATGCAGACTGAATCCTGCAATCACTGAGCAGCAAATCATATCACCTGTGCTGTGCTTCACATATCTGTCAAATGCGGCATGTCAGTGGGTCCTGAGGACAGGTTTGGGAAACACTGGTTTAAACGAGGGATGAACCGATACCGATACCGTGCACTGTGCCGATACCGGGACCTGCATGAGTACTTTGCACTCGTGCAGGGGCCCCCGATACCTAAACCAATACCGGAAGCCAGTGCCGGGCTGGCTTGCCGGCCGGTTTCGTCGGTGCGCTGCCAGGCTCCCCCCGTCGTCTTCTTTTTTCGAGCGGCCGCAGGCAGAGGTTATAGCCCGTCCACTCGTTGAGAACCACGTGCACAGCCACAGAGTTCACGTGACTGCGGCTGTGCACGTGCTTCCCAACGAGCGGCCAGGGTTACAACCACTGCCTGCGGCTGCTCGAAGAGAAAAGACGCTGGGGGAGCCAGGCTCAGCAGCGAAAGGGTTAAATCGTTTTTTCTTTTTTCTGTAACAGCCCTTTTTATTATCATTCATAGGATGTTACATGTCAATTCCAGACGTTTTCTTTCAGTAGGTTTTTTGCAAACAGCGTTTCACTTTTGACACTTTCAATCATAATGTTTTTGGTTTTTTTACCCCGTCCGTCAGCTTGTCGTCTTTTTCTGCGCTGTGATCGGCGGCTAGTTGGCTTTTTCTGTCATGTTCGGGTGTTTTTTGTGGAGGTTCAGGCAGGTTTTCGGCGGGTGTTTGGTGGGATTGCAGTGAATTTACGGCGGGTTTTCCATGCACTCTGGGGACCCTGCGGTGAATGCTGAATTCACCGCAGGGTGGGGAACTTTGATTCCCCGAAGTGCAGGGAAGTGCGGGGCAGTGGCGTAGCGTGGGTTGTCAGCGCCCGGGGCCAGCCAAGAATTGTGCGCCCCCCCCAACCTGTGGACACGTTATCGATATTGCCCCAGCTCTCACATGGATATTGCCCCAGCTCTCCCATGGATATTGCCCCAGCTCACACATGGATATTGCCCCAAATCACACATGGATTTGCCCCAGCTCTCCCATGGATATTGCCCCAGCTCACACATGGATATTGCCCAAGCTCACACATGGATTTGCCCCAGCTCACACATGGATATTGCCCCAAATCACACATGGATATTGCCCCAGCTCTCACATTGATATTGCCCCAGCTCACACATGGATATTGCCCCAAATTACACATGGATTTGCCCCAGCTCTCCCATGGATATTGCCCCAGCTCACACATGGATATGCCCCAGCTCACACATGGATATGCCCCAGCTCACACATGGATTTGCCCCAGCTCACATATGGGTATGCCCCAGCTCACACATGGATTTGCCCCAGCTCATGGATATGCCCCAGCTCACACATGGATTTGCCCCAGCTCATGGATATGCCCCAGCTCATGGATATTCCCCAGCTCATGGATTTGCCCCCAGCTCATGGATTTGCCCCAGTTCTCACATGGATTTGCCCCAGCTCATGGATTTGCCCCAGCTCATGGATATGCCCCAGCTCATGGATTTGCCCCCAGCTCATGGATTTGCCCCAGCTCATGGATTTGCACCCAGCTCATGGATTTGCCCCCAGCTGATGTATTTGCCCCAGCTCATGGATATGCCCCAGCTCATGGATTTGCCCCCAGCTCATGGATTTGCCCCAGCTCATGGATTTGCCCCCAGCTCATGGATTTGCCCCCAGCTCATGGATATGCCCCCAGCTCATGGATATGCCCCAGCTCATGGATTTGCCCCAGCTCATGGATTTGCCCCCAGCTCATGGATTTGCCCCAGTTCTCACATGGATTTGCCCCAGCTCATGGATATGCCCCAGCTCATGGATATGCCCCAGCTCATGGATTTGCCCCCAGCTCATGGATTTGCCCCAGTTCTCACATGGATTTGCCCCCAGCTCATGGATTTGCCCCAGCTCTCACATGGATACTTGCCCCAGCTCCGGATCCAGCAGGGGTTGAGGGGGCCCAGATGCCGGGCAGCGGGAGTGCCTGCCCGGTCCTGAACAGCATGTGAGTCCGTCCGTGTTGAAGGGGAGGCAGCTGCGTGCGTGCGCAGGTCATGCGGTCCGGCCAGTCAGGTGGTACAGAGACTCAGTACCACCTGATTAGCCGGACCACGTGACCGGCTGCGCCTGCACGCAGCCGGATCCCCTTCAACACTGATGGACTCACTGTTCAGGACCGGGCAGGCACTCCTGCTGCCCAGCATCTCGGTCCCCTCAACCCGCGGGCCCTTGGGCGGCGCCTGAGGGCCTGGCGGGTCAGTCCGGACCTCATGTTTTAGGGGCGCAAATTTCTTTTGAAATTATGCGCCTCTAACAAAACTGCGCCCGGGGCCACGGCCCCCCCAGCTCCCCCCACGCTACGCCACTGGTGCGGGGAACGAGAGAGCACAGAAATGTTAGCAGTGCTCTCTGAATAACCTCATATATATACAGTATATACACATTTATTTATAAACAAATGGATTGTAGCAAGCAATCCAGGGATTTTCTTGATATTGCGCATTTTATTAATGCTTAGTTTATTTAAATGTATATTAGGAGGCTGGTTGATGTAACGTTTAGTTAGTGCCAGTAATTTGCTACTCCGTATAATGTGCGGTACTGCCGGATGCATTTTGCTTCAGTTTTCATAAGCTTCGCAGAGAGGTAAAATAACGTGTCTTGTAAAATATGTCATTTTTTCCCCCAAAGAAAAGCACAGTACGTAGAGATTTAATTGTGTTTTGTCTCTATTTATTTTGTCCTTCTGTGTATAATAGGGAAGGTGGATGATTTTTCATTCGGTAAGTGAAATAAGACTTACAGTCAGGGGAGGGATGTCTGGTGTTTTTATGCTCGTATAATTAAACCTTTTCAAATTTCATAAAGATGCCCAATGCAAATTAAGGCAATAAAAGAGACATTACACTGTTGGATTACAATTGAGAGAAATATTTGAGAAGCTGAAGCTGCAAAGAATAATAAATGTCTAAACCATGATTAGGAAGTAATATTTATGATTACGGCAAGGGAGGAGAGAAAAAGGAAGAGAGCGGCGGAACTTGGGAGAAATATTACACGGAGAGATAGATATGAAAGTTTATTGCTCGCGTTGTGTTTATATATTGCGTTCTAGCGCTGTGATGTTTTCATTTAATTGTACATTGTTTCTTAACTCGATTCTTAACAGTAAGTGGTTTCTTATGTTTATAAAGTAGAATCTGCAACGAGTTTTCATTTCGTACAGAAGTGTGACAGGTGGGGTTCACGGATCCGTGTGCTATAAATAAAAATAAAAAAAATATGTGCAATGTATATCGATTAAAAAGCATATAACACCTTACGTGTCTCCACCACAACGAATCCAAATGAAAGAAAAGAAAATAGGATTTACGGGGTGAGTTAGCGCAGCGTCACTGTTCACTTTATAACTGAAAAGTGAACAAAGTTCTGCGTTAGAGAAAATAGGGAAAAAAAGGAATTTCTATTAATTAATAAGAAAAATTTAATTATTATTTTTACATAAAACCTGGTCATTTTTGATATCATTGGAAATTCCATTCTCTGGACTTTTCAGTGATCCTCTACCTGCTATGGTTCCAGAAATAAGGGGGTGGGTCCAAAAGATCCCTGTATCTGCTCCATTGTGAATTCCCTGCTAGGCAGCGGGGAAGTCCTATCTATGATGTCAGTGATTGGTGGGTGGTCTCACAGGAGACTTCTCCCGCTGCCGGAGAAGACCATGATCAGCGCCAGATCGGCGCCGAGTCATGGAACTTCAATGACCTGCTGGGCACATCCTCCGCAACCAAGCAGGAAAGCGGAGGACATGCCCAGTACGTTGTGGTGAAGGGGTTAACCATAGATTTACGTTGGGTATTAGGGAATCTTATGATAATTGTAATCCATGTCATATATTTCTGGTGACCTTGGATAAGAAAACATGCGGTTGGAACCTAATAAAATCATTTACTTAAATCTCTGGAAAACACACATGGAATTAATTTCACTGGCTGATTTATAAAAAAAATCTTTGTTGAATTTTGACCAAGTAACTCTAACCCTAAATGTAACCCCTGGTGTTTAGGATTTATAGGGTTAGTGTCGTCATACAGGTTAGTTTTTTAGTTCTTAACCATCACTAATATTACAAAATGTGGGTTTCAGTGTGATTTTCCCAGTTTCCCTGCCCAAAAAGCCATATATCAACACCTTTCAGAACTTGATTTTTTTAATATCAAATTAAGTCCCCTGAACCGAAAACTGGCCGAATTGCAGGTGAAAATACATTGAGTGTCGGTGATCGGCAGGGCTGCCATGTGAAATCTTGGGCTCCTTACTGAGCCACTGGTCAGGGTCCCCTCCTTTCCTGAGCCGACATTCTTGTAAACTAATTAAAAATACACTGCTCCTCTACTGCTTACCTGATTATACAGGGGGTGGGCTACATACCTGGTGGACCAGCAAGGAGATAAAAAGTGTTTCCTCATGTGAGAGCATTTGCTCTGCACCTCTTCATGGTGCAGACCATACTAATCGCTTCCTCCTTGAGTCAGAGTGCTCATACTGCTTCACATGGTGTGGCCTACTGTGAAATCTGCTGGTGGACCAGTCCTGGGTGGCATGGAGAGCTCTTCCATCTTTGGCACTTAGACAAGCTGCAGAGGGTAAACAAGGGCCAGGGCCCTCTGGAGCCACTGGGCCTCTTAACATGTCATGGTCTGTTACCCCCTGATTGCAGCCCTGGTAACTAGGTCAAATTAAATCAAACCCGCAGTGTTTAAAAATAAGAATGGTTAAATAATCACATTGACATATACATTGTATGTGTTGGGGTACGAACAAGAGGAGTTACCAGTCACCATCTTATTGGTGTTCCAGATTGTATCATAAATGGTGACGGCATGGTAGTCAAGTAAGCTATGAGCTCTATCATGATGTGGGAAGGGCAGATGAAGAGAGGGACCAGTCAGTAATGTGATACACCAGGGCTCAAAATTCCAAGTCCTGAGCTACTAGCCAGGCCTTAAGAGTTACTCACCACCAGTTGCCCCACCTAACCCCTACCATGCCCTTAACTCCATCCCCAAACACACCCTCAAGCTTTAAATAAACTTAGTGCATTTTTTTCATCTTCACAATCACTCCAGATACATGCATACCCAGAAATCAGGCCCCAGATACAGGCATACCAAGATACATCAGACCCCAGATACATATATACCCAGACATCAGACCCCAGTGTGAGCAGAACTAGGGACCAGATGAGAACCGCCAGGACAGGGCAGGCATAGGCAACAGATGTCCAGCACACCCTCTCTGATGTCATCAGAGGGGGGCAGCTGCCATCTTTGATTCCCCCAGCCTGGCAGGAGGGTCTAAAATCAAAAAAGTATGGCCACCGCCAGAATATGCTGCTCAGGCAGCACAAAATCATTTATCATGCTGCCTGCGTCTGCATTCCCACTCGCCCTCACTTAATTTCCACTCGCCAAATGCTAGCAGGCGAATGGAAATTTTGAGGCCTGTGATACACTATTCTGAAAAGATGGGGGGTCCTATTCCTTAGATAATATTAAAATGGGGACACTAAAGGGGAAAACCTGTTCCTGTAGGTTTCCTATTAGTGTCCCCACCCCATTTTAGTGTTAAATTCCGGGGCAGGCGCTGCCTCCGCACCTTGCCCTGGTATGAAGCACCGCCCTCGGTAATACTTGCGGTAGCGCCTCCGCACCTCCGCGAGTATCACCTCTTGTAGTCCATAATACTCCATGGAGGGTTGCGCTGCCAGGCCACGAGCCTTGTGCGATCTTCGCTCTGGCGACATTTGTCAGCGCCACGGAATGATTGCGGTGAGAGACTGGGGACTTTTTGTCCCCAGTCTCACTCTGATCGCGTCCAAGAGAAGCGGTGTATCGGGCCACCATTCTCAACATGGGATGAGTGGTAAGTATCTGATTTATGGGGGGGTTTAGGGGGTGCTAAATGATTCTATAAAAGTGGAATCAGTTAGCACCAGCTTTAAGGCTAGGGTCAGATGAACGCAGTCTGAGCGCACTCTGCGTGTGTGCATAATGGACAGACGTTCTGATGGAAGATACTGTAGACACCACACGGTCTGTTTTTCATGACGGACGTAGAAAGAAAAAGGGAATTATGGGAAACAAAATTAATATGAGAAATGCTAAAAATTGGTACATGATATGAAAAGCCATTTTGTGCGTCAAGGTGCTGGACGTCGCAAATGCGTTCCGTCAGACTTTGTGTAATCACGCACACAGAACGCTACGCGGACGTGGCGCACTCTGCGCGTCCATCTAGCAGTTTTACGTTCCACTTCCTGCATAACTTGCGTCCGGTGCCACGTGCGTTGTGAGTGAGCAGTTCGGTGCGCACGTACTTCGTGTGTGGGTCTCTATTGCTCATGATTCTATGCTACGACGGACGTTAAACTGTGCGGCAACACGGACGTGATCACTGCGTTCGTCTGACGCCAGCCTTAGATGTTGCTAAATTTTTGATTAGAGCACAGGTGCGGTAATTAGCGCTAGCACTTTATAATACCTTACTTTTCCTAACACTAAATACTGATTGTGCTCCCCATGTTAAGTGTAGGATGCGCATAGCTACGTAAACTCACGCAAACTTACGCCATCACCATTCTGCTAATGGATTTTTCATGGGTTTAGCGTCCGGAAGGTAATCCTGGCGTTAACTCACCTGAACGTTACAGTTACCTTTCAATAGGGAATAGAGCCTGGGTTTTGTGGGATATCGTGAAGGTCTGAAGACTAGGAAAGAGCCTGATATGACTTGGTAGGTCATTCCACAGGACTGGCTCAGCACTTGAGAATACTAATAATAATATCTGTTACTTGTATTCGTTTACATAAGATTACCCTGTTAAAAGCTTACAATACTTTGTCTGCTACAATGTCTATAATCGCTCTTTACTCGCATTATTCAGCATGGGTTTGCATGTTCATTCAGCTTGCATTATTATGATTAATACAAGCTAATAGACATTAATTCTAATCCTCTGCAGCTCGCATCCCTGATTTTATTTATTCCATTCTATTACCTGATAAATGCCAAGCCAGTCCATTAATTGTTTGCTCGTCTATCAATGAGTTGTGTTTCTATAGTAACATAACAAGATTTGCACAAGTGTCTTTTCCGTTCGGAGGGTCCTTTGGCAGAGAAGTACTAGGTCGAAAGCAGAATTTTTTGCTTTAGTGGTATGCGCAAGCTTTAAAGAAATAAATAAATATAACAACACTGCGTTTTTCAGAGTGTTACACAATAAACACCACGAAATACTAATGAATAAACAAGGTAACAAAAAGCAAAAAAAAACAAAAACAGTGACAAATAGAAGAAGAATAAAACTGAAACTACAAATGTTTAACCTCTTTCAAAACCAAGGGATTTCCAGAAAACCACTATCCAGAATCAGTATGTTTTTGGTAAATCGTTTTAATGAATTACACAGTAAGAAATGTTTGGAACTATTCCAAATGTTTGCCTTACTTGTGCAGTGTCCGATCCTAGTCCGATCCAAGTGTGTTGGGTGAGGGTCATATTAATCCTTTCCCGCCACAGGACATACTACGTCATCCCTGCAGTGGGTGGGCCGCTCCGTGCTGTTGGCTGCTGCGGGACGGCCTGAACTCAGGCAGTCCTCCTGCAGCCAATGATGTGCGTCGTGTGTCAGCTACTATGCGTGCCAGAGGAGGGGCCGGCAAGTGGAGCGTACTAGTACGTCCCTCCGGCGTTGACTCCCTGTCATGCTCCCGTGATGGAGGAGACCAGTATGCGGCAACAGGGTGAAAGTGGGGGTTCGGGAAATATAGCAAAGCGGGATGTTCTTAGGAGAGTCCAAAATCGTAATTGTAGGGAAAGCCAAAAGGTCAAGGGCCGGCAGAGTTCTTGCAAAGTCAAAGGAATATAGCCAAAAGGTCGTATAGGAACAAGGTACTGGATACTCAGAAGTTCAGGATATGGAACCAGGAGGGTAGCTTGGAAAGCAGACAACCAGGTACCTGGCCAAGGTGAAAATGAGGTTCATATAGGAGGCATGTAAGGAGCACAACCCTGCAGGGAGGATTCAAAGCCTCCAGCCACGCCTCCACAGACCGAAGGGGTGTCTGGTTGCCATGGCTGCCCCTGCCATCCAGCTAGCCAGGAGACATGCCTCCTTGATGTTGAGCACCTCCCACGACCTTCCTCTGCCTCCGGCATGTGAGGACATGCCCACATGCTGGAACCGCATGGTGGCGGCCATGTTCGGCACCCCCTCCAGGTGCAGTGAGCTACTGGCCAGCCGAGCTGGAGGAGAAGCCCAGGTCAGACACCCAGCCTGCGCCGGAGTGCCGCGAACATCAGGCAGTCGCCGACATGCAGGAGATGCCGGGCCGAGCCATCACAGCAGACGCCCACCGCCATGACGTCCCGCTTGCCAGGCCCCCCCGCTGGAGAGGTGAGTCCTGACACTCCCTCCTGCCAGGCACAACCCACCCAGCATGAAAGGGTTAAGAAAAGAGTGTTGTTATTACATCTTAAAGCTTTGTGATTCTCAAATATCTTTTTATACCAACACAGAAATCGGGAGGAAAAAAAATAGTTAAGTCAAATGAGTCCCAGGGGCAGATTCCAACACACATTTCAGGATGGGCGCTCTACCAAGTTTGGCTGGTGTTCAGTTTGTGATGACAGCGCCATTGGTCGCTTTTTTTACTTTTACATTTAACATAGCCATGTTAAGTATCCTTGGAAGGCCAGACCCTGGCCTGTCCAATGACCCCTAACTTGACTTTTTGAGGTGTATGGAGATACAGGGATCGCAAGAATTCCTGCCTCTCCTTCAGGCAGAATGGCAGATTACATTTTTTTTTGTTGTAAATTTATAATTTTATTTTGGGGGTTAAGGTCACAGACCGACCAGCAAAATTGGCCTCGCAGGGCCAAAGAAAACATACTCGCAGAAAAGACATATAGAGCAAAGGAGGGGGGGTTGTCTCAAGAGAAAAAAAGTCTCAAGTCAAAAATGTGGGGGGTGAAAACCTCAGAAAAAACACAGTCCTCTAGAAATGTTGCAAAAAACATAGGTGTAAGTCTCTCAGTTGGCTCCACATGGAGACAAGGGAGCTGTGAGGCATTCATCCGGCAAGGCCGCAGAGTATGCCTCAAAATGGCCACCACCAGTGTGCCGCAACAGACGATCATGCCACCCAAACTCTCGTTCCGGCTCCGGAGGGGGGACAACTCGGGCTCTGGAGGCAGCACACTCGATGGCCAGCCGGTCTGGGAACTCAAAAAGGGCAATTGGCAAATGAGGGTCACTCTCAAGACCCCTCTAAGCGAAGTGGTAGACGAGCTCAAGGCAAATGCGTCTTCGACCCTTTACAGCTGGCCACGCCCCAAGACGGCTTATATTTTAAATGGAATAAGGTAATAACGCACTGCATCATCTCCATGCTAGCTCACGGCATGGGAAATGAGAAAGTGAGTCAATGCAGTGGTATTGTTCACTTTATAATCAGAAGGATATAGACATTTTAGAGAGAGTTCAGAGAAGGGCTACTAAAATGGTGTACGGCTTGAAGGAGAAAAGTTACCAGGAAAGGCTTAATGATCTTAACATGTACAGCTTGGAAAAAAGACGAGACAGAGGAGATATGATAGAAACATTTAAATACGTAAAGGGAATCCACAAGGTAGAGGAAGGGAGTATATTTAAAAGGAAACAAAGTAGCAAAACAAGAGGACATAGTCTTAGATTAGAGGGGCAAAGGTTTAAAAGTAACATCAGGAAGCATTATTTTACTGAGAGGGTGGTGGATACATGGAACAGCCTTCCAGTAGAAGTGGTAGAGGCCAAAACAGTAATTGAATTTAAACAGGCATGGGATAGGCATAAGGCTATCCTAAACAAAAGATAAATCCAGGTAAAGTATCCATATAATTGGGCAGACTAGATGGGCCGAAAGGTTCTTATCTGCCGACATTTTTCTATGTTTCTATAATTGAGAATCGGACAATGCTGCTGTTTTAGAACCAAAATAAAAGGGAATTACTATTTTATTACACATATATTCCAAAATTTAAACAACAAAAACAAACCCTCTCCCAAAGAAGTCTTATTACGAGTGCCAACACATATCAGGAGAGGTCCAAACAGCAATTGTCAGAAGAAAGGTACAGGCCCTCCACTGCTTCAGAGACAGGGCAATCAAATTGGAGAACCAACATTTTGACTCAACCGAGTCTTTCTCAACAGAGACACCAAACTGCACCGAAATGTTAGTGAAATGCCCTGATTTACAGTGGTTTCATTCGGCAGGTTTAATCAGGCGAATCCCATAGGTTTCAACATAAAAAATATTCAAATTTTTGTTAAATATCCATTAAACCGTTCTTTTAATTTGCTGCAAAAAGTCTCTTTATTTATTTATTTATTTTTACGATTTTATTAAGCTTTTTTGGGGATTTTTTTAGGCAAATTCTTTTTCAGATTTTTTTTCTGTAGCCGTCCTTTTTATTATTATTCATGGGACCTCATATATTAATTAAAGGTATTTTCACTCAGTATTTTTTTTGGAAACAGCTTTTCAGAATGGCTGTGAATTCTATTTTTATTTTTACCCCCTTTGTTGGCTTTTTCCAGCGGCTGGTTGGTATTCTGTCCAGTGGAGCGTCAGCTTTGTTTTTTTGGATGCGTTCAGGTTTTTTTCACTTCACTCCGGGTACCCTGCAGAGAATGCAGAATTCACCTGCAGGGTCGGGGAAGTTGATTCCCCAAAGTACAGGGAACGAAAGAGCACCGAAATTCCTGTGGCATTTATAACCCTGTATATCTAGAGAAAATGTAGTAACTTAAATCTAATGGGTTTAAAGTGTATTATCAATTATTTAAGGATTTATCTAGAATTTCCAAATTCATTATATACTCCCGGAGTAAACATCTTTTCTGTATATAAGAATTTCATAATTTCTCTCTTACTTGTGAATAGTTCTGATTGGTTCTCTTCCCAAATAGCCCCTCCCTAACATTTTAGTCTAGTTTTTATTACTAAAATTACTAAAATGTCTATTGCTTTTTGTCACAGTTTTAGTCATCATAACTGCGTTATTATTTAGTTTTATTCACAAGAAAAAAATGTAGTCGACTAAAGTCGATTCAAAGAGCACCGAAATTTCACCGGCAACTTTGGCATTCGGCAACTTTGGTGCGTTTTGGCGAGTTCAATTCGCCGAACCTGCGGTGAAATCAACATTCACCACAGAGTCCCGAAGTGCACCGAATGCACATGCCGATACAGCGGATAAACCGCCGACTGTAACCAACAAGCTGCCGAACAGACCACTGAACGCAGCTGCAAGCCCCAAACGCACCCGACGATCTGCTAAATGCCGAACAGACCGCTGAATGCCACCTACAAAAGCCGACCAGCCGCCGAACACCACCGAAAAAAGCCGATCAGCTGCCGAACAGGGGTAAAAAAAGAAACGCAATTTTTACTAGGCGTTTTAAACTAAAATAATGCATGAAAATGCATGGAAATCATTTATAATGCCCTATGAATAGCAATATAAAGGTCTGTTACAGAATTAAAAAAATCCACTTTAAAAAAAATTGGAATTCAAATTTTTGCGGAAAAGTCCCATAAAAATGCCCAAAATTTTCTAAAAAATGTATTAATAAAAATACTTTTTCCTGAAAATGAAAAGAATAAACGATTGAATAAAAAATTGAAAAACTCTGAATAGATTAACCATTACGTCTCTATGGTGAATTTCACTGCTGCCGAAGGCCTCCTGATTGGACTGTATTTCGCTGGCAATTTGCCAACACTTGCTGAATAGCCAGCTTTCTGAATGGCCGAATTGCTACGAAACTGCACCATAGGGGGGAATTGACCGATCGGTGCAATTCGGGGGCAATTTCGTCAGTCTTTGAACAACCCTTTCAGAATTTGATGAAAATTATCGATGAAATGTAGACTGATTTGAAAAAAAAATCCAAAATCAAATAACAATGAAAGGACAAAGAAGAGGGGGTAGCATTGCCTGCCAGAGACTTATCCATTTGACATGTGTCCGGTTTCCAAATGATGCCAAGTTAAATTCTGTGCAGCTTATAGATCCAGGCAAGACGATTAAGCCTTTCATTCCAACGTTTAATTTAAACTAGTTTTACAGTTTGGAACAGCAAAGCGATTGTGCCATTCTGGTGCCCCTTCCGCTGTACTAGGAGGTGAGAGGGTAGGTGATCGTAGCTCCACAGAATAGACGTCACGTAGTACTGTGACCAAAGAGTTGAAGCTCACCCTTCCAGGATGAGCACCAAAACTCAAGACATACTTGAAAATGAGAGAAATCTCAATGGATCCTTCCTGTTAAAATACTAGGGATGTGCATGGCTGAAAAATTTGTTTCGTTTAGTCTAGTTTCGTTACGTTTTTAAATAATTTAGTTTTTGGAATTTTGTAACTAATTTCGTTTAGTTTAGTTTTGTTTTTCGTATCGATTCGAATTTCATATATCAATTCAATAGTTGATATCAATTTGAATTTTGGATTACTAAATAGAACCCCGATTAATCAAATTTTGCTGTTAAAGTTGATAGTTGATATTAGGGATGTGCGTTTCGGGTTTCGGAATTTCGGAATTTTCACGAAATTTCCCGATTCGTGTTTTCGGATGCGGCCGAATTTCCGAAAATTTTTAGATCCGACGAAAATGTCAGATCCGAAACGGTTTCCGAGCCGAAACGAAATATTTTCGGATTTTTCGAATGGACTTGAAATGTGTCAAACGACGTTCCGAAAAAACGAAAATTTTCCGAAAAACGAAAATTTCAAAAAATGGTCAATATTCCGAAAAATGTACAATTCCGAAAAACGAAAATTTCTGAAATTCCGAAAAGTCGATACAAAAACCGAGCACAGTGACACGAAAATACGAAAAATGGTCGATATTCCGAACAAAAAATGTACCCGAAAAACGAGCCGAACCGAATCGAATCGAAACCGAAATCGGTCGAAACGAGCCGAATCGAAAAGTTTAAAAATCCGAAAAATCGAACCGAATCGAACCGAAAAAAAAATCGGTGCACAAGCCTAGTTGATATGTATTTGATAGCTCATTTCAAATTCGATAGTTATCAATTACTCAAATTTTTCTTTTATGATGATGACACAGTGTAAAACGAAATAAATTTGTTATATACCGTTTCGTTTCGAATTCGTATCGTATCGATTCATTATTCGGAAGTACTTCCGAACTACGAATTATCAAATTTCGTTACAAATTCTGAATTTTTCCCAAACGAATGCACATCTCTATAAAATACTTTATAAATAAATATTGCGCATAACATTGATGTATTTGTATATCAAACACAATCCTTTCTCCTTTTTTTTACCTCTTACACCTGTGGTTTTTGGCTGTAAATAATTTTCAGATTTTTCTAAATTATTTTTCAATGTGACAGTAATATCTCTCTAAGTGTTTGTAAGAACACTCTACATCCATCTGTTATTTACATTATTCATTTTCCGGAGGTGTCTCCAACAAACCCTGGCTGGATACACTGTATGTGTAATTAATGCAACAGCTGTAAAAATATTACCCATGCTCTTATTAATTGCCAGGCCCGATTAGAAGCCAGTTTTATCCCTGGATGAACGTGGAGACGCAGAGTGGGGGCTTCTATACAGATTGCTTGACCCCGACCCCTCAGCTTCTATAAGCTATTTGAAGGTTAGCAGTCAAAAGCGCAACTTGTAAAGCAAATATTTGCCGTTGTTTTCTTTTCAGGAAAATTTGAATTTACTTTCCGTTTGTTTTGTTCAATTTGTTTTGTCTCTAGCTACAGTTTAAAGTACAGTGAATCGCATTAATATGTACAGGCAGGGGTCTAGTCCTAAAAAAATGAGTGCAAGAACTCTCTAAAATTTATTTTCCCCAATTCAACATTGACATGTTACTCTTAACCCCTTCACTTCCGAGATCGAGATAAACTGGGTGTTAAAACGGTCTAAAATCCGCTAGGATTCACGTAACCACGAGCTGCAGTTGCAAGTGTAATAACTCCATTTGGCCAGCAGAGGGTAACACCTGCCTGTCAAATAGGTTATTACTGTATTTCTATGAATTCATTGAAATAAGGAAACATTTAGATAGAACTTAATAAAAGCTTCTCAGTGTGTGAGCCAAAAGGGAACTCCGTTCCTGCTTAAAAAATAGAAGAGGAACTGCTATCCTACTTGACTTAACCCTGTTCATAGGTATACAATACTGTATTGTTAAAGCTTGTGCTGTTTTATAAAATATGGTATGAACTCCTCAGTAACAATTCCAGTGTGCAAAGAGTGTAGAGTGGGGTTGGTTCTAAAAGTACCCCCCTTAAAACTTGTTAGACAAAACATGGGTGGTGTAGCTGCTGAATCTATGGAGATTATTCACTATTTACTGTTGTTTGACATTGTTATATCAACAATAAACATTGGCGATCCTTAGATAGAAGTTCCAACAGTGGCAGGAGAAGATTCGTGGTTGAAGTATCTCCTGTCGCCTTTTGAATTTTGCTCTCAAGATCACTGAGGTTTATCATCACTGAAAGGACACTAAACCACTGCAATTAGAGAATGATCAATGAAATTAAGACTGATTTGACCTGCTGTATATTATGTATCTCCTATTGAAGACTCTAACAGCAACTGGGGTGACTAGTCTCCGGCTTGTGAACCAGACCCAATCCTGTTACAGCGTCTGTCCCTCTCCAGTCAAACTGATCCGCAGCTGCTTTCCTTCTCTCAACCTGTAATGCAGGGTTTGGATCCCCTGTGAAGTGTGTGTATGGAACCCAATGGCAAGCTATGGATAAGGAAATCAGGAGGCGATGGAGAGTAAAGTAATCTTTTAGTGAACCATAAATAGTAGTTGAAGTCCAGAAAATAATACAGTCAATAAGGTTGGAGTGGAATTCGTAAAACAAAGTCCCAGGAAGAACAACGGATAATAACGAGGATGATGGCGTGGTCGATGGTACAATCCGGGTCGAAGAGTGTAGAAGGCGGCGTAGTAGGTGGCACAATCCGGGTCGAAGGGTTGAAGAAGGTGGCGTAGTCGATGGCACAATCCGGGTCGAAGGGTTGAAGAAGGTAGCGTAGTCGGTGGCACAATCTGGGTCGAAGGTTGAAGAAGGTAGCGTAGTCATTGGCACAATCCGGGTCGAAGGGTCAGAAGAAGATGGCGTAGTCGTTGGCACAATCCGGGTCGAAGGGTTGAAGAAGGTGGCGTAGTCGTTGGCACAATCCGGGTCAAAGGGGCAGAAGATACGTGATCAAGGAATACGAGGAACTCTAGGAAAACTGAGGCGGAAGGCACAGTAGAACCTGGATAATGTGCTGGGAAGGAAGGCGGATTTAAATAGGGTTCATGGGATCATGAGAATATCTCTCACCTGGTTCTCGTAGGTGGAGTTGAGGTACCTGGATCTTTGATAGGTCAATGGGAGGCATTCGAGGATCTCCAGAGCAGGTGTCCCGCAGTACCCTTAATCGGCCAGCCGAGGGCGCCAGAGTACCTGATTTTACACTACATAGGAGGGTCTGTTCTCGCGCGTGCGCGCATTCCTTTACAGGGCTTGGATCCAGCCGGCGGCGTGGGGCGTCTCCTGGCTCTTCCTCTCCATCCTGCGGACCCGGAACTCGGAGCAACGCGCCACGAGGGACCTCGGGTGAGTAGGGAACCTCTCCCAGCATGGCGGTGTGGGCCGGGGGAAGGCCGCGGAGCGGGGCATGACAGGACCCCCCACCAAGGCGCGACCCCGGGTGCGCCTCACTGATGGTTTGGAGGGGTAACGAAGATGAAAGGCACGAACCTTAGCTGGAGCATGAATATTGGTGCCAGGTTCCCAGGAGCGATCTTCCGGACCGTAACCTTTCCAGTGGACCAGGTATTCCAACTTGCCATAACGTAGTCGGGAATCCAGGATCCTTGAGACCTCGTATTCCTCTTCTCCGGACAACAACATGGGAGTGATCGGGTCGGCGTGTCGTCTAGGAAAAGGATTGTCACGCCAAGGCTTTAGGAGGGAGACATGGAAAACAGGGTGAATCCTGTAGGAGGAAGGAAGGGTTAAATGGGCTGCCACCGGATTGACCATTTTGAGGACCTGGAACGGGCCGATGAAGCGAGGCCCCAGTTTCTTAGACGGGCAGTCTAGTCGGAGATGAGCAGTGGACAGCAACACCTTGTCTCCGGGTGCGTATCGCGGAGCGGGTCTTCGGTTATGGTCTGCATACCTTTTTTGGGTGTCTTGAGCCTGTTGTAGTTGATGGCGTAATGTTCGTAGTCGGAGGCGTAAGGGTCTTAGACGGTTTGCCACTTCAGGAACCGGAGTGTTCAGAGGTATGTCGGGTAGAATATCGGGGTGGTATCCGTAGTTGGCATAGAAAGGAGAAAGACGTGTTGACGAATGTACCTGGTTGTTGTAGGCGAACTCAGCGAGTGGCAAGATGTCCAGCCAGTCGTCTTGGAGATGTGTGGTATAACAGCGGAGGTACTGTTCCAACGTCTGGTTCGTCCGTTCGGTTTGTCCGTTGCTCTGAGGATGAAATGCAGAGGAGAGATATCTAGAAATTTTTAGACTACGGCACATTTGAGACCAGAAGCGAGAAGTGAACTGGGATCCTCTGTCTGAAACGATGGAATGAGGGATGCCATGCAGTCGGAATATTTCTCTGATGAAGAGTGTAGCTGTCTGGGCAGCGGTAGGAAGGCCTATTGCTGGAAAAGTGGGCCATTTTGGTGCAACGGTCCACCACTACAAAGATCGTTGTGTGTTGGCGTGAGGGGGGTAAGTCAACGATGAAATCCATCGAGAGGTCTTTCCATGGATGTTGTGGAAGTGCCAAGGGTTGTAGAAGACCGGCAGGGCGAGCTCTTGGTTGTTTGTTACGTGCACAGATAGGACAGGAAAGAACAAAGGCGGCAACATCCTTCTTGACTGATGGCCACCAGAAATATCGTTGTACGGTGTTTATGGTCTTCTTGATACCCCCGTGGCCGGCAGCTGGAATATCGTGTGCAGTTTGTAGTACTTGTAGACGGGTCTCCGGAGGCGCATATATCTGTTTTTCGTGATACAGGTATCCTTTGATGGGGACGAGTCCTTGGATGTTTGTAGGTGGATGTCGACTGTACCTTCGTATGTGCTCCATTAGGGTGTCTTTTGTAGCACAGAAGAAGCCACTAGGCAGGATCGTGTCGTTTGGTGTCGTGGTAGAGGGCGTACCAGAATCATACTGACGAGAGAGGGCATCCGCCTTTCCGTTTCTCTTTCCAGGTCGATACGTGATGAGTAGTGAGAAACGAGAGAAGAAGAGCGCCCACCTGGCTTGTCGGGGTTGGAGTCGTTTGGCAGTACGGAGATATTCAAGGTTGCGATGGTCAGTAAAAACGGTTACAGGGTGTGTCGCTCCTTCGAGAAGGGTCTCCACTCCTCGAGAGCGTTCTTTATCGCAAGCAGTTCTTTCTCACCTATGTTATAGTTTCGTTCGGCAGAATTGAGGCGTCTGGAGTAAAAGGCTACCGGATGCAGGAGTTTCTTGTCCCCGGATCTCTGAGATAGGATTGCGCCAGGGCAATGTCGGAGGTGTCTGTCTCTAAATAGTATGGGAGGTGAGCCTCAGGCTGTTTTAGGACGGGTGCTTGGGTGAAGCTCTTCTTAAGTCTCTCGAAAGCCTGTTGAGCCTCTGCAGACCATTGAAATCGCACGTCCTTTTTGGTTAGCAATGTAATAGGTGCGCTGAGGTGTGAAAAGGATCGGATGAAACGTCGATAGAAGTTGGCAACCCCATGAATTGTTGGACCGCCTTTTTGTCTTTAGGTGTTGGCCAATCGAGGATGGCCTTGACCTTGGCTTCATCCATCTCGACATGCCCTGGTGACAGAATGTATCCCAAAAATTCGATGGATGGGTTTCGAAGGTGCTTTTTTCAATTTTACCATATAATTTGTGCTGACGGAGGCGAGACAGGACGAGTCGGACGTGCTGTTCGTGCTCTTGGAGAGAGCGGGAGAATATCAGTAGATCATCCAAATAAATCACCAGGAAGGTATCCAGGATGTCACGAAAGATGTCATTGAGAAAGTGTTGAAAGGCAGCTGGGGCATTGCACAAGCCGAACGGCATGACTCGATACTCAAAGTGACCGTATCGAGAACGGAAGGCGGTCTTCCACTCGTCCCCTCGTCTCATTCGCACCAAATTATAGGCTCCGCGGAGATCAATCTTTGTGAAGATACAAGCATCCTTCACTCTATCCAGTAACTCGGGGATCAGTGGTAGCGGATAACGGTTACGTACCGTGATTGCGTTCAATGCTCTGTAGTCGACGCATGGTCGGAGCCCACCATCTCGTTTCCCAACAAAGAAGATACCGGCCCCGGCAGGCGAAGTGGAGTGACGTATGAATCCTTTTTGGAGCCCGTCCTCAATATACTCCTTCAAGGATTGGGATTCAGGAACGGATAGGTTATAAATGCGCCCATGGGGTATGGGTGCTCCTGGAAGAAGGTCGTGGGGCAATCGTATTCTCTGTGTGGAGGTAGCGTGTCGGCCCCTTTCTTCTCAAACACATCTTGGAAGTCAGAATATTTGACCGGTAGTTCAGAAGCTGGGTAGGTAGAAAACCCAATCTTTTCGGTGGTATACCCGTTCGTACAGAAGTGTTGGCAATGGTGAGAAGGGAAAGAGACGGTGTTGGAGGACCAGTCGATGGAAGGATTATGGGTGCGAAGCCAAGGAAGCCCTAGAACCAGAGGGAACAAAGGAGAAGGTACAATGTCCCATTGGAGGCGCTCCTGGTGTTTAGTACCGATGAGCAGCAACAAAGGAGTGGTTTCATGGGTGATGGGGCCGGTACGTAGTGTTGCTTCCGTCGACCATTTGTAATGGTGTGGGAGTCTTCTTCAGTTGTGTAGGGATCGCTAGGGAGGTAGCGAGGGTGAGATCGAAGAAGTTGTTACTAGCTCCGGAGTCTATGATGGCGGACACGTTCACACTTCTATCTTCCCACTGCAGGATGACAGGAATGGTCAATGAGCGGAGGTGGAACCAAATACACATTGAAGTGATATTACGGAGGGATTCTTACCTCCGTCAGAAGGAAGTGGTGGTCGTATAGGGCAGCCACGCAAGAGGTGACCGGGTTGACCGCAGTACAGGCAGAGGTTTTTGCGGCGCGTCATCTGCTTCGTTCAGCAGGGGACAAGGGACCTCGTGCTAAGCCAATCTCCATGGGTTCGGGAGGTGAAGGAGTGGAGTTGGGGGATCTGACAGAGGTCGTGGATGGAGTTTCAGACCGCTGGACAGGTAAGGAAGGAGCGGTGGCCATTCTCTCTTGACGTCTCTCTCTGAAACGTTGGTCCAGGGTTAGGGATCGCAGGATCATGGCGTCCAGTGTTGTGGGAACCCCTATTCGGGCCAGTTCGTCCTTTAGTTGATCAGAGAGACCATGACGGAAATGATCTCTAAGACCCACGTCGTTCAAGCCTGTATCTGCGGCCACAGCTCGAAACTCGGAGATGTAGTCCTCCACTGGTCGTCGTCCTTGTCGTAGATGCCGAATTGTGGATAATGCGGTTGATGAACGCAGAGGTCATCATATATAGGGTTCATGGCTTGGACGAAGGAATTCCAGGAGGATAGAAGAGGACTCCCTTCACGCAGAAGTTGGAAGGCCCAGTCCTGTGGAGCCCCGGACATCAATGAAATGGCTGAGCGCACTTTTACGGAGTCAGATCCATAAGTACGGGGACAAAGAGAGAACATAAGTTCGCAGGCGGTGATAAAAGTGCGGTACTTTGTGCGATCACCGGAAAACCGTTCGGGTGCATTGGCTCTGGTTCTGGAGCGAGGAGTTCGGCCTGTTGAATAACGGAACCGGAGGGTGAAGGAGGTAGTGCCGTGGCCTCGGCGCGACTCCTCTCTCTGTGGAGTAAGGTTTCTTGGCTGGTCTGTAGGTTCTGTACCATCTTGGCTAGGGCGGCCATCTGTTCGGTGAGGATAGCAAGAACCTGAGCGGTGCTTGCGGGTTCCATGATGATCCAGGTTCTTCTGTAATGCAGGGTTTGGATCCCCTGTGAAGTGTGTGTATGGAACCCAATGGCAAGCTATGGATAAGGAAATCAGGAGGCGATGGAGAGTAAAGTAATCTTTTAGTGAACCATAAATAGTAGTTGAAGTCCAGAAAATAATACAGTCAATAAGGTTGGAGTGGAATTCGTAAAACAAAGTCCCAGGAAGAACAACGGATAATAACGAGGATGATGGCGTGGTCGATGGTACAATCCGGGTCGAAGAGTGTAGAAGACGGCGTAGTAGGTGGCACAATCCGGGTCGAAGGGTTGAAGAAGGTGGCGTAGTTGATGGCACAATCCGGGTCGAAGGATTGAAGAAGGTAGCGTAGTCGGTGGCACAATCTGGGTCGAAGGTTGAAGAAGGTAGCGTAGTCATTGGCACAATCCGGGTCGAAGGGTCAGAAGAAGATGGCGTAGTCGTTGGCACAATCCGGGTCGAAGGGTTGAAGAAGGTGGCGTAGTCGTTGGCACAATCCGGGTCGAAGGGTCAGAAGATACGTGATCAAGGAATACGAGGAACTCTAGGAAAACTGAGGCGGAAGGCACAGTAGAACCTGGATAATGTGCTGGGAAGGAAGGCGGATTTAAATAGGGTTCATGGGATCATGAGAATATCTCTCACCTGGTTCTCGTAGGTGGAGTTGAGGTACCTGGATCTTTGATAGGTCAATGGGAGGCATTCGAGGATCTCCAGAGCAGGTGTCCCGCAGTACCCTTAATCGGCCAGCCGAGGGCGCCAGAGTACCTGATTTTACACTACATAGGAGGGTCTGTTCTCGCGCGTGCGCGCATTCCTTTACAGGGCTTGGATCCAGCCGGCGGCGTGGGGCGTCTCCTGGCTCTTCCTCTCCATCCTGCGGACCCGGAACTCGGAGCAACGCGCCACGAGGGACCTCGGGTGAGTAGGGAACCTCTCCCAGCATGGCGGTGTGGGCCGGGGGAAGGCCGCGGAGCGGGGCATGACACAACCCTCAACCAAAACTTGAGGGAGTGCTGTATATTCCTATGTATCTTCCCCAAACACCAGACACAGCTTAATGCAGGGTAATGAATATGCTTTATTGGAATTGGGACCAGTTATATGGGAAACAGAGAGTATGAGGTAACATGACATAATCAACAGAATACTTTTTTCTACAAGAGGGGAATTTGAATTCCTTCAGGAGACACAGAAACCTAATCAGTTACACACTAGATGAGATTAGCAAATAAACCACATCAGATCAAACTAAGGACAAACAGATAGCAAGAGCAATAAGTCTACTTTATATCACTAACACAAACCAACTCCTACAACACAGTTTCAAGATCGAAATACATTTAACCTGTTAACCCTTAGATGCCCACTTATGCCATTGTCCTTGAGAACTGATTTTGCGATATTTGTCTAGGAACTCTTGACAGGACGAGGCCAGCATCCACTATTTTCCAACAGGCACAGAGGCCATGTATCATGTTGGCAAGTGTACCAAGGAGGGTGAGGGCACAGAGGTAGAGGGAGCTTCAGTGACAAAGACTATAAACTGTAGACTTGTACAAGGCTAGAAAACTCATTAATGTCGCGATTTGGTTTATCCATGAAATTTTTTCGGACAAGAAATATTTGCCGGTACAAATTACATTGAATGGTCACAATGCCTAGAGTGTCCTTTAACATGTTTATTATTAAATTAATTTATTGCACTATTTGTATTCACTTGCCATTCTGTTTTTAAACTGATGAAGGTCTGTGGAGAATGGACTGAAAAGTTGATGAGTTAATGAAGTTACTATTTTTAATGGAAGTCCTAAGAGTGCTGGCTATTTTGTAAACATGTGGGTATAGAAGCCAGGTGTAGCACTGGGCTAAAGGAATATGAATTTTATGAGTGCAGGAGTTTACACTTTGAATACGAATATATATATATATATATATAATTCACATTTTTTCCCTAGTTTTTAAACTCTTTAAAACTATATTTAAGTAGAGTGCTCTGAATGTTTATACATACATACATAAAAAACAGTGTCACTCCTGATCCCTACCAGGGCGGCTGCAACTACCAAAACTATCCAGCCCAGTAACATGTTTAAAACATAACAAGAAAGATAGCTCCATGTGAAACAAAACGCAGAGGTTTTGGTTTACTTAAATGGCCATTGACGTGTAAGCTCACCTGTTTGCTGCTGTCCCGTTCCGCGTTTTGTTTTTAATCCCAAAGTGGAATTGTTTCTGGGGAGGATATAAATGAAAACCTACCAGTCTTTCTCGTGACTGAAAAGCAGCATGAGCATATGTGGGTTGCTTAGAAAGCAGCTTTTAGTTTCATTACGTAGGACTCACCTGAAAGAGGTGCCGTGACGTGGCAGGTGAGCTTACACTTCAATGGCCATTTAAGTAAACCAAAACCTCTGTGGTTTGTTTCACATGGAGCTATAGGGATAAGCGCAGATGACATATTTTTACTTGTTATGGCTTATACCCTGTATGTTTATGTCCTATATACAATATATACCTACATATCAATGTTAGCTTTAGGCTAGAGTCAGACGAACGCAGTCTGAGCGCACTCTGCTTGCGTGCACAACGGACGGACGTTCTGACGGAAGATACTGTAGAAACCAGGCAGTCCGTTTTTTATGATGGACATAGAAAAAAAGGGAAATATGGGAAACAAAATTAATATGAAAAAGGATATGAAAAGGCATTTTGTGCATCAAGGTGCTGGACGTTGCAAATGCGCTGCGTCTGACGTCTCCTCATCACGCACACAGAACGCTAAGCGGAGGTGGTGGACGTGGCGTACTCTGCGCGTCCATGTTAGCGGTTTTACGTTCTTGCGTCCGTTTGCCATGTGCGTTGTGCGTGCGCAGTTCGGTACAGACGCACTTTGGGCTCTATTAACTTCTTCGCGCAAACGTTAAACGGGCACGCAAAAACGCCTTAAACGCGAGGGGAAAACCCTTTGCGCAGAACATCGTATTACAATGTCCGCACAAAAAATGAGCGTTAACGTCTACCGCTGATGAACCTGTGCAAACCCTTTGCGAGCGTAATGTACTGCGTGTGTCCTATACTTAACATTGTGAGCGCAAATGCGTTCGTGCGCTGGTACGCGGATGGTATTACAATCTATGCACAAATTTTAACGGACAACGTTTGGGTGCATAATTTTAACGTCTTTTAAAAGCTGGTGGTAACGGCAAATCCGAACGTCCTGGCCGGAACCAAATACACCAGCACGAAAAAAAAATACAGCACAGTATAGTTACACATTCTACACATACCCAAACAATAAAATTGAGAAGTCGTGCATGTTTTTATTATTGCTGCAACATATATACACAGATTGATTTTGACAGGCGCAAAAACTGAACGGGAGACAATCGTGGTTCTTAATTCAGATTGGCTGAATCGCGTGAAAAAACAGTCCGCACACCGATTTCTGCGCGCAGTGTTAATGCGCGTCTTTTTTATGCGGGTTATTTTTTGAAGGATGAAAAAATGCGCTCGGATTGTAATACCAGCGTTAATTTACGCGTGTTAACGTTTAACGCTGCGTGCAAAAAAATTAGCGCTTTTGCAGGAAGGAGTTAGTAGAGCCCTTAGTGTGTGGGTCTCTATTGCTCATGATTCTATGCTATGACAGATGTTAAACTGTGCGGCGACACGGACGTGATCACTGCGTTCGACTGAGGTTAAGAAAAAAAAAGTGTATTTTAACAAAAAAATAAACACGTCAACGTTGAATATGCTCCCAAAGCAGAACATTGAAGCAGGGAAGATTCAAAAAATGCCATTATGGAAACTGCAGAACTTCACCACATATTGAGCGAGCATGAAAGAGACTTGTGGATGGTCACAGCGCACATCCTATTAGGCTGGGGTCAGACGAGCGTAGTGTTCACGTCCGTGATTGCGCCTAAAAGTACGTCCGTGATAGCATGACAGAAAGCCCATAGGAGCCTGTTACACAAAAGTACGTCCGCACTGAACTGCGGACGCACAACGGCCGCGGCCCGCGGACGCAAGGCAGGCAAGAACGTACAACCCCTAGAACGGCCGCACAAAGTGCGCTGCGTCCGCAACGTCTGCATAGCTTTGTGTGTGAGTGATGGAACGTGGTCAGACGGACTGCATTTATACGTCCAGCATTTTTCACGGACAAAATGGTTTTGCTTTTTAATTTATTTTCTCTCCTACATCCGTCAAAATATACGTCAGTGATAAACGGACTGTGTGACCACTACTGTGTCTTCCGTACTGACGTACGTCCGTGTGCACGGACGTACAGTCCGTAGAAATCACGCTCGTCTGACCCTAGCCTTAGAATCTCACTCCTTGTGTTTTCAATTAACAAAGTGGGCTCAGTGGAGTAACAGTGACTGAGTATAATTACACAAAGCATCTTCCATTTCCGGGCATTATCACTGAGTTCAGCACATCATCACCAGTGGCGTAGCGTGGGGGGGCTGGGGGGGCCGTGGCCCCGGGCGCAGTTTTGTTAGGGGCGCATTTGCGCCCCTAAAACTGGCCCGGGGGTTGAGGGGACGCAGATGCCGGGCAGCGTGGGAGCGCCTGCCCGGTCTTTAACAGTCCGTCCTGTTAGGTGATGCGGCTGCGCGGCGTGCGCAGCCGGTCACGTGGTCCGGCTAATCAGGTGGTACGGAGTCTCTGTACCACCTGATTGGCCGGACCACGTGACCGGCTGCGCGGCATCACCTAACAGGACGGACTGTTAAAGACCGGGCAGGCGCTCCGCGCTGCCCGGCATCTGGGTCCCGGTCCCCTCAACCCCCGCCGGAGCTGGGGCCTGGGGCAATATCCAGTAAGGGCTGGGGGGCAAATCCATGAGCTGGGGGCAAATCCATGAGATGGGGGCAAATCCATGAGTGAGCTGGGGGGCAAATCCATGAGCTGGGGGCAAATCCATGAGCTGGGGCAAGTCTATGAGCTGGGGCAAATCCATGAGCTGGGGCAAATCTATGAGCTGGGGCAAATCCATGAGCTGGGGCAAATCCATGAGATGGGGGCAAATCCATGTGAGAGCTGGGGCAAATCCATGAGTGAGCTGGGGGGGAATCCATGAGTGAGCTGGGGGGCAAATCCATGAGCTGGGGGCAAATCCATGAGCTGGGGCAAATCTATGAGCTGGGGCAAATCCATGAGCTGGGGCAAATCCATGAGCTGGGGCAAATCCATGAGATGGGGGCAAATTCCATGTGAGAGCTGGGGCAAATCCATGAGTGAGCTGGGGGGCAAATCCATGAGTGAGCTGGGGGGCAAATCCATGAGCTTGGGGCAAATCCATGAGCTGGGGGCAGTGGCGTAGCGTGGGTGTCAGCGCCCGGGGCCAGCAAAGAATTGTGCGCCCCCCCCCAACCTGTGGACGTTATCGATATTGCCCCAGCTCACACATGGATTTGCCCCCAGCTCACACATGGATTTGCCCCCCAGCTCACACATGGATTTGCCCCCAGCTCATGGATTTGCCCCAGCTCTCACATGGATTTGCCCCAGCTCATGGATTTGCCCCCAGCTCATGGATTTGCCCCCCAGCTCATGGATTTGCCCCAGCTCATGGATTTGCCCAAGCTCATGGATTTGCCCCCCAGCTCACTCATGGATTTGCCCCCAGCTCACTCATGGATTTGCCCCAGCTCACGGGGATTTGCCCCCAGCTCATAGATTTGCCTCAGCTCTCACATGGATTTGCCTCAGCTCTCACATGGATTTGCCCCCCAGCTCACTCATGGATTTGCCCCCATCTCATGGATTTGCCCCCCAGCTCACTCATGGATTTGCCCCCAGCTCATGGATTTGCCCCCCAGCTCACTCATGGATTTGCCCCCATCTCATGGATTTGCCCCCCAGCTCACTCATGGATTTGCCCCCATCTCATGGATTTGCCCCCCAGCTCACTCATGGATTTGCCCCCCAGCTCATGGATTTGCCCCAAGCTCATGGATTTGCCCCCAGCTCACTCATGGATTTGCCCCCCAGCTCACTCATGGATTTGCCCCAGCTCTCACATGGATTTGCCCCCATCTCATGGATTTGCCCCAGCTCATGGATTTGCCCCAGCTCATAGATTTGCCCCAGCTCATGGATTTGCCCCCAGCTCATGGATTTGCCCCCCAGCTCACTCATGGATTTCCCCCCCAGCTCACTCATGGATTTGCCCCAGCTCTCACATGGATTTGCCCCCATCTCGTGGATTTGCCCCAGCTCATGGATTTGCCCCAGCTCATAGATTTGCCCCAGCTCATGGATTTGCCCCAGCTCATAGACTTGCCCCAGCTCATGGATTTGCCCCCAGCTCATGGATTTGCCCCCCAGCTCACTCATGGATTTGCCCCCATCTCATGGATTTGCCCCAGCTCATGGATTTGCCCCCAGCCCTTACCTGGATATTGCCCCAGGCCCCAGCTCCGGCGGGGTTGAGGGGACCGGGACCCAGATGCCGGGCAGCGCGGGAGCGCCTGCCCGGTCTTTAACAGTCCGTCCTGTTAGGTAGGTGATGCCGCGCAGCGGTCACGTGGTCCGGCCAATCAGGTGGTACAGAGACTCCGTACCACCTGATTAGCCGGACCACGTGACCGGCTGCGCACGCCGCGCAGCCGCATCACACCTAACAGGACGGACTGTTAAAGACCGGCAGGCGCTCCCGCGCTGCCCGCGCATCTGCGTCCCCTCAACCCCCGGCCAGTTTTAGGGGCGCAAATGCGCCCCTAACAAAACTGCGCCCGGGGCCACGGCCCCCAGCCCCCCACGCTACGCCACTGGCTGGGGGGCAAATCCATGAGTGAGCTGGGGGGCAAATCCATGAGATGGGGCAAATCCATGATTGAGCTGGGGGGCAAATCCATGAGATGGGGCAAATCCATGAGTGAGCTGGGGCAAAATCCATGAGATGGGGGCAAATCCATGAGTGAGCTGGGGGGCAAATCCATGAGATGGGGGCAAATCCATGAGTGAGCTGGGGGGCAAATCCATGTGAGAGCTGAGGCAAATCCATGTGAGAGCTGAGGCAAATCCATGTGAGAGCTGAGGCAAAATCTATGAGCTGGGGGCAAATCCCCGTGAGCTGGGGCAAATCCATGAGTGAGCTGGGGGGCAAATCCATGAGTGAGCTGGGGGGCAAATCCATGAGCTTGGGCAAATCCATGAGCTGGGGCAAATCCATGAGCTGGGGGGCAAATCCATGAGCTGGGGGCAAATCCATGAGCTGGGGGCAAATCCATGTGAGAGCTGGGGGCAAATCCATGAGCTGGGGGCAAATCCATGTGTGAGCTGGGGGGCAAATCCATGTGTGAGCTGGGGGCAAATCCATGTGTGAGCTGGGGCAATATCGATAACGTCCACAGGTTGGGGGGGGGCGCACAATTCTTTGCTGGCCCCGGGCGCTGACAACCCACGCTACGCCACTGATCATCACCGAACCTGGATACCACCGAGCTCAATGAAAAAATATGTTTGGATATAAGATCAGTTTTAGTAACTGGTCTAGAAAAATAGCATGGCCTCTAATTAGGATTATTAGTCCCGGGATTGAATCATAAACACTAACAGGGTTATTCAAAGAGATCCGAATTGCTTGAGAAAGGTAACCGAATGCTGAAAATCAGCGTTCGGTTACCTTTCCTGGCCATTCGGCTATCCAGAGAGCAGGCAATTCGCCAAATCCTGGCGAATTGCCTGCACATACGGTGCCTGTTCGGCACCTGTTCGAGGGCAGTGAAATCCCCATGAAAAAGCACTGCTTCGGCTATTCAGAGAACACAAACCAGCAGTGAAAGGTTCCCCTAATGCCCTGCCATTCAGTGGTTTCATTCGGCAAATTTATTCAGGAGAATCCCATAGGCTTCAATGTTAAAAATATTCCCGTTTTAATTCAATATCTAATAAACCGTTCATTATAATATTATGCAGTAAAGAGTCTCTTTATTTATAGATTTTTTAGGATATTTTAAGTATTTTTACGATTTTTTTTTTTAACCACTTCGCTGCGGAGGACGCGCTCAGCGCGTCCTGCCGCAGGAAGGGTTGGCTGCGGAGGACGCGCTGAGTGCGTTCTCCCAAAGCAGCCTGCGATCGGCCGGATTCCAGCCGATCGCTGTGCCCCCCGGTGCGGGCTGGCATCTTGGATGTCAGCCCGTCAATCCGGGACCGCCGCGGGCACAATAGATGTCATCGCGGTGGCGTGATGACATCTATTTCAGGCACAGCCTGCCCTTCCAAGGTGCGGTTGAATCTTCGGATCTCCGGTGGAGGACTTTTCGGATCGGGGACAGATGAAGCTTCGGATCTTGCGGGATCGGCGAGGGATTCGGATCTTACCGCAATCCCTCGCAATATTTCAGGCACAGCCTGCCCTTCCAAACGGTGGCTGTCATTAACCCCTGGGGAGCCGGATCACGAATCGGCGCTGAAAAGCGCCGGTTCGTGATCCTTTCCCGGAGCTGGCCGACATCTTGGATGTCGGCCAAGCTTCCGGGAACTCCCCCTGAGGACTGGCGTCATCGTGCATAGCACGATGACGCCAGTCCTGGAGTTAACCCCTAGCTGCCACGGATCGGGAGATAGGGGGTGTCACGGAATGGCCAGCACCCTCAGCCAGGGGCGGTGCAGTGACAGTGGTGGCTATGGACACTTGGGTGCGGTGGCACGCACCTAGTTTTGCAAGTACTTTTATTTAGATGTGATTATTGTGTGGTGTAATAAAGTGTCCCCTGTTGGTATTGTGAAATGTAATTCCTTTGTCTGCCACGCCCGCCGCCATTTTCTGATCACCTCGTGGTTCAGATCAGAATACTCGGATCGTAAAATGGCCGAATCGGCAACTCCCCGATTCGTAACGGCCAATACGAATCGGGGCCAGGGTCCTCCTGCCAGCGAGGGCCAATGGGACTTGTTGTGTGGGCGGGCAGGGATCCCCATTGTATTCATAAGTGTGTAAAGTGATAAATGCGTGTGTTGTGAAAAATAAAGGCAGATTTACCAGTGCATCCAGCCTCGACTGATGTGGTTATTTTTCCGCCGTACTTTTCGTTCTGAGAATCCTTCGAGGTCTCAGGGTGCGGTGTCCCAGATCCGAACCGAACCGAGCGCTCTGTGCCTGCATCGAGCATCAGGGCAGAGGCGCAGCGGAAGAGGATTCGTTCCCAGATCGGAAGATCCGATCCGAAGGGCGCGCCGTGTACCGCGCTTCGGTATTGCGAGGGATTGCGGTAAGATCCGAATCCCTCGCCGATCCCGCAAGATCCGAAGCTTCATCTGTCCCCGATCCGAAAAGTCCTCCACCGGAGATCCGAAGATTCAACCGCACCTGGATCGGAAACGTTTCCCGCAGAAGATCCGAAACGTTTCCACATAAGATCCGAAGATTCCTCCGCGGCTGGCAGATCCGATCTCCACGAACGTCCCACACCCACAAGGTCAGTGAACCAGCTGCTCGAGACGCTGAGTACCGTATGGCTCAGTGGTCGGGCTGGTTCTAGACAGGGGTCCCCTCCACCGCCCGCTAACCCCTCCCCGGGGTCACGCCAGGCCGCACGAGACGCCGAGTGCGCGCCACTCGGTAGTCGGGCCAGCGGTAAGCGACGGGGTCACGCAGATTGAGCACACCCGCAGGCGGAACAACATCCCATTCCGTCATACTGGTGGCAGCGGTGGGATCGCTCTCTGCAGGCCCCTAGGAGACCTACGCCATGGTGGTGTACACTTACTACGACCGGGACACCCTGCGTGGGATGTTGGAAAACCGGGGAGGAACGCCGGGGAAAAGAACCGGAAAACCCTGATCAAGGAACTGACCAGATGGATCAGAACAGGGTGGCGACGCCATCCCCAGCCCTGTCCACGCAGAGGTGGAGGAGGATGCTGGTCTCGAGAGGTGCGGCGTCGGATCGCCCTGCTCGGAGATGCCCCGACGACAGCGGATCGATGCCAAGTGATTCGGGAGGTCTACCGGGAGGTTGAGGAAGAAAAGGACCGCCAGCGAGCTGCGGTTGGCAGAGCTCCGCGGAGCAGAGCCAGAAGATTTTAACCCCGAACCCTACCCCGTGGAACCTGGGTCGAGGCTCACAGCTCGACTGGAGCTTCCCCTGGGAATCTGCAACCCCCAGTGACTACCCTTGCGGGACTCTCAGCTCGCCTGGAGCCTGTACTGAGGACGTCACTCATCCCAGCGACCCTCGGATGGAGACTCACAGCTCGCCTGGAGCTGCATCTGAGGACGCCACATTCCCCGTTGAGGAGCGGTGCTCCTGTGCTGGCACCTTCGCTGACATGAAGGTCGTGTTGGCAAGAAGGCTGCAGGAGGGCCTGGAGCGGGACCAGAGGTCCACAGAGGAACTGTGGTACGAGGCCCTGGACCATGAGCGGGACTGCCATGGTGTGTACATTCCTCCGACGCTGTCGTTCATCGAGTGCAGTACGATGTGCGAGCAGCGTTCCTGCAAGGTCGGGCCTCAGAAGAGTGGGAGGCCGAGCTCCGGAGTCTGGTGCAACAGGAGATCGCACTGGACGCCGCGTACCGCGCGCTCCGGTGGCTAACCGCCCTCTGACAGTGCGTCCTATGGAAGGCAGTTCCACGGCAGGGCCTCGCTACGGAGGCACGGGGCTGCTCTACGAGGGCATGGCCGCCGACCCCGAGTTCGGAGAGGAGACCGAAGAACGGATGGAAGAGATCCTGGAGCGACGGGAACTGGAGCTCCCGTCAGACAGCAGGGACTCGGTGTTTGAGAAGCTGGAGTCCCTAGCAGAGCGAGAGTGGGAGCTCGAGGTGGCCTACCGAAGACTGTTGGACGGCGTTCCGCAGTCGAGCCTGAGCTCCCCGTGGTGGGACGGGTCGGCGGAGAAGTCGACAGTCCCCAGGTTTGGGACCTATGGGAGGCCGAGGCGGACCCATGGGTGCCGTGGGGGTTCCGGCAGAGGAAGTTACCCCCTTCACCCCGCAAGAGGACAGGGTGGCCGAGGCCACGGGTCCAGTGGGGGAGGAGACGGATGGTCTCCCGGGATGGGTTGTGCGCAACCATTGTTTGCCCCGGGGGGTGAAGTGACCATCCTTCCCCAAGGAGATCTCCAATCAGCGGAAGAGCTGGTACGGGGCAGAGTGTCGCTGGCCTCTGCCCACTGCTTACAGTCCGCCAGGAGGAACAGACAGATGGTTTCCCGGGATGGGTTGTGCGCAACCATTGATTGCCCCGGGGGGTGAAGTGACCATCCTTCCCCAAGGAGATCTCCAACCAGCGGAAGAGCTGGCTACGGGGCAGAGTGCCGCTGGCCTCTGCCCACTACTCAAAATCTGCCAGGAGGAGCAGACAGATGGTCCCCCCGGGATGGGTTGTGCGCAACCATTGATTGCCCCGGGGGGAAAGAAACCATCCTCCCGCAAGGAGATCCTCACCCAGCTGAAGAGCTGGCCACGGGGCAGAGCGCCGCTGGCCTCTGCCCACTACCCACAGTCTGCCAGGTGGAGCAGACAGATGGTCCCCTGGGCTGGGTTGTGCGCAACCGCTGATGGTCCCGGGGGGGAAGAAACCATCCTCCCGCAAGGAGATCTCCACTCAGCAGAAGAGCTGACACCAGGGCAGAGCGCCGCTGGCCTCTGCCCGTTTCTCCCAACTTGCCCCGAGGGGCAGAGCGAGGATGACCCCGTGCAACTGCCGTTGCATCCATTTGTCCCCTTCTTCGGCTGCCAGGAAGAGCAGCCAGGTTTGGCTCTATTTGCTCCTTCGGCTGCCGTGTCCGTACCTGGCCAACCAGCGGAAGAGCTGGCAACGGGGCAGAGCGCCGCTGGCCTCTGCCCATTTTGGCAACCCTTGGGCTCGGGGGCCTCACACAGCCACGGTTCTTTCCCACGGCTGACCTGGGCACCCGGGGCGTGTGCATTTAGCACCCGGGTTCCCCGGGTGAGCGATAACCCTGGAGGGGACACAGGAGGTACTCCGGCCCAGACGTATGTCCTCTCGCCCAGCCGGGGTAACCCTAAGGACGTGGGGTCCCGACCAAGCTGGCACGGCCGCAAGGCCAAATGGAGAGGCCTGGTGACCCGGCCTCCCCAGACAGACTACGGGCCTGGAGCACCGACTTCCCCGGTATGACCCGGTGGGGTCAGACCAGGTGCGTCGAACTGGGGGAGGGGGAGGAGTGTCACGGAATGGTCCAGCACCCTCAGCCAGGGGCGGTGCAGTGACAGTGGTGGCTATGGACACTTGGGTGCGGTGGCACGCACCTAGTTTTGCAAGTACTTTTATTTAGATGTGATTATTGTGTGGTGTAATAAAGTGTCCCCTGTTGGTATTGTGAAATGTAATTCCCTTTGTCTGCCACGCCCGCCGCCATTTTCTGATCACCTCGTGGTTCAGATCAGAATACTCGGATCGTAAAATGGCCGAATCGGCAACTCCCCGATTCGTAACGGCCAATACGAATCGGGGCCAGGGTGCCTCCTGCCAGCGAGGGCCAATGGGACTTGTGTGGGCGGGCAGGGATCCCCATTGTATTCATAAGTGTGTAAAGTGATAAATGCGTGTGTTGTGAAAAATAAAGGCAGATTTACCAGTGCATCCAGCCTCGACTGATGTGGTTATTTTTCCGCCGTACTTTTTGTTCTGAGAATCCTTCGAGGTCTCAGGGTGCGGTGTCCCAGATCCGAACCGAACCGAGCGCTCTGTGCCTGCATCGAGCATCAGGGCAGAGGCGCAGCGGAAGAGGATTCGGTTCCCAGATTGGAAGATCCGATCCGAAGGGCGCGGCCGTGTACCGCGCTTCGGTATTGCGAGGGATTGCGGTAAGATCCGAATCCCTCGCCGATCCCGCAAGATCCGAAGCTTCATCTGTCCCCGATCCGAAAAGTCCTCCACCGGAGATCCGAAGATTCAACCGCACCTGGATCGGAAACGTTTCCCGCAGAAGATCCGAAACGTTTCCCACATAAGATCCGAAGATTCCTCCGCGGCTGGCAGATCCGATCTCCACGAACGTCCCACACCCACAAGGTCAGTGAACCAGCTGCTCGGGACGCTGAGTGCCGTATGGCTCAGTGGTCGGGCTGGTTCTAGACAGGGGTCCCCTCCACCGCCCGCTAACCCCTCCCCGGGGTCATGCCAGGCCGCACGAGACACCGAGTGCGCGCCACTCGGTAGTCGGGCCAGCGGTAAGCGACGGGGTCACGCAGATTGAGCACACCCGCAGGCGGAACAACATCCCATTCCGTCATAGGGGGTTCCAATGAACCCCCTATCTCCCGATCCGTGGCAGCTAGGGGTTAAAATTCCAACGATACCAAACACGACTGTGAAAAAGTTTTTTAAAAAAAATAAAAATAAAAAAGTATTTGTAAAAAAAATTATGAAAAAAAAATAAACAAGTTTTTTTTTCTTTTTTTTGGTTTGTTAATGCAGCAATATTGTTCCCATTTCAATTATAATGTGAACAATGATGCTGCACTAACGATTTTTGTATGCGGTGCGTTTGTTAAAAATCGCGTAATTTTCCCCAAAAAAAAATGTAACGAGACCCCATTTCTAATTTTTTTAACAAGCGCACCCCATACAAAATATAACCGCAATTGCTCGCATGTTAAAATGTGAAAAAAATACACTTTACACGTTGTAAATTATTGAAAATTCATATTTTATTGCAATTTTTGTTATAATATACAGACAGGTCATGACGTATACATATAATAATGACATATTATGAATCTGCCGAGTCTGACGGAAAGAACGATATATAATATGTCTGGTCATATACTAAAATAAGCCTTCAAAACACGTTTAAACATGATGAGCAAAACCGGTAAAAATGAGCTCAGCACAGAGGCGTGAAATGCCTCAGCAGCGAAAGGGTTAAAAGTCCGTTTTTCTTTTTCTTTTTTTCTTTTTTTTTAAAGTTTACTTATCATTCCCTGGACCTCCTGTGTAAATTTCAGACATTTTCGCTCAGTAGTTTCTTTGCAAACAGCGTTTCACTTTTCAAACATTCATGCAAACTGTTTTGCTAATTTATTCACTTCACTCGTCTGCGGTGTCGACTTTTTCCGACGGCTTCCCTGTGTGTGATCGGCTCCTGCTCGGGTTTTTCCGTGGTTTTCGGCGGGTTAATCCAGATGTTTTTGTGGGTTTTCGCCGTGCATTCGGTGGGTTTTGCGGTTCGTTTTCGTCGGGTTTGCGGCAGCTTTTCCCTGCAATTCGGGGACCCTGTGGTGCTTGCTGAATACACCGTAGGGTCACCGAAATGGGATCGGCAAAACAAACCGAATTGAAGAGAACGAAAAGTCACCAAACGTGCGGTGACTTTTCGAATCTCGTTGAATAACCCTGTAAGAGCTAACATTTGTAAATAATTAAAGTGCACCTGCACGTGCAGGGCAAAAAAAATAGAATCAGATTATTTCCAAAAATATAAGGGGTTATTCAGAGGAGCCGACATTTCTGTGCTGACTCATTCCCCACGCTGCACTCCACTTCGGGGAATCAAAGTTCCCCACCCTGTGGTGAATTCAGCATTCACCGCAGGGTCCCCAAAGTGCAGGGAAAACCCCCTGAACACCCGTTGAATATTTGCCGAACACCCGTTGAATACCTGCCGAACACTCACCGAAAACCTGCCGGAACAGCCGCAAAAAACATGGCAAGAAAAGTCGACGAGTCGCCGAACACAATGCAGACCGACTACCGGAAAAAGCCGACAAGCTGACGAACGGGGTAAAAAAAAGAACCACAATACGATTGAAAGTGTCAAAATTGATACGCTGTTTGCAAAAAAGCTACAGAATGAAAATGCCTGAAATTTACATATAAGATCCAATGAATGATAATAAAAAGGACTGTTACAGAAAAAGAAAAAAACGCTTAAAAAACGAAGACAAATTAAACCTTAAAATCCCCAAAAATGCCTTAAAGATCTTAAAAAAATCAATAAATACAGAGACTTTTTACTACAGATTAAAATAATAAACGGTTTATTACATATTAGATTAAAATGGGAATATTTTTAACATTCAATCCTACGGGATTCGCCTGAATAAAAATGTCGAATGAAACCACCGAACAGCAGGGCACTTCAGCAACTTTTCTCTGCTGTTCGGTGTCTCTGAATAGATTAACCATTGCTTCTCTATGGGGGATTTCAATGCCGTACGTGCAGGCAATTCACCAAAATTTGGCGAACTGCCTGTTCTCTGAATAGCTGAATGGACACAAAATGTCACCGTACGGGGAAACTCACTGTTCAGTAACATTTCGGGGCCAGATCGGCTCTCTCTGAATAACCCCTATTGGATTCCAAAATAATTGGAATTAACCGACTCGGAATATCAAAAGCTTCTGATATGTTGGTTAGGATCAGTTCAGAAATATTGGAAGTGTCCGAACAGGGCTATGGCTGGGTATACAGATACAGTTTCTCTATTATTATTAAACATAATTGATTAGGGTTAGGTCTATGATTAGGGTTATAGTTTCTGTGTATTAAATGATTAGGACTTAGGGTTAATAATATTTTATTACTAAAAAATAATTGATATTAGGTCTAGAGACAGGGTTTCAGTTTCTCTGTGTGTGTTATATGGCTTGAGTTAGGGTTACCGTTTCTGTATTATATATACAATTATAATATATTATAATATAATTCTATATTATTATTAAAATAATTGGTTAGAGTTAAGGTTTGGGGTACAGTTTCTTTGAGATTTGTGATTGGGTTAGGGTTATAATTCCTGCATGTTTTATGATTAGGGTTAGGTTTTTCGTTAAGGTTTCGTTAAGGTTTTTTTTTTCTTTTATGATTAAATTCGAATAGAGCTGATTAAATCTGGATCTGGCCAAAATATGAGCAGAATAATTCTTATCATTTTTAATTGTTTTATTTGGTAATCAATTCTGTTCTGAAATTGGAAATTCGTATTGATCCTAATTACTGAATTACCGCTAATTTGACTGGATTTTTAATCAGTAAAAAACAACCTGCACATGTCTGCTTCTCCGATGCACCTTCCCTGCGATATCTCATCAGGGTGTGCATCGGTCTTAACCCCTTAGTGACGGGGCGGTTTCACCCAAATCCGTCCTTTAGTGACCGCTGCTGTTTTTATGTTTCTGCGTTGTTCGTGTTTAGGTCAAATTTTCCTCTTACTCGTTTATGCAACCCACACATATTATACACCGTTTTTCCCGTCATTAAATGGAATTTCTAAAAATACCATTATTTCCATCATATCCTATAATTTACTATAAAAAAAAATATGAAATATGATGTAAAAAAAGTGAAAACACACTTTTCATAAATTAATCCCCAAAATCTACAACCTCCAGAAAAGACCCCGGCTAAATAGTTTCAAAATTTTGTCCCGAGAGTGGAGATACCCAATTTTTACATGTTTTTGCTTTTTAACTTTTTCACTGCTGAGCCAGTTCACCTATGTGCACTGAGCTCATTCTGACTGTTTTATGCTCATTATTTTTCGATCACAGCCTAGGTCCTATTAATCTAAACCCCCCAGACAAAAAAAAATAATAGTAAAAAAAAAATATATATATTTATTTTTAACCACTTCGCTGTGGAGGACGCGCTCAGCGCGTCCTCCCACAGGAAGGGTTGGCTGCGGAGGACACACTGAGCGCGTCCTCCCTTCGCAGCCAGCGATTCTGGCCGAGCTCTGTGCCCCCCAGTGCAGGCTGACATCCTTGATGTCAGCCCGGCACTCCGGGACCACCGCGGGCACAATAGATGTCATTGCGGCGGCGCAATGACATCTATTTCAGGCGCCCCCCGCGAGTGTGGAGGAGGTGCCTGAAAGGGAGGGGGGAGGTCCTTCAGACCTCTCTCCCTCCCGATCGCCGGGGGCCTCAGCTTAATGTCAGGCACCGTTTGGAAGGGCACAGCCTGCATTAACCCCTAGGGGGCCGGATCACGATTCGGCGACGAAAAGTGCCGGATCGTGATCTTCTCCCAAGGTTGGCCGACATCTTGGATGTTGGCCAAGCTTCCGGGAACTCCCCCTGATGACTGGCATCATCGTGCATAGCTCAATGACGTCAGTCTTGGAGTTAACCCCTTGCTGCCACAAATGGTGGAGATAGGGGGTTCCAATGAACCCTCTATCTCCCGATCCGTGGCAGCTAGGGATTAAAGTTTGATATCGTTGGATCGGCCAGAGCATGGCCTTTCCAACGATAGCAAACATGACCATGTAAAAAGTTTTTTTTAAAAATAAAAAATTAAAAAATATATATATAAAAAATAATAAGAAGAAAATAAACAAGTTTTTTTTAAAATTTGTTTTGTTAATGCACCAATATTGTTCCCATTTAATTTATAATGTGAACAATGATGCTGCACTAACGATTTTTGTATGGGGTGCGTTTCTTAAAAATCGCATACGTTTTCCCCAAAGAAAATGTAACGAGACCCCATCTCTAATTTTTTTAACAAGCGCACCCCATAGAAAATATAACCGCAAACGATCGCATGTTAAAATGTGAAAAAAAACACTTCACACGTTGTAAATTATTGAAAATTCTAATTTTATTGCATATTTTGATATAATATACAGACAGGACATAACATATACATATACTAATGATATATTATGAATCTGCCGAGTCTGCCGGAAAGAACGATGTATAATATGACTGGGTCGTATAATAAAATAAGGCTTTAAAACGCGGTTAAACATGATGAGCGAAACCAGTAAAAATGACCTCAGCACACAGGCGGGAAATGCCTCAGCAGCAAAAGGGGAAGCCTAGTCATGTTTGATACCATGATCAGGCCTTTCCAATGATGTCCAACATGACCCTCTAGCTGCCACGGATCGGGAGATAAGGGGATCCAGAGGATCCCTCTATCTCCCCTTGGCAACTAAGGGGTTAACTGGCCCACTGTTTCCTCACACACATGGTGGGGATGTCAGTGGGTGGGGGGTGACCTGGAGGCTTGGCTGACATCCAAGATGTCAGCCACCTCCAGGTTTAAATCGCGACTCAGCACCGATTGGTGCAAAAAGCATTGCTGTAGGGTGAATGGTTGGGGAGATAGAGCCCTCCAAAGGAGCCCCCGTCCCCTTCCTTGATTTCAATGCAGGTGCCAAGGGGGGCACCAATCTGGCACTGATAGAGGACTTCTCTCGCATGGAGGGTTGATTTGACGACACTGCAGTGAATTCAGTATTCTCCGCAGGGTTCCCGAAAAATCTGAAAAAAAAATTCACCAAAAAAATCCCGAAAAATGCCTAAAAAATACTAAAAAATAAATAATTTTAAATACTTTTTGCTGCAAATGAAAATAGTAAATGGTTGAATAAATATTTAAGAAAAACAGGGAATTTTTTTGACATTGAAACTTATGGGATTCGTCCGATTGAAACCACCGAAAATCAGGGCAATTCACTGACATTTCGGTGCTGTTCGGTGTTCTCTGAATAGATTAACCATTGCTTCTCTATGGCTATTTCACTGCCGTCGAAGATCACTGTATTTCGCAGGCAATTCGCGAAGTCTGAAAAAGCCAGTCTTTTTAAAAACATTTTCATTGATTATGGAGATTTTATCTAACTGCCTCTTGCACTGCCAGTATGAATCTGCCCCCATTGTGTGACTGCTCCAGTCCTCTTACTGTGATTATGAATCTGCCCCCATTGTGTGTCTCTGCTCCAGACCTCCCACTGTCATTATGCCCCATTGCGTGTCCGTTCCAGTCCTGTCATTGCCATTATGGCACTGTTCCCAATTGTGTCTCTGCTCCAGTCATCCCACTGCCAGTATGAATCTTACCCCATTATGTGTCTCTGGTCTAGTCCTCTCAATGACAATATGAATCTACCCCCATTGTGTCTGCTCCAGTCCTCCCATTGCCATTTTGAATCTGCCCCCACTGTGTGTCAGTTCCAGTCCTGCCATAATGGCACTGTTCCCTATTGTGACTCTGTTCCAGTCTTCCCACTGCAGTATGAATCTTCCCCATTGTGTGTCTGCTCCAGTCCTCTCCCTGCCATTATGAATCTGCCCCCTATTGGGTGTAAGTTCCAGTCCTGTCATTGCCATTATGGCACTCTTCCCTATTGTGTCTCTGCTCCAGTCATCCCACTGCCAGTATGAATCTTCCCCCATTATGTGTCTGAGCCAGTCCTCTCACTGCCATTATGATCCTGCTCCCATTGTGTCTCTTCTCCGGTCATTCTACTGCCATTATAAATCTGCCCCATTTGAGTCTCTACTCCAGCCCTCTCACTGACAATATGACTCTACCCTCTATTGTGTGTCAGCTCCAGTCCTTCCACTGCCATTATGAATATGCCACCTATTGTGTGTCAATTCCAGTCCTGTCATTGCCATTATGGCACTGTTCACTATTGAGCCTTTGCTCCAGTCCTCCCACTGCCAGTATGAATCTTCCCCGTTGTGTATTTCTGCTCCAGTCCTCCCACTGCCAGTATGAATCTTCCCCATTGCGTCTCTCTGCTCCAGTCCTCCCACTGCAAGTATGAATCTTCCCCATTGTGTCTCTCTGCTCCAGTCCTCCCACTGCCAGTATGAATCGTCCCTATTGTGTCTCTCTGCTCCAGTCCTTTCACTGCCAGTATGAATCCTTCCCGTTGTGTATTTATGCTCCAGTCCTCCCACTGCCTGTATGAATCTTCCCCGTTGTGTATCTCTGCTCCAGTCCTCCCACTGCCAGTATGAATCTTCCCCGTTGTGTCTCTCTGCTCCAGTCCTCCCACTGCCATTATGAATATGCCACCTATTGTGTGTCAATTCCAGTCCTGTCATTGCCATTATGGCACTGTTCACTATTGAGCCTTTGCTCCAGTCCTCCCACTGCCAGTATGAATCTTCCCCATTGCGTCTCTCTGCTCCAGTCCTCCCACTGCCAGTATGAATCGTCCCCATTGTGTCTCTCTGCTCCAGTCCTTTCACTGCCAGTATGAATCTTCCCCATTGTGTATTTCTGCTCCAGTCCTCCCACTGCCAGTATGAATCTTCCCCGTTGTGTCTCTCTGCTCCAGTCCTCCCACTGCCAGTATGAATCTTCCCCATTGTGTATTTCTGCTCCAGTCCTCCCACTGCCAGTATGAATCTTCCCCATTGTGTCTCTCTGCTCCAGTCCTCCCACTGCCAGTATGAATCTTCCCCGTTGTGTATCTCTGCTCCAGTCCTCCCACTGCCAGTATGAATCGTCCCCATTGTGTATTTCTGCTCCAGCCCTCCCACTGCCAGTATGAATCTGTCCTCATTTGTATCTCTGCTCCTGTTCTCTCATTGTTTGTATTAATCTGCACCCGCTGTGTTACTGCTCCAGTCCTTTCACTGCCAGTATGGCTCTGCCCCCCATTTGTGTATCTGCTCCAGTCCACTCTGTTACCTTCCTATTATTTTCCATCATATTCTGTCTAGATGAATGTCCCTTGATACTATAAACCAGGGCTCTCAAACTCTAGCCCCCTAGATGTTTCTGAACTACACCTTCCATGATTCTCCGGCCATTCAGCGCAATCAACTCTGGGAATTGTAGGCAATAAATATCTGTCGGGCCAGAGTTTGGGATCCCTGACGTAATCGATCGAGATCTGGAAACACAAGACTCCTTTGAACAACAAAGCTTTGAAAAGACGTTTGGAAAGCAGCACAGTATTGGATATTTCTGCGTTTCGGACGTAGATTCCCCCCACGTTCTGGTAGAAGGATTTTATTGCGTTCGGCTGGGATGAGATGTGACATTTGATCACTATTTTTGTAACTATGCATTTGGCGCGCAATATTGACAGCCAATTCCCCACTTTGTTTATTGCATTTCCTGCCTGTGCGGCACGGAAAAGTTTGACTCACATGGATACTTTGTTGCGGTAAGAAAAAGACAATTAGGCTTTAATTTGCTCTGTCGTTTTACCTGTGGGTGGCCGGTGTACCGTCCCCTGTTTAAAGGGCCTCCTCGCCGAACTAATTGTTTCACAATGTTCAGCTTCGTCACACGGCAGCCCCGCGCGATTTCTGTTCATGCTTTTCTTTTACAACATTCCAATAAATGAGGATACGGTGCTCGTGATCAACTAGGCACAACATCGTATTGGTGCACTGACTGGGTTTTAACTGAAACGCACCCTAATGGAGCTGTGACACTTTGGCGGTAAATGATTGCTTGTTCGGCGGTCTACGGGTAATTCTATTAGTTTTACACAACTCATTTCAGAAAAAGCTGCCTGCTTTCCAAAATAAGGGACTGACTAAAGAATATTAAGGAACAAGAAGATTAAAATGAGAACTCCCACGGTGGGAAATAAATGGCAGAATACCTGTAGTTTGAGATAACGGGATGTGATAACCATTCAGGCATGCCCTATTACAGAGAAAATACATTTTACGAGAAACATTTGTCGCCTCTCGCGCAACTAAAGATAAAAAAAAAAAAACTGGGGATTTTTAGAAATAAGATTGTACGTTTCATATCACCAGATAACGTTTTCCTCTGGAACGGTCTCTGTCCGATTACGAGTATTTACAAAGTGCCAAATGATTTCAGAGCATTGAACAATAGGTAGGACAAAATAAATCTAGTTAACAAACAAATCAGACGCTGCCCGCACTTTAAAATGTTAGGAAAAGAGGACCCTGCTCAAGAGCTTACAATCTAAGGCTGGGGTCAGACAGGCGCACTGGTTGCGCACAGTAACGGATGCAGTTTATAACGGATGTGATTGTGGTTACATTGTATCCGTTAGTTTTGACTGATGTTGAGAAAAAGAAAAAAAAAGCTGTATGCAGGGGACTCTCTACATCCGTGTAGCTTTTTCACGTCGATGCCATCTTGGCGTCCGTTGCAACATGCGTTGCCCGCGCTGAAAAAGTAAGCACCGTGCTTTGTGTGTTGTTATCTATTGACTTCTTTGAAAAGCTACGACGGACAGCAAACAGTGCGGTCAAACGGACTCAAAAGTGCGCTAGTCTGACCCCAGCCTAAGAGGAGTGGGGTGACACGCAGAGGTCAATGTAAATAGCAGAATAGGAAAATTAATGGGTGCATGGGGCTGTGTGGGAGTCAGATCAGCAAAGGTACAATGGCAGGGCCGGATTTATAATTTGGAAAAGTAGACCTAACAAAAGTGGCGTGGTTTTCTCTAATTACACTTCACAATCATTTAGATCTCTGTATCTCTGGAGTCCTACAAGCTAGAGGGACATATAAGGTATCATAGGTATCATTGGAAAGGTCAGAGTATGACCTTTCCAATGATACCAAACGTGTCCAAGCTCATTTAAAAATAAAATAACACGCACACATAAAATACACATTGTAGTCTTTTATTTTTTAATGTGACTCTATTGTTCCCCTTACAACTATAAAATGAACAGTAATGCTGCACTAACCTTCTCATTTGCCACCATGCTAACAGCAAGTGTGGAGGTGATGGCACAATGTCCTGACTTTAGAAATACTCCATGTTAACATGTTTTTTACTTTCTAACCCCTTCACTGCTGAGCCATTTCACCTCTGTCTGTTGAACTCATTTTGACCTTTTTGTGCTCATCATGTTTAAATGCGATTTGAAGTCCTGTTTTATTGTACAACAGACAATTTTTTTTAAAAAAGAACAACATAACAAACGTGTTTTTTTTGTTATATATATTTTTTTTACACCAAACCATGCCATGCTCTGGCCTTTCCAATGATACCTAACAGGACCCTCCAAAGGACCCCTCTGTCTCCACTACTGGGCAGCTAGGGGTTAATTGCCCAACTGATGTCATAGCGCAGATATAAAAAAAACTAACTTTATTTTTCCTTTTTACATGCAACTACTTAGGCTAGGGTCAGACTGAGGCAGTGCGAACGCGCGTTCTGGCGCACATAATCACGGCCGCACTAGCAGCAGATGACGGGCAATGACAGCCAATATACGAAGTACGGTCGCACAAAAGTCCGGCCGCGCAACGCAAGTGGAAAATGAACGCATTTTTTCGAGAACGTTAAACCGCTGGTACTGACGTACAGAGTGCGCTGCGGCCGCATAGCAGCGTGTGTGCGTGATTAGGAGACGTCAGACGCTGCTAGTGTGCGGCCAACATAACGTTCAAACAGCCGGATTTCCCTAGACTTCTTTTCACCCCATCGTCATGAAATACGTCCAGAATTGCGCATCGTCTGACCACTTAAGCGTATTCCGTGAAAAAATGCGTGCGCACGCATCGACGTACATTTTGACGGTGGCCGCAGAAAATGCGCTCATCTGTCCCTAGCCTAAAAGGAAAAAAAAAAACGGCAGCATTTGTTTTATAATGTGTTTTATTTGTAATACACAAGTAATCTAGTTACATCTAAGGCTGGGGTCAGACAAGTGCACTATGTGCGCCCGTACTGATGTGCCTTCCAGCGTCCGCCGCAGCATTGTGACGCTGCGACGGGGCCAGCCACACGCTGTTGCGCGCACAACAGCGGCCGTGCTGTGTACGTGCAGCAAGCCTCCCTGTCGAAGCGCTAGGACGTGCTTTGATGGGACTGCAAAGTGCGATCCTCCATAAGAGGATTGAGCCTTGCAGCGCTGAGTGAACTAACTGCGCTCAGCGAGGCGGTCAGACGTGCGTCGAGTGGAAGGAACATCCACTCTCGCGGACGTTTCTTACAGGGTTATCCAAAGAGATTCGAAAAGTCACCGCACGTTCGGTGACCTTTCGTTCTCTTCAATTCGGTTCCTTTTGCCGATTGCATTTCGGTGACCCTGCGGTGTATTCAGCAAGCACCACAGGGTCCCCGAATTGCAGGGAAAAGCTGCCGAAAAGCTGACGAAAACTAACCGAATGCACGCTGAAAACAAGCAAAAACATCTGGATCAACCTTAGAAAAAGCCGAACAGGAGCCGAACAGGAGCCGAATCACACAGAGCCGAAGCAGCTGTGACGTAGAGGAGGCAGTGAATAAATTAGAAAAACCATTTGTATGAATCTGGGAAAATGAAACGCTGTTTGCAAAGAAACTACTGAGCGAAAATGTCTGAAATTTTCACAGGAGGTCCAGGGAATGATAATAAAGAGGGCTGTTACAAAAAAAATAAGTAAACTGAAAAACCAAAAAAAAAAAAAATCGGACTTTTAAAAAAATAAAAAAAAAATCAGAAAAATGCTTAAAGTATCCTAAAAAATCTATAAATAAAGAGACTTTTTGCTGCAGAATTTTATAATGAACGGTTTATTAGATATTGAATTAAAACAGGAATATTTTTAACATTGAAGCCTATGGGATTCTCCTGAATAAACTTGCCGAATTAAACCACCGAATGTCAGGGCATTAGGGGAACCTTTCACTGCTGGTTTGTGTTCTCTGAATAGCCGAAGCAGTGCTTTTTCATGGGGATTTCACTGCCCTCGAACAGGGACCGAACAGGCACCGTATGTTCAGGCAATTCGCCAGGATTTGGTGAATTGCCTGCTCTCTGGATAGCCGAATGGTCAGGAAAGGTAACCGAACGCTGATTTTCAGCGTTCGGTTACCTTTCTCAAGCAATTCGGATCTCTTTGGATAACCCTGTATCTCTTTTACTACCGCTCGTCTGACACCAGCCTTCTGTAAGTGGTAGTGCCCCTTTAATAAATAATAAGATCCACAAAACTCAACTGCCATGAGAATAAAATATATGAATTTATTTTATAATCATTATGGGCTCTATTCCATTCTTCGCGCAAACGTTAACGCGTGCGCAAAAACGCATTAACGTGAGGGGAAAAACCCTTTGCGCAGAACGTCGTATTACAATGTCCGCGCAAATAATGCCCGTTAACGTCTCGGGTGAACCTGCGCGAACCCTGCGCGAGTGTAATGTACTGCGCGCGTACTATACTTAACAGTGTGAGCGCAAATGCGTTTGTGCGCTGGTACGCGGATGGTATTACAATCTATGCGCAAATTTTAACAGACAGCGTTTGCGCGCAGAATTTTAACGTCTTTGAAAAGCTGGTGGTAACGGCAAATCTGAACGTCCTGGCCGAAACCAAATACACCAGCACGAAAATAAAAATACAGCAAAGTATAGTTACACATTCTACACATACCCAAACAATAAAATGGAGAAGTTGTGCGTGTTTTTATTATTGCTGCAGCATATATGCGCAGATTGATTTTGACAGGCGCAAAAACTGAACGGGAGACAATTGTGGTTCTTAATTCTGATTGGCTGAATCGCGTGAAAAAACAGTCCGCACACCGATTTCTGCGCGCAGCGTTAACGCGCATCTTTTTTTACGCGTGTTATTTTTTGATGGATGGAAAAATGCGCTCGTATTTTAATACCAGCGTTAATTTACGCGCGTTAACGTTTAATGCTTCGCGCACAAATTAACGCGCTGCGCGAGCGTTTTTGCGCAAAGAATCTAAAAGAGCCCAATATATTTTGCACAACGCAACTTCTTAGTAAATAAGCCCCGATATGTATTTTCTATTTTACCCAAATAAACAACATAATTCTGTGCCTCTTATAAGGAGGACCACAATTTGTGCAGGTCCTCTAGATGAAGATGAGTGCCTTGGCCGTTTTATGTTTCCATGGGGATTACCATGGTAACTCTTAGTTTATTAAGTTATTTCTTATGAAACTAATGGTAGATCAAGCATTAAAGAAAAGATATTTCTTTCAAGATTTCTGTATTGCTTTTGTTGTCTGATGTTTGATGAAAGAAGTTCTTGAGATCCTGGGTAAGTATTCACGTATTCAAAGTATCCGGTAAAAAATAAAATAAACCCTATACAGCGAAGATAAAAACATTTTTTATTAGTGTTTTAAAATTGCCGTCATTAAAATAAAGTGATATTGGATATATAAATTGCTGGGATACCTGCAAGGTATTTTTTGGACAGTTTAAATATATATTGCGTAAAGTTATAAAAATTACTTATTTGAAATCTTCTTTTTCTCATTATATAATAACACAAACATATTTTATCAGGAAACATACTTATTCGATCATTTTTGTCTCCAGTTACTATCGCCCAACCTGGTTATATTAGTTTTAACTCTTTCACTATTAAACATACAGGGTTATTCAAAGAGATCCGAATGGCTGCCGAAAGGGAACCGAACGCTGAAAATCAGCGTTCGGTTACTTTTCTTGGCCATTTGGCTATCCAGAGAGCAGGCAATTCGCCAAATCCTGGCGAATTGCCTGCACACATGGTGCCTGTTCGAGGGCAGTGAAATCCCCATAGAGAAGCAATGCTTCGTCTATTCAAAGAACACAAACCAGCAGTGAAAGGTTCCTGAAATGTCCTGCCATTCGGTGGTTTCATTCGACAGGTTTATTCAGGAGAATCCCATAGGCTTCAATGTTAAAAATATTCTCGTTTTAATTCAATATCTAATAAACTGTTTATTATAAAATTCTGCAGTAAAGAGTCTCTTTATTTATAGATTTTTTAGGATATTTTAAGCATTTTTCAGGATGTTTTTGTTTTTTTTTAAAAAAACGATTTTGTTTTTAAACTTTACTTATTTTTTCTGTAACAGCCCTTTTTATTATCATTCATTGGATCATATGTAAATTTCAGACATTTTCACTCAGTAGTTTCTTTGCAAACAGCGTTTCACTTTTCAAACATTCAAGCAAACTGTTTTTCTAATTTATTCACTGCCTTCGTCTGTGGTGTCGGCTTTTTCCAGTGGCTGCGCTGCGTGTGAACGGCTCCCGCTGAGGTTTTTCCGGTGTTTTCGGCGGGTTAATCCAGATGTTTTTACAGGTTTCAGTGTGCGTTCGCCCATGTTTTGCGGTGAGTTTTCGGCGGGTTTGCAGCGACCTTTCCCTTCAATTAGGGGACCCTGTGGTGCTTGCTGAATACACCGCAGGGTCGCCGAAATGGGATCGCCAAAACAAGCCGAATTGAAGAGAACGAAAAGTCACCGAACGTGCGGTGGCTTTTCGATTCTCTTTTATTTATTTATTTATTTATTTATTTATAAATGATTTTACCAGGAAGGATACATTGAGATTTCTCTCGTTTTCAAGTATGTCCTGGGTTCAAGAACATTGAATTGTTACAGAAATACAAAATAGTAAAATGCGCGATATTAACACAAAACCAAATATACAGAAAAATAAATATGTAAGTAATATAGTCACTGTGTTACAGTCATGGCCGAAATTGTTGGCACCCCAGAAATTTTTCCAGAAAATCAAGTATTTCTTACAGAAAAGTATTGCAGTAACACATGTTTTGCTATACACATGTTTATTCCCTTTGTGCGTATTGGAACAAAACGAAAAAGGGAGGAAAAAATGCAAATTGGACAGAATGTCACACAAAACTCCAAAAATGGGCTGGACACAATTCTTGGCACCCTTAACTTAATATTTGGTTGCACACCGTTTGGAAAAAATAACTGAAATCAGTCGCTTCCTATAACCATCAATAAGCTTCTTACACGTCTCACCTGGAATTTTGGACCACTCTTCCTTTGCAAACTGCTCCAGGTCTCTCTTATTGGAAGGGCGCCTTTTCCCAACAGCAATTTTAAGATCTCTCCACAGGTGTTCAATGGGATTTAGATCTGGATTCATTGCTGGCCATTTCAGAAATCTTCAGCGCTTAGTTGCCATCCATTTCTGGGTACTTTTTGACGTATGTTTGGGGTCATTGTCCTGCTGGAAGACCCAAGATCTCGGATGCAAACCCAGCTTTCTGACACTGGGCTCTACAGTGCGACCCAAAAGCCTTTGGTAATCCTCAGATTTCATGATGCCTTGCACACATTCAAGGCACCCAGTGCCAGAGGCAGAAAAACAACCCCAAAAAATCATTGAACCTCCACCATATTTCACTCTAGGTACTGTGTTCTTTGTAGGCCTCATTCCGTTTTTGGTAAACAGTAGAATGATGTGCTTTACCAAAAAGCTCTATCTTGGTCTCATCTGTCCACAAGACGTTTTCCCAAATGGATTTTGGCTTACTCAAGTACATTTTGGCAAACTGTAGCCTTGCTTTTTTATGTCTCTGTGTCAGCAGTGGGGTCCTCCTGGGTCTCCTGCCATAGCGTTTTATTTCATTTAAATGTCGACGGATAGCTCGCGCTGACACTGATGCTCCCTGAGCCTGCAGGACAGCTTGAATTTCTTTGGAACTTGTTTGGGGCTGCTTATCCACCATCCGGACTATCCTGCGTTGCAACCTTTCATCAATTTTTCTCTTCCGTCCACGCCCAGAGAGATTAGCTACAGTGCCATGGGTTGCAAATGTCTTGATATTGTTGCGCACTGTGGACAAAGGCAAATCAAGATCTCTGGAGATGGACTTGTAACCTTGAGATTGTTGATATTTTTCCACAATTTTGGTTCTCAAGTCCTCAGACAGTTCTCTTCTCCTCTTTCTGTTGTCCATGCTTAGTGTGGCACACACAGACACACAATGCAAAGACTAAGTGAACTTCTCTCCTTTTTATCTGCTTTCAGGTGTGATTTTTATATTGCCCAAACCTGTTACTTGACCCAGGTGAGTTTACAGGAGCATCACATGCTTGAAACAATCTTATTTATCCACAATTTTGAAAGGGTGCCAAGAATTTTGTTCAGCCCATTCTTGGAGTTTTCTGTGACATTATGTCCAATTTGCTTTTCTCCTCCCTTTTTTTGTTTTGTTCCAATACACACAAAGGGAATAAACATGTGTATAGCAAAACATGTGTTACTGCAATACTTTTCTGTGAGAAATACTTGATTTTCTGGAAAAATGTCTGGGGTGCCAACAATTTCGGCCATGACTGTACATGTTTACAGGAGCATTCTGTATGTAGTCACTGTGTTACATGTTTACAGGCGCATTCTGTATATAGTCACTGTGTTACATGTTTACAGGAGCATTCTGTATGTAGTCACTGTGTTACATGTTTACAGGTGCATTCTGTATATAGTCACTGTGTTACATGTTTACAGGTACATTCTGTAAATAGTGCAGGAGGGGTGGGGTCGCGCATATTCCCCGAAGGGTTGGCTGCAACTACCAAATGCATCTACCACATGTGTAGAACATAACAAAGAAAAAAATGTCATCTGCGCTTACTCCAATTATACCATGTGAAACTAAACACAATTAGAGGTTTGGTTTCTTATTAATGGCCATTATAAGACTAGCTCGCCCGTCAACGTCATGGCACCTCTAAAAGGGCAAGTCCGAACCAAAATGAAACCACAGGCTGCTACATAGAAAACCATACCTGCTCATGCTGCTTGTCAAACATGAGGTAGACTGGTGGGCCTTTATTTATGCTCCCCCAGAAACAAAATCCACTTTGGGATCAAAACAAAGACACGGAGCGGAGTCTTGCTGCAGGGATGACCTGGCTGGAAGTACATTGAAAAATACATAGTGCAGGAGGGGTGGGGTCGCGCCTATTCCCCGAAGGGTTGGCTGCAACCACCAAATGCATCCAGCCCAACAACATGTGTAGAACATAACAAAGAAAAAAATGTCATTTGCGCTTACTCCAATTATACCGTGTGAAACTAAACACAATTAGAGGTTTGGTTTTGTAGCGATGGTTTTAATTCCCTGTCGTGGTAGTACTTATTTTTGGCCACCGGAGGGAGACAAGTGCGATGTGAGATACTGAACATTGGAACTACATTTCCCGGCATGCTTTGCGGGCGGACACAGGAAGTGGGTGGGACACAGAGGCTTACATCCTGAGCCTCGTGGAGAGGGCTGGCAGAGAGCGCCAGGGAGTGAGAGAAGCAAGACACAGTGCTGCAGAACGAGACAGGGACTAGGCCAGAGCGCAGCTGGGGCCTGACAGAGTTCCAGACCGGGTTATTCAGCCTTGCCAGAGGAAGACCCAGAGATTCACAAGACTACCCACGCTGATATTGATGAAGCTGGACGACCCCGAGTTAGGAGTACCGCAGATCGATCGGACAGGGAGAGCAGGCGGTGAGCTGGACATCTTGCGGCCGGTGCATAAAGCCAGACAGCGGATCCAGTAACCAAGAGAACCCCAGTCAACATCGAGCCGAGAGACGTCCTGGGTCGAGCGGAGCATCAAGTATCTGGTGGATGGGTGAGAGGCCTTCCAGGCCGTTGTGAAAATAAAAGCACGCTGCTGTTTGTTTCCAAAACCCACAGGGCCCCAACTTGACTAGTCGAAGATACCTCCTAAGCAATTCACTGGCCAGTTGAATATTGTACCCGGGTACCATAACACACACACACACACTTACATTCTGGGACATAACCTGTGTGGGACTCACTCCCCAACCTCAAGACAGGGGGTTAAAGATTTTCTTCTTTTTCTTTTCCGCTGCGCGTTTCTCGAATTACGAATCCTTGTATTTTCTCTTTTCCGCTGCGCATTTCTCGAATTACGAAACATCGTATTTCTTTTCCGCTGCGCGTTTCTCGAATTACGAAGCATCGTATTTCTTTTCCGCTGCGCGTTTCTCGAATTACGAAGCATCGTATTTCTTTTCCGCTGCGCGTTCCCGCATTTCGAAGTACTGTAAATATATATACGAACACCGTGTTATTCATTATATACCATTTATTCTAGTAAACTATATAATTTATAAAATCCACAACGGTGCTGGAGTATATTTATTCCCTAGTGCGGGGAGACTGACCCGAGGTTCAATTTCAGCGGCTCCTCCGGGAGTGAGCGCTACAGTTTCTTATTAATGGCCATTATAAGACTAGCTCGCCCGCCAACATCACGGCACCTCTAAAAGGGCGAGTCTGTAAATAGTCACAATGTTACATGTTTAAGGCGCATTTTGTATATAGTCACTGTGTTACATGTTTACAGGTGCATTCTGTATATAGTCACTGTGTTACATGTTTACAGGTGCATTCTGTATATAGTCACTGTGTTACATGTTTACAGGTGCATTCTGTATATAGTCACTGTGTTACATGTTTACAGGTGCATTCTGTATATAGTCACTATGTTACATGTTTACAGGTGCATTCTGTATATAGTCACTGTGTTACATGTTTACAGGTGCATTCTGTATACAGTCACTATGTTACATGTTTACAGGTGCATTCTGTATATAGTCACTATTTTACACGTTTACAGGTGCATTCTGTATATAGTCACTATGTTACATGTTTACAGGCGCATTCTGTATATAGTCACTGTGTTACATGTTTACAGGTGCATTCCGTATTGAGGTATGTTAATAGGGAGCTCTTAAGTGACTTTAGACTGGGGGAAGATTTGATGGCGTCTGGGAGGTTATTCCATAACTGTGGTGCTCTGTAGGAAAATGAGGATCGAGCCACTTTCTTTTTGTATTGTGGTATTGCAAGTAAGGTGCTGGTCCTGGATCGGAGGTTATAGTATGAGGGAACTGCTAGAGGAAGCAGTCTATTCAGGTAGGATGGCAGCTTCCAAGAAAAGCTCTTAAACACCAGGTTGGAAAGGTGAAGGGTACGTTTAGACTCCAGGATTGCCAGTTTAGCTCTTTTAACATGTCACAATGGTGGGTCATGTAGTTACATTGTAGCGCGATGCGGCAGCATGAGTTATACAATGTGGTAAGTTTCTGACGGTGTATTTGCGGGGCTGCTGCATACACTACATCTCCGTATTCAATAGCTGGCCTAAGCATTTGTTGTACAATCTGCTTTCTTACCGCGAGGCTCAGGCAGGATTTGTTTCTGTACAGGGCTCCTAGTTTGGGGTAAATTTTAGACGATAGTTTTTCGATGTGGGGGCCAAAGGATAGATTTGAGTCCCACCACATACACTATATTGCCAAAATTATTCGCTCACCCATCCATATGCGAGTCAGGGCAGGTGAACAAATACTTTTGGCAATATAGTGTACCTAGATATGAGAGAAGTGACTGTGGTCAGCGTGCCATTTGATTTTGTCCCCACACATAGTTGGGGATTTTGCAATTTATGTAGTTTAGGTGCTGTTCCAAGGAGTATCGTTACCGTTTTGTCAGTATTTAAGAAACGTTTGTTGTGTTTGATCCACTTTTCTACCTCTCTGAGATAATAGTTCAGACTATGTTCTAAGCTTTGACATAAAATGCCCACAGATTTGTTATAAAATAATACTTTTCTGTAAAGGGTTGGATAAAAACATACATTTGTGAAAAATAACTGTAATTCATGTAGTAAGTTAAATTTTACTCTAGATTTAACCCCTTCACTCCCAAGATCGATATAACTCAGGTCTTCGAAGGCACCATTAGGTGCCAGTTATCGAGTTATGTCGATCTTCCGCCCTGCAGGACAAAAGCAAATGAAATGTGTTTATTGCTTCACAAGGTTCCCCCAAAGATTTAGGCATGTGCAAATAATGACCAAGGTGCTAAAACTGGTTAAAAGTCAGCTAATTTAATGTCTTTATCGGTCTTTCAGCAGCCGTGCCACAAGCTGCAGTTCTACCTGCAGTAACTCTAATTGGACAGTAGATGGCAACATGCCCCAGCCAAATAGCCTATTACAGTAAGGAATAAATTGGGAATATTCCCAAACATTTCTTACTCTATTGTTATTTAAAATGATTTTTCTAAACACCACTGGTTCCTGACGTTTTTTATTTTTTTTAAAATCACTCATTAGTGAAGGGGTTAAATCCCTTCAATACAAGAATACAAAAAAGCTTGATAGTAGAGAAGGTTAAAATTCCCCCATTTATGCATTTTTTTTGTATCTAATAAATACTGATGAACTAAACTACACCTGATACATTGTGAAAATATTTTGAAACTGAACTTTTGACATATTTGTCAAAATAATATTTCTCCAAAGTTTCAAAACATAAATGATTTGCTGTTTTGTTTGTCATAAGAGTAAAATTAACCAAGATCCGGGTAACAAAAATAGTAGCATATACAAGGTATGAGGCACATGACTGCATGATTTGATACAATAGTTTGATTTGTGTTCGATAAGTTTCTGCAAAAGGTACAGAAATAGTATAAATAAAGATACAACGATGCCACTGAGATGAAAAGTATTGGGCGAATTTCTTACTGCTTTTTGTAGGTAAAATAAGTTTAAATAAAGATTTTTTTTGAAAGGAAGCTCCCTGTCAGTTATAAAAAATGAAGCTCCCTGTCATCTAGAGAATCTCAGTGCTCAGTGTGTCAGTTGAAACTTGAACTAGGCTGTCAGAGGTCTGATACTCTCATTGAAAGTCTATGTTGGAAATTCGGAAGCCCCCTATAGAAAATCCGTAAGTCGGATCACATAGAAAAGGTATAACATGCCTAGTCGGACCATGCTGAGAGTCCATGCCAAAATTGGTGGTTGTAGCTTGAAAGCTCTAGGATGAGTCACAGGGCAAAATTTGGGTCTCAGAAGAATAAAACTGTTAGAAATTCTGAAATACTATACAGAAAGCGGTCTTTAACTCTATCAGTACCAAAGTTAACTCGATTTTGCATTGTGATACATCGAAAAACGATCATTAGCATTGCATAACCCCATTTGCATATCTTTTAAAGGCAGAAATTAGTGTGCCATATGTGGAGAAACAGAATTCACTGTGAGAATTCACTGTCATCTCTCTGTAATACTGTAAACAAGCTGCAAAGAACAGCCCCAAACCTCACTGCAACAAAGAGTTCAAATACATTACTATTGCAGTACAACGGCCTGGGAGAGGGCAGAATACAGGGAGAGCTGTAGGGTCAGTCACTGTTGTACAGGGATAAGATTCAGGGGGTTATAATGAGTGTAAATCCCTGTACAGTACAGATACAACAAGGTGTTGCTGTAATTGCCATACACAGGCATTATGCAGCACATACAGATACAAGGTGTTGCTGTAATTGCCATACACAGGCATTATGCAGCACATACAGATACAAGGTGTTGCTGTAATTGCCATACACAGGCATTATGCAGCACATACAGATACAAGGTGTTGCTGTAATTGCCATACACAGGCATTATGCAGCACATACAGATACAAGGTGTTGCTGTCATTGCCATACACAGGCATTATGCAGCACATACAGATACAAGGTGTTGCTGTAATTGCCATACACAGGCATTATGCAGCACATACAGATACAAGGTGTTGCTGTAATTGCCATACACAGGCATTATGCAGCACATACAGATACAAGGTGTTGCTGTAATTGCCATACACAGGCATTATGCAGCACATACAGATACAAGGTGTTGCTGTCATTGCCATACACAGGCATTATGCAGCACATACAGATACAAGGTGTTGCTGTAATTGCCATACACAGGCATTATGCAGCACATACAGATACAAGGTGTTGCTGTAATTGCCATACACAGGCATTATGCAGCACATACAGATACAAGGTGTTGCTGTAATTGCCATACACAGGCATTATGCAGCACATACAGATACAAGGTGTTGCTGTCATTGCCATACACAGGCATTATGCAGCACATACAGATACAAGGTGTTGCTGTAATTGCCATACACAGGCATTATGCAGCACATACAGATACAAGGTGTTGCTGTAATTGCCATACACAGGCATTATGCAGCACATACAGATACAAGGTGTTGCTGTAATTGCCATACACAGGCATTATGCAGCACATACAGATACAAGGTGTTGCTGTCATTGCCATACACAGGCATTATGCAGCACATACAGATACAAGGTGTTGCTGTAATTGCCATACACAGGCATTATGCAGCACATACAGATACAAGGTGTTGCTGTAATTGCCATATACAGGCATTATGCAGCACATACAGATATTGCATTGCTAATAATCTCATAGTGATCACTACAAACCCCCATAAGCAGGAGATCTCACCATTTTATTATCTGTCTGCAGCACATTTACTGCATCTGATACAAAGGCCATTTCTACCTGTAAGCTGATAATGCAGACCGTGCATGAAATTCTGTAAGATAAAGGACACCATCTGGAATTCAAAACCTTTCATTCCAACAATATTTCTGTGAAGGAAAAACCAATACATGGAAAATTAAAAATGAGCAAATTTGCATTATTTAGATTTTTTAAAACTATCTCAGAACAACAATTTCTGGTCAAAACTTATATTACATCATATATTTAATTGTTAACTTCACATTCCTCTTTAGAATTAAACGTCAAGATATTATTTTTTTAATCAAAAAGCATTTGGGAGTGAAAGGGTTAAAAGCTTCATTTAAATCGTCAGCCAACTTGATTATCATGAAACTCAATTAAAACTAAATATAGCATAAAGGAGCTTTTTTTTTTCATTTCTGGAAACACTTCAACTGGTTTCACGTGTAATTTAATTCTTTGCTGTAACATCAGCAGTTTATGTGATTTGGAGGATGTTGCCAGGATTTGCCCAAAAAGCTTCTAATGTATTTGAATTCATACTTTTGCCTTTAGGCCTTTTCTTAAAAATCATTGATTGAGCCAAGAATTAAGCACGCTTAAAACAATTGGCATCACTAATATATCATGCTTTCACTACTTTTTTTGTCTCTACTTTTTAACAAACTGCGCAGTAAACGCTTCCAAAAACGAAATTTTCGGGACCTCGGAATTTTTTTTCCTGATTTTAATATTTTCTGAAATGGAGGATTTTTTCTTATATTGAATAACACTAAAATAGAAAATGTACGTCAAATTAAAACGGAATAAAACTAAAAAAAATGGAAGCTTTGCTATTGAAATATGTAAAAAAATAACAGAAATTTTACACGACCATTGAAAGAAATGTGATCTATTTGTCTATTATCAATAATCTGTTCATCTGCATGTTTATAATTCTATCTATCTGTATACAGTCAGATCCAGAAATATTGGGACATCGACACAATTCTAACATCTTTGGCTCTATACACCAGCACAATGAGTTGGAATGAAACAAACACAATGTGCTTTAACTGCAGACTGTCAGCTTTAATTTGAGGGTATGTACATCCAACTCAGGTGAACGGTGTAGGACTTACAGCAGTTTGCAGATGTGCCTCCCACTTGTTAAGGGACCAAAAGTAATGGGACAATTGGCTTCTCAGCTGTTCCATGGCCAGGTGTGTGATATTCCCTCATTACCCCAATTACAAAGTGCAGATAAAAGGCCCAGAGTTCATTTCAAGTGTGCTATTTGCATTTGGAATCTGTTGCTGTCAATTCTCAAGATGAGATTCAAAAAGCTGTCACTATCAGTGAAGCAAGCCATCATTAGGCTGAAGAAACAAAACAAACCCATCAGAGAGATAGCAAGAACATTAGGCGTGGCCAAAACAACTGTTTGGAACATTCTCAAAAAGAAGGAATGCACCGGTGAGCTCAGCAACCCCAAAAGACCCGGGAGACCACGGAAAACAACTGTGGTGGATGACCGAATAATTCTTTCCCTGGTAAAGAAAACACCCTTCACAACAGTTGGCCAGATCAAGAACACTCTCCAGGAGGTAGGTGTATGTGTGTCAAAGTCAACAATCAAGAGAAGACTTCACCAGAGTGAATACAGAGGGTTCACCACAAAATGTAAACCATTGGTGAGCCTCAAAAACAAGAAGGCCAGATTAGAGTTTGCCAAACAACACCTAACAAAGCCTTCACAGTTCTGGAACAAGATCCTATGGACAGATGAGACCAAGATCAACTTGTACCAAAGTGATGGGAAGTGAAGAGTATGGAGAAGGAAAGGAACTGCTCATGATCCAAAGCATACCACCTTATCAGTGAAGCATGGTGGTGGTAGTGTCATGGCGTGGGCATGTATGGCTGCCAATGGAACTGGTTCTCTTGTATTTATTGATGATGTGACTGCTGACAAAAGCAGCAGGATGAATTCTGAAGTGTTTCGGGCAATATTATCTGCTCACATTCAGCCAAATGCTGCAGAACTCATTGGACGGCGCTTCACAGTGCAGATTGACAATGACCCAAAGCATACTGCAAAAGCCACCAAAGAGTTTTTGAAGGGACAGAAGTGGAATGTTAAGCAATGGCCAAGTCAATCACCTGACCTGAATCCCATTGAGCATGCATTTCACTTGCTGAAGACAAAACTGAAGGGAAAATGCCCCAAGAACAAGCAGGAACTGAAGACAGTTGCAGTAGAGGCCTGGCAGAACATCACCAGGGATGAAACCCAGCGTCTGCTGATGTCTATGCGTTCCAGACTTCAGGCTGTGATTGACTGCAAAGGATTTGCAACCAAGTATTAAGAAGGGAAAGTTTGATTTATGATTATTATTCTGTCCCATTACCTTTGGTCCCTTAACAAGTGGGAGGCACATCTGCAAACTGCTGTAAGTCCTACAGCGTTCACCTGAGTTGGATGTACATACCCTCAAATTAAAGCTGACAGTCTGCAGTTAAAGCACATTGTGTTTGTTTCATTCCAACTCCATTGTGGTGGTGTATAGAGCCAAAGATGTTAGAATTGTGTCGATGTCCCAATATTTCTGGACCTGACTGTATCTGCATGTTTGTTTATCTGTATCTTTGAATCTATTTATCATCGATCAGCGTTTCTATCCATCTGCTTGTCTATCTACATGCCAATCTATCCCTATATCTACCTGTCTGTCCGGCTACACGTTTGTCTGTCTCTCTGTCCATATATTATTATTTATTTATTAAGCGCCAACACATTCCGCAGCGCTGTACAAAAGTGCTCTGGGTAAACAAAGGACAATTCTGCAATACATAAAGGAGGCAGGTCAGTATTCCTGCCAGCAGATACAGGAGAACATGAGGGCCCTATTCCAGTGGGAATTTACAATCTAGATGGGTGAGGGGATTAGAAACATGAGGGGAGGACTGCAGTGACTAGTTAATGCAGGGAGTGGTGAGGACCGTTTTTGCGTCAGTCAGATGTCTTGTTACGGAGTCAGGTGGGTCAGCTTCCCTAAACAGAAGGGTCTTTAGGGAGTGTATAAATGAAGCCAGATTTGGGGACAGTCTGATATTGCGAGGAAGCGCGTTCTATAGGGTCGGTGCCGCATGCGACAAGTTCTGCAATCTGGCCTGTGAAGAGGTAATGATGGAGGAAGCCAAGAGCAGGTCATTGTTGGATCTTAGGGGACAGGCTGGGATGTATCTGGTGATTAGTGAGGACAGGTAGTGAGGAGCGGCGTTAGTGAGGACAGGTAGTGAGGGGCGGTGTTAGTGAAGGGCGGCGTTAGTGAGGACAGGTAGTGAGGGGTGGCGTTAGTGAGGTCAGGTAGTGAGGAGCAGCGTTAGTGAGGACAGGTAGTGAGGGGCGGCATTAGTGAGGACAGGTAGTGAGGAGCGGTGTTAGTGAGGACGGGTAGTGAGGAGCGGTGTTAGTGAGGACAGGTAGTGAGGAGCGGTGTTAGTGAGGACAGGTAGTGAGGGGCGGTGTTAGTGAGGACAGGTAGTGAGGAGCGGCGTTAGTGAGGACAGGTAGTGAGGGGCGGCATTAGTGAGGACAGAGAGAGGAGCGGCGTTAGGACAGGTAGTGAGGAGCAGCGTTATCGAGGACAGGTAGTGAGGAGCGACGTTAGGACAGGTAGTGAGGAGCGGTGTTTGTGAGGACAGGTAGTGAGGAGAGGTAGTGAGGAGCGGTGTTAGTGAGGACAGGTAGTGAGGGGCGGTGTTAGAGAGGACGGGTAGTGAGGGGCGGCGTTAGTGAGGGCAGGTAGTGAGGGGCGGTGTTAGTGAGGACAGGTAGTGAGGGGCGTGTTAGTGAGGACAGGTAGAGAGGGGCGGTGTTAGTGAGGACAGGTAGTGAGGAGCAGCGTTAGTGAGGACAGGTAGTGAGGGGCGTGTTAGTGAGGACAGGTAGAGAGGGGCGGTGTTAGTGAGGACAGGTAGTGAGGGGCGTGTTAGTGAGGACAGGTAGAGAGGGGCGGTGTTAGTGAGGACAGGTAGTGAGGAGCAGCGTTAGTGAGGACAGGTAGTGAGGAACGGCGTTAGTGAGGACAGGTAGTGAGGGGTGAGGTGGAAAAGCCGGCAGATGTATTTAGGATGGACTGCAGGGGGAGAGGTGGGAGATAGGAAGGCCAGTCAGGAGGTTGTTGCAGTAGTCCAGGCGGGAGATAAGAGAGTGGATAAGTTGCTTGGTGGTATTAGCTGTCAGAAATTGATGAATTTTGGCAATATTGTGGAGGTGATTGCGGCAAGATGAGGAGAGTGATTGGATGTAGGTGCTGAAGGAAACACTGGCGTCAAGAGTCACTCCGAGGCAGCAGACATGGGCTGAGGGAAGGATAGGGATACCGTCAACAATTATGGAGAAGTCAGAAATCAGAGTAGAGTTAGAGGGGGGAAATTAGAAGGAGCTCGGTCTTGGACATGTTGATCTTCAGTTAGTGACTAGTGAGCGGCCATCCAGGCAGAGATCCCAGACAGACAATCACTGACCTGAGAGAGAACGGAGGGGGAGAGATCGGGAGTGGAGAGGTAGATCTGAGTGTCACCTGAGTATAGGTGATACTTGAAGCCATAGCTGGTGATGAGTTTACCCAGTGAGGAGGTATAGATGGAGAAGAGCAGAGGACCTAGGACTGAGCCTTGAGGTACACCGACCGACAGAGGCATTGAAGAGGAGGAATTGCCAGCAAGGGATACTGAGAAGGATCTATTGGAGAGGTACGATTTTAGCCAGGAGAGGGTGATATCACAGAGACCAAGAGAGAAGAGGGTCTCTATGAGGAGGGAATGGTCGACTGTATCAATGGCAGCTGAGAGGTCGAGTAGGATCAGTATGGAGTAGTGGCCTTTGCATTTAGCGTAGACGAGGTTGTTAGTAACCTTTGTGAGAGCAGTTTCTGTTGAGTGTTGGAAGCGAAAGCCAGATTGCAGGGGGTCAAGCAAGGAGTCTATACCTTTATCTATTTGTCTACTTGTCTGTCCATCTGCATGTTTCTCTATTTATGTCTATCTATTAATTTATCCCTATATCTATCATTCTATCTATCTGCCTGACTGTCTCTCTGCATGTCTATCTATATATCAATTAATTTATCCCTTTATCTATCTACCTGACTGTCTGCATGTTTGTCTACCGTATCTATCTCTGTATCTATCTATCTATCTGTATCTATCTATCAATTAATTTATCCCTTTATCTATCTACCTGTCTCTAGCTATCTATCTGTTGGTCTGCGTATCTGTCTATCTATCTATCTATCTATCTATCTATCTATCTGTCTGTCTGTCTGTCTGTCTGTCTGTCTGTCTATCTATCTATCCCTTTTTCTATCTACATGTGTCTGTCGGTCTGCATATTAGTCTATCTATCTTCAAATCTATCTATCTATTTATCTAGTATTAATTCATTTATCCCTTTATCTAGCTACCTGTCTGTCGGTCTGCATGTTTGTCTGTCTATATATCTGTCCGTCTGCATATCTATCTTTCTATCTATCCATCCATCCATCCGTTGGTCTGCATATCTATCTGTCTATCTGTCTGTCTGTCTATATCTCTGTCCAGATGGTTTCATTTTAGGAGCAGAACAAATCAACAATCAAGTAATAAATAAAAACACTGAACAAACATGTTAAAATAAAGAGGACAGTGCAGCAAGGTGAAGCATGGCCGGCTCTTAGCACGATGGGTACAGTGATAATGGTTTCAATAATAATTAATATGCGGGGCATCAACTAGTGACACACACCATTTCAGACTAGATCTGCATCTGTCAGTACAAATTGCAACCACATACGAAGCATAAAGTACTGAATCTAGTTAGACAGCTAAGTGAATTAAAACAAAAATCTACAGATGCATGATAAATGCACAGGATGCTGTGTCACACATGAATAACTTCTGTGCAGGCCAAATGACAGATGTATTTCTTCAACTCCAGGCCAGGCTCCAGCACAAACCACTCTTCATTTATCAATAATTGGGCCTTAATTTCATTTGGCAGTGGTAGAACAGCATGCTTAGCTTCCTCTCCAATAGACTAACACTAATTACAGTGGGATTTTTGTGGGCATTAATCTTTTTTTATCATCCCGTTTTCCAAGATACTTAAATTGAAGTCTTTGTTTTTTTTTAAGAATTATTTTATTTTACATAAAAATGAGTATATGACATATAATTTCCAGTAAATAAAGCTGGAAAAGAACACCTTCAAAAGAGTAATATTTCATACATAATGTGGAATCTTATATATGTATATACACCATACAAGATTTTTGATACTATTGAATGAGAGCTTAAGTTTCCAAACATTTTGATGTTTTGTATCTTATAAGGGGATATTTAGATAGAGCCGATCTGGCCCCAAAATGTCACCGAACAGGGAATTTCCCCGTACGGTGACATTTTTGGAGCCGTTCCAAGGGACATACTTGAAAACGAGAAAAATCTCAATGTATCCTTCCTGGTAAAATAACTTTATAAATAAATATTCAGAGAATAGGCAGTTCGCCAAATTTTGGCAAACCTGCATCAAGTACGGTGCCTGTTCGAAGGCAGTGAAATCCCCCATAGAGAAGCAATGGTTAATCTATTCTGAAACACCGAACAGCAGTGAAAAGTTGCCGAATTGCCCTGCTGTTTGGTGTTTTCATTCAACAGGTTTATTCAGGCGAACCCAATAGGCGTCAATGTTAAAAATATTCCCTTTTTAATACAATATCTAATAAACCGTTTATTATTTTAATCTGCAGTAAAAGTCTCTTTATTTACAGATTTTTTAGGATCTTTTAGCCACTTTTTGTGATTTTTTTTCAGCAATTTTTTTTTTTTTAACCCTTTCGCTGCTGAGGCTTTTCCCGCCCCTGTGCTGAGGTCATTTTTACCGGTTTTGCTCATCATGTTTAAACGTGTTTTGAAGGCTTATTTTAGTATATGACCCCGACATATTATATATCGTTCTTTCCATCAGACTCGGTAGATTCATAATATGTTATTATTATATGTATACGTTATGTCATGTCTGTATATTATAACAAAAAATGCAATAAAATATGTATTTTCAATAATTTACAATGTGTAAAGTGTTTTTTTTCACATTTTAACATGCAAGGGTTTGCGGTTATATTTTGTATGGGGTGCGCTTGTTAAAAAAATTAGAGATGGGGTCTCGTTACATTTTTTTTTGGGGAAAATTACACTATTTTTAACAAACGCACCGCATACAAAAATCGTTAGTGCAGCATCATTGTTCACATTATAATTGAAATGGGAACAATATTGCTGCATTAACAAAACAAAAAAAAAAGTGTTTTTTTCTTTTTTTTTTCTTTTTTTTTTAAATTTTATTTTTATTTTTCATTTTTTTTTTTTACAACATTTTTCACAGTAGTGTTTGGTATCGTTGGAACGGCCATGCTCTGGCCGATCCAACCATACCAAAATTTAACCCCTAGCTGCCACGGATCGGGAGATAGGGAGTTCATTGGAACTCCCTATCTCCACCGTTGGTGGCAGTTAGGGGTTAAGTCCAGGACTGGCGTCATCGTGCTACGCACGATGACGACAGTCCTCAGGGGGAGTTCCCGGAGGCTTGGCCGACATCTTGGATGTAGGCCAGCTCCGGGAAAGGATGGCGAACCGGCGCTTTTCAGCGCCGATTCGCGATCCAGCTCCCCAGGGGTTAATGCCAGGCACCATTTGGAAGGGCAGGCTGTGCCCTTCCAAATGATGCCTGGGTAACCCCCGCAGAGCCGCCGATCGGGAGGGAGAGAGGTCCGAAGGACCTCCCCCCTCCCTTTCAGGCGCCTCTTCCGCACATGCGGGGGGACGCCTGAATTAGGTGTCATCGCGCTGCCGCGATGACACCTAATTCCGGCGGCTGCTGTTCCGGATGCCGGGCTGACATCCAGGATGTCAGACCGCACTGGAGGGGCCAGCGATCGGCCGGAACCCGGCCGAACGCTGACCCCAATGGGAGGACGCGCTCAGCGCGTCCTCAGCACAGCAGCGGTAATGCGGAGGACGCGCTGAGCGCGTCCTCCGCATTGAAGTGGTTAAAGCTTTTTTTTTTTTTCCTGTAACAGACCTTTTTATTATCATTCATAGGATCTTAGAAGTAAATTTCAGGAATTTTTGCTCAGTAACTTTTTTGCAAACAGCGTTTCAATTTTGACCCTTTCAGTCGTATTGGGTTTTTTTTACCCCGTCCGGTGGCTTGTCGGCAGCGTTTGGCAGCTCTCCGGCGGGTTTGCGGCAGATGTTCGGCGAGTTGGCGGCAGGTTTGTGGTGGGTCTGCATGGGTTTGCAGCGGGTTGTGGTGGTATTCGGCCGCCAATTCCCTGCACTTCGAGGACCCTACGGTCAATGCTGAATTCACCAGAGGGTGGGAAAATTTGATTCCCCGAAGTGTGGGGAAGTGCGGGGAATGAGAGCGCACTGAAATGTCGGCGACCCCCTATATTGCATTGATTTCCTTCTATTTTTATCAATATAATAACAATTTACTATATGTTTCAATGTACTTCCAGCCAGGTCATCCCTGCAGCAAGATCCCACTCCATGTCTTTGTTTTCGATCCCAAAGTGGATTTTGTTTCTGGGGGAGCATAAATAAAGGCCCTCCAGTCTACCTCATGTCTGACAAGCAGCATGAGCAGGTATGGTTTGCTATGCAGCAGCCTGTGGTTTCAATTTTGGATAGGACTCGCCCTCATTAGAGGTGCCTTGATGTTTGGCGGGCGAGCTTAATCTTAATACGGCCATTGATAAGAAACCAAACCTCTAATTTAGGACCCTGCGAATCATAAATTTTCGCTCGAATCGAATCACGAATCGAATCGGCTGTAATGGTTCGAACTCGAATCGAATATCGAATCGAATACTTGGATACTGTCCCCCAGCTCATGGATATGCCCCCCAGCTCATGGATATGCCCCCCAGCTCATGGATATGCCCCCCAGCTCATGGATACTGCCCCCCAGCTCATGGATACTGTCCCCCAGCTCATGGACACTGTCCCCCAGCTCATGGATTTGCCCCCAACATGGATTTGCTGTCCGCTCGCTCATGGATTTGCCCTCAGCTCGCTCATGGATATGCCCCCCAGCTCATGGATACTGTCCCCCAGCTCATGGATACTGTCCCCCAGCTCATGGATACTGTCCCCCAGCTCATGGATACTGCCCCCCAGCTCATGGATACTGTCCCCCAGCTCATGGATACTGCCCCCCAGCTCATGGATACTGTCCCCCAGCTCATGGATACTGTCCCCCAGCTCATGGATACTGTCCCCCAGCTCATGGATACTGTCCCCCAGCTCATGGATTTGCCCTCAGCTCGCTCATGGATACTGTCCCCCAGCTCATGGATACTGTCCCCCAGCTCATGGATACTGTCCCCCAGCTCATGGATACTGTCCCCCAGCTCATGGACACTGTCCCCCAGCTCATGGATTTGCCCACAACATGGATTTGCCCACAACATGGATTTGCCCCCAACATGGATTTGCCCTCAGCTCGATCATGGATTTGCCCTCAGCTCGCTCATGGATTTGCCCTCAGCTCGCTCATGGATTTGCCTCAGCTCGCTCATGGATGTGCCCCAGCTCACCTGTCGCCGCCGCATTAGGCTCCCTCTGAGCGTGCGTCCGGCGGCAGGAAGCTTGGGCACTCGCCTGGGGGAGCCACGTGACCGCGATCTCGCGAGATCGCGGTCACGTGGCTCCCCCAGGCGAGTGCCCAAGCTTCCTGCCGCCGGACGCACGCTCAGAGGGAGCCTAACCCGGCGGTGACAGGTGAGCTGGATGGGATCTTCCAAATTCGAAATTTTTTCGAATCGAGCTGCTAGTTCGAATTCGAATCGAATTCGACCAGCGATTCGATTTCGAATCGAATTTCGAAGCTTCGCAGGTCCCTACTCTAATTGTGTTTAGTTTCACACGGTATAATGGGAATTAGCGCAGATGACATTTTTTTTCTCTGTTATGTTTTACACATGTTGTTGGGCTGGATGCATTGGGTGGTTGCAGCCGCCCCATCGGGGAATAGGCGCGACCCCACCCCTCCTGTACTTTATGTTTCAATGTACTTCCAGCCATTATACCGTGTGAAACTAAACACAATTAGAGGTTTGGTTTCTTATCAGTGGCCATCATCGCCAGCATCAGCTTCTTCAGCTGGTATCATCTTAGCCCCATCACTACTGTCCCTTTATATATACCCTCCGTTAAGTCTATAAACGAGGTGATTATTGCGGGCATTCATTCCAAATGTTTCTGAACGCTATCTGCCATTTTCGAGCATGCGCCGTCCCCTTGCGTTTCAACTTGGAATGCGGAAGTAAATACCATACCATAGAGAAACACAAGATGGAAACCATGGCACGATGAAGGGGTTGATGGGAATCTGAAATAACATCAAGACCCATAAAGCATATTCACCTAGAGCCGGATGTGGGCTCAATAAATTGTGAGTGTTGATTCTTACGTATTAATACTGGGAAATCCTATGTAGCGCTGTGTTAAACTGCCTCTGAGAACTGAAACGATATTGCCTCTAGAGGGAGCCAGAGCGTAATGTCTGTACAAAACTATGATGGACTTATGGACTACATCCTCCAGAAACCCTGGAGACAGAGGAAGGAAGCAGGTGGATTGGCACCAGGAAGTATAGGAGAGCCTCGTGTCCAGCGTGGGCAGAACGAGGAGAGCGGTACATGGAGTCAGATGCAAGAGAGACACTGTCTGGGATTCAGTCGTATTGGAGCACGGAGAATCGGCGGCATCCAGTGCTGGAGAATCAGGGAGAGTGTGCATCGACTTACAGTGTATCCCGCTGAGCTGTTCCGGTGACAATTGCAGAGAAGAAGGACCTCGTGTAAGGAGGCTGCGGACGGAGTGGAGTTCTGGCGGCAAAGTCGTCTTCGAGCTGAGGAAGATCAGTTCGGGAGCGGTGGTTCCAGCAGCATCGGGCTTCAGGCGGCAGAGGAAGACTTCTGACGGTGTGCATCGGTCCGGGACAAGCAGTTTCGCCGGTCTGGTGAGAGGCCTCTGGCCTACAACTCTAATAACACTGCGCACTTATTGATTGCTTAAAATTGCAGGGCCCCAACATTGACTAGTCGAAGATATTTTGTCCATCCACTGGCCAGTGCACTAGTACTCGGGTACCCTAAGACACAACTAACGAGCATTTTTGAGCGGGACTTAAGACAAAGATCTGAGGGTTTTATTAACCGTTTATTCGCCACATAAATCCATGCTACGCATTACCATTATTCATTCTAGCCTGGTTGATTTCATGCTTAAAGTATACAGTCATGGCCAAAATTGTTGGCACCCCAGACATTTTTCCAGAAAATCAAGTATTTCTCACAGAAAAGTATTGCAGTAACACATGTTTCGCTATACACATGTTTATTCCCTTTGTGTGTATTGGAACAAAGCAAAAAAAGGAGGAAAAAAGCAAATTGGACATAATGTCACACGAAACTCCAAAAATGGGCTGGACAAAATTCTTTTTGTTCCAATACACACTAAGGGAATAAACATGTGTATAGCAAAACATATACTTGATTTTCTGGAAAAATGTCTGGGGTGCCAACAATTTCGGCCATGACTGTATGTATCTCGATTGTCATTTATTTCTTCAGTAAAGTATCATTTAGAAAACTCCATAAAGGTGTGCTGGTGTACAGTGAATTGTTAGTGCGGTGAGACCATCCTTGGGTTTTTCAGCAGCTCCTTAAGGGGTGAGCGCTACACCTATATCTGGCATACTGCTCAATTGGAGTTTCCTCCCTCTCTTCCACAGTTCCTCGTGAAATATCTCAAGTGAAAGGGAACTGTAGAAGAAGGAACATTTAACTCTCCTTATGGACATGTATTGTATATGTTCTGCTTACCAGTAAACTGAGGCTCAACGGTTCACTTCTATATGGTATATTAGAGAACCTCCATATACAGTGTTCTAGCGTGCGGAATTTATACAGTTTCCAGTGGGCGCTTCATCTATTTGTCTTGTGATTTCCTCTGTCTATGGTAAATCTTATGATAACTATTTCTCAACCACAAGTGCTGGGCACGGAAGGGGTTAACATTTCCGTGTGTATGTAGAGTGAACAGTAAAAAAAAATCTAAGATATCTACGAGCTAAAAAAACCACTATAGATATATGTAATTATCCTTTATTTAGATTGACAGAAAGCTTCCATAAGACTCTGCTGGTTTACAGTGTCAATAAATATATAGTACATGACAACAGCATGCATATATATTATCAAAGACAAGCTGGTCACCTGGCCATGCTCTTGCATTCCAACACAGTAACACATTTCCTCTAGACTCTGAACAGATGTTGATGAGCCCCAGATTATCAGCGCTCATGCAAAAGGATGACACAGGTTGGTGAAAAAAACTGGAGAAATGAAGTCATTCAGAGAGGAGGTTCAGTAAAAGGATGCGGAAAAATGACAAACATCACTAGAAACCTTAAACAATGGTAACTGTGGGGAGGTATCTAATTCAAGTCACCTGCAAGTGGTAAACTAGTGTCGCGTAGAAAGGTTTGCGATTCCTGCTCTATTAATAAAATGGAACAGATGGGCAGAGGTAAAAGGTAGCAGTTGCAGAGAGAAAGAGTGGCATGTGCCGAAGAAAAGACTAATGCCCATCTGGATGAACCTTGCCGATTGCTATTCTTAGCTGATGAGCCAAAAGAAGATAGGAAAAATAACTCAATGCGAAGAAATTCTAATCCAGAAATTCATCTTGACTCCATAATGGCAATCGGTTTACTCTTTGGGTCTAGATTGTCGCAATCAGGAAGAATTTTTTAAGCAAAAGATGGACAGAGTTACAGAGGCAAAAAAGAGAAGACCTTCCGTTCATAAGACTAGGGTCACAGGCGTGGACTGGTCATCGGCGTACTGGGCATCTGCCCAGTAGGCTGATGGCTTATTATGTCGACCGGCCACCAGGGCCTCCAGTAGAAAGGCCACCATCAAGAGGGCTGGTGTGCTCCTGCATCTTCAGGGAGCCCCATCGGAACCCAGCGACAGTTAGCTGTTGGCATAACTAAGGGCGGTCTGGAGATCAAAGATCTCACATGATCGGCCCCGCGGCATGAGGCAGGGGCATTTGCCCCGGTGTGCTTGTCTTCGGGGGTGCCGCAAGCAGGGAAAGACTGTCCACCGGGGGGGAATCCCACGGTGGTCTGACGTCCTGGAGGTTCTAGGTAGCAAGTCTGATTAACCCCTTCACTGCCTAGTGCTTTGTGTTGAAACAATTGTTATCATAACATATATTTGAAAAACAGCATGCTAAGTTAATAATTAAATATAGAGTAAAATAGAAATTTTGCACAGAAATTGCTGTACTGAGATAAATTAAAATATTGTAAATTTGGTCAACTCTAATTTGACATGTATTAGTTTTTACTTTACAGAAATATTGTTGGAATGAAAGGTTCTGAATAGGGATGAGCCGAACACCCCTCGAGTTCGGTTCGGGCCCGAACCCGAACTTCCCATATGTTCGGGTCCGAACCCAAACCCGAACTCAAACTCCATGCAAGTCAATGGGGCTGAAAATTCGGTTTTTAGAGTGCCCTCCAAGAGGGCATATATGCTAGATATTTGCCATAAAAGGTGTATGGGGGTCCGGGTAGTGCCCTGGGGGACAGGAAACAAGGACATAAAGTTTTAAAAAAAATGTTTTTAAAGGGACAGTGAGTGTTCCATGAAATAAGGGTTAAAAATAAAAACCAAAAATTCCTTCAAATATCGTGCCTAGGAGGTCCCCATAACCTGCCCGTGAAGTGGCGGATTTCTAGGATGTATAGAAACAATTAAAAACAAAAAAATGACGTTTCAAATGACGGTAAATGGTTTTATCTATCCATAAACAACTGCTTGGGGCGGCAGTCTGTATGAAAAGAGGAGACATTTTCGGACACGCAGAAAAAGTTTACTGATTTTTTTGGCTAAATTATTTTGAAACTTATGCAGGCTTTGGATGAAAGTAACAATAGGTGCTTCAAAATTGGTCCTTTAGCGTCCTCAACAGTGCCGTCACACCGTAACCCCTCTGAGGATATGAATCTGATACAGGCGTCAGTGGCAGTGCACCCAAATATTGTGCTTTTGGTGCCAGGCCTGCAAGTACTATCATACAGTAACCCCTCTGTGGTATTGTGGAAGAAATGCAGGGGTGAACCTTGCGGTCCTATATTAAAAAGATATGCATCTGGTTAAGGCGTCAATGCACCCAGATATTCTGCCTTTGGTGCCAGGCCAGCAAGTACCATCATACAGTAACCCCTCTGTAGTATTGTGGAAGAATTCAGGGGTGGACCATGTGGTCCTATATTGAAAAGATATGATTCTGTTCAAGGCGTCAGTGCACCCAGATATTCTGCCTTTGGTACAAGACTGCCAGGCCAGCAAGTATCATCATACAGAAACCCCTCTGTAGTATTGTGGAAGAATGCAGGGGTGGACCATGTGGTCCTATATTTAAAAGATTTTTATCTGATAATGGGCGTCAGTGCACCCAGATATTCTGCCTTTGGTGCCAGGCCAGCAAGTATCATCATACAGCAACCCCTCTGTGGTATTGTGGAAGAATGCAGGGGTGGACCATGTGGTCCTATATTGAAAAGATATGATTCTGGTCAAGGCGTCAGTGCACCCAGATATTGTGCCTTTGGTGCCAGGCCAGCAAGTATCATCATACAGTAACCCCTCTGTGGTATTGTGGAAGAATGCAGGGGTGGACCATGTGGTCCTATATTGAAAAGATATGATTCTGGTCAAGGCGTCAGTGCACCCAGATATTGTGCCTTTGGTGCTAGGCCAGCAAGTATCATCATACAGTAACCCCTCTGTGGTATTGTGGAAGAATGCAGGGGTGGACCATGTGGTCCTATATTGAAAAGATATGATTCTGGTCAAGGCGTCAGTGCACCCAGATATTGTGCCTTTGATGCCAGGCCAGCAAGTATCATCATACAGTAACCCCTCTGTGGTATTGTGGAAGAATGCAGGGGTGAACCTTACGGTCCTATATTGAAAGGTTTTTTATCTGGTAATATGCGTTAGTGCACCCAGATATTGTGCCTTTGGTGCTAGGCCAGCAAGTGTCATCATACAGTAACCCCTCTGCGGTATTGTGGAAGAATGCAGGGGTGGACCATGTGGTCCTATATTGAAACGATATGATTCTGGTCAAGGCGTCAGTGCACCCAGATATTTTGCCTTTGGTGCCAGGCCAGCAAGTATCATCATACAGTAACCCCTCTGTGGTATTGTGAAAGATTGCAGGGGTGAACCTTGCGGTCCTATATTGAAAAGTTTTTTATCTGGTAATGGGCGTCAGTGCACCCAGATATTGTGCCTTTGGTGCCAGACCAGCAAGTGTCATCATAGAGTAACCCCTCTGTGGTATTGTGGAAGAATGCAGGGGTGGACCATGTGCTCCTATATTGAAAAGATATGATTCTGGTCAAGACGTCAGTGCACCCAGATATTGTGCTTTTGGTGCCTGGCCTGCAAGTGCCATCATAATACAGTAACCCCTCTGTGGTATTGTGGAAGACTGCAGGGTTGGACCCTGCGGTTCAAAAAATTAAAATGATATAAATCTGGCACAGGGGTCAGTGCAGCCAAATATTGTGCCTTTCATGGCAGCAAGTGCCTTCACACCGTAACCCTTTTGTGGTATTGTGGAAGAGTTCAGTGCTGGAGGTTTTGTGAATGCAGAAGAGGACATCCCCGCTCTATTCCATTACTTCGGCATTAGGGGATTGATAGCTGCTGATCCAGGACTGATTCATTTTTATAAATGTCAGCCGGTCTACAGAGTCGGTGGACAGACGCACTCTTTTGTCTGTGACAAAACCTCCAGCGGCACTGAACATCCTTTCGGAAAGCACGCTAGATGAAGGGCAACCTAGTAGCTGCATAGCATATTGGCTAAGTTCTGGCCAGTGATCCAAACTCAACACCCAGTAAGCCAGTGGATCATCTGCTGGAAAGGTATCCAGGTCTGCCCTTGCCCCTAGGTGGTCCTGCACCATATGGTGAAGACGCTGGCAATGGGTGCCTACATTTGACATCCCTGGGCGTCGAGGACTAAAAAAATTTAAAAATGCATCAGTCAAGCGGCCCTGGCCTTCACCACTATTCCTCTGATCACCCGCAGCCTCAGAAGCACGTGTGTCAGCACTTGGTAATCTACCAGTGCCTGGAAAGGTGTTACACAAGTGTCGCTTTAGAGCGTCCTCAAGTTTTTTCATCCTGTGCTCCCTCTGTGCGGGCAGGATGAGCTCTGCAACTTTACCCTTGTATCGTGGATCAAGAAGGGTTGCCAACCAGTAATGATCCCTCTCCTTGATAGCACGAATCCTGGGGTCCTTTAGCAGGCTTTGCATCATTAGGGAGCCCATGCAGCGTAGGTTGTAGGTGGCATTAACTGCCGAGTCTTCCTGGTCAATGAGGATGACCGTATCGTGCACTTCCTCCTCCCAGCCACGCACTAGCCCTTGTGTTTCTGGGCACACGAAACCCTCCCTTGAGGAATCCCCACCTTCAATGCCTACTTAAATATTCTGCCTCCTCCTCCTCATCCTCCTCCTGTCTGATCTGAGTAGGACCCGCTGGAATGCTGTCTGCGGAAAGACTGGGGCCTTGAGAGCTAGGGAAGGCCTCCTCTTCCTCCCGCTGCTCTGCCTCTAGAGCCACATCTATAATTCCCCGCAGAGTGTGCTCCAGCAGGAACACTAAAGGAATTGTGTCACTGATGCATGCACTGTCCCTGCTCACCATCCTCATTGCCTCCTCAAATGGTGACTACAGTGCATGCATTCTTGATCATCAGCCACTGCGGGGGGGGGGGAAACAAGTTGACCTGAACCTGTCCTTGTGCCATACTCACACAGGTACTCGTTGATGGCCCTCTGCTGCTTGTGCAGACGCTGCAGCATTGCTAATGTCGAGTTCCACCTGGTGGGCATGTCACAGATCAGACGGTTTGTGGGAAGGTGGAATTCTCTTTGAATTTCTGCCAGGCGAATGCTTGCTGGGAATGACAGTCTGAAGTGGCTGCAGACTTTTCTGGCCTGGATGAGAAGCTCTGGCAGCCCTGGGTACTTGGTTAGGAAACGCTGTACCACTAGATTTAGGACGTGTGCTAGGCATGGTACACGCGTCAATTTACCCTTGCGTAGGGTGGAGAGAAGGTTGCTGCCATTATCGCAGACGATCATTCCCAGCTGAAGCTGGCATCGTGTTAACCATCTCTGCACCTGCCCCTGCAGAAGTGACAGAATTTCTGACCCGGTGTGGCTTCTGTCCCCTAAACAAACCGCTCAAGCACAGTATGGCATCTTTTTGCTTGAGCCATTGCGTAGACACTGGCAGGCGTTGGTTTAACTGCCACTTCTCCAGAGACAGAGAAGGAGGAGGAGGAAGAGGGAGAGGTGGTGGAGCAGACAGACCTCATACAAGCAGCTTTCTGGAGGCGTGGTGGATGAACAAGCTCCGGCACAGAGCCCATCTTGGATCACTCCCAGCTGCAATCATAGTTACCCAGTGTGCCGTGAAGGAAATATAATGACCCTGTCCATGCTTGCTGGACCACGTGTCTAAAGTCACATGCACCTTGCTGCTGACTGCCTTTCCCAATGACTGGATAACATTGTCTTCCACGTGCTGGTATAGTGCTGGAATGGCCTTGCGTGGCGTTTTGGAACCTGCCACTGTGGTACAGCACATTCAGCAAATTCACGGAAGGGAGCAGAGTCCACCAGCTGGAAAGGCAGCAGCTGCAATGCGAGTAATTTTGCAAAGCTGGCATTTAGACGCTGTGCTTGGGGATGGTTGGGACTATATTTTTTCTTTCGCTGCAGCAGCTGCGGGAACGTAATCTGACTGCGTAAATCTTCAGCTGCTGGGATGATGTCACATTGTGAGGAAGGACCTGGTACATCCATTACTGTAGCATCATCCCCCCTGTCGGTGGAGGTTGTAGGCAATGACATGGCAGGACATACAGTGGGGGTAGAGACAGATGAGGAGGAGGAGGACCTACGCAAAGTTTTGCGCCAACGGGATGTGTGGCAGTTGTTCATATGTCGCCTCAAGCACGTGGTACCCAAATGTCCAGTATCTTTCCCACGCTTAAGCCTCAACTGACATAGATTACAAATAGCAACGCTGCGCTCTACTGCACATTTCTTAAAGAACTCCCAGACAACAGAGTTCCTGCATGTGTTCTTTGAGACAACAGCGCTCTGCACCGGAGCAGCTCTGATATGTGATGCCTTGGACTGGCTAGTGCTACTGTTGGTCACAGAGGATGTTGTGCTTCGTGTTTGCTGTGCCTCCTCCTCCCCCTCATTTAATTCCTCTGTTCGATCAGGCACCCAGGTGGAGTCAGTGACCTCATCATCATTGTCATCATCACCCCCTATCTCCTCGTCACTGGAGCCAACTTGGCAGTATGCTGCAGCTGCTGGGGCAACATGAGTGCCAGTTATTTGTTTGTCATCACTGGCACCCCTTTCCTCTAGGTTGATTATATTCCCTTCCTCAACCTCAGAGATTGAATCAGAGCACTGTACTTGCTGCGCATCCTCAAGCAGCATGTCACTCTCATTGTAGTCAAATAATTCAGCTGACTCCTCTGTGTGTGATAGCGAGACTACGGCAGGAGTAGCTGTGGACATGGAGGCTGCATTAGATGCTTTGGCAGCTGAGGTGGACTGTAAAGCACTAGAAGCATGGCTGGCAGAGGACTCGGAGGATGAGGATGGCCTGGTTAGCTAATCCACCAAGTCCTCTGTATGTTGCTGCTGCTTAAGATGGCCAGCACCAGTTAGAAAGGACAAGCGTGCCCCTGCAGAGGATGCACCACGTCCATCACGACCAGAGGCACAGTCTCCCGACACAGGGGCTGCTTGCCCTCTTATCTGTGTCAGGGAGTGTCTGCCTTTCCTTTTTGTGGTGAGTGATATATAGATTAATATATACAGAACTCTGATTCAACTCTGGTATAAAGATTTAAAGAACTCTGGTATAACTCAGTGAGACACCCTGATAGCTGGCAGCCAGTGACAAGACACAGATTACAAGTCTCAGACACCTCCTATAAATCAGTGAGACTCCTTGGTGGGTGGCAGTGAAACCTCCTATAAATCAGTGAGACCCCTTGATGGGTGGCAGCCAGTGAGAACACACGGATTATAACAATTTCCAAATGTTTTGTAGAAATTAGTGAGCCCCAAAATACTGCGTGGTACTGGCTGTGTGACAAGAGACAGATCATCTCAATTCACAAATGTTTTAAAGAAATTAGTGAGTCCCAAAATACTGCGTGGTACTGGCTGTGTGTCATGCTTTGGTATCGTAGGTTAGTTTGGAGTCCAGTATGCAGATATGTTAGATAGAGGAGAATGCAAGAGACGTAACCTGGAGAAGAATTGTGTCGGTTCAGGCGGAGTTCATTCGTTAATGAGAAGGGAAGCCAGGAGTCGGTAGCCGGGTGGTCAGTCAGAATCTAGCGCGGTACAAAAGGGGTTAGGCTGGAGACTTGGTCGGGTGGAAGCAAGGGTTCGTTCAACAAGGGTTTCAGTGTTAATAATACAAGGAACTTGGGTAGCTTAGGGAGCTGACGACTGAGCGTCTTTCCTTTGCTGTTCTGAACCTTTATGGTGTGCAGGTAATGGGCTCCGCCCGTTTGTAGGAAGAGGCCCCTCCCCTGCCCCTCCTACCCACTGGGTCACCCCAGGCTCCATCCGGAACTCGCCGCCCCCCCACCGAGACCCGCGAGTCCATAGCAGGACCCGGAAGGAGGACCGCGCCCCACGCCGCACCCGCGAGCGATGACCGCCATGCGAGGAGCCGATGGAAGGGAGCGGGAGGCAGCGGGGGGACCCCAGCGCTGGACCGAAAGGTCACCACAACCCGTGGCAAGGGAGCTCCCAATGCCCGACTTCCCCTTGCAAGGAAGACGCCAACGGCTGTCGTGACACCTCGGCCGCACCGTGGGGGTAAGGCATGACACAGCCCCCCCACAATGCGAGCCCTCCAGAGGCGCAAAGGACCTGGCTTGGTCGGATGGGAATGGTGAAATCGACGAAGAAGATGAGGCGCATGTACATTCACGGCAGGTTCCCAGGATCTCTCCTCTGGACCGTAGCCCCTCCAATGGATCAGATATTGGAGTTGACGACGTCTATATCGGGAATCCAGGACACGATGAATTTCATATTCAGGTTCACCGTCGACTGGAAGGGGTGGAGGTCTTGTGTTAACCTGCGAGGAGAAGGAAGGTGCTGTCCAAGGTTTGAGGAGCGAAACGTGGAAGACCGGGTGAAGATGCAGGTCGTCGGGCAACTGAAGACGGATGGCGGTCGGAGATATTATGGCCGTAATAGGAAAGGGACCTATATATGTAGGTCCCAACTTTTTGGTGGGGCAAGTGAGCCGAAGATTTCGGGTAGAGAGCCATACTTTTTGATTCACCTCGTATGCAGGAGGCGGTCTGCGTTTCAAATCTGCGTAAGCCTTGTAAGTGTCTTGTGCTTGTCGTAAGAGGTGTCGAGCTTGACGATGTCCGTCGCGTAGACGTTCCAGACGTTCACGAGCGTCAGGAACAGCCTCCATCCGAGGCAAGTCGGGGAGAAGACTAGGGTGATAGCCATAGGTGAGAAAAAAAGGTGACTCACGTAGTGATTGGTGGTGACCAGAATTGTAGGTGAATTCAGCAGCAGGTAGCAAACCTACCCAATCATCTTGTAAATGACAGGTATAGCACCGAAGATATTGTTCCACGATCTGATTGGTTCTCTCGGTCTGTCCATTCGTCTGTGGATGATAAGCAGATGACAGTTTCACATGTATTTTTAGCGAGAGACAAAACATCCTCCAAAAACGAGAGGTGAATTGAGACCCCCTATCCGATAAGATGGAGGCGGGAATTCCATGTAGGCGAAATATTTCTTTGTGGAATAAGGAGGCGGTTACTTTAGCAGTGGGTAAACCTTTGGTGGGTATGAAATGGGCCATTTTTGTCAGGCGGTCAACCACGACCATTATGGTCGTACAACCTTGAGAAGGGGGTAGGTCAACGATGAAATCCACGGTTAGGTCCTTCCATGGACGATCTGGAACAGGGAGAGGTTGAAGAAGACCGGCTGTTTTTTGTGAGAGCTTTTAATTTCTGTTACAAACAGGACAGGCTGTGACATACTTGATGGCAGCATTGTTCATGGTGGGCCAATAGAAGTAGCGACGGAGTAGGGCTTGAGTTTTCTTAATCCCTCCATGTCCAGCTTGAGGGGAATCATGACAGAGAGCGAGGACATCCGGACGTGCTCCTTCTGGAACAACTATCTTGTCTTGATGTAGACACAGACCGTCCGTGGTTAGGGGATAAACCGTCGGGCAGGTTAGTTGCTTGATCTTTTCAATGGTAGAGGAATGAGTAGCTAGGAAGTATCTGATGGGTAATATGGAGTCGCTTGTGGATGAATCGGATTCTTCGTGGCCCGGGTAGGCGGGACAAGGCATCAGCCTTGCTGTTTTTACTGCCTGGTTGATAAGTAATGTGCAATTGGAAACGGGAAAAAAAAAGGGCCCAACGAGCCTGACGAGGTTTAAGTCTTTTTGCGGTACGGAGGTACTCCAGGTTTTTGTGGTCGGTAAAAACCGAGACTGGATGTGAGGTGCCCTCTAAAAGGTGGCGCCACTCTTCTAAGGCCTTTTTGATGGCCAATAATTCTCGATCACCGACCTCATAATTGCATTCGGCCGGGGTAAGACGTTTTGAGAAATAAGCTATTGGGTGGAGTCTTTGGTCTACATCGTCTCTTTGTGAGAGAACTGCTCCAGTGGCTTTGTTAGAGGCATCTACCTCCAGAAAATAAGGTAGGGAAGGATTAGGCAGCCTGAGAATAGGAGCTGAAGTGAACTGACTTTGGAGAGTTTGGAACGCGTTAGATGCTTGTTCAGACCATTTAAACGGTACGTTCTTGGTGAGATCAGTCAGTGGTTGTACCAGCTTTGAAAAAGAACGGATAAACCTTCTGTAAAAATTAGCGAATCCTAAAAATCTTTGAACGTCCTTCCGTGATGTAGGGATTGGCCATGAGAGAATCGCGGCTATTTTTCCTGGGTCCATCTCGATCTTGCCTGGAGAGAGGACATATCCAAGAAAGGCGATACGATTAGTCTCGAATATACATTTCTCCCTTTTTGCGTATAATCGATGTTTGCGTAATCTAGCAAATACCTCTTTCATATGATGTCGGTGTGTTTGAAGAGTGTCTGAGTAGACTAAGATATCATCGAGATATACTATTACACATATATCTAATAAATCCCTAAAAATGTCATTTACCAGGTGTTGGAATGTCGCCGGAGCATTACATAATCCGTAGGGCATAACTAGATACTCATAATGTCCGTAGCGGGTTCTGAAGGCGGTTTTCCATTCGTCACCTTGGCGAATACGTAGAAGGTTGTAGGCACCTTTGAGATCCAATTTCGTGAATATCTTGGCAGTTTTTAATCGTTCCATTAACTCTGGAATTAGAGGAAGGGGATACCTGTTTTTTATAGTGATATTGTTGAGATCTCTGTAATCCACACAAGGTCTTAACCCTCCGTCCTTCTTCCCCACGAAAAATATGCCGGCCCCAGCAGGAGAGGTGGAAGGGCGGATAAATCCTTTTTGGAGGTGTTCGTGTATGTATTCCTTCAGAATTTTCAACTCTGGCTCGGATAGTGGGTATATTCGGCCATAGGGGATAGTGGCCCCAGGAAGGAGGTCGATCGGACAGTCATAGACCCGGTGAGGAGGAAGGGCCTCTGCCTTTGTCTCGTTAAAGATGTCCTCATATTCCATATAGGCGGGTGGAATGATGACATCTCTTTTTTCCATGTGTATATCTAGAATGGAATGAATACTTTTAACAGCTTGTTTCATGCACAGTTGAAGACAATGGGGGGAAGTAAATGATATTGCTTCTGGTTCCCAACTTATGACTGGATCATGGGTGCGTAACCACGGTAATCCTAGGATAACTGGAAATACTGGTGAGGCGACTAAATCAAATGAAATATTTTCGTGATGGTCTCCACCGATAGACATTTTTAGAGGACCGGTTTCTAGGGTGACCAACCCTGATTTCAATGAAGAGCCCTCAACTAATTTCACGTGAACAGGGTGCTCTTTATTGATTACTGGTACACACAATTTTGTGGCAAGTGATAAGTCCATGAAGCTACCGCTAGCGCCGGAGTCAATCATGGCGGGTAGGGTGAGGTGTTGGTCATTCCACTGTAGAAAGATAGAAATGGAGAAATGTGGGGCAATCACTAATGGTTCATTACCGGGATCAACGGTAGAGGGGGCGTTCGCTTTCTTACCTCCACGTTCTGGTTTTTCAGGGCAGAAACGAACGGTGTGGCCGGCTTCTGTCATGCTTTGGTATCGTAGGTTAGTTTGGAGTCCAGTATGCAGATATGTTAGATAGAGGAGAATGCAAGAGACGTAACCTGGAGAAGAATTGTGTCGGTTCAGGCGGAGTTCATTCGTTAACGAGAAGGGAAGCCAGGAGTCGGTAGCCGGGTGGTCAGTCAGAATCTAGCGCGGTACAAAAAGGGTTAGGCTGGAGACTTGGTCGGGTGGAAGCAAGGGTTCGTTCAACAAGGGTTTCAGTGTTAATAATACAAGGAACTTGGGTAGCTTAGGGAGCTGACGACTGAGCGTCTTTCCTTTGCTGTTCTGAACCTTTATGGTGTGCAGGTAATGGGCTCCGCCCGTTTGTAGGAAGAGGCCCCTCCCCTGCCCCTCCTACCCACTGGGTCACCCCAGGCTCCATCCGGAACACGCAGGGGCCACGCCCCGCAGGCGAGCCGGGAGACGCCGCCCCCCCGCCGAGACCCGCGAGTCCATAGCGGGACCCGGAAGGAGGACCGCGCCCCACGCCGCACCCGCGAGCGATGACCGCCACGCGAGGAGCCGATGGAAGGGAGCGGGAGGCAGCGGGGAGACCCCAGCGCTGGACCGAAAGGTCACCACAACCCGTGGCAAGGGAGCTCCCAATGCCCGACTTCCCCCTGCAAGGAAGACGCCGACGGCTGTCGTGACACCTCGGCCGCGCCGTGGGGGTAAGGCATGACACAGGTCAGATATACCACTGCGGCATAGGCGTGCGCAGCCTATTGCATTAGGGTGTGCACCCAAAAGCTCAAACACACACACATATATATACATACATACATACATACATACATGTAACGACACACACACACACACCATTACTATCAGGGTTATTCAAAGAGATTCGAAAAGTCACCGCACGTTCGGTGACTTTTCGTTCTCTTCAATTCGGTTCCTTTTGCCGATCCCATTTCGGTGACCACAGGGAAAAGCTGCCGCAAACCTGACGAAAACTAACCGCAAAACCCACCGAATGCACGCCGAAAACCCCCAAAAACATCTGGATTAACCTGCTGAAAACCGGAGCCGAACGCAGCCGAAGCAGCTGAGACCGCAGACGAGGGAGGTGAATAAATTAGCAAAACCGTTTGTATGAATCTGTGAAAATGAAACGCTGTTTGCAAAGAAAAAAAAATTCAGAAAAAAGCTTAAAGTATCCTAAAAAATCTATAAATAAAGAGACTTTTTGCTGCAGAATTTTATAATGAACGATTAGATATTGAATTAAAAAACGGGAATATTTTTTACATTGAAGCCTATGGGATTCTCCTGAATAAATCTGCCGCATGAAACCACGGAATGGCAGGGCATTAGGGGAACCTTTCACTGCTGGTTTGTGTTCTCTGAATAGCCGAAGCAGTGCTTTTTCATGGGGATTTCACTGCCCTCGAACAGGCACCGAACAGGCACCGTATGTGCAGGCAATTTTCCAGGATTTGGCGTATTGCCTGCTCTCTGGATAGCCGAATGGCCAGGAAAGGTAACTGAACCCTGATTTTCAGCGTTCGGTTACCTTTCTCAAGCAATTCAGATCTCTTTGGATAACCCTGTATGTGTATGTTTCAGGGGTTAAGCAACCTTCGATACCCAGACATTTTGAAACTACATTTCCAATGAGTCTCAACTATCTTAATTAGGGGCCGAGCAACATATGAGATATAGTTTAAAATGAGCTAGAGGACCAATGACCCCGGTATACATCATGTCACGTCAAAATGCTAGATCAAAAAATTTCAATTTGGATTTCGATCACATACAGCGTGTAAATTTATTTTACCACATTTTTTTCATCCAAAAGATTGTTAGTTAGATATTCTACGGGCCATATTACATTCCTAACGTTAATGTTAGTGTCCATCTGAGTGAGCGTTAACGTTAGCTCTGGTGGTCCTACCGCGGGTGTACCATATTAAAATCCAAACGCTAATCTGTTAGAAAACCCTTTACCATTTAGAATCTTGCTCTTTTCAGCTCCCTATACTTAACATGGGGAGTGGAAAGTGTTAATCAGCATTAGCATTACAATCTACTAGCGCTGATTACCGTCCGGTTGCGGTTACTGAACATTTACTCACAACCAGGACCTGGTGATAACGGATTCCACTTCTGCAGAATCAGTCAGCACCAGCTGAACCCCCCCCCCCAAAATCAGATACTCACCTCTCATCCTGCAGAAAGAACGACTGCTCCATTCGCCTCCTCTCGCCGCCAGGAGCAGAGGGAGACTGGGAGAAAAAGTCCCTCAGTCTCACTCTGGGAATCACTATGTCGACCTGCCGGATCTCACAAGGACTTCAACGACGTGCCGAGTACATCCTCTACACACAAACATGAAATCAGAGGATGCGCTCAGCACGTCGTCAGCAGCAAAGTGGTTAAATGTTAAGAAGGGAGTGAAATTTGAGTAAAGTGGCCCATATAAGCTCTTGCTGACTTGCACCAATACAGTCTCCTACCTGTACCTCACGACGCTGCCAAGACGCTCGCTGTAATTCTTTTTGTGGAGTGCAGGCAGCAGATATTGTGGTGATTTCTGTGCACAATACAATCCTTTATGGTGCAAGACAAGGGGGCAACACCGGACTGCGACAAGGAAACAGGTGCAGAATTTTACGCAAAGCAGCCTATTTAAAGACAGATACATGCATTTATACACACAGCCATACGTTCACATACATAACTATATATCCTCCTCCCTACACCCTGGGGGTATGTAGCAATAAAGCCCACATTAATGTGCAGTGTGTATGAGCATATCCCAGAATCCACATCAATAAAACTCACAGTAATGGGCAGTGTGTGTGAGCGTATCACAGAGCTCCACAGTAATAAAACCCACAGTAATGTGCAGTGTGTATGAGCATATCAGAGATTCGCAGCAATAAAACCTTCAGTAATATACAGAGTGTATGAGCGTATCAGAGCTCCACAGCAATAAAACTCAGCAATGTGCAGTGTGTATGAGCGTATCACAGAATCCACAGCAATAAAACCAAGCAATGTGCGGTGTGAATGAGCATATCACAGAATTCACAGCAATAAAACCAAGCAATGTGCGGTGTGAATGAGCGTATCAGAGAATCCACAGCAATAAAACTCAGCAGTATGCAGTGTATGTGTATCACAGAATCCACAGCCATAAAACTCAGCAGTATGCAGGGTGTATCAGTGTATCACAGAATCCACAGCCATAAAACTCAGCAGTATGTGTATCACAGAATCCACAGCCATAAAACTCAGCAGTATCTGTATCACAGAATCCACAGCCATAAAACTCAGCAGTATGTGTATCACAGAATCCACAGCCATAAAGCTCTGTGTTTAAAAATATTTTTGATATATAAAAATTGCCCCCTCTCCTGCTCACCTTTGTTTGTTTTTTCTGCTTGCAGGGAGGGGGTTGAATATGTATCATTGGTGGTCCAGTGGCACAGAGGGGGGGGGTCGAGGAGGGGGAACCCGGCTGGCCGCATCTGATGGATAGCCGCCGGGACCCCTCATTTCCGCGGGCCTGGCGGCAGCCTCCGCTTCCCTGGTGGTCCCTGTGGTTCGTGGGGTGCTGCACTGCGATCTGTGCATGGCGCACAGACCGCACAGCACATCCCTCACTGACCCGAGCGGCCGGCGATCTCTGATGACCTGTCACCTGACCGCCGGCGCTTACTGACTGTGCACTGCGGAATTGATTGATAAGGGCTATCTCATTCCAGGCGGTATCAAGGGCGTACTGCTTAAACTCCATAACATAGTCCTCTACAGGACGGCGACCTTGTTTGAGGGCCTTGATCTCTCACTGTGCGGTGTCTTGACGAAAAGGGTCATCGTATATATCATTTAAAGCTGATAAGAAGGTCTCCCAGGTATCCAGGAGCGGACTTTGGAGTCTCAGTAGTTGGTGGGCCCATGCTTGGGGTTCTCCTGAGAGCAGCGATATAACGGTGTGAACCTTAACGTACTCATTACAGAAGGTGCGAGGCTTTAACGAGAACAACACCTGGCAGTTGATCACAAAGGACTGATATGAGCGACGGTCCCCAGTGAATCGCTCCGGTAGGAGGACGGGAGGTTCAGGGGCCATAGAAGTGGCAAGATCCTCTTTGGCTGGTACTCGTACTTGTAACGCGGTATGGCTTACTTGTAGCTCTTGTACTGATTGGGCGATGGCTGTCACCTGTTGCGTTAGGGTATGCAACGCTCCAGCTATATCTGCGGGCTCCATGTCAAGGCTCAGTCGTTCTGTCATGCTTTGGTATCGTAGGTTAGTTTGGAGTCCAGTATGCAGATATGTTAGATAGAGGAGAATGCAAGAGACGTAACCTGGAGAAGAATTGTGTCGGTTCAGGCGGAGTTCATTCGTTAACGAGAAGGGAAGCCAGGAGTCGGTAGCCGGGTGGTCAGTCAGAATCTAGCGCGGTACAAAAGGGGTTAGGCTGGAGACTTGGTCGGGTGGAAGCAAGGGTTCGTTCAACAAGGGTTTCAGTGTTAATAATACAAGGAACTTGGGTAGCTTAGGGAGCTGACGACTGAGCGTCTTTCCTTTGCTGTTCTGAACCTTTATGGTGTGCAGGTAATGGGCTCCGCCCGTTCGTAGGAAGAGGCCCCTCCCCTGCCCCTCCTACCCACTGGGTCACCCCAGGCTCCATCCAGAACTCGCAGGGGCCACGCCCTGCAGGCGAGCCGGGAGATGCCGTCCCCCCGCCGAGACCCGCGAGTCCATAGCGGGACCCGGAAGGAGGACCGCGCCCCACGCCGCACCTGCGAGCGATGACCGCCACGCGAGGAGCCGATGGAAGGGAGCGGGAGGCAGCGGGGGGACCCCAGCGCTGGACCGAAAGGTCACCACAACCCGTGGCAAGGGAGCTCCCAATGCCCGACTTCCCCCTGCAAGGAAGACGCCGACGGCTGTCGTGACACCTCGGCCGCGCCGTGGGGGTAAGGCATGACACTGTGTGACAAGACACAGATCACCTCAATTCACAAATGTTTTGTAGAAATTAGTGAGCCCCAAAATACTGTGTAGTACTGGCTGTGTGACAAGAGACAGATCACCTCAATTCACAAATGTTTTCAAGAAATTTGTAAACCCCAAAAAAACTTGCTGGCACAGTGACAAGACACATATCATCTAAATTCCCTGATATTTGGTAGAAATGAGACCCCCCCAGTAGCGTGGCAGACCGGCAGTAACAACTCACAACTATCTCCTCTGAAATCTCCTCTCAAAATGCGGGCTGTAGCTATGCGTGGAAACGTTATATAGTGTGCTGCGGGACTTAGCTCTGTGAGCTCATGATTGGGAAAAATTTGCCCAATCAGGACTCTGAGCCGTGATTGGCATACTGTTGAACCTGTCTTGCACCAGACCTGTGGTCAGGTGCAAGGCTGTAGCCAATTACAAGCTTCAGGCCAGTGGGAAAATGCATTGTGGTCCATTGTGATGCATTGTGGTCGAACATGCGGCGAACACCGGAAATGTTCGGAGTTCGCGATCTAATCGAACAGGCTAACCGAACCGAACAGCTCATCCCTAGTTCTGAACTCTAGATGGCTTCCCTTACACAGTTTCACACGGTGTCTACATAATCAGCATACAGGCAGAGGTGGACTTTGTGTCAGATGCAGTAAGTGTGCTGCAGACAGATAATAAAATGGTGAGATCGCCTGCTTATGGGGGTTTGTAGTGATCATAATGAGATTATTAGCAATACAATATCTGTATGTGCTGCATAATGCCTGTGTATGGCAATAACAGCAACACCTTTTATCTGTATGTGCTGCATAATGCCTGTATGGCAATTACAGCAACACCTTGTATCTGTATGTGCTGCATAATGCTTGTGTATGGCAATTACAGCAACACCTTGTATCTGTATGTGCTGCATAATGCCTGTGTATGGCAATTACAGAAACACCTTGTATCTGTATGTGCTGCATAATGTCTGTGTATGGCAATTACAGCAACACCTTGTATCTGTATGTGCTGCATAATGCCTGTGTATGGCAATTACAGCAACACCTTGTATCTGTATGTGCTGCATAATGCCTGTGTATGGCAATTACAGAAACACCTTGTATCTGTACTGTACAAGGATTGTCACTCATAATAACCCCCTGAATCTTTTCCCTGTGCAGCAGTGAGTGACCCCAGAGCTCTCCCTGTATTCTGCCCTTTCTCTGGCTGTTGGAACTCAGCAGCAAAGATTGCTGATTACATTTTTGTTACAGTGAGTTTTGAGACTGCTATTTGCAGCTTGCTTACAGTAATACAAGGTGACTAAAGCAAACAGAAATAATTTTGTTTCTCCACAGGGGGGCACACTAATAGGGATTTCTAAAGATATGCAAATTAGGTTTGATATGCTAATGATTGCTTTTAAACGTATTACAATGCAAAAACGAGTTAACTTTATTTTGGTATTGAAAGTGTTAAGGAACTCGCTTTCTTGCTGTTCATCCTATTACAGGGCTGAAGAAACATCTTTTGTTCAATACGATAATTAAAAGTGTGTTTTTATTTCAATAAGGAATCATGATTTATTCTAGCTTGATGTTTTACTCTACTCAACATTGAGAAGAAAAGAAAAACGGAAGCAATAACCCTACTGGTTCACATGGACACATCCCCTCTTTTCTTTTAATGAAGAGCCCTACCTTACAAACTGTCTCGCTCTAGATCCTGGAACTCGTAAGGTTCGGAAAAAGACCCGTCGCAAAGCCAGTTCTGCTGTGGATTGACCTTTGGTAGCACTTTTCATGCTGCATCTGTTCCAGATTTTCCATCTGCCCCGTCTGGCCTGAGGGAGATCTCAGGCACTAAAGAGTTAAACTGTGGGCTTTCTATTTATGGGAGCCGCTCCTAGCCTCAGATGCCCTGACATCTTCATTCATGGCTAGACCTCTGTTCTGTATGTTTATGCTACCCTACCTGATTTGCTTTGTTTTCACTGCCCTGCCTGATCGTTAATATTTAACCCCTTAATGCCAGTTGGGTTGTGCCCTGCAGGAGGGGGATAATGCCAGTGGGGCATACTAGTACACACCGGTTGCGTGCGCTTCGGCGGGCGCCTCTTCAGGCCTGCCTTGCCGCTGACACGCATTGGCTGCAAGAGGGCGGCCTGAGTTCAGGCAGTCCTGCAGCAGCCAACAGCACGCGCCGTGCCCGACTCCTGGGTGGGGCCAAGACAACCCATAGAAGTCAACGGGGCATACTGGTACGCCCCGGGTATTCAAGGCCCACCCGTCGTAGGGACGGCATGTTACGCCCTGTGGCAGGAAAGGGTTAACCTGCTCCTTGTAAATAAACCTTCCTGTTTGTCTTCACTGGAACCTGCCTCCTGTCGGCTTTGTGACCCCCAATCTTGGGTCCTACCTGCACTCACGCGCCATGAAGGTGACACAAACAATGTAAATATAAAATATTTTGAAAATTCATTATAGAATAACATATCTAATAATATAATGTCCTTTTTCCTACTTTCATGGACTTTGCAGGTAATGTCGGCACTTAATGAGGCTAAAAACCCTTTCGGCGATAATATATTTGGAAAGAGTAGCAATAAAACTACTGTTTGAAATAAATCCCTGGCAAAAACATGTTGATTTTTCAGAGAAAGGGGTCTAAAGACCAATACACACGTTTACAGGCAGGAAGTCTTAAATGCAGTTAATGTAGCATAGAAACTCTCAGCGGGGCTGTGTACTTCAATCCTTTACAAGCAAAGGTGACCCAGACAGCAAGTTATTATACTATGATCATTCGGCTTTCCATTACCTAATGCTGCGATAAATGCTAGGTCTAAATCACCGCTGAGTGGTTAAGTACTTGATAATTCATGAGGAAAATCAAAGCATGATAATTAATACGATGCGATGTGTAATGAAGTTTCAATCAATTACGGTAAGCACGTTCCTCGCAGAAATGTAAAAAATAATAAAAATAATGGAAAAATATGTAAAAGTCACTACATCATTATTTATCGAGGCATTAATTCTGTAATATTTACCCAGAGGCTGACATCGCCTGCGTGCAACATTTCCATTACTTTTCCGTCATTAAAGATGGAGCATGGCGTGTAGGAAATCCTGCAACATAATGGACCCTATTACAAACTTAACGTTAGCGTTAGGTTAACGCTAGGTTAAGTGACTTTACCGCGTGTCCCCTATATCACATTCCAAACCCTAATGGGTTAAAAAAATCTGTTAGCGCATCGCGGACCCCCCTCGCTTCCGTGAGCTTACCGTACTTTGCGCTCCCTATACTTAACATGGGGAGCGCAAAGAGTAATTAGTGTTAGGATTACAAAGTCCTAACGCTAATTACTGCACTGCTGCGGCTAACTGAAAAGTTAACCACAGCTAAGAAGTTGGTGCTAACTGATTGCGCTTCTGCAGAATCAGTCAGCACCAGCTGAAACCCCCTAAATATCAGATACTCACCTCACATCCCGCGGCATTAACGGTGGACCGATCCGCCGCTTCTGGCTGCCAGAAGCAGAGTGAGACTGGGGACAAATAGTCCCCAGTCTCACTCTGCAAATCACCCGGCGGCCCTGCAGGGAGATCATGCATGGCTCGCAGCATAACCCTCTATGGAGTCCTATGGACTCTAGCACTGCCGCAAGTATCCAAGAGGTTAGCACTGCGTTAGGGGGCAGGCTGCTGAATTAGCGCCTGCCGTAATATGGCACTAAAACAGGGACCCTAAGGGGCATCCTTGATTATAAATAATATCAGCTGCATGTGATGTTGTTGAGACTCACCTGCGGGTCTCTGCCAACCCACCTTCTAGCCGTTCACCCAGTGCATCGTGTGGCCGTGGTCTACTCCCTCCGCTCGTGCCGCGCCAGGGCTGGGGATCCCACTCGCAGCTGGCATCCTGCAGGCCGATGGGCGTTCCCAGGACAAGCCCTAGATGATGGCAGTCACGTTAGGACGAATAGATCAGCAGGTAATCACAGGTGTATATCTCATAAATCAAATTTATTGTAATAACTCCTACAAAGCAACATATGCTGCAGCATCGCCCATGATGCTCAGGTACTCAGTAGGTTGGCTGTGTCTCATGGGGAAATGTAGTTCCAAAAAATCTGGAGATCCAAGGTTCCCAAGCCCTGTTCTAGAAGCTCGATTTAATTCTATAGGTGGATTTTTTTCGAAAGCACGTCATCTCATCTCATCACCCTTTTGTTTGATTCAGTTGAATGATATGGCCACCGCTGAATTCTGATTAACAACCCATTATTGATAAAATCTGGATTGGTAATATCGATAAGTAACCCTAGGAATCTCTTCTTTAAAGGGACACTCTACTCATCCTGACCACTTTATAGTTTTAAAGTGGTCAGGATGTGAGTAGCGCCCCCTTTCACCCCCACCCTGCTCCCCAGATCTGGCAGCTCCCTCCACCCCACCCAGTGTCACCGGCAGCAGGGATTCTGAAATTCCCAGCTGCCAGTCACCAGATCGGTCACTAGAGCACGCCGGCATCACCCTCTCTGAGACCCCCTGATGTAGCAAGCGGTCTCTAAGGGGCATCTGATGGATTGGATCTGCGCATGCGCCCAGCTCCGAGGCGTCGTTCTGAAGAGGCGCTACGAAACTTGCGTTCACACAGTGCGCAAGTCCCATAGTGGCGTGCAACTTGCGGCTCCTTCGTTATGCAAGTTGCGTAGGAGTAAGGATGGGCTGCCAGTTTGAATCGGTTCGAATTTCGATTCGAACATCGGCTGTTCAAAACTTCGCAAACTTCGAACTTTTCGGGACGTTCACGGAAAGTTAGAGAAAAAAATATTTGCAAAAAAATTACAAAAATTGCTTCAAATATCCTCAAAAATCTAAAAATAAAGAGACTCTTTACAGCAGAATTTAATAATAAACGGTTTATTAGATATTGAATTAAAACGGGAATATTTTAACATAGAAGCCTATGGGATTCATAAACATTTCCCACTCCTTGTTGTTCAAACATTTCCCGCTCATTGTTGGTTAAACATTTCCCACTCATTGTTGGTCAAACATTTACCACTCCTTGTTGCTCAAACATTTCCCACTCAGTTGGTCAAACATTTCCCATGGCTTCAAATCGCATTTAAACATGAGCAAAAGTGGTAAAAATTAGCTCAGCGGGCAGCGGTGAAATGGCTCAGCACTCAGCAGTGAAAGGGTTAAAAACATTTCATTGTTTCCTGTCCCCCAGGGCAGTACCCAGACCCCCCATACACCTTTTATGGCCAATATCTTGCATATATGCCCTCTTGGAGGGGACCTTAATTTTCGAACTTTCTTGCCCCATTGACTTGCATTGTGTTCGCATTGTGTTCGAGTTCACGGTCGAACTTTTCCGGGTGTTCGAGTTCAAATTCGTGGTCGAACCTTTCCGGGTGTTCGAGTTCAAATGCGAACCGAACACGGGGGTGTTCGGACCTTCACTACATAGGAGCACAAATTGGGCAGAAAAGCTTCTGGGTTCAGAAGTGCCTGAGTTGGAGAGGTGGAACTATGAGCAGCAATGGATGAAAGGTGAGTAAAACCAACTAAAACTTGGGAAATATAATCAAATAATTGTTATTTAAGGGCAAATAAAAGGGGTATCCCGTGGGCTAGTCTAGATCATCAACTGATTCTGTGAACTACACAAAATAAAATCACGCCAATATGGAACCAGTTTCAAATACTTTTGTATTCTATCCAGTGGTTAAAATGTCACAATATTCTCTAAAGCAAGTTGGATGCTGGATTATGAAATGGCAACGCAACGCGGGCAGATGGTTAATTATAAAATAGAGGCAAATACACAGCTTCGAATTCCTGTCCGTCTCAACAGCTGAACGCTTTGGTGGGGTTTTGTAGCTGAGTGGGTATTAACACCCAATGACTAAAATAAATAAGCCTTAAATCCGCGGTTATGAAAGCCGTGGTCATCATGTTTCCACCAGAATCGCGAGAAATATTGACATATTTTTCACCGCCGATGTAAACAAAGTGACAAATAAAGCTCATAAAAAAATGCTTTCTTGGAGCGGTGCGCGAAGGCATTATAAATATATTCCGCAGTGTTAGGATTAATTGTGTTTCATGATTGCAATTAATACACACAAGCCGTGTTTATTTAGATTGAAAGCTCCGCAGGGCAGGGAATTGTAGGAGTTTCACACATAATACATTCATACATATTCTGGCACGCGGCGAAGTACAGCAATCAAATTAGTCACCACCAAAAATGTTGTTTATTTGCCTAAATTATGACCTTTTAGTTAAAAGTAATGCCAGTTTTCGGTCCCAAGAGCCCCAATATGTCATGCTTCATTGTATACATTTTGCGTGGCAGAGTTGTACGCAATACATACACTCTAAATCTCAAGCACCGACACATTTCGTTAGACAATATACATATATTTTTGATTCCTGCTATAGGCCCTACTTCAACTAAGCCAATGATAAGGAGACGGTAGGATAGGAAAATCGATGCAAGCTGTAAAGTCTTAGGGCTCCCTGTTACCAGTTCGGTTATGAGCCAGCCGCTATCATTTTGGGGCTATAATACATAGCAGCTCATTCATAAATGTTATCAGATGAAGTGACATCAGGCTCGTATTTTACCAAAGCTATTGGCATTTTGGCCTAAGCCAGTAATCTCAGAAGAACCCAGGAACCCGGCACTCCAGAATGATGGAAGGGTCACTTTTATTTGGCACTCAGCAGCATGTTTCGACTGTGTGACCAGCTTTTCTCAAACTTCAGAAAGGTTGGTCACGCAAGCCGAAATGTTGGTGCTAAGTACCGAATAAAAGTGGTCCTTCCACCATTTGGGAATGTTGGGTTCCTTTGTTCTTCCAAGTATTTGTTGGGTTGGCGGTTGGGCTTCCCTTAGATTCCTGAACATTTGTGATCATCTGATTGACAGTAAGGATTTCGAAGAGTGTGTATTCCTCCTCCTCTATTCTATTCCAGAAATCTTGGCCTTATCTGGTTCTTCTTTCATGGCTTTGTGTGCCACCAGCTGACCTTTGGTGTTTGTAAATTTAACAGATTAGGAATTTTATGTGGGTATTTTAAATTTTTTTTTGAGAAAGGATTTTACCAGGAAGGATACATTGAGATTTCTCTTTTTCAAGTATGTCCTGGGCGGCCAGTATGTACCATTAGGTGTCTTGCCCAAGGACACTTACTGGAGAGGAGCTCTGGCCGGGATCGAACCTGTGTCTCCACAGACTCTCTCCACAGTTATAGAGCAGTGATGTTACCTCTATTTAATTTTTATTACTCTGAATTTTTACGCATATTTGCTCCTTTAGTGTTTGCTTATACAGCATTTACTCCATGAGGGTGTCAAAAGTAGACTGTCCACTGGTCAAACCAGACAAATGATGGTAGGCTACAATGGACATGGGTTGTCTAGGAAAGACTTCTTCTGCCCAGCATTGCCTACAAAATTTACAAATTAGGATACTATAATGAATTTATTGGTGATGTGCTTTGTTTGCATAGACGGAATTCCTGACATTCATTTTGTTTACACATAAATTTCTGAACACAAGATTTCAACCGATTGATTTATTATTTTTATATATATTTATCGGAATATTTGTTCAAGCACTTTTCTTAAAAAAGATAATTGTTATAGAAATTATTTCTATTCTTACCTGCCAGAGTAGGGCGTCAGAGAGCCATGAAGTGAGACTGTCCTCTGTTTCTGGGCACTGCCTCTTTAAGAGACTAATGCAGTAGAGGTCAGATAGACTTTTCTGAAAGCTGTTCAGTCTGCGGTTCATCCCGGAGCACAGAGTGAGGATCTAATTTCCCAACAGGTGTGCATACAGGTGCTGGTTACACACGGAGGACTCAGCCGGGCAACTCCAGGGACCCTTGCCTGATGGGGCCCATGTACACAGTAATGCATGTACCTTCCTCGATGGCTGTCTTGTGTATAAAGCCTGACAATTATGAATAGCAAAGCTTATCGCCAAAACATTTGACACAGATTCATCATCTTTGAAATTCTAAATCCAACAGGGTTATTCAGAGAGCACCGAAATGTCACCGACGTGAATATGTCCCATGGTATACAAAATAAAGCGATTTTTGGTTAACCTAAAATAACCGTTAAAAGTATTAAACCCAACATTCTATATTGTTTCATGAAGTATTGCTCTGGTCAATAAACCCCATATTATATTTAAACATGACCCCATATTATTTCATACCACCTCTTTTGTTGCACTAAAAAGTCTTTAAACACAAAACACCCAAAACATTTTAAATAATCCAAGCAAAGACGGCTTGAAAAGATTATTTGTATAGGAGCAGATTAATCATATTAAAGCTATATTGGTGCAGGGCCAGTGCTTACGTGTCACATATTGACATGTGGATGAACACAACTTGCTTCTATGAGAATATAAATACATTTAGTTTAGAGAAACAGCGCCTTAGAGAGAATATGATAACTTTATATAAATATATACGGGGCCTTAGAGGGGATCTGATAACTATATATAAATATATAAAACACCTTAGAGGGATCTGATAACTTTATATAAATATATACGAGGCCTTAGAGGGATCTGATAACTTTATATAAATATACACAGGGCCTTAGAGGGGATCTGATAACTTTAAATAAATATATATATGTGGCCTTAGAGGCAATCTGATAGCTTTATGTAAATATATACAGGGCCTTAGAGGGGATCTGATAACTTTATATAAATATATATACGATGCCTTAGAGGGATCTGATAACTTTATATAAATATATATGGGGCCTTAGAGGGATCTGATAACTTTATATAAATATACATGGGGCCTTAGAGGGGATCGGATAACTTTATATCAATATATATGGTGCCTTAGAGGGGATCTGATAACTTTATATAAATATACATGGGGCCTTAGAGGGGATCGGATAACTTTATATCAATATATATGGTGCCTTAGAGGGGATCTGATAACTTTATATAAATATGTACGGGCCATTATAAACCATTGTCTGGAAACCTATTCATTAACAGGACTATACACAGGACACGAGGTCACCCATTTAGACTGGAAGAAAGGAAATTCAGCCTACAGCATAGGAAGGGTTATTTTATAGTGAGAACAATAAAGCTGTGGAATTCTCTGCCTGTTGAAGTGGTTGGGACAGAGTCTGTACAGACCTTTAAACAACGACTGGATGACTTCCCGCAGACACAGAATATTAAGGGTTACAATATTTAATATGTGGGTAAAAGCTTCTTGATCCAATGAGAAATCTGATGCCATCTGGGGGCAAGAAAGAATTTTTTCCCAGTATGCTACATATTGGCGAGCGCTTCAGACTGGGGTTTTTGCCTTCTTTTGGATCAACAGCAGTAGGTGATGTGTGAAAGGCTGAACCTGATGACGCATGTCTTTTTTCAGCCTATGTAACTATGTAACATATAACCTTGTAAATATAACGATAAACAAAAAAATGCAATAGTACTTGTAAGATCATGCATTTTGATAAAAAAATTGCCAATTTACCCTTTTCATAGGAGTATTGTATTTGTTATTAAACCTAATGAATATTGTGCAAGAATAACAACTGTCGAATTGGAAAAATTCAGAAAAAACTCATTTTAAACACAATTATCCATATCACAACTCGAGTGTTATTTTTTTTATATTTACAGCTCAAAAAGTAAAGCGATTTCTTTTTTACGAGAAATTTACTATAATTCTAGTTTTTTTTTACCTAATCGTAATTTTTATTCTCATACTGTATGTATATATTGGACCTAAGTTCTATCGTGCCGTGGGAAAACAAATCTTGAACATTGAAAAATATATATATATATTTTTAATAAATAGGCTATCAAGACAAACAGGAAAGATTCCGTGCAGGTAGGATGTATTTTTTTATGTTTTTTGCTTTTACCATAAGCTTGGAAGTTGATAAAATTAATTCTTAAGAAAAGATAACGCCGTTAAAAATCAGTAAACTAGAATATTGGGTTCCAGATACTTCATGACGATAAGTTCCGAGTCAAAAAAAAAGGAAGAGCAACTGGCAAAGCGAATGGATGCTTCAGAGTGTGCGAGTTACGAGGGTCTTACTGTTATCAAAAAATTTCAATCATGTTATACCTAGATCTGACGTTTCTTGGCGCTAGTTGCACGGCATAAAGACAAGTAATATATACCGGAGTTAACCATGAGTAGCTAAAGCGACAAAAAAAAAATAACATATCTGGGAGACCTACGACTCCGACTTGTAGAAATGATACAAACACGACGGAAACAAATTTGGGAAAGGTAATGAAATGTAAACGCACAGATTAATTTTAGAATCAGTTAAGGAGGGTTTACTGGTGAGGTATAAAGATACATAACATATGAAAGCTATTTCGACTGTTACCAAAAAAAAATTACAACATTGAAATCCCTGGCACCAATGAGGGCGACAGATGAAAGACCAGATTGAACAGGGAGACAGATCCAGTATATTCCAGTTTTATGGTTTTTCACCATTTTAGGGATTACCTCCAACTCAGATACTTTCGGAAAAGGCACAGAAAGCTCGGATTTAATTCGCAGGAGCTAACCAGTCTCTAAAACTTTTTATAAAATGGCATTTGGACGTTTTGCGTGAAATCAATTATTTGAAATAATTTCAATAAGTGTGAAAACTGTTTCTAAAATCAATTTATCAAAAATTTACACCCATCCATTTATGGATTGTTTTTAGCATTTTCAAAAATAACAGAGTTCATTTCGTCAGCTAATTTTTGTCAAAAAGTTGTTCAGTGATGAAAAGCAGATTCTAAGTTATGATTAAACTAAAAATATGCTAAAATTCTATTGACATTTTACTAAAAATATGATGAACATCTATTGACATTTTACTAATATTATGATGAAAATCTATTGACATCATCTAATAAAATGGGAGGAAAATGTTAGGGGAGGGGGACTATTTTCAATTTAGTTTTAGTCATAGTCATTTGACTAAAATCCAATTTGGGTTTAATCATATTTCGGCCAATGAAATTAACAGAGATACACTTACCGACCACTTTATTAGGGACACCTGTTCAATTGCTTGTTAACACAAATTGCTAATCAGCCAATCACAAGGCAGCAACTCAATGCATTTAGGCATCTAGACGCGGTGAAGACGACTTGCTGAAGTTCAAACCAAGCATCAGATTGTGGAAGAAAGGGGATTTAAGTAATTTGGGATTTAAGTGAACGTGGCATGGTTGTTAGTGCCTGCCGGGCTGGTCAAAGTATTTCAAAACCTGATGTACTGGGATTTTCCCACACAACCATCTCTAGGGTTTACAGAGAATGGTCTGAAAAAGAGGAAATATCCAGTGAGCGGCAGCTGTGTGGACGAAAAATGCCTGGTTGATGTCAGAGGTCAGAGGAGAATGTGCAGACTGGTTTGAGATGATAAAACGACAACAGTAATTCAAATAACCACTCGTTACAACCAAGGTATGCAGAATACCATCTCTGAAAGCACAACACGTCCAACCTTGATGCCGATGGGCTACAGCAGCAGCAGACCACACCGGGTGCCACTTTTGCCAGCTAAGAACAGGAAACTGAGGCTACAACTCGCACAGGCTCACCCAAATTGGACAATTAGAAGATTAGAAAAATGTTGCCTGGTCTGATGAGTCTCGATTTCAGCTGCGACATTCAGATGGTGGTAGGATCAGAATTTGGTATCCGCAACATGAAAGCATGGAACCATCCTGCCTTGTATCAATGGTTCAGGCTGGTGATGTAACAGTGTGGGGGATATTTTTTGGCACACTATGGACCCCTTAGAACCAATTGAGTATTGTTTAAATGGTACGACCTACCTGAGTATTGTTGCTGACAATGTCCATCCCTTTATGACCACAGTGTACCCTGTATCTTTTGATGGCTACTTCCAGAAGGATAATGCTCCATGTCACAAAGTCCAAATCATCTCAAACTGGTTTCTTGAACGTGACAATGAGTTCACTGTCCTCCAATGGCCTCCACAGTCACCAGGTCTCAATCCAATAGAGCATCTTTGGGATGTGGTGGGATGGGAAATTTGCCTCATTGATGTGCAGCCGACAAATCTGCAGCAACTGCGTGATGCCATCATGTCTAGATGTTTTGGGGTGTTTTTTTTAGCAGAGATGAGGTTTATGCAACTGGTCAAGCCACTCCTGGACAGCGCTGTATCGGGTTTATTGGACCCTCTTCAGCAGGAGCTAGGCATGACCAGTTGCAGTTTGATGCTTGGCCCGTAGGGTAAATCAGTGCTTGTTTGAGCTGTGGTGGAGGGTAAAAAATTAGTATATATATATATATATATCATAATAAATAGAATAATAATATATAGCCTATACTAGACCAATTAAGTAAATGTTGGATTCATTTTCTTATATGGCAGATGGATGTATTAATCTTTAATATTTCTATGTATATTTCCTGGAAAATGTTGTTGTTATGGATAAGTAATTTATGTGTAAAATGGCGAAAGTGGATATTAACTACTGTGAAAAAGAAAAAGAAATATATATGTTATGGAAGGTATGTTGCTTATTTCCCTATCAGCAGGTTGGCTTTGCATCTAACATATGTTACTTTACTCTTTCCTTTCTACACATTAAACAGCTTGTTTTAACTCTTAATTCAAATATATTGCATTTTAACAAATCACCTTGTTTTGACAAGTTGGAGAAGTTATTTATAAATTTATATGAAATATAGATAGATAAATAGTTAGTTTACTGACATAATGACATTTAATTGAATACACACGGAGGCTTCAGTACCTTGTAGGTATACGAGTATACATGAGAACCAGATCAATGTGAAGCCTTGTTCTTTCTCTCCATAATCAGGAATGAAGAATCAATCCAAGTAAATTAGGATATTTTATTGTAAATAAAATATAATATAATAAAACAATGGTAAAGACCAGTTCTGGTCGAAACGTCGTCCTTGTTGGTGCTGGAATAAATCCACTTTTTGATTTAATACGTTGCTTTGGAGTCTTTTTATGTAATGGTAAAAGCCTGATGCGTTTCGTGTATTGCTAAACTTTTTCAAGGGCAATGGTAATATATAATCAATCAAATATCATAAAACATTACATTTTCCATCATTCCTTATAAAGTGTTTAAAGGTTTCTGATTGGTTCTCATTCTCACCGCGGCATTTTCCTTATAAGGCAACTTCCTGTTATAAGGAAAACACCGCGGTGAGAATGAGAACCAATCAGAAACCTTTTAAGGAATAATGGAAAATGTAATGTTTTATGATATTTGATTGATTATATATTACCTTTTGACCTTGAAAAAGTTTAGCAATAGATGAAACGCGTTGGGGTTTTACCATTGTTTTAATATAGTATATTTTATTTACAATAAAATATCCTTATTTACTTTGATTGATTCTTCATTCCTGATTATGGAGAGAAAGAACAAGGCTTCACATTAGAGATGGGCATTAGTTTCAGAAAAATTCGGAATTCGGAACAAAATTTGATAATTCGTATTCGGAAGTACTCCCGAATAACGAATTGATATGATACGAATACTAAACGAAAATGAAACGATATGATACGAAACTAAACGAAATTGTATATAACAAATTTATTTCGTTTTACACTGTGTCATCATCATAAAAGAAAAATGTAAATAATTGATATCAACTATCAAATTTGAAATCAACTATCAAATGGTTATCAACTACTGGATATCAACTATCGAAATTGAAATGAACTATCAAATAGATATCAACTATTGAATTCAATACGATATGAATCCGATACGTTAGAAATTGAAACAAACTATCGAATGGATATCAACTATTGGATATCACCTATCAAATTTGAAATGAGCTATCAAATGGATATCAACTATTGGATATTGTCCTGGGGGTCCGAGGCAGATGCCAGGGAAGGCCCTTCATTGCGCATATATTTGAGCCCTTGAGGCAGGTTTGTGGTTTGTTTCATAATGTTTAATCCAGCACACACTAACAGAAACAGAGCTAGAGGTGATAGTGCAGGTGACGGGCACAAGAGAAAGCCCTGTACTGGTATAATCTCTCACTCTATATACAGATTCAGGGCAAGGGTAGACAGAATGCAGAAACCAAACGTTTTGGTACATACAAGGACTAACTTGAATTGTCTCTAAGTTCTGAAGGTTTCGAGACCAACAGATTACCTAGGACACAATCAAAACCAGCAGACGTAGAATGACAGTCCGTGAAGTACTCAAGGTGCAGGGCAAACAGAAATACAGAAATGACATAAAACAGAAATGAACAATAGTTTGTGATCATGGTCTTAAGCAAAAACATAAACATACCGTATTTTTCGCTCCATAAGACGCACCTGACCATAAGACGCACCTAGTTTTTAGAGGAGGAAAACCGGAAAATAAATATTCTGAATGAAATAGTGTAAAAATGGATATTGCCCCAGCTCGTGGATATGCCTTAGCTCACACATGGATTTGCCCCAGCCAGCTCACACATGGATTTGCCCCAGCCAGCTCTCACATGGATTTGCCCCAGCCAGCTCTCACATGGATTTGCCCCATCAGCTCTCACATGGATTTGCCCCATCAGCTCTCACATGGATTTGCCCCAGCCAGCTCTCACATGGATTTGCCCCAGCCAGCTCTCACATGGATTTGCCCCAGCCAGCTCACACATGGATTTGCCCCATCAGCTCACACATGGATTTGCCCCATCAGCTCTCACATGGATTTGCCCCATCAGCTCTCACATGGATTTGCCCCAGCCAGCTCTCACATGGATTTGCCCCAGCCAGCTCACACATGGATTTGCCCCATCAGCTCTCACATGGATTTGCCCCATCAGCTCACACATGGATTTGCCCCAGCCAGCTCACACATGGATTTGCCCCAGCCAGCTCACACATGGATTTGCCCCATCAGCTCACACATGGATTTGCCCCAGCCAGCTCACACATGGATTTGCCCCATCAGCTCACACATGGATTTGCCCCAGCCAGCTCACACATGGATTTGCCCCATCAGCTCTCACATGGATTTGCCCCATCAGCTCTCACATGGATTTGCCCCAGCCAGCTCACACATGGATTTGCCCCATCAGCTCACACATGGATTTGCCCCATCAGCTCTCACATGGATTTGCCCCAGCCAGCTCACACATGGATTTGCCCCATCAGCTCACACATGGATTTGCCCCAGCCAGCTCACACATGGATTTGCCCCATCAGCTCTCACATGGATTTGCCCCATCAGCTCTCACATGGATTTGCCCCAGCCAGCTCACACATGGATTTGCCCCATCAGCTCACACATGGATTTGCCCCATCAGCTCTCACATGGATTTGCCCCATCAGCTCTCACATGGATTTGCCCCAGCCAGCTCACACATGGATTTGCCCCAGCCAGCTCACACATGGATTTGCCCCAGCCAGCTCACACATTGATAATGCCCCAGCTCACATATGGATATGGCCCAGCAGCTCGTGGATGTGCCTCCGCTCACCTGCCGCCGCCGCGTTCGTCTCCCTCTGAGCATGCGTCCGGCGGCAGGAAGCTTGGGCACTCGCCTGGGGGAGCCACGTGACCGCGATCTCGGGAGATCGCGGTCACGTGGCTCCCCCAGGCGAGTGCCCAAGCTTCCTGCCGCCGGACGCATGCTCAGAGGGAGACGAACGCGGCGGCGGCAGGTGAGCGGAGGCACATCCACGAGCTGCTGGGCCATATTCGCTCCATAAGACGCACCCACTTTTCCCCCCACTTTTTGGGGGGAAAAAAGTGCGTCTTATGGAGCGAAAAATACGGTAAGTTGTAACCTGGGAACAAGGACCCCGGAGGGTTGCAAACGATACCCCTAAACGTAAAGGGATAAACTCAAAACAGCGAGTGATCAACCCAGCAACCAGCAAGGGGTTGAGTCACTAAAACAAGTGATACAGCGTAATATACACACAGTAATTCTCAACAGGACAGACTGAGACTTGAATGAATTCAACCGAGTGCAGGACAAAACTCGTTGGTACTTGAAAGTACTGTGAACAGGACTGCTGATCCTAGCACTCCCTCCAAGGAGATCAGAACAACAAGAGAACACTAGATACTGCTCAGTAGCTATTGATTTCGTGACCAAAAGATCTACTGAGCAAATACACATAAACAAAACACATACAAGAGAATGGTCCAAATACATAAGCCAGGTCATACACGAGAAATCCAGACAGAATATCTTTAGGGGACAGACGTAAGAGTAATCCAAGGGCCAGAACCAGAAGTCATACACGAGTAATCAGGAATACAATATTATCAAGGACAGTGAGTAATCTATAACAAGAGCAGCAACTTAATAGGTGTAACCTATCCAGACCCAAGGAGCAAAAGACTTACTGGGCCTATATATAGGGCTGAGAAGGTCATGTGACCGCAGACCGATCAGCCAACAGATAGATGTAGAATCTGAAAACCAAAAAAACCATGAATCCCTGCTACAACCAGCAGGGGGCAGGACCAAGATGTGACAGATATCAACTATCGAAATTGAAATGAACTATCAAATGGATATCAACTATCGAATTCGATTCGATACGAATCCGATACGATACATTACAAATCAATCCGAAATTAAACGAAACACGAAAAGAAATTAGTTACAAAATTCCGAAAACAAAATTATTTAAAAACGAAACGAAACTAAACAAAACAAATTTTTCAGCCATGCACATCCCTACTTCACATTGATCTGGTTCTCATGTATACTCGTACACCTACAAAGTACTGAAGCCTCCGTGTGTATTCGATTTCTGTATCTAGAGCGGTGGACCATCTCCTGGCAGTTGACTTCCGTACTACGATTAAGCTGAGTATTAATTTATTCTCCTTTTATCACCTTTTACTGTTATTGGATAATGACATTTAACAATGCATATAGAAATATCAAATCCTGTTTAATTCTGCTGAAAAAAAATTAATCTAAATTCTTATTACATTACCGATCTGTGATATATTTCACTGGTTGTATCTATGCTTTTATCATCATTCGTGTGTCACATTAGAATTCTGAATTTTTTTCTCGTCAATTACCATAAAAGTTGTACATTTTGAAAGGCAGACCTGCTATTTAAACAATAGATCCGATTCACAGAAATAACATTAGTTTCTGTCTTCGAATCAGTTTAACAAACAGAAGAAAAATTAGCACATTGAGAAAATAATTAATTCTGTGTACTATATTGCTTTTAATTAAATTCAGTTTACACCAAAGTGATAACTGTTAAATTTGAACCATCTGTTAAGGTCTTGTTCCATTTTATTTGCTAAAAGGGCAAGTATCTTTAAAAAAAAGAAAAATCACAATAAAAAGAGAATACTCACATACATTTTATGTGCAGTTATATAGTCATAAATGTGTTAAGGGGGGTTATTATTTTCTTTCTGTGTTTTCTTGAACACTGCAACCAATCGATGTCAAATCAGCAAAACATCCTTATGTTTCATCATAGCTTTGAGATGAAGATGTTTGATGATGCTGATTTTACGGAGGTTAGTCTATATCCTGGATTTTTATTGTGATGTCAGTGTCACCATTACTCAAGTTAAGATATTGAGATCTATCCCTGAAGTGTTGTGTTTTTTGTTGTTTAACCCTTTCACTGCCAAGATCAACTATATCCAATCTGCAAGGCTCCTCCTGGCACCCTAATAGCGAGTATAATCAATATGGTGTTTCACAGGTGAAATGCAGAGGAATTTAATTTGCGTTTTGATTCCAGAACATGCTTGTAATGTTTTAGTACCGTGGACATGATGCTCGAGGTGCTAACACCATTTAAAACCCGCTGGAGGCTGTCAGGGTTATTCAAAGACAATCAAAAAGTCACCGCATGTTTGGTGACTTTTCGTTCTCTTCCATTCGGTGCGATTGGTGATCCCATTTCGGCGACCCTGCGGTGTATTCAGCAAACACCACAGGGCCGTCGTAGTGCAGGGAAAAGCCGCCGCAAACCCGATGAACACTCACCGCAAAACCCAGCGAACGCAACACCGAAAGCCGCAAAAACATCTGGATTAACCCCGCCGAACACGCCAGAGAAACCTGAGCAGCAGCCGATCAGAGCACAGAGCAGCCGCCGGAAAAAGCCGACACAGCAGACGAATGGAGTGAAAAAAAAAAAGTTTGCTTGAATGTTTGAAAAGTGAAATGCTGTTTGCAAAGAAACTACAGAACGAAAATGTCTGGAATTTACATATAAGATTCAATGAATGATAATAAAAAATTGTGTTACAGAAAAAAGAAAAAACGTTTAAAAAAAATTTAAAAAAATTATTTTGCAAAAAAATACTGAAAAAAATGCATAAAAGATCTGAAAAAAATCTATAAATAAAGAGACTTTTTACTGCAGAATATTATAATAAACGGTTTATTAGATATTGAGTTAAAACGGGAATATTTTTAACATTGAAGCCTATGGGATTCGCCTGAATAAACCTGTCCAATGAAGCAACCGAATGGCAGGGCATTTCGGCAACTTTTCACTGCTGGTTTTTGTTCTCTGAATAGACGAAGCTATGGGGATTTCAGTGCCCTCGAAAAGGCACCAAACAGACACCGTATGTGCATGTTCGCCAAATGTTGGCGAATTGCATGCTCTCTGGATAGCCGAATGGCCTAGAAAGGTAACCGAACGCTGACTTTCCGCGTTCGGTTGCCTTTCGTCAGCCATTCGGATTTCTTTGAATAACCCCTTGTGTCTGAGTGACATCTCCCCAGCTGATCCTGCACAGAGACCTGAACTGCAGTAACTTGGTTTAGCCAGCTGATGGTGACATCTCCTTGTTAAATCGGGTTTTACAGTAAGGAACATATTGGGAACATTCTCAAATATTTCTTACTGTATAATTAATTAAAAATGATGCCCTAGTATATAAATGTATGTATTTTTAAAGTATGCTGCTCAAAATCAGAGTGGACGGCCTAACTTCCTGTAAGGTTGCTTGCATACTATGGCACAAAGTTACTCCTAAACCCCCAAAAAATATAGTGCAAACCAGTGCAAAAACCAGTGTGAATATGTGGAAATAGAGGAAACACAAGCTGCCTATAAAGCCTCTTTACAATTTCAAAAATTTATTCCAAAGGCAAATGAAAAGACAGATAAGTGAAAATTATTACAAAATGAGACGTATATATTTAAGTTTTTTTGCCTCATTTAATACAACCTCTATATGGGCACTGTGACGTGCATCACTTTGGACTTGAAGTACATGGGCCTAGAAATGTATTTGGGAGGTGCGAGCCTGATGTTTTATATTGTTTTCCTGCTCTTTCCTTTGTTAAAGTCACCCTGTATCTACAATTATAGATGCAGGGTGTTTATGTTTGGTGTGCCCTATTCCCAGATGTCGTGTTATACTAATATTCCATTATGTATTTATTGTGGAGTCTCCTGTGGTGTAACTGTATTTGCTGTGTTGGTTCTTTTCCTTTGTTAGTTTGGATTCCTTTGTGTGGCCATGCTTGCAGTACCCTCCCCGTGGACACAGTTGTAACCAAATTCCTATTCCCTGTGCTACTCCTCAAGCCATTGTTCCAATGCTGGGCGTGTTCCCATTGTCCTGTACATTCCCCTGTGTGTGTGTGGTTTTTTTTTTCAAACGGTAAAGTGAAAATAAAGTCAGTCTCCATTCGGGTTTGAATCTTCAAGGATCTCCTGTGTGTTATTGCCTGCATTCTGGGCCAGAAGCGGTACTTCTGAGGAATACTGACTTCAAGGGGAGCATTCTGCATGTGGACAGAATCACCCACGTTACAGGAATCATTAGTTGCACGAAGAACATCAAGATTCCACCATTGATGAGGGTATGCTACAGCGAACATTGCAAGAAATCAAGTACCGTGTTGATGTGCTTCGTAAATTGTGCCAGGCAGTTTACAGCAGGAAGTGCTCCTGCTGCTTCTTCTGCCATATGTCTCACTCTCTAGTCACACATAGGACATTGCTGGCTCCTGGTGTGCTTGCAAACCACTTAGTAATTGTGAGCATGATTGGGAACTTTCTACTGCATAACTTTCCCTGCGTGGCTGCCTTGAGAGCGGGGTTGGGTGCAGTGCACCTCCCGCACTCGCGTAGAGCCAGCTGTACTTCCACTTTTCTTTCCTTATCCCTTTCACAACCTTTTTTAACGTTTATTGCCAAGTGATTTTCCAAAGGAACCACCGTCAGGAACCAATGTGTTTTTGGAAAATCATTTTTAATGAATTAGTTATACAGTAAGAATGTTCCCAGTGTATTCCTTTCTGTAATAACCTGCTTGGCAGCCAGATGCTGCCATCTGTTGGCCAAATAGAGTTACTGCAGTTCTGGTCTAAACTTTAAAAAAAGTTAGCACATCAAGCATCATGCCCACTAGGGATGAGCGTTCAGTTCGAATCAGTTTGGAGTTCGATTCGAACATCGCCCGTTCGGCTGTTCGTTGAACTCCGAACATTTCCGCGTGTTCGCCGCATGTTTGTCCACAATGCACCACAATGGACCACAATGCACTTTTCCACTGGCCTGAAGCTTGTAATTGGCTACAGCCTTGCACCTCACCACAGGTCAGGTGCAAGAATATGCCAATCACAGCTCAGAGTCCTGATTGGGCACATTTTGCCCAATCATGGGCTCACAGAGCTAAGTCCCGCAGGACACTATATAAGGCTTCTTCCCTGCCTGCAGCCCCAGCGTGTGTGTTTGCAGGAGTGAATCAAAGAGGAGAGGAGATTGTTCTGTTAGGGTGTATCAGTGACGTTGTAGGAGATTTCTGGGAATTAGAATCTGTGGTGGCACTGCCAGGCTATCAGGGACAGTGTGTATCAGTGAGTTATACCACAGTTCAGCAAATTAGAATCTGTCTTGGCACAGCCTGTTATCAGTGTGTATCAGTGAGCTATACCACAGTTCAGCAAAATGTTGGACCACAGGGTCCACCACTGCACTCTTCCACAATACCACAGAGGGGTTACGGTGTCAAAGGCACTTGCTGCCACCAAAGGTAAAATATTTGGGTGCACTGCCACTGACGCCTATACCAGATTCATATCATTTTAATATTTGACCGCAGGGTCCAACCCTGCACTCTTCCACAATACCACAGAGGGGTTACTTATGGTGTGAAGGCACTTGCTGCCACCAAAAGCACAATATTTGGGTACACTGCCACTGACGCCTATACCAGATTCATATCATTTTAATATTGGACCGCAGGGTCCACCATTGCACTCTTCCACAATACCACAGAGGGCTTACGGTGTGAAGGCACTTGCTGACACCAAAGGTAAAATATTTGGGTGCACTGACGCCTGTACCAGATTCATATAACTTTAATATTTGACCGCAGGGTCCAACCCTGCACTCTTCCACGATACCACAGAGGGGTAACTTACGGTGTGAAGGCACTTGCTGCCACCAAAGGCACAACATTTGGGTGCACTGCCACTGACGCCTATACCAGATTCATATCATTTTAATATTGGACCGCAGGGTCCAATCCTGCACTCTTCCACAATACCACAGTGGGGTTACTGTTGCCGACACTAAAGGCCAAATTTTAAAGCACATATTGTTACTTTCATCCAAAGCCTGCATAAGTTTCACCATAATTTAGCCAGAAAAATCACTAAACTTGTTCTGCGTGTCCTATAACGTCTCCGCTTTTCATACAGGCTGCGCCCCAAGCAGTTGTTTATGAATAGATTAAAGGAAAACCATTTACCATAATTTGAAATGTCATTTTTTTTGTTTTTAAATGTTTCTATACATCCTACAAATCCGCCACTTCACGGGCAGATTATGGGGACCTCCTAGGCATGATATTTGAAGTATTTTTTCGTTTTTATTCTTAACCTTTATTTCATGGAAAATTCACAGTTCCTTTAAAAACGTTTTTTTTTTAAACTTTTTATCCTTGTTTCCTGTCCTCCAGGGCACTACCCGGACCCCCATACACCTTTTATGGCAAATATCTAGCATATATGCCCTCTTGGAGGGCACTCTAAAAATCGAATGTTCGGGTCCCATTGACTTACATTGAGTTCGGATCGTGTTCGAGTTCGAACTCGAACTTTTGAAATTGTTCGAGCTCGAAGTCGAACCGAACACGGGGGCTCCACAGCTCCACAGCTCCACAGCAATGAAACTCACAGTAATGCGCAGTGTATATGAGCTCCACAGCAATGACACTCACAGTAATGCACAATGTGTATGAGCTTCACAGCAATGACACTCACCGTTATGCGCAGTGTGTAGGAGCTCCACAGCAATGAAACTCACAGTAATGCGCAGTGTGTATGAGCTCCATAGCAATAAGGCTCACTATCGCCTTACAGTGCCAGCTCCTCTGATCACACTGCTTGTCTGACAATCTGCAGCTCTGGCAGATGTGTGTAAACATGCTGCACCCCCCTCTCCATGCTGTTCAAAGTTTCAGCGGCTGCAGAGAGAGGGGCAGAAGACCATACACTCCTGACAATCGGAAGCGTTCAGGAGCAACATGAGCTGCTGAGCGCTTCCGATTCTCTGCCTGTCACTACAGGAGGGGGGAGGAGCATCATGCTCTCTCCTGTTAGTTGTGACTGGTGGGGAGGTTCCGGTACTGAGTACCCCCGAGTACCCCCTGAAAAAAGGCCATGCCCATATGTATGTATTTATTTTACAGTGGTGACTGATTAGCATGAGCTTACCAGCCGCTGGTAAACATATCAGTGAGTATTTGCCCACTGCTGGCTACAGAGTTCATAAAGTCTTTATGAACCAAGTTTTATGTATGAACCAAATCGAGGCACAAACAAAATTTGGCATAAATGCTAAACCTAACAGAACAATAAAAGAGAAAATAAATGTAAATAGATCCACTGATACAATGTAACTATACAAATATATATATATATATATATAAAATATAGTGAATAGCTGAGATCTGAGAGAGCTTAGAATATAATTGAGGTATATTCATAGTATCTCACAGAAGTGAGTGCACCCTCACATTTTTGTAAATATTTTATTATATCTTTTCATGAGACAACACTGAAGAAATGACACTTTGTTACAATGTAAAGTAGTGAATGTACAGCTTGTGTAACAGTGTGAATTTACTGTCCCTCAAAATAACTCAACACACACAGACATTAATGTCTAAACCGCTGTCAACAAAAGTGACTACACCCCTAAGTGAAAATGTCCAGATTGGGCCAAAGGTTTCAATATTTTGTGTGGCCACCATTATTTTCCAGCACTGCCTTAACCCTCTTGGGCATGGAGTTCACCAGAGCTTCACAGGTTGCCACTGGAGTCCTCTTCCACTCCTCCGTGACGACATCACGGAGCTGGTGGATGATAGAAACCGTGCGCACCTCCACCTTCCGTTTGAGGATGCCCCACAGATGCTCAATAGGGTTTAGGTCTGGAGACAAGCTTGGTCAGTCCCTCCCCTTTACCCTCAGCTTCTTTAGCAAGGCAGTGGTCGTCTTGGAGGTGTATTTGGGGTCATTATCATGGTGGAATACTGCCCTGTGGCCCAATCTCTGAAGGGAGGGGATCATGCTCTGCTTCAGTATATCACAGTACATGGTGGCATTCATGGTTCCCTCAATGAGTTGTCACATAAAAAGATATACAGGGTTATTATAATAACTTTGTATCTCTGTGGGGAAGCACAGGAATATAAAAGCAGGGGAGAGGGAAAATATTAACGTAAATCAGTCTGAAAGCTCAGAGAAGAGATGACTGGTGCAAATTTATTTTTATAATAAAATAAAGCACTTTAAATCCAGAGAAAACATTCAAATAAATCACACTGAAGGCTCATAATGACAGAGTAACTGTGAGAGCTGGATACTAAATTTATAAGACGTAAAAAAAAACTTTATAACAAGCAGCACTGGGAGAGGAGAGGGACTTTATATAAAACTTGTATTATAGATGAGGAAAGGAGGATAGTGCTCCTGGATAATATAAAATGTATCAGACCTAAGCCCCTATTATGCAGAGCGGGAGGGGAGATAGCACATGTTTTTAAAGTCCCTCTTTTCTCCCAGCGCTGCTTGTTATAAAGGGGTTTTTACTATCCAGCCCTCCTCTGTCATTAGCTTTCAGTGTGATTTATTTGAATGTTTTCCTTCTCCAGCTGCTCTTATCATCTTGTCTGCCTCATAGACATGCAAGGGTTAAGTAAAGGTTTCCTCTCCTGTGCTGGCTGTCTGCGCTGCGAGTGAGTATTCTGGAGCTCTATCACTGTCAGATTTTCGGGTAGGGGTCGGGGAAGGATTACGCATACAAACCTTTTCTGTAGCTTTGCGATGTTGCGCTCTTCATTGCTGGTCTCCTTCACTCATCAATGTAATATCACAAAAAGGACTGAAACTAAAATGTAGTGCATTTTATTTTACTTTCTTACGTTTTTCGTACTGAGCAGTTTCGTATCTCTCGAGTCATACTAAAACTAAATTATCCCAAAATTCTGACTAAATCGTTTTAGTACTAAAACGAATGCACATGTCTAGCAAGTAACGCTTCCCACTGTAGCAGTCTGATTGGCATTGGTAAGGGCACAGGTGCAGGATGACTGCAGCGACATCTGACAGAAATAAAAAATCAAATGCGCATGGAAATAACGCATTATCAGAGTAACCGTTTGCAAATTTGCTCCAGGTTCATCTGACCTTAAATCTATGAAAAGTTTTTCACTTCCCTACTTATATGTAGAGCAGCCTTTGCAGAAGCCTGGAGGTACGTTGCTATCCCGTGTCATTAAGGCTAGGGTCAGACTAACGCATTGTCCGTGAAAAAGTACGTTCGAACGAATGGATGCATTTTTTCACGGAATACGCGATAGCAGTCATATGATGCGCATTTTCGTCCGTGATTTTGTACGGATCATCAATAAAACCCTTTTTGCGTCTGGACGTGATGTTGGCCGAACATTAGGAGACGTCAGACACTGCTAATCACGCACACGCCGCTAGCAGACGCAGCGCACTCTGTACGTCAGTACTAGCGGTGTCACGTTCTCGAAAAAATGCGTTTGTTTGCCACTTGCGATGCGCGGCCGCACCTTTGTGCGGCCGTTCTTCGTATGCTGCCCGGCATTGGACGTCATTTGCTGCTAGCGCGGCCGTGATTTAGTGCTGCTAAACGCACGTTGATACTGCGTTAGTCTGACCCTAGCCTTACACTTGCAAAATAATACATAAAATGAACTTGTAACAATTTGTTGCAGAAATTCATAGTTAAATGTTTCGTCGGCTTCAGCTTTCCATGAAGATATGAGTGAAAGAACAATCCAGATCATAAGGATTGAGAGCAATAAACCCTTAGGTTTGTGTTTGTACATGCTGTATCCCCTTTTTTAAAAGAGTGAGTTGCAGACAACTTGAGTACTAGTCGAGGTTGACGATTGAGCAATTCAATGTGGAGGACGCTCTCATCGCGTCCTGCCGCACCGACACCTGGCTGCAGGGGACATGCTGAGCACGTCCTCCCTTTGCAGCCGGCCGATCGCTGCGGCCCTCTGGTGTGGGCTGACATCTTGCCCAGCCTCCGGGACTCAGGCGGGCACGAATAGACGTCATCGCACCAGCACGATGAACCCCCCATCTCCCGATCCCTGGCTAGCTAGGAGTTAGTGTTTGGTATCATTGGAATGGCCAGAGCATGGGCTTTCCGATGATACCAAACATGACAATGTTAACCCTAACGGGAATCTTTAAATAAAATTTTAAAAAAATAAACAGTTTTTTTTGTTTTGTTAATGCAGCAATATTGTTCCCATTTCAATTATAATGGGAACAATGATGCTTTCTACGGGGTTGTTTGCTAAATCATTTCCCCCCAAAAAAAAGTAACAAGTCCCCATTTCTAATCTTTTTTTTTAACAAGTGCATCCCGTAGAAAATATAACGCAAACGCTCACATGATAAAATGTGAAAAAAAAAAATTTACACGCTGTAGACAATTGATGATTGAAAATGCAAATTTTATTGCATATTTTGTTATTATATGTCATGTCCTGCCTGAATATTATAATGATATAGTCTGAATCTGTCGAGTCTGCCGGAAAGAGCAATATATAATATGTCTGGGTCGTATAATAAAATGTGACTTCAAATCACGCTTAAACATGACGAGCGAAACCGGTAAAAATGAGCTCAGCACAAAGGGGTGAAACGGCTCAGCAGCGAAAGGGTTAAGTATTAACGGCCCCTTAGTCATAAAGGCTCCTACTTAGGATTGCCAGGTCAGCCATGTTTTCCAGGGCACATATTGCTGTTGCATGCAGAGGGACAGAACAGGAAAAACTGCTGCCCTGCAACATGTAATAATTCATATGCTGCAGGAAGGAAATCAAGGCAGGTCACCTGGGATTTCTGTTTGATTTCTTACCTGCAGCGCATGGATTCTACACGCGTTGGGGTTGCATTTTTCAAGCACTGCCCATCAGCATGAATAATTTATATTTGTCCAGGAAAACACGGCCGATCTGGCAACCATACTGCTACATCAGCAGAGCTGAAGACTTTCCAAATACCAGCAATCTCAAACTCTGGGCCAAAATTATATATATATATATATTTATTTATTTTTGACTTACACTTATTAGCTGTACTGCCAGCTCTGAGGCCCATTATCTGAACGCGAGCTGAAGCAGGGATGTTCAATTCAATTCCTTCTGTGTTTCTCATTCACATGATGAATATTGTGGGATATGCAAAAAATATAGGGGGCTATTCAGAGAGCACCGAAATGTCGCTGGCATTTCGGTGCGCTCTCCTTCCCCGTGCTTCGGGGAATCAAAGTTCCCCACCCTGCGGTGAATTCAGCATTCACTGCAGGGTCCCCTGAGTGCAGGGAAATCCACCAAATGCTGCCGTAAACTGCAAACCCGTCGAACATCCGCTACAAACACGCCTGAGGGCCGCCAAATGCAGCCGACAAGCACAACGCCGAGCAGCCGCAGGAGAAAGCCGCTGGACGGGTAAAAAAAAAAAAACACCACGATTGAAAGTGTCAAAGTTGATGCATGGTTTGCAAAAAATACTGAACGAAAATGCCTGGAATTTACAGATAAGATCCTATGAGTGATAATAAAAAGGTCTGTTACAGAAAAAAGAAAAACGCTTTGAAAAAAAAAAAAAAAAAAAGACTTTTTACTGCAGATCAAAATAATAAAAAAGGTTTCTTAGATATTGAATAAGAAAAAAGGAAATATTTTTTACATTTACATAGTCGCCTGAATAAAAACACCGAACAGCAGGGCACGTCGGCAACGTTTCTCTGCTGTTCGGTGTATGTGAATACATTAACCATTGCTTCTCTATGGGGGATTTCACTGCCGAACAGGCACCGTATTTGCATGCAGTTTGCCAAAATTTGGCGAACTGCCTGCTCTCTTAATAGCCGAATGGCCCCGAAATGTCACCGTTCGGTGCCATGTCGGGGCCAGATCGACGCTTTCTGAATAACTGATGTTTTTTTTTCTGCTGTACTTGTTCTTTTTTGAATGTGGATCTTCCTGCTTTCATTATCATTCTTCTTTCCATTTATCCTTTCATCAGGTTTTTTAAACCTTCCGTCCATTCATCAATCCATCCCTTTCTTCGGTCCTTTTTTCCCCCCATCTATTCGTTCCTGTTACGGTGGCCCCCCTCAGGAGCCAAAGGGAGTCCTTGCTGCTGTGTTTATTAAGCCCTTTAGGCAGGTATGTGTCTTTCTGCATATTGCAGAACCCTGAACACAGGATACAACAGAACCAGACAAGACAAGACAGTAAGCACACACACAAGGAAAGCCCTGCACTGGGTTAAGGTCCTTGAATGGTCTTCTAACTATACAGAGTACAGGGTGGGAAAATACACAATGAAAACAACAGGGTTCAACTAGACTTGACAGGAAGGAATATCTAGCAACAACTTAACAAGAAAGAGATCCTTGAGTTGGTCTCTATATACTAGAACAATGAGCTGCTGCACTAGATACACACAACATAAACCAGAAAAACAGACTTGACAGAAATATAGTCCGCAACATACAGGGCAGGACTCACATATAGAACGTGAGGTTAGAGATGCAACCAGCAGGGACATACAACAAAACTGGATTCCTACCATTAGGACTCACTAGATAAACAAACAACAGAGACTGTAGTGTGGTTCAAACATAAACCAGAATACTGAATACCACACAGACAAAACACATGTGTGATCAAGCAAGAGAATAGTCAGTATGCAAAGCCAGAAGTCATAAACCAGGAAGACAAGATACAATACTAGGGGTTAAACACAAGAATAGTAAAGATACGTAGCCAGGAATCAAAAATCCAGATAATCAAAAAATGCTGAACTCGGCAAGGAAGACCATAACTGGATCAGGGAACAAGTGCACTGATGGCCATTAAATAGGGTAGTGCAGGTCACGTGAACACAGGTCTGGGCAGATGCTGAGACTCCAGGGGGAGAGCTAAACAGATTAACCCTAAAATCCAAAAGGGCTGAGAAGAGCTCTCAGCACCAGGGGGCCTGGCTGGGGGAACGTAATAGTTCCCCAATCCTTTTTTCCATCCTTCCTTCATTCTATCCTTCCTTTTTTCCTACCTTCCTTTTTTCCTACCTTCCTTTTTTCCTACCTTCCTTTTTTCCTACCTTCCTTTTTTCCTTCCTTCCTTTTTTCCTTCCTTCCTTTTTTCCTTCCTTCCTTCTTTCCTTCCTTCCTTTTTTCCTTCCTTCCTTTTTTCCTTCCTTCCTTTTTTCCTTCCTTCCTTCCTTCCTTCCTTCCTTCCTTCCTTCCTTCCTTCCTTCCTTCCTTCCTTCCTTCCTTCCTTCCTTCCTTCCTTCCTTCCTTCCTTCCTTCCTTCCTTCCTTCCTTCCTTCCTTCCTTCCTTCCTTCCTTCCTTCCTTCCTTCCTTCCTTCCTTCCTTCCTTCCTTTTTCGATGCATCCTTCCTTTTATTGATTCTTCCTTCCTTCCTCCCTCCCACAGGTGATAGATCCTTGCCCTGCCTCGCTCAATATGTGGTCTTTGCTTCACTCCTCAGAAAACCCCAAACCTTTTGTCTTTTTAGTATTGTGTATAGAAGGGATAGGTGCGTTTGAGCAGCCGCAATGAACCGGAGCAAAGCTCAGCGCATAGAAAAGCCTGCAAGAAAACGTTTCCAGCGATTGAATAGATTCTCCAACCTTTTCATCTGACAGAAATGCCTGGGAGCAGATGGTTGAGTGTTTTTAAATAGGGACACTTTATTTGTTGTTGTTGTTTTTTTATATATATATACATTCTCAGACTTTGAAAAACTACAAACAGGCATCTAAGCAAACATGAACAGGACTGAATGAGTGTGTTTTAAATAAGTGAATATTTCATGTGGCTTAGATCTGTGGCAGATTTATTATTATTCATTTTTAAATAGCTTTAGGACCATTTCAGTATTATGTTGTCTATTTACTAAACTTTGGTTTGTTGTTTGTCTTTCAATAAAATGAAATGCAGGTGAAAGCACTGAACAAAATGAAATGATTTGGCTACGCTCAAATTTGAGGTAATTATGTGAAAAGAGATGGTGGAGTCTCTATGGGGGTGCTGTGTACCCCCTAAATGCTTACAAGACCACCAAAAATGAAATGTCCTTATTGTGTTTATTTGATGTTGCTGATATCTTACATGTGATTTGTTTTTCTCTTGTATGTTTAGTAGGGATGAGCCGAACACCCCTGTGTTCAGTTCGCAATCGAACTCGAACAATTTCGAAAGTTCGAGTTCAAACTCGAACACGAACCGAACTCAATGCAAGTCAATGGGACTCAAAAGTTCGGTTTTTAGAGTGCCCTCCAAGAGGGCATATATGCAAGATATTTGCCATAAAAGGTGTATGGGGGTCCGGGTAGTGCCCTGATGGACAGGAAACAAGGACAAAAAAGTATAAAAAAAACACATTTTTAAAAGGAACAGTGAGTTTTCCATGAAATAAGGGTTAAAAATAAAAACGATTGGGCGGCAGTCTGTATTAAAAAAGGAGACATTTTAGGACACGCAGAACAAGTTTAGTGATTTTTTTTGGCTAAATTATGGTGACATTTATGCAGGCTTTGGATGAAAGTAACAATAGGTGGCAGTGCTTTAAAATTGGGCCTTTAGCGTCACGCTGTAACTCTTTTGCGGTATTGTGGAAGAGTGCAGGGTTGGACCCTGCGGTCAAATATTAAAATGATATAAATCTGGTAATCTAGGCGTCAGTGGCAGTGCACCCACATAATGTAGCTTTCATGGCAGCAAGTGCCTTCACACCATAACCCTTTTGTGGTATTGTGGAAGAGTGCAGGGTTGGACCCGGCATTTCAAAAAATTAAAATGATATAAATCTGGCACAGGCGTCGTGCAGCCAAATATTGTGCCTTTCATGGCAGCAAGTGCCTTCACACCATAACCCTTTAGTGGTATTGTGGAAGAGTGCAGGGTTGGACCCCTGCGGTTTAAAAAATTAAAATTATATAAATCTGGCACAGGCGTCAGTGCAGGGAAATATTGTGCCTTTCATGGCAGCAAGTGCCTTCACTCCGTAACCCCTTTGTGGTATTGTGGAAAAGTTCAGTGGTGGAGGTTTTGTGAATGCAGAAGACATCCACGATCTATTCCATTACGTCAGCATCAGGGGATTGATAGCTGCTGATCCAGGACTGATTCATTTTTATAAATGTTAGCCGGTCTACAGAGTCGGTGGACAGATGCACTCTTTAGTCTGTGACAAAACCTCCAGCAACACTGAACGTCCTTTCAGAAAGCACGCTGGATGAAGGGCAACCTAGTAGCTGCATAGCATATTGGCTAAATTCTGGCCAGTGATCCAATCTCAACACCCAGTAAGCCAGTGGATCATCTGCTGGAAAGGTATCCAGGTCTGCCCTTGCCCCTAGGTAGTCCTGCACCATACGGTGAAGACGCTGGCAATGGGTGCCTACATTTGACATCCCTGGGCATCGTGGACTAAAAAAGTTTAAAAAGGCATCAGTCAAGGCGGCCCCGGCCTTCACCACTATTCCTCTGATCATCAGCAGCCTCAGAAGCACATGTGTCATCATCACTTGGTAACCTACCAGTGCCTGGAAAGGTGTTACACAAGTGTCGCTTTAGAGCGTCCTCAAGTTTTTTCATCCTGTGCTCCCTCTGTGCGGGCAGGATGAGCTCTGCAACTTTACCCTTGTATCGTGGATCAAGAAGGCTTGCCAACCAGTAATGATCCCTCTCCTTGATAGCATGAATCCTGGGGTCCTTTACCAGGCTTTTCAGGATTAGGGAGCCCATGCAGCATAGGTTGGAGGTGGCATTAGCTTCCGAGTCTTCCTAGTCAATGAGGAGGATGACCCCATCGTGCACTTCCTCCTCCCAGCCACGTACTAGTCCTTGTGTTTCTGGGCACACAAAACCCTCCCTTGAGGAATCCCCACCTTCAATGCCCCCACTACTTAAATATTTCTCCTCCTCCTCATCCTCCGCCTAGAAATAGAGGGTACAGTGGAGGCACTAGATTCAAGGTAAGGTGGTAATTTGAGGTATAGATGCAGCCTACTGGGAGAGGAACACAAAACCTTGACAGAAATGTGTTTAAAAAGGTATGATGATAGGGGTAGTTCCAGTGGCGCAAAAGGATTCTGGATGGTGATGGTAGCTACTATACGTCAATGATGTATAGAGAAAGTGCTTACACAGGCTAGATGACAAATAGTACAGAAAATGGTTCTGTGCAAAGGTAAGGGGGTTATGAGTCCTAAAAGAACGGTACCCCAATGTGGAATATGAGCACAGTCGAAAAAAGACAAATGATAAAGTGCTACAGTGGATTAAAAGCTAGTAATGTGCAAAAGTGCAAACAAAGTGCATAGATTGCAATAACAGCTAAAATGTTAGTGTTGACACCAAATAATGTGCCAAGGGAAGTGCCTATTAAATTGGACCAATATAAAATCAGTTCAAAAAACACACATCATAAAAAACAATTCATATAAACACACATCTTGTGCAAAATGCAAATTAAAGTGCGTACAGGATATTGTTATTGATAATGATAACAATGAGTCAATAAAGTGCAACAGTGTCTATAAGAAACAGAGAATAAAAAATGGAAGAAATAGTCTTGCGGAATGTGTAAAAAAGCCGCAGCTGCAAAAAAAGTGCACGTCGGAAAGGTAGGCTATTTGTGAGTGGAGAATAGAACTGATTAAAGTCTATGTATGCCTCACACTCTTAGCATCCAGGCATATGTGGAGGTCCAGATGGATATCTTCTCCTTGAAATCCTAGTATGTTTCTGATCCTCGGAAATAGAAAAATAGAAAATAATAGTGCAGTACTGTCTGGACTCACTGGCTACGATATGTACCAAAGTAAGGGGGGCACTTACACTTTCCAGAGCCTATATTATCCAGGCTCTGGTTCGAAGTACACTGGGCCAAGTAAAGAGTGGCCTCTTCCCTTCTTTGATTCTCTCGTTCACCTCAACTACAGGAAATTTGGAGAGACAGAGCAATCATAGCGTAACTTGAAACAACTCCATCTATCTACTTGAGACCCTTGTAAGCTGACAAAGAGGTGATGGTGCCCACCAACTAAGGAGTACCGCATGCCACTAAGTTGAGCCTGGATTAATAAGGCTCCACCATCGGTGAGTGAGACCACTTTTTCCTTATATCTACTTGGCTGTTGTTTCAAGTTACGCTATGATTGCTCTGTCTCTCCAAATTTCCTGTATTTGAGGTGAATGAGAGAATCAAAGAAGGGAAGAGGCCACTCTTTACTTGGCCCAGTGTACTTTGAACCAGAGCCTGGATAATATAGGCTCTGGAAAGTGTAAGTGCCCCCCTTACTTTGGTACGTATCGTAGCCAGTGAGTCCAGACAGTACAGCACTATTATTCTCTATTTTTCTATTTCCGAGGATCAGAAACATACTAGGATTCCAAGGAGAAGATATCCATCTGGACCTCCACATATGCCTGGATGCTAAGAGTGTGAGGCATACATAGACTTTAATCAGTTCTATTCTCCACTCACAAATAGCCTACCTTTCCGACGTGCACTTTTTTTGCAGCTGCGGCTTTTTTACACATTCCGCAAGACTATTTCTTCCATTTTTTAGTCTCTGTTTTTTATAGACAATGTTGCACTTTATTGACTCACTGTTATCATTATCAATAACAATATCCTGTACGCACTTTAATTTGCATTTTGCACAAGATGTGTGTTTATATGAATTGTTTTTTATGATGTGTATTTTTTGAAACTGATTTTATATTTGTCCAATTTAATAGGCACTTCCCTTGGCACATTATTTGGTGTCAACACTAACATTTTAGCTGTTATTGCAATCTATGCACTTTGTTTGCACTTTTGCACATTACTAGCTTTTAATCCACGGTAGCACTTTATCATTGGTCTTTTTTCGACTGTGCTCATATCCCACATTGGGGTACCTTTCTTTTTGGACTCATAACCCCCTTACCTTTGCACAGAACCATTTTCTTCCTCCGCCTGTCTAATCTGAGGAGGACCCGCTGGAATGCTGTCTGCGGAAAGACTGGGGCCTTGAGAGCTAGGGAAGGCCTCCTCTTCCTCCCGCTGCTCTGCCTCTAGAGCCACATCTATAATTCCCTGCAGAGTGTGCTCCAGCAGGAACACTAAAGGAATTGTGTTACTGATGCATGCACTGTCCCTGCTCACCATCCTCATTGCCTCCTCAAATGGTGACAGTACAGTGCATGCATCCTTGACCATCAGCCACTGCGGGGGGTGAACCAAGTTGACCTGAACCTGTCCTTGTGCCATACTCACACAGGTACTCGTTGGTGGCCCTCTGCTGCTTGTGCAGAAGCTGCAGCATGCTAATGTCGAGTTCCACCTGGTGGGCATGTCACAGATCAGACGGTTTGTGGGAAGGTGGAATTCTCTTTGAATTTCTGCCAGGCGAACACTTGCTGGGAATGACCATCTGAAGTGGCTGCAGACTTTACTCGCCTGGCTGAGAAGCTCTGCCAGGCCTGGGTACCTGGTTAGGAAATGCTGTACCACCAGATTTAGAACGTGTGCTAGGCATGGTACATGCGTCAACTTACCCTGGCGTAGGGCGGAGAGAAGGTTGCTGCCATTATCACAGACGACCATTCCCAGCTGAAGCTGGCGTGGTGTTAACCATCTCTGCACCTGCCCCTGCAGAACTGACAGAATTTCTGGCCCGGTGAGGCTCCTGTCCCCTAAACAAAGCAGCTCAAGCACAGTATGGCATCTTTTTGCTTGAGCCACTGCGTAGCCCCTGTCACGCATCTGTTTAACTGCCACTTCGCCAGAGACAGAGAAGGAGGAGGAAGAGGGAGTGGTGTTGGTGGAGCAGACAGACCTCATACAAGCAGCTTTCTGGAGGCGTGGTGGATGAACAAGCTCCAGCACAGAGCCCCGTCTTGGATCCCTCCCAGCTGCAATCAGAGTTACCCAGTGTGCCTTGAAGGAAATGTAATGACCCTGTCCATGCTTGCTGGACCACGTGTCTAAAGTCACATGCACCTTGCTGCTGACTGCCTTTCCCAATGACTCAATAACATTGTCTTCCACGTGCTGGTATAGTGCTGGAATGGCCTTCCATGAAAAGTAATGGCGTTTTGGAACCTGCCACTGTGGTACAGCACATTCAGCAAATTCACGGAAGGGAGCAGAGTCCACAAGCTGGAAAGGCAGCAGCTGCAATGTGAGTAATTTTGCTAAGCTGGCATTTAGTCGCTGTGCTTGGGGATGGTTGGGACTATATTTTTCCTTACGCTGCAGCAGCTGGGGCAATGTAATCTGACTGCGTAAATCTTCAGCTGATGGGATGATGTCAAACTGTGAGGAAGGACCTGGTACATCCATTACTGTAGCATCATCCGTGTCAGTGGAGGTTGGAGTCAATGACATGGCAGGACATATAGTGGGGGTAGAGACAGATGAGGAGGAGGAGGACCTACGCAAAGTTTTGCACCAACGGGATGTGTGGCAGGTGGTCATATGTTGCCTCAAGCACGTGGTACCCAAGCATCCGGTGTCTTTCCCATGCCTGAGCCTCATCTGACATAGATTACAAATAGCAACAGTGGGGTCTGCTGCACATTTATTAAAGAACTCCCAGACAGCAGAGTTCCTGGATGTGTGCTTTGAGACAACAGCGCTCTGCACCCGAGCAGCTCTCACATCTGATGCCTTGGACTGGCTAGTGCTACGGTTGGTCATAGAGGACATTGTGACTCGTGTTTGTTGTGCCTCCTCCTCCTCAGTTGACTCCTCTGTTCGATCAGGCACCCAGGTGGAGTCAGTGACCTCATCATCATTGTCATCACCCCCTATCTCCTCGTCACTGGAGCCAACTTGGCAGTATGCTGCAGCTGCTGGGGCCACATGAGTGCCAGTTATTTGTGTGTCACTGGCACCCCCTTCCTCTAGGTTCATTATACTCCCTTCCTCAACCTCAGAGATTGAATCAGAGCACTGTAGTTGCTGCGCATCCTCAAGCAGCATGTCACTGTCGTTGTAGTCAAACAATTCAGCTGACTCCTCCGTGTGTGATAGTGAGGCTACGGCAGGAGTAACTGTGGACATGGAGGCTGCATTTGATGCTTTGGCAGCTGAGGTGGACTGTAAAGCACTACAAGCCTGGCTGGCAGAGGACTGGGAGGATGAGGATGGCCTGGTTAGCCAATCCACCAAATCCTCTGTATGTTGCTGCTGCTTAAGACGGCCAGCTCCAGTTAGAAAGGACAAGCGTGCCCCTGCAGAGGATGCACCACGTCCACCACGACCAGAGGCACAGCCTTCCGACACAGAGGCTGCTTGCCCTCTTATCTGTGTCTGGGAGCGTCTGCCTGTCCTTTTTGGTCTTTCTGACATGGTGAGTGATATATAGATTAAGGATATACAGAACTCTGATTCAACTCTGTTATAAAAATTGGAGATATGCTGCAGAACTCTGATTCAACTCTGGTATAAAGATTAAAGATTTCCAGAACTCTGGTATAACTCAGTGAGACCCCCTGATAGCTGGCAGTGAAAAGACACAGATTACAATTCCCAGAAACCTCCTATAAATCAGTGAGACCCCCTGATGGGTGGCAGTGAGAACACAAAGATTACAACAATTCCCAGATATTTTGTAGAAATGAGACCCCCAAAATACTTGGTGGCAGTGAGAACACACAGATTACCACAATTCCCAGATATTTTGTAGAAATGACTGACCCCCAAAATTGCTGGTGGCAGTGAGAACACACAGATTACCACAATTCCCAGATATTTTGTATAGATGACTGACCCCCAAAATTGCTGAAGGCAGTGAGAACACAAAGATTAGAACAATTCCCAGATATTTTGTAGAAATTACTGACCCCCAAAATAGATGCTGGGAGAACACACAGATTACCACAATTCCCAGATATTTTGTAGAAATTACTGACCCCCAAAATAGTTGCTGGGAGTGAGAACACACAGATTACCACAATTCCCAGATATTTTGTAGAAATTACTGACCCCCAAAATAGTTGCTGGGAGAACACACAGATTACCACAATTCCCAGATATTTTGTACAAATTACTGACCCCCCTAAATACTTGGTGGCAGTGAGAACACACAGATTACCACAATTCCCAGATATTTTGTAGAAATTACTGACCCCCCCCCAAAATACTTGGTGGCAGTGAGAACACAAAGATTAGAACAATTCCCAGATATTTTGTAGAAATGAGACCCCCCCCCCAGTAGCTGGTGGCAGACTGGCAGTGAGAACACACACTAACACAACAACAATCTCCTCTCAAACACGTGCTGAAGCGCTGTGTGAAGCCTTATATAGTGTGCTGCAGGACTTAGCTCTGCGAGCCCATGATTGGGCAAAATTTGCCCAATCAGGACTCTGAGCCGTGATTGACATACAGGGTTATTCAGAGAGCGTGAAAAGCAGGAGAATGACTGGAGAATGAAAAATTCTAGGTCAAAATCGCCGATTTGGAAAGTGAGATGAAAGGGAGAATTTTTCTGGTCTGGCTATTTTGACCTATAATTTTTCATTCTCCAGTCATTCTCCAGTCATTCTCCAGCTTTTCACGCTCTCTGAATGACCCTGTTAGTCTTGAACCTGTCTTGCACCTGACCTGTGGTGAGATAAGACAGGGAGCTTAAAAGACTTTTACAGGGTTATTCCCTGACCTGTGGTCAGGTGCAAGGCTGTAGCCAATAACAAGCTTCAGGCCAGTGGAAAAGTGCATTGTGGTCCATTGTGGTGCATTGTGGGCGAACATGCGGCGAACATGCGAAAATGTTCATAGTGTGCGAACAGGCGATGTTCGAATCGAACTCTGAACCGATCAAACCGAACAGCTTATCTCTAAGGTTTAGTTAAGAAAATATTTCCCTCTATATGTGTCACTGGATGCATCCATTGTGTGATATTTTCCTATATATGTGTCACTGGGTGCATCCATTGTGTGATATTTTCCTATATATGTGTCACTGGGTGCATCCATTGTGTGATATTTTCCTATATATGTGTCACTGGGTGCATCCATTGTGTGATATTTTCCGCTATATGTGTCACGGGGTGCATCCATTGTGTGATATTTTCCTGTATATGTGTCACTGGGCGCATCCATTGTGTGATATTTTCCTCTATATGTGTCACTGGATGCATCCATTGTGTGATATTTTCCGCTATATGTGTCACTGGGCGCATCCATTGTGTGATATTTCCCTCTATATGTGTCACTGGGTGCATCCATTGTGTGATATTTTCCTCTATATGTGTCACTGGGTGCATCCATTGTGTGATATTTTGTGTTGTAGACTGCCCACCCCAGTATCTTTTCATACTTGCTCCTCACTGTGTGGCTTTGGCCATAGAATAGAGTCTATGGGTCAGTCACCGACTCACATCATTGTATTGTGTGGGATGTATTCAAAGGACATCACCAGGGGGTAGATTAGCAGGGTTATTCAGAGAGCGTGAAAAGCAGGAAAATGACTGGAGACTGACTGGAGAATGAAAAATTCTAGGTCAAAATAGCCGATTTGGAAAGTGAGATGAAAGGGAGAATTTTTCTGGTTTGGCTATTTTGACCTAGAATTTTTCATTCTCCAGTCATTCTCCTGCCTTTCACGTGCTCTGAATAACCCTGTAGAAGTCTTTTAAGCTCCCTGTCTTATCTCATTCATCTACCAGCTCCTATCTCAGGTAGCCTGGCCAATACCCTTCTACCGCTTTATCTATACATTCACTCCTCCACCTCATTACCTGTTAACCCCTTCACTACCAAATAATTTTCCAAAAAAAATTGTCAGAAACCAGTGTTTTTTTGTAAAACCATTTTTAATCAATTATACATTAAGAAATATTTGGACATATTCCCATTGTATTTACAGTATTATTGTAAATAACCTAATTGGCCAGTAGATGGCGCCATCTGCAGCTCAATTTTTCTTTTTTCCCCTGCATCGGCTGCTGAATGCCTGATGTCAGGGCATCATCAGCCGATTTTACACACTTTTAGCTCTTTAGGCATTATGCCAACAGGGCTAAAAATTTGAGGTCGCCTTTTGCAGCCCAAAAGCAAACAAAATTTACTTGCTTTTGAGCTACAGATCGAGATATCTCTATCAGGACCAAAGATGGTGTCTTTGAAGCCTGAGATATTGCAATCTCGGTAGTGAATGGGGTTAAATACTGTAGATTAGATAAACCACGGCACTAAGGAAAAACTTTTGCAAAGATTTTGATAACAGTTGTATCTTGGGAAATATCCACAAACTGGAAACAGGAGATTAAAAAAACCTAACTTTCTTTTTCCTTTTTACATGCAATTACTTCAAAGAAAGAAAAAAAAACAGCAGCATACGTTTATAAGGTGGTTTTGTTTGTAAGGCACAAGTAATCTAGTTACAGCCTATGTAAGTGGTAATGTCCCTTTAATGAACCAGTGAGGGGAGATTTGTAGAAATAGTGAAAAGGGAAACACAGGCTTATGCAAAGATGGAAAAATAGCCAAGAAGAAGCAAAGAAGCAAAGAGGAGGACAGATCAGAAGAAAGACCTTATGTGATAAGGATATGGGGCAAAGATATGAGAATTTGAGGGACGGAATCAAAGACACAACTAGAAACCTCAGGGCACAGGTGCAGGAATCCATGAAGGCCCCCCACCACCCTACACAATAACATTTCCCCCCCCCCCCAGCAGGCACTGGACCGCTCCAGTTTACGTAATGTCCACAGTAATGTGCAGTGTGTATGAGTGTATCACAGAGCTTCATAGCAATAAAACTTACACTCATACACACTGCACATTTCTGTAAGTTTTATTGCTGTGGAGCTCCGTGATATGTTCATAAACACCGCACATTACTTTGAGTCTTATTGCTGTGGAACTCTGATACACTCATACGCACTGCACATTGCTGTGAGTTTTATTGCTGTGGAGCTCTGTGATACGCTCATACACACTGCACATTGATGTGAGTTTTATTGCTGTGGAACTCTGTGATACACTCATACACACCGCACATTACTGTATCAGAGCTCCACAGCAATAAAACTCCCAGTAATGTGCGGTGTGTATGAGTGTATCAGAGCTGCAAAGCAATAAACCTCACAGTGATGTGCGGTGTGTATGAGGGTATCACAGAGCTCCACAGCAATAAAACTCCCAGTAATGTGCAGCGTGTATGAGCGTATCACAGAACTCCACAGCGATAAAACTCCAAGTAATGTGCGGTGTGTATGAGCACATCACAGAGCCCACAGCAATGAAACTCACAGTGATGTGTAGTGTGTAAGAATGCACCACAGAGCTCCACAACAATAAAACTCACAGTAATGTGCAGTGTGTATGAACATACCACAGAGCTTAACAGCAATAAAACTCACAGTAATTTGTGGTGTGTATGAGCGTATCACAGAGCTCCACAGCAATAAAACTCCCAGTAATGTGCGCTGTGTATGAGTGTATCACAGAGCTCCACAGCAATAAAACTCCCAGTAATGTGCGCTGTGTATGAGCGTATCACAGAGCTCCACAGCAATAAAACTCCTAGTAATGTGCGCTGTGTATGAGCGTATCACAGAGCTCCACAGCGATAAAACTCCCAGTAATGTGCGGTGTGTATGAGCACATCACAGAGCCCACAGCAATGAAACTCACAGTGATGTGTAGTGTGTAAGAATGCACCACAGAGCTCCACAACAATAAAACTCACAGTAATGTGCAGTGTGTATGAACATACCACAGAGCTTAACAGCAATAAAACTCACAGTAATTTGTGGTGTGTATGAGCATATCACAGAGCTCCACAGCAATAAAACTCACAGCAATGTGTGGTGTGTATGAGCGTATCACAGAGCTCCACAGCAATAAAACTCCCAGTAATGTGCGCTGTGTATGAGCGTATCACAGAGCTCCACAGCAATAAAACTGCCAGTAATGTGAGGCATGTATGAGCGTATCACAGAGCTCCACAGCAATAAAACTCACAGTATTGTGCAGTGTGTATGAGCATATCACAAATTAGTATAGAATAAAATATTATTAAACTAATATATTAAAATATTTAATTTATTCAAATACAATTAAAATTATAATAACATAATTGATATTATAAAAAATATATATATATTTACCTAACATTTTTTCCAGGGAGGAGGCTGAAGTCCTCTTCATCCAAGACCAGGCAGCAGGAGCAGACCTGAAGACCCGGATCAGGCCCCAGGCAAGAAGATCGGGACCAGGCGCCGAGACCCCGAACTGAGGCCAGGCAAGACCGCAGATAAGTCCTGAGACCACAGACTGGGGCCCAGGCAAGACCGCGGACCAGGCCGGAGACTCTGGACCGGGGCCCAGACAAGGACGAGGACCATGCGGAGACCCCAGGCTGGGGCCCAGATGGTTGAACCCGGTAGATTCTCCCCTGGCCTGGGCCCCTCTACAGCGGAGGAATGACAGGGCCCGGTAGTTCCGCCACTGAACGGAATAAATTAAAGAGTGAATTGGGATGTAGAGAGAAACATTAGGGGGAAAAGAGAAATGTAATGAAGTGAGATGGAAAAGGGTAGCATTAGTAGGGGCACATAAGGAGACATCTGACACAGGCAGCAGTAGATGGGGACATAGAGATATGAGAGGAATAACCTTTTGCTAGTCACAAAAAAATCCCAAATACCAAAAAATAGCAAATCACTGAATCAGTGCTACAGATTGGTGGTTACAAACCATGATTAGGGTTAGATTTACTGTTTCTGCTTGTTTTGTGATTAGGGTTGGGGTCACTGTTATTTTGAGGGTTAGGGTTATTGTTTGTTTGTGGTAGGTTACAGTGATGTTTATGGTTATTTCTTTTGTTTGTATTATAAATTAGTTACTGTTTTACAGTTTCTGCTTGTTTTGTGATTAGTGTTAGGGTTATTGTTTCTGTTTGTTTTATAATTAGGGTTAGTGTTGCTGTTTCTGCTTGTTTTTTTGATTAGGATTAGGGTTACTGTAACATTGAGGGTTAGTGCTTTTGTTTGTTTTAGGGTTAGGGTTACTGTTTCTGCACGTTTTATTAATAGGTTTAGGCTTAGGGTTACTGTGACATTGAGGATTAATGCTTTTGTTTGTTTTATGATTAGGGTTAGGGTTACTTTTAAGGTTACTGGTTCTGCTCCCAAATGTATCCAACTACATAACTTTTAAGTGATTTTGTAAATGCGTCAGAGTCAGTATTATTTTCTCAGTACCGATTCTTGCCAAGCTAGTAGATATTCGCTCTCGGCTCCCCTCTGACTTGTTATTATCAACTCCTATATAAAGTCTACAAATTGTAGGCACCAATAATATACAATAAGGAACTGATTCTTACCCTCAAGCAAGTTTGTGTGTCAGTCGTAATAGAGTCTTGAGCCACTGAGCTAACGGCTGGAGCGATTATGTATACCTGCCTGAGCCGTTAGTTTAACAGCTCGACTGGAAGAGGGTCCTACAGGTGATTTCAACCTCCAACCCAACTCTTCTAGACTACAAGCTCATCTGACCAGGGCCCTATAGTCTCTCTTTCCTGTTACTTTGTTGCTTTGATTCCCCATTATATATATAGTAAAACGCTGCAAAAGCTGTTGGCCCGGCATAAATGATGATAATGATAATTAAATGAATCGAGAGCAGTCTAAGTGCTTGTATTGAGTCTCTCATAGTTGCTCCGCAATTGGGGCTATTTTCACAATTACTCGTCGCATTTTTCAAAGTGCAAACATTTCCCAGTCAATTACGTCTTTCCTGTTTTTCAGTCGTTTATCTCAATACGTAAAGTGTGGACTGGTTAACAATATGTAGAGTCTGAGACGGAGATTCGTCCTTTATGTCGGCCTGAATGGGACTTGATTATTTACTATTTCTTCACAGTGTGAGCGTAACAGGTGTGGGTGATACCTTAGAAAGACGGACATGTTTTCCTTGGGATCTCGAGAGTTTTCTTTACTAACAAATGTGATCTCGCTCCCTTTAGAATTAGTTAATCAGCAAAACAGAATGTTCTATAAGGCTGGGGTCAGACGAGCGTCATTGGAGAGCAGAAGGAGACGTCCGTGAGGGTGGACGTTCCGTCCACTCGGCGCCCGTCTGGCCACCTCGCTGAGCCCACTTGGTGCGCTCAGCGAAGCAAGGCTCGACCCTCCTATGGAGAATCGTGCTTTGCAGCTCCAGTCAACGCGCGTCCTAGTGCTTTGACGGAGAGGCTTTCTAGACATCCGCAGCATGGCCACTGTTGCACGCGCAATTCGTGCATGCACAACAGCGTGTGGCCAGCCGGGTTGCAGCATCACAACGCTGCGGTGGGTGCTGGAAGCCACGTCAGCACGGGCGCACCTAGTGCGCTCGTCTGACGCCAGCCTTAGAGATAAGGTGTGTGTGTGTGTTTATTATGTGTATTTTCAGGACACAGATATTTGGACAGAACCGGCACCACAACCTTGCTTAATCTTCATTTATTCCAAATCTCTGGTTGGACATCACAATATATAGGTTAGGACTGGATCAAATCCACTGTACACGTGGCCACTAGACATTTTCTAAGTCTTAAGGCTAGGGTCAGACTAACGCATTTTTCACGTTGTCCGTGAAAATGTGCGTTCGAAGAATGGACGTATTTTTTCACGGAATACGCAATAGCGGTCATACTATGCGCAGTTTCATCCGTGATTTTGTACGGATCATCAATAAAACACTTCTTGCATCTGGACGTTATGTTGGCCGGACATTAGCAGCGTCTGACGTCTCCTAATCACGCACACACGCCGCTAGCGGACGCAGCGCACTCTGTACGTCAGTACTAGTGGTTTAACGTTCTCGAAAAAATGCGTTCATTTTCCACTTGCGTTGCGCAGCCGGACTTTTGTGCGACCGTACTTCGTATATTGGCCGTCATTGCCCGGCATCTGCTGCTAGCACGGCCGTGATTAAGTGCGCCAGAACGCGCGTTCGCACTGCCTCAGTCTGACCCTAGCCTGAAACAATGGATTTAAAGGGATACTCTAGGGCTGTAAGAGGACTGTGGGGGGATGGAAGGGTTAAACTCTAACCCCTCATCACCCCCTCCTCATGTTTTGACCCTTTAAATTCATTTTAGACTCACCTAGAATCCAGCATCGGGCTGATTCGACATGTGTCCGACCATGAAATGCTGTTGCTTCTTGAAAGCTGCAGCATGTCACGTGACCATTAGCCAATCCAATGGCTCTAAATGCAAAGAACATTGAGAGTCAGAAATGGGAGCTGGTTCCCAATTTTCCTTATAGCCAGGAACCTGATCCCAGTAATTAGGTTCTGGCTGAGCTAATCCCCACATTATGACGGTTGAATCAGTCAACCAATACCCACTTCTGGACGGGGTGAAGGCACTCAGGGCACTGTGACCACTCAAATACCATTGAGTGGTGACAATGCCTATAGTGCCCCTGTAAAGTGAAAAGTGTAGAAAGTGGTTCTTCTTCATTCAATTATTTTAGAGAACACGGAGAGCATCACGATATTAAGTTATTATTCTTTTTGTCGTGCACTAAACCTGTATGTGTATTTCACCGTGACCTCAGTGCTCCCCGCCTTCCCTCACGCTCTGGAGGGGTTCATGGGACTAATTGATCTTAGGTTAGGAAATAGTCAACTTTTCCAACTATTTTCCAGCCAATGGCTCTCATGTGACCCCTGCGGCTTGACAACGAGCCAACAGCTTGTCATGTCTGGCCAATGGTGAGGCAGTGAACTACAGGTGAGTTTATACCTCACTAAAGGGATAAAACAGGAGTGAGTAGCGAGAAATATACAGGGTTATTCAAAGAGATTCGAAAAGTCACCGCACGTTCGGTGACTTTTCGTTCTCTTCAATTCGGTGCAAATCGGCTTTCTCATTTCAGCGACCCTGCGGTGTATTCAGCAAGCACCACAGGGCTGTTGAAGTGCAGGGAAAAACTGCCGAATAGCTGCCGAAAACCCGCCGAAAACCTGGCGAAAACCCGGTGAATGCATGCCGAAAACCCGTAAAAACATCTGGATTAACCCGTCGAAGACGCTGGAAAAACCCGAGCAGGAGCCGATCACACACAGCGAAGCCACCCAAAAAAGCCGACGCCGCAGAAGAAGGCAGTGAATAAATTAGCAAAACAGTTTGCTTGAATGTTTGAAAAGTGAAACGCTGTTTGCAAAGAAACTACTGAGCGAAAATGTCTGAAATTTACATATGATCCAATGAATGAGAATAAAAAGGGCTGATACAGGAAAAATTAGTAAAGTTTAAAAAAAAATCGGACTTTTTAAAATAAAATAAATCCAGAAAAATGCTTAAAATATCCAAAAAAATCTATAAATAAAGAGACTCTTTACTGTAGAATTTTATAATGAACGGTTTATTAGATATTTAATTAAAATGGGAATATTTTTAACATTGAAGCCTAGTGGAATTCGCCAGGATTTGGCGATTTGCCTGCTCTCTGAATAGCCGAATGGCCAAGAAAGGTAACTGAACGCTGATTTTCAGCGTTCGGTTACCTTTCTCCAGCCATTCGGATCTCTTTGAATAACCCTGATAGCCCTCTGTTTCACTCCACATTTTAACCCTCTTTTAATCCTTTAACCCCTTCACTACCAGGATTGACTTTTTCAATCTACAAGTCATCTCCCAGTGCCTCGATATTGAGTACAGTCGATATGATGTTTCACAGGAGCAATGCAAACTTTGGGCTGCAGAACATGCCCCTAAATTTTATCAGTGTGGGCATGATGCCCGAGGTGCTGACACTTTTTAAAACCAGCTTGAAACGTGTCTGAATGACATCTCCCCAGCTGATCCTGCTCAGAGCTCAGAACTGCAGTAACATCTTACAGCCAGCAGATGGCGACATCTATCCGCCAAATAGGTTATTACAGTAAGAAATACATTGTGAATATTTATTACTGTATAAAAATCAATTAAATTTTTATTTCCAAAAAAAAAAACACTGGTTCCTGACAGTATTTTTTTTATTTTAAAAATCGCTTTGTAGTGAAGGGGTTAAGGATATGGATATCTCTTAATCAGAACATTGTCTGCATAGCTTAGCTCTGATAAATCCTAACAATGCAATGGCTCAGTGCGCGAGGGTTACAATTTATACAAACTGTATCACTCGCACATTAAAGTGCTTTTCAGATTATTTTGCTAAAAAGCTCTCGAAGATGTTGAGCTACAAGTGAGAGGTGAAAACACGCTCAGAAAATAATAAGAAACCTATTTTTTTTTTATCCACTGGAAATGAGATTTGGAGGAATAGAATGAATAAGAAAAGTAATGAAGACTTCTCATTACACCTGACAACGTCAATTATTTCAATCAGGACTCAAGAAAGTGCCACTTTCCCTTCATCTCCGGCAAAGTTAGAACGTGATGATGTAACAAATCCTACTGTTTTAATCACAAATACCCACGCTACCAACATGTCAATAAATGTGAGAAATTTAATTATGTTACACATTTTTATATAGAAATTATTTTTTTAGAGCACCATCTGTTAACTCAGCGATTCGCAGCGAAGAAGCGGGTTTAAATAATAGGATATACCGCTATAATGATAAGACTGTAAAAAAAAAAAAAAAAAACACCCTGAAAGCAACATGAATAACATTCACGAGCTGAGAACATTAAAGGTATAAGTTCATAAAAAGGAGATTATAAGAGGAAACACGTGTGGAAGAGGAAGATACAATCACATTATCGTAGGGAAAAGAATAAACCGTTTATGTGACACATGCCTGGATTCATTAGGGTCCATTAAAGTTAATATGTAACGCAAAGGAAAGAAAAAGCATGAACATGTTCTCATTAAATTTCAAGAAATATTGCTGGAGTTGTAAAGTTATCATCCATAAATAACAAAAGAATATCAAATCAATTATGCATTAATCAGTTCATAAACAAAAGACAAAAATTGCATTGAATTCTCCACTCCAGCTAAAACTCTTATCTGGAAATTTTGTCTTAAAAAATTTTGTATTTATCAATATATATATTAAAAAATATTTTTTGTATACAGTTAATTTTATCTTTAATATTTTGATAAATGTACCCAGTTTTAAAATCGTTTTCCATTTCCGCTTTGCCGGCAGCTCGAGTTGTAAGACTTTCGAGCTGCAACTTGCTATGACCAGCGGCTCTAAGCGCCGCATTGTTATCTGCTCCAGGAGTCCATAATAGTCCATTGAGATGGAAGTGAGGTTACGCGTGTTCTGCAAGAACAAAAATGAGGTCCGGCTGTGGTCGGTGGAGGGATATGCGGAGATACACTGGGAACGATTTGTTCCCATTGTTCCTCTGATCACCAAGCGAGGAAGCGGCAGATCCAGGGGTCAAGCAGGGGAATGCTGGTCCTACACTGGTGTTCAGTAGATATGTGTGTTTGATATCGTTCCAAATCGCAATTCGGACGAAATTAAACCGATTCGTATTTTCGAAGCACTTCGGAAATAACAAATCGATTTCGTCTGAAACAGAACGAAAACAAAATGAAACGGGATATGATGAATTTATTTTGTTTTCACAATTTATTCCGTTTCACTTAGCTTCAGCACCGCGTCCCCGTCCATTGGCTGTGGTGCTGAATCTGGTGTATTCAGCACCACAGGCCATGGACAGCACCACGGTGCCGTTCAGTGCAATTCGACAGCAGTGAAATTCCCCATTGAGAAGTAATGGTTAAACTATTCAGAGTACGCCAAACTGTGAGTGAAATGCCCTGAGTTCGACAGGTTTAAACAGGCGAATCCCATAGATTTCAATGTAAACAAATTTCCCGTTTTTATTAAATATTTATTCAACTGTTTATTCTTTTCATTTGCAGCAAAAAAGTCTCTTTATTTATAGATTTTTATAGAATTTTTTGAGTATTTTTTTTGTATATTTTAGGTGACATTTTTGGATTCCCAATTATTTTAAATGACTAGGATTTTTTTCTTTGTCAAATGCCGCAGGTTTTATGTCTTTCCTTCAGTCTGGCTGCGTTCCACAGGTACTGTCCTTGGTGCTGAAACCTATTGGAGCACCAAGGACAGGTGGATCTTTTGCTCTGGAGCCTCGCGTTGCTGCTGTCCTTGGTGCTGAAACATATTTCAGCAAAAAAGGACAGGGGGATTACGTATTTTTTTTAAACCCTAATCTAAGTAATTAATTCACCCGTTTCAACATTCCAAATTAACGAATAAAAACAAAATAATTATTTAAAATGAAATAACGAATCAATCCCAAATAAGAATCACGGTAGGATAACGAATGCACTGAAACAAATTAAAAAACGTAACGAATCGATCCGAAACTAAACAATTTTTTTCATTGTGCTCATGACTAGTGTTCAGCCATATATTTCCCTGTTAAGTCACAATATGTGTATGTTTTAGCATATATTTTTGCTAAGATGCATATATATATATATATATATATATAAATAAAACGATGTGGTCTGCACTCACTGTTCAGCAAAAAATAGTAATGAACAAGAGAACACTGGGGTTAATCACACTAGTGTCTACAAACGGGCATCACCCAGTGTAACTTTGAAGAAAAAATATATAGCAATGGTAGACACCAGCTACCTAATCATACTTTATTTGGTGTACATAAACAAAACCAACCGACCGTATAAAAACATATACTTGAAAAATATATCATATATATTTTTCAAGTATATGTTTTTATACGGTCGGTTGTTTTTTGTTTATGTACACCAAATAAAGTATGATTAGGTAGCTGGTGTCTACCATTGCTATATATTTTTTCTTCGCACTCACTGTTCACCCTGGTTACACACACCCGGTGCTTGGCGGCGGCCTCTTTCGAATGCATATATATATTCATGTAAATAAATATATCGGTTTGAGTATGTGTTTGTGTTACATGCGAGATGATAATTGCTAATTGGGGCGACAGTAATCTTGGGGAGTTCCCACACTTCTTTTTAGGACTTGACCCCTGGGAAGATTGCTCTGCTCTCTCCAGAGGCATCGGAGGTGAGTATGGGATTTTTAGGTGTGTTATGATTTGTGTGTTATGTGATTGTGCAGATGTAAAATCACTTAACACCAGTCTTTGAAAAATGTTATTCAAACCTAAATAACATCAGGCACAGCTTGAGAGCGAGTTGGTTGGAAAAGCTAATTCTCCATCTGCTGGGCGCACATTATCATCTCACATACAAAGTACAGGAGACATTAATGTACAGTAACCTGGCACACCATCCGAGATGCAAGTGCAGCCTGCGTCTTGAATGGAATAGGAAGAGCTAAAAATGAGCACAGTGCTCGTGCCATTACTCTGTACAGCTCGAGCCATGTGCATAACGTCCAGGCTGTGATCTGGCCCTTATAGTTTTATAGATGAAGAATTTTGGAATTTTAACCCACTTGACCCTTGCGGGGTTATTCACTAACAGTTGTTGCAACTTTCACTGAACATTGTCCATTCACTGGAGGAAAAAAATCAACAATATCGGGTAAAGTTCCTGCAAACAACATGGAACAACGACACCATCTTTATCTATATAATAAAACAGTTACAAAGTCCGTCGCCGTCAAGCGCTGAGTGCGCATGCGCGAAGGACATTTGAAACTGGGTTCCGAGCTAGCCGTTAAAACAAACAGGTAGCTGTGCGTGTCGGCCACCTGCAAAAAAAAAAAAAATCGTCACGAGTGGCGCGCAGCTACCAGTTTGTTTAAACGGCGCAAGCCCTGAATCCTCCAGCGGTGACCGTCCTCCGGCTGTGGCAGGCTGCTCGGCCGGCATCCAGGCTTAGGCGAGCCCCCGGCTTGGCTTGGGCCTACAGGCCCAGCCGAGCCGGGGACTTGCCTAAGCCTGGAGGTCGGCCGAGCAGCCTGGACAGCCAGAGGACGGTCACTGCTGGAGCTCAGGGCCGATGTAGGAGGATGTTTCCTACACACACTCACCTACATCGGCCCTTAGCTCCTCCAGCGATGGCAGTCCCGCTTCCAGGGTCCTCTCTCCGTTGGTCGCCGGTATGACGTCACGAAAGCCTTTGACCCTGGGTCAAAGCAGGGTGGGTGTGGAGAGCACATAGTCACCTACATTGGCCCTGAGCTCCAGCGGTGACTGTCCTCCGGCTGTCGCAGGCTGCTCGGCCGGCCTCCAGGCTCAGGCGAGCCCCTGGCCTGGCTTGGGCCTACAGGCCGAGCCGGGGACTCGCCTAAGCCTAGAGGCCGGCCGAGCAGCCTGGACAGCCAGAGGACGGTCACCGCTGGAGCTCAGGGCCTATGTAGGAGGATGTTTCCTACACACACTCACCTACATCGGCCCTTAGCTCCTCCAGCGATGGCAGTCCCGCTTCCAGTGTCCTCTCTCCGTTGGTCGCTGGTATGACGTCACGAAAGCCTTTGACCTTGGGTATATATATGACTGCCCTTAGGGCAGGCTTTATACCTAGTTCTTCTATAAAATAAGAAAACTGGGACTATGCTAAATTGAGCGATGCGCTACCAATGTTTGTAACAAGGGGGAATGTACTTTGACAATTTAAAAGTGGTGATTTCCAATGAAAACAATTGGAAAGACAATGTTAGACAACTTCAACTGAAACACTGGTAGAAACAACAGTGAAATGTCGATAAATAAACACAAAACAAGTACAGTGAGACCACCAGGAAAAACTCCTTTGAAAACTTCACCAAGATTTGCTCTGGACAGCTTTGGAGAATCTATGGTGGAGAGAATAGTGAAAAGTACAGCAATCTCTGAAGTTTCACTGTACTTGATACACAGAAGATCACCAAGATCAGGTGATTTTGCTCACCTTTTCTCCCTCACCACTCGCCGCTCCTCCTCTTCGGCTCAGGGACTCCTGGACCCTGAAGTCCCTAATGTTTTACTACAAAATTAGGGTAATGGAAAGAAGTTTCCATAAAACCATTGGGTTTAATTAATTGTGCACTTGATTTGCTTGATTAATCGTTCCCTTGATCTTGCAGTTGAGTGAGGTCCTGCAAGCACAATAAAACTGAACCCCGGTGGTGTTTTGGTGTGAAAAAACCACAAACAGGGTTATTCACAGAGCACTAAAATGTCACTGACATTTTGGTACTCTTTGATTCACCGAACATCGGCGAGTCCGATTCAGCATTCATCACAGGGTCCACGAAGTGCGGCGAATAGGACGCCGACCGCCGCTGCCAACCCAACGGACAGCCGCCACTAACCAGCTGAACAGCCACCGCCAAATGCCACCGCAAACCCGCCGGGCAGCCACGAAACGCACCTGCAAGCAGCAGAAGACCCGCGGAACAGACCGTCGAACGCTGAAGAAAAAAGCCAACAAGCTGCCGAACGGGGGAAAAAAACCCACAACTTTAGAAACGTGTTTAACAAAAAACTACTGAACGAAAATGCCTAAAAATTATATATGAGGTCCTGTAGATAATAATCAAAAGGTCTGTTATAGAAAAAAAATATATCGCTATTAAAAAAAAATCCTTTTTTTTTTGCCAAAAAATACCCAAAAGATCCTAAAAAAAAATAAGTAAAGAGACTTTTTTCTGCAGATTAAAAAAATAAACGGTTTATTAGATATTAAATAAAAAAACGGGAATATTTTTAACATTGAAACCTATAGGATTCGCCTGATTAAACCTGCCGAATGAAACCACCAAAGAGCAGGGCATTTCACTGACATTTCTCTGCTGTTTGGTGTCTCTGAATAGATTAACCATTGCTTCTCTAGGGGGGATTTCACTGCTGGTGAACAGGCACCGTATTTCGCTGGTAATATTTGGCAAATTGGCAGCTTTTGAATAACCAAATGGCCCCCGAAATTGCACCGTACGGGGAAATTCATGGTGCGATTTTGGGCCCAGTTCGGCTCTCTTTGAATAACCCCTAAAAAAATACACAGAAAAACCCAAAACATTCACATGCTCGCCACTAATCACATAAGAACCGTGCCGGCTGGGTGGAGTAGAGGTAATGTCACTGCTCTGCATGGAGAGAGCCTGTGGAGTCATGGGTTTGTTTCCCAGCGAGCACCTCTCCAGTAAGTGTCCTTGGCAAGACACCCAACGGTACATACTCGCCACCCAGGACATACTTGAAAACGAGAGAAATCTCAATGTATCCTTCCTGGTAAAATCCTTTCTCAAAAAAAGAGCCAAAGCGCTTATTTATGTTTGATTCTTCTGTGACTTGTCAATAGAATGTTTGTATATCGGGAAAATCTCCAGTTATTCAGAATTAGGGACGTGCATGGCTGAAAAATTTGTTTCGTTTAGTTACGTTTTTAAATATTGTAGTTTTTGGAATTTCGTAACTAATTTTGTTTCGTATTTCGTTTAGTTTCATTTTGTTTTTTGTATCGATTCAAATTTCATATATCAATTCGATAGTTGATATCAATTCGTATTTTGGATCACTAAATAAATCGCCAATTAATCAAATTTTGCTGCTAAAAGAAAAGCTAGGGTTAAATTTTAAGCTGTGTCACAGATTTAGTATTTGAGTCAAATTAAACAGTGAAACAAAATTAATTAGTTTCATAAAGTCCTTTGCTGACTATTATTTGTATTGTAAGTTAAGATCAATTCGATAGTTGATATCAATTTGATAGTTCATTTTAAATTCGATAGTCGATATAAATTTTTAAAATTTTTCTTTTATGATGATGACACAGTGTAAAACAAAATAAATTTGTTATATACCATTTTGTTTAGTTTCAATTTCGTATCGTATCGATTCGTTATTCGGAAGTACTTCCAAACTCCGAATTATCAAATTTCGTAAACAATTCCGAATTTTTCCGAAACGAATGCACATCTCTATCCAGAATCCAGACAAATCACGATTCATCCAAATCCAAATGCACATGTCTAGTTCACATATATAAGTGGATGAATAGATGATATAGATTTATATCCCACAAAGCTTTACTTCTCTTCACGTTGCATCCTTCCGACAGAAAGCCGTTCCTTTACACCCTATGCATAAAATAAATAATAAAATTCCACGTTATCGACGAAGTATAAGAAGACACAATTGAACAGCTGTGAAGTCAAAAAGAGAGGAGAACTTAAGCTTTTCAAACATTCAACATTTAATTTCTCCACTTTATCCGCAGGAGAAAAACAAATCAAAATAAATTTCAAGCATTTCAGCAATTTGCTTCCCATCGAGGCGATTTGCATGTACCGGGTAACGGCGCAAAAAATATATATAATTCTAAATAAAGTAGGCTTTATTATTTAAATATAGATGTGATTCTTAAGCCATGGAGGTTTGCGAACAACTATATTCTCGCGTTGCTCAGCGTGACACAAGTCCCATAAGCGTATCACAGGCATGGCCGCCGAGGTTAACCATCACTGACACGTACCTTTACCTGATAAATATTTATATTGTTCAAGTCGTCAGGATCTGACACAAATTTTGCTAGTTCTTGGCCTTATTTTCTTGGTGCGGAATAACAATAAGAAGCAAGCAGAAGAACCGACCACCAAGTGCCATTTTTTTTTCCGGCATTGTCTAAAGTCTCCAGTGTTGCAGTGCCAAGAAACACTGGCGTTTCTCTAAACCACAACCCAAACGGCAAAAGGAGAAGGTTTACAGTAAAGGTTCCCCTCTTTTTGTTTTCTTTATAGCTTTGACAAGCACCGGCATTTCTCTGCACAGTAATACCTGCGATTAAAGCCAGTGATTGCAATGCCGTTGCTTAGTGGATAGCGTTAGGAATGAGATCAGAAACATTGATGATGCAGGTTTGAGACACGTCAGCAACAACACGCAACGCTGAGTCGACATGTGCCCAACAGAAAACATTGGCTGCTTCCAGCATGTGCTGCGATGGGATGTGCTCAACATAAGAGGAGGTACGTGTCCTGAAAGTCTCATTAATTTCCATTCATTCGCTTAAGATCTTTAACAAAAAACTTGAATTTGGGTCTATATTTATCACACTGTATATCAGGGATCTCAAACTCTGCCCTCCCCATCCCCAATGTTTCTACACTACACCACCCATGATTCTCTGGACATTTGTTGCATCCAAGGAATTCTGGGAAATTTAGACAACAAACATCTCAGGGGGCCAGAGTCTGAGATGTGTGTTGAATATTCCACAGCATTGGTGTCACGGATGGCTCTGTTCTGGGGCGCCTGGCAGCAGATTCCTCGCTGCTCGCTGGCCAGGCGCCGAATAATAACGCCACCGGGTGCGCTCACGTGGGACGCCGGGGGGCGGAGCCTGGCGTTATGACGCGGACCCGCCGGGTTTAAAACCCGGCTTCACTAGTTCGCCGGTGCCCTGACGTGGTATTCACTTCCCGCAGAGCTCTTGTGTTTTTTGGCAAAATATGTTTCTGACCTTGCTTCTGACTTGAACCATTCTGTGTATGACCCCTGGCATTGGCGAACGAACCATTCTGTGTATGACCCCTGGCATTGGCGAACGAACCATTCTGTGTATGACCCCTGGCATTGGCGAACGAACCATTCTGTGTATGACCCCTGGCATTGGTGAACGAACCATTCTGTGTATGACTCCTGGCATTGGCAAACGAACCATTCTGTGTATGACTCCTGGCATTGGCAACGAACCATTCTGTGTATGACCCCTGGCATTGGCAAACGAACCATTCTGTGTATGACCCCTGGCATTGGCGAACGAACCACCCTGTGTATAACCCCTGGTATTGGCATTTACTCTTCTCACGGTTCTGCTCTTAACTTTGGTACCGAGGTCAGTCTGTGTGGCACCCTAAGCACACATCAGACTACCTCTTATATTACTAAGGTCCTAGGGAGAACGAATACTCTATTCTGTACATCTGTCTGGTGTTTACCCTTGTTTGTCTATTGTCTGGTTAATTATCTGTCTAGTTGTGCCGACCATTCAAGGATTGGAAGGGTAGAGAGCGGTCTACGTATAGGGACCACTATTCTGGTATTCAGGGGGATTCGTGACATTACGTCAGGGCCAATGGATCCCGCAGACCTCTCTAATCAGTTGGCACGTATCTCAGCCAGACAAGAGGAGCAGGACCATAGGATGGACCAGATTTCTCTCGCTCTGCAAACCCTGTTAAATCGGTCCAATACAAGTACCACAAACCCTCCAGACCCAGTATTACCTAGGGTCAGTTCGGTCTCTCCTGAAAGACATAGGCATAGTATGAAAGCACCCTTACGCTATGATGGTACACCAAGCTTATGCCGAGGTTTTTTGACCCAACTCGAGATCTTGTTTGAGAAAAACCCAGGGTCTTGTATGTCTGATAAAGCCAAAGTAGGCTATCTGATTAATCATTTAACAGAAAAAGCTTTATTATGGGCTACGCCATTGTGGAAAAATAAGAAACCCATCATCTATGACTATGAGGGTTTTACCTCTGAGTTAAAACGTACCTTTGATCCCTCTAGAAGGGCTACCAATGCGGGTAGGTCCTTGTTTCACATTAAACAAGGTAATAGGAGGGTCTCCGACTATGCCATAGAGTTTAAGACCTTGACGTCAGAGGTGCTTTGGCCGAACGACGTTTTAACCTTAGCCTTTACCGAAGGCCTGAACGAGGCTTTTATGTTTGAGCTGGCTCCCTTAAAATTACCAGAAAATCTGGACCATCTGATTGATTTTTGCATAGCCATGGACGATCAAATTAGGGAAAGGAGACACCCCAGAGACAGACCCAGAAGGGTCTTGCCTCCTTTACCCTTATTACCCAGACACACCAGTACGGCAGGTAACCCGGAGAACGCTAAAACAGACATGCCAGTCGTTGAACCTATGCAAATAGGAAAAACGGGTATTTCAGAAGCAGAAAGAGCTCACAGAAGAGAAAAGGGGCTCTGCTTCTATTGTGCAGGGGCTGATCATTTCCGCCTTCAATGTCCTCAGAGACCCAGGGTTAGCAGGGGGGAGAGTGGCAAATCGGGTCAAAGAACAGCCAATACCCAGGTTATCGGTTCTCTGTATGCCTCCTTTGTGGATAGTGAAAAAAAAAATCCAGGATTCTGGTACCGATCTCCCTAACCTGGGAGGGGGTTCACCTCAAGACTGAGGCGTTCTTAGACTCTGGGGCCTCAGGTAATTTCATGGACAAATATTTTGCTGCCAAAAACCTCTTACCTCTGGTTCTCAAGGAGAAGCCTCTAATGGTGGAGGCCATAGATGGTAAACCCCTGTCATGTCCACATATCACTCACGACACTGTCGATGTATGTATGAAAACAGGAGTTTTGCACCATGAAACGATAAGATTTCAAATTATTGAATCTCCCTCATGTCCTGTCGTTCTTGGTTTCCATGGTTAACAGAGCACAACCCGGTTATTGATTGGGTCCAGAGAGACATAAAATGTTGGGGTCCTAGTTGTCAGTCTAATTGCCTAGGCAGGGTCAATGTGATTGGTAGCCTCAATATTGCCACAGCCCCTCCTTTATCTACAGAGGTCCCTGACTGTTATCTGGCATTAAAGGAGGTGTTCTCTAAAGCCAGGACTGAGGTCCTACCACCACATCGTCCATATGACTGTGCTATTGATTTACTCCCCGGTACTATGCCTCCTAGGGGACACGTATACCCTTTGTCACAAAAAGAAAATGACATTATGGAGGAATACATAAGGGAGAATCTAGAGCGAGGATTCATCAGACGGTCCTCCTCTCCAGCAGGAGCAGGTTTCTTTTTTGTCTCCAAAAAAGAGGGAGATCTGCGACCTTGCATCGATTATAGAGGTTTGAATAGGATAACTATAAGAAATGCATATCCCATACCTCTCATAACAGAATTGTTCGACCGATTAAAAGGGGCCCGTATATATACGAAGCTCGATTTACGCGGAGCTTACAACCTGGTTAGGGTTAAAAAGGGGCATGAATGGAAAACGGCTTTTAATACACGTAGCGGGCATTATGAATACCTGGTGATGCCCTTGGATTATGTAATGCGCCAGCCGTTTTTCAGGACCTCATAAACGATACCCTAAGGGATTTTCTGCAAGAGTTCGTCATAGTATATCTGGATGACATCCTGATATACTCTCCTGATGTGGAAACTCATCACGCCCACGTGAAACAAGTGTTGAAAAAACTATTGAAGGCTGGATTGTATTGTAAACTAGAAAAATGTTTATTCGACATAGAAACAGTGCATTTCCTTGGTTATATAATAACCCCTGAGGGTTTTCAAATGGATCCTAAAAAACTCTCAGCAATTCTCGACTGGCCTCTACCCCAAGGGCTTAAAGCCATCCAGAGGTTTCTGGGGTTCACTAACTACTATCGGAGATTCATTAAAGACTTTTCAGCCTTGGTAGCTCCCCTCACGGCTATGACAAAGAAAGGGGTGGGAAATCAGAAATGGACACCTCAAGCCACTCAAGCCTTTGAGGTACTTAAACAAGCATTTACTACTGCCCCTGTTCTCCGACATCCAGATCCGGCTCTGCCTTTCCAAGTAGAAGTTGACGCCTCCGAACTGGGTCTTGGTGCAGTCTTGTCCCAAAGGGAGGCACCCGACAAACCCTTGCATCCATGCGGCTTCTATTCCCGGAAATTGTCCCCGGCAGAGAGGAACTATGACATCGGAAATAGAGAGTTGTTAGCAGTCATCTCGGCCTTGGCAGAATGGAGATACTTATTGGAGGGGTCTAGGGACCCGATCGTTATCATAACCGATCATAAGAATCTCACGTACATTGGAGATGCTAAACGTTTAAATTCCAGACAAGCGAGATGGTCATTGTTTCTTTCAAGTTTTAATTTCGTGCTTACCTATAGACCTGGGTCCAGAAACATTAAAGCAGACGCATTATCGAGACAGTATGAATCTTATGAACATAATATCCAAGATCAGCATCCCATTGTACCCCAGGAAAGGATTATAGCCTCTACCACGATTAGTGTCTCGTCTCCTCTAGTGAAAAGGTTGCAGACCGTCCAGGGTGCAGCTCCTGGGGGAAACCTCCCGCGAAACTCTTTGTACCTGAGAACGAAAGAGAGGAAGTATTTAACGTTTATCATGACAATAAAACCTCTGGGCATATGGGTATCACCAAAACAGTGTCTAGTATCCGTAAACTCCTCTGGTGGCCCACATTGCGCCGAGATGTTAAAGATTACATAGCTGTGTGCGAGGTGTGCACAAGACATAAAAGTCCCAAAACAGCACCCATTGGTTTACTCCAGCCTTTGCCGATCCCCGAACGACCATGGTCGCATGTAGCCATGGATTTCATAGTAACTTACCTGAGTCAAGAGGGAATACAGTTATACTTACGGTCATAGATCGATTCTCCAAGATGGGTCATTATGTTCCTCTTCGGAAACTACCTTCGGCAGCCGAACTGGTGCCCATTTTCATTTCTAACGTGGTCCGCATACACGGTATTCCTCTGGAGATTGTTTCTGATAGGGGGACCCAATTCGTCTCCAGATTCTGGAAAGGGTTTTGTAAGAATGTGGGGATAGACTTATCCTTCTCTTCGGCCTATCACCCCCAGACTAACGGAGCAGCAGAACGAGCCAACCAAAATATAGAGAAATATCTCAGGTGCTTTATATCAGAACAACAAAATAACTGGTCAGACCTGTTACCATGGGCAGAGTATGCTTTGAACAGTGCAGTGAGTGAATCCACAGGACATTCCCCTTTCTTCACTGTTTATGGTTTTGATCCTCCCGTGCTCCCCGCTACGTTTCCTGATACCACGATTCCTGCTTTGGATGAGCATTTGGCATCATTGAAAGAGACTTGGGAGAGAGTCAAACAGGCACTGGAAGAGAGTAGTGCCATCCAGAAAACCAAGGCCGACAGACACAGGAGGCAGGCACCCGTGTATCAAGTTGGGGACAGGGTTTGGCTTTCTTCACGGAATATCAAGCTCTTAGTGCCTTCCATGAAGTTGGCACCTAGATATATCGGCCCCTATAAGATTCTGCGGCGACTCAACCCAGTCTCCTATGCTTTGGCATTGCCCCCCATATTAGGATACACAATGTGTTCCACGTAAGCCTTTTGAAACCGTTGTTATGTAACCGGTACACCAAGGCCCGTGTTCCACCTCCTCCTGTCTCTGTGGAGGGCGAGGAGGAGTTCGAGGTTAAGGCCATTTTGGATTCCAGGATGTCTAGGGGGTCCTTACAGTACTTGGTCGATTGGGTGGGTTACGGTCCAGAGGATCGTTCTTGGATTCCGGCTGCTGAAGTCCATGCCCCTCGGTTGGTGAAGGCCTTCTATGTGACACACCCCCGTGCCCCTGGGGGTCGTCCAGTGGCCGCCCGTGGAGGGGGGGTTCTGTCACGGATGGCTCTGTTCTGGGGCGCCTGGCAGCAGATTCCTCGCTGCTCGCTGGCCAGGCGCCAAATAATAACGCCACCGGGTGCGCTCACGTGGGACGCCGGGGGGCGGAGCCTGGCGTTATGACGCGGACCCGCCGGGTTTAAAACCCGGCTTCACTAGTTCGCCGGTGCCCTGACGTGGTATTCACTTCCCGCAGAGCTCTTGTGTTTTTTGGCAAAATATCTGTGTCTGACCTTGCTTCTGACTTGAACCATTCTGTGTATGACCCCTGGCATTGGCGAACGAACCATTCTGTGTATGACCCCTGGCATTGGCGAACGAACCATTCTGTGTATGACCCCTGGCATTGGCGAACGAACCATTCTGTGTATGACCCCTGGCATTGGTGAACGAACCATTCTGTGTATGACTCCTGGCATTGGCAAACGAACCATTCTGTGTATGACTCCTGGCATTGGCAAACGAACCATTCTGTGTATGACCCCTGGCATTGGCAAACGAACCATTCTGTGTATGACCCCTGGCATTGGCGAACGAACCACCCTGTGTATAACCCCTGGTATTGGCATTTACTCTTCTCACGGTTCTGCTCTTAACTTTGGTACCGAGGTCAGTCTGTGTGGCACCCTAAGCACACATCAGACTACCTCTTATATTACTAAGGTCCTAGGGAGAACGAATACTCTATTCTGTACATCTGTCTGGTGTTTACCCTTGTTTGTCTATTGTCTGGTTAATTATCTGTCTAGTTGTGCCGACCATTCAAGGATCGGAAGGGTAGAGAGCGGTCTACGTATAGGGACCACTATTCTGGTATTCAGGGGGATTCGTGACAATTGGCAGATGCGGCTCTAGAGATAGTGAGGCTTTCTGCGCAGGTCAACTGTGAGACCCCAATTATTGTGCAAAAATGCAGATATTAGCCCAAAAAACTATAGTTAATGAAAGCTCAGTCACCTCTCCTGGCAGCTTGGTGTATGTTAATAAAGGGGGGTATTCGTGTGGCATATCAGTAATCACCTGAACATGTGTATGGGGAAATGACATATAAATACCATTATCCGAGGCCCCTGTTTGAGAGAAGCCTTAGGTGACTGCCTATTCGGCCTAATTACTGAGCCACCTTTGCGTGTTGGCTTTCTGACTCAAAGGGTTATTCAATAAGCACCGAACTTGCCACCGAATGTCACCAAAAGGTGCAATTTCGTGGCAGTTCAGCTGTTCAGAAAGCTGGCATTTCGCCAAATACTGGCGAATTGCCAGCGAAATACGGTGCAGTTCGCCACAGATCACCGCAATTTTTCCGACCTTCAGCGGCAGTGAAATTGTCCCATAGAAAAGGAATGGTTAATCTTTGCAGAGATCGCTGAACTGCACCGAAATGTTGGAAAAATGCCCCGATTTTCGGTGGGTCAGTTCGACAGATTTAAACAGGCGAATCCCATAGGATTGAATATAAAAAAATATTACCGGTTTTACTATTTTTTTTAGTCAACTGTTTATTCTTTTCATTTGCAGCAAAAAGTATTTTTATTTATTTTATTTGTTTTGGCAAAAAATTTTATGGTGTTTTTTTTATTCCGTAACAGACTGTTTTATAAATTTTTATAGGCCCTTTTTTTTATTTCCATGCATCTTCATTTATTTTTATTGTTTTAAACACATTTTTTAATATAGCAGAGTTCCTTTTTTTTTTTTAAGCCAGTTCGTCGATGTTTGACAGATGATCGTCTGTTTTCGGCGGCGTTCCGCAGTCAGTTCGGTGGATCGTCGACTGTGTTCGGTGGCATTTGACGGTCTGTTCGGTAGATCATCGGCTCTCTTCCACGGATCCCATTTGGCGCACTTCAGGGACCCTGCGGTGAATAGGGAATTCACCCCCTGGCCGAAATCGCTGAAGTGCACTGAACGAGAGAGCACCGATATTTAGCTGAATAACCCCTTCAGGCTTGTAAAGACCATAAGGGTTGAAACGCTACCAAGTCAACACTACAATGGCTTTACAAATTAATGGAAATTAACTTTATTGGGCTTGTGGAAACAATTCTTCTATTTTTTTGATATATCGAGGAATGCGACTACTGTAGATACTCGAATATAGCGCGACCCGAATATAACGCGATGGATAGAGATTTATTATGGAAATCAGAGAATACTCAAGACTCAAATATAACGCGAGGAACAAAATTATACTGTACCGGTAAACAATTAAAATCTTTCCAGGTTCTCCTATCACAGTCAGGCTCCCCCTCAGGCCAGGGTGCTCTGCTCTAGAATGATTGCAGCTGTTACTAAGTATGAAGCCGTCGGCCACCCGTCTTCTTTACTAGCGATTATATGGCCGGTGGAGGCGAGCGAGGCGAATGATTGGCTTAAACCGAGCGTGTCCTCTGGCCGTGATGGATCCCACCTGTCCGGAATCCGGGAGTTCCTGAAGTGTTTGCAAGCATCAGGGAGCCCACATTCCATTCACTTCAGTGAGACTACCGGAACTTCCAGGAGACTTGGGATCCAGAGCAGGGCAAGTTTTTTTTTTTTTTTTTTACACAGAATGCAGATGTCTCGAATATAATACGACCCCTCCAATTTTAAGGTAAATTTTTGTCACCAAAATCTAGCGTTATACTCGAGTATCTACTTCCATGCCGATTCAGGTGTTACCCCAACCCAAGACACGTGGAGAAAAATAAAATGATAAATAAATAAAGGAAATTCATGGAAAAGTTTTTATTTTTTTAAAATATATTAAAAAAAAATTATTCCGTACAATTAAAACTCGCCCTAGGGAGCAGGATGTTAAAAAGAAACCCAGAGGTTCTAAATAAATTGTTGACAAAAATATGAACATATGCTACTCGTCACAGAAACATCAAAAACTGGAGGCAGTTGGAAAATTCTTACCTTGCTGAACAAAAAAGAAAATGTAGCCGAAAGGAAGTAAAACGCTGCCGTGGGATTTGTTAACGTGGCGCGGATTTCTGTTGGAATTACCCATTGAATAATAAATATACATCAATTATTTAAAGGTTTTACATGTAAAACACTGTACGCTATTCCCACCTTGGCTGGTAATTCTTAAGTACAACACTTTAATACAACTTTTTTTTTTTAAAGAAGATCACACAGTGATAGGGATGCTTGAAGTCTAATTCGCAGAAAACCTCCAAGGAGGGATAGCTGCCATATTTTTTTTTCACATGTGTCTTAAGTCACAGTCTCTACTCCCTGGTGCGATCAGGTGTTTTCCTTGCCATCTGCCAATCCAAGAGGATACGCCGCGTTCCATATTTATAATCCGCAGCCTTCATGTGTAACCTGTAAGGTGAAAAAAAAAAAATATCCTGAGCATATTTAATTGTTAATGCCTGCAGAGAATATTTATGGATATTTTTAATATTTGTATTTTTAGAATTTTTTTGGCATGTTTTCTGTTCTTTTGGGTTGAAATTTTCACTTTAACCCTTTCGCTGCTGAGGCTTTTCCCGCCCCTGTGCTGAGGTCATTTTTACCGGTTTTGCTCATCATGTTTAAACGTGTTTTGAAGGCTTATTTTAGTATATGACCCAGACATATTATATATCATTCTTTCCGTCAGACTCGGCAGATTCATAATATGTCATTTATTATATGTATACGTCATGTCCTGTCTGTATATTATAACACAAAATGCAATAAAATATGAATTTTCAATAATTTACAACGTGTATAGTGTTTTTTTTTCACATTTTAACATGCAAGCAATTGCGGTTATATTTTGTATGGGGTGCGCTTGTTAAAAAAATTAGAGATGGGGTCTCGTTACATTTTTTTTTGGGGAAAATTACGCGATTTTTAACAAACGCACCGCATACAAAAATCGTTAGTGCAGCATCATTGTTCACATTGTAATTGGAATGGGAACAATATTGCTGTATTAACAAACCAAAAAAAAAAAACTTGTTTATTTTTTTATAATCTGTTTTAAATATTTTTTTATATTTATTTTTAATTTTTATTTTTTAAAAAAAAACTTTATTCACAGTCGTGTTTGGTATCGTTGGAACGGCCATGCTCTGGCCGCTCCAACAGTTCCAAACTTTAACCCCCTAGCTGCCACGGATCGGGAGATAGGGGGTTCATTGGAACCCCCTATCTCCACCGTTGGTGGCAGCTAGGGGTTAACTCCAGGACTGGCGTCATCGTGCTATGCTTTTCAGCACCGATTCGTGATCCGGCTCCCCAGGGGTTAATGACAGCCACCGTTTGGAAGGGCAGGCTTGCCCTTCCAAGCGGTGCCTGTATTAACCCCCTGCTCCCCGGCGATTGGGAGGGAGAGAGGTCCGAAGGACCTACCCCCCTCCCTTTCAGGCGCCTCCTCCGCACATGCGGGGGGGGCGCCTGAATTAGATGTCATCGCGTCGCCGCGATGACATCTAATGTCCCCACCGGGGTCCTGGAGTGCTGGGCTGACATCCAAGATGTCAGCCCGCACCGGGGGGCGCAGCAATCCACCGGGATCCGGCGGATTGCTGCCTCCTGTGCTCGGACGCTCTGAGCGCATCTGTAGCACAGGAGAACCACTTGGCTGGACACGCTGAGCGCGTCCATAGCAGCCAAGTGGTTAATATATTAAATATATAATATCTGAAAATATAACAAGAAAAAAGGTTGTCATCTGCACTTATTCTTATAGCTCCATGCGAAACAAAACACAATCAGAGGTTTTGGCCATTAAAGTGTAAGCTCACCTGCCACGTCACGGCACCTCTGGGTCAGGTGGGTCCTACCTAATGAAACCAAGAGCTGCTTTTCTAAGCGACCACATATGCTCATGCTGCTTATCAGCTAAGAGTCAAACTGATGGGTTTATTGTTCCTGGTGAGGGTATATGTGGTTGCTTAGAAAGCAGCTCTTGTTTTCATTTTAAAGTTTTTTTTTATTTTCGGGTCATCCTTTATTTTACCGGGATTCGTAATTTCGGACCGATCCGAAAATATCGGATCGTCCGATATCATATTTTGGATCGCTTTGGTTTTCGTTTTAGGCGTAATTACATGATTTCAGGCGATTCGTAATTTCGGACAGGGAGAAGTCCGCAATCTGCACCAATTGCCACGGGATCGTGGTAGTGGCAGATGAGGGGTTAAGATATTACATTTTCGGATCACTTCATTTTTCGTTTTTAAGCTTCCTTACATGATTTCAGTCGATCCAATATTTCGGATCGGCCAATATTACGTTTTTTGGATCGCTTTGTTTTCCATTTTTTGAGTTATTCCTTATTTTTGGTTGATTTTGTATTTAGTTTTTAAGAGTTATTTGATTTTTTATATCAGTTATTTCAGAATATGAAGTAGATTACTGTCAATAAAATGAAAATACAGCCGTCAACGGTTTTCTTTTTTAAACGCAGCAAAAGGTTTCTTTACTTATTTGGTTTTTAGGATTTTTTGGGCATTTTTCTGGATTTTTTGGGTGAAGTTTTAGGTTTCTTAACTTTTGTTAAGGAAACAAGGCTTTCAATATTAAAAAATATTTGCGTTTTTGTTAAATATTTCTCAAACTGTTAATTTTTTTACTTGTAGCAATAAGCCATTTTGTTTATTTATTTTTTAGGATTTTTGGCATTTTTCAGATTCTTTTTGGTTGAAGTTTTAGGTTTCCTAACTTTTTTTAAAGAAACGTGGCTTTTTTCCCCATAAGAGTTAAAAAATATTCACGTTTCTATTAAATATTTCTTAAACCTTTTTTTTAACTGCAGCAAAAGGTTTCTGTACTTATTTATTTTTTAGTATTTTTCTGTCATTTTTTTGGATTTTTTTTGGTGAAATTTCATTGTTTGAAATTTTATTGTTCCTAATTTATTACTTCAGCACCATGGTGAGACTGAGTTGCATAGCCCTGTCCAAGGTCCTGATACATTGTTTCAGAGCAGCAGTTCAGCACTATGGACAGCTATATTGTAGCTTACCATGGTGCTGAAATATTTAATAGAAACGGGATTTTTTTTTAACATTGAAACCTATGGAAAAAAAGCTTTGTTTCTTTAAAAAAAAGTTAGGAAACCTAAAATTTCACCAGAAAAAATGCCAACAAATCCTAACTGTACATAAATAAACAAAACGGCATATTGCTGCAAGTGAAAAAAAATAAACGGTTTAATACATATTTAATAAAAACGCAAATATTTTTTTACATTGAAACCTATAAGTTAAAAGCTTTGTATCCTCCAGCCCTAATCACAACAACTGAAAGTATATATCACTGTCGCTATACCACTAGATCATAAGTATCCCCACATACTCAAAAACCAAAATATACAAAACAAGGAATGCGATGACATCATCAGTATGGGACATATAAACCCCTCCGGCTCTACGAGGTCGGCAATCAGCAGTACACTTCATGGAAACGGAGGACAGTATATAAACCCCTAAAAGGATAGTAACCTAGAGATTTTTTTCCACTGATGAAGCCCATCTTTTGATAGGGGCAAAATGCATCTGGAACTATTAATTTGTCTTATTTTATCTTGTGATTTATCATTTTTGCCACATATGTTTTTGATTGAATATTTGGAATAAATATTTTATCTTTTATGCGGTGTTTGATCGTCTCTGTCATTCGAGTTGGGCCTTAATAATACAACTAGTGAATGTCGTGGAGTGAGCCAGAATACAGGCTCCATCTGGGTGAGTTGTTCCACTTTTTTACCTAGAACACTCCACGAAGGTCTGTCCTATTTATATTCTGTATTACAGCTAGAATATTTGAAAAGACCCTTATCGGGAGGTGTGAGGCATGGGAAGCCCCTAGAACTGACCCAAAGGCAAAAATGGAGGAGCCAATTGGGCTCCAGAATATGTGAGTGAGATACTTTATGAATACGGTCAATAAGTAACACATATATAACTGTACTACTCTATGGTGTATATTATGTGTATTTCTTTGAGGGAATATAAAGTAGGGATGTGCGTTTCGGGTTTCGGAATTTCGGAATTTTCACGAAATTTCCCGATTCGTGTTTTCGGATGCGGCCGAATTTCCGAAAAATTTTAGATCCGAAAATGTTTTCCGAGCCGAAACGAAATATTTTCGGATTTTTCGAATGGGCTTGAAATGTGTCAAACGAGGAGAACAGATGTTCCGAAAAACGAAAATTTTCCGAAAAACGAAAATTTTGTAAAAACGAAAATTTTCTGAAAAACGAAAATTTTTCGAAAAAACGAAAAGTAGATACAAAAAACCGGCTAAATGACACGAAAAATACGAAAAACGGTCGATATTCCGAAAAATGTGCAATTCCGAAAAACGAAAATTTCCGAAATTACGAAAAGTCGATACAAAACCGAGCACAGTGACACGAAAATACGAAAAATGGTCGATATTCCAAAAAAAAAATGTCCCCGAAAAACGGGTCGAACCGAATCGAATCGAAACCGAAATCGGTCGAAACGAGCCGAATCGAAAAGTTTAAAAATCCGAAAAATCGAACCGAATCGAACCGAAAAAAAAATCTGTGCACAAGCCTAAGCAGTGGCATAATAAGACGCCGTGAAGAACACTACCATCAATATATATGTACGGTATATACTGGTTTACTATCACGTGTGTGCTTCACTGATCTTGCATGTTTTGTAAATCCTATAAATTGCAATGTTAAAAAAAAACCTGTTTTTATTACTTTGAAATCATTTTGTGCCGTTTTTATTCTTTTTCATCATTTTCATTATGGTTTTTTTGTTTTGTTTAGGAACATTTTGTTCCGTTTTGTGTCATTTTTGTTCAACTTTTCTCGTTTCGGATCATTTTCGGTCCGCTTCATATCGATTTGGATCATTTTCGGTCCGTTTGATATCGTTTCGGATAGTTTTCGAATCGACCACGATTCGTAATTTCGGCCGATTCGTTGTATCAGATGGCCGATATTATGTTTTTCGAAAACAAAAAATTTAACGAAAATGCAAAACTCGGCCGAAAAGAAACAAAATTTTGACGATACGAAATGCACATCTCTCGCCGCCGAAAACAGCCGCCGAGCAACCGAACTGACTGCCGAATGACGCTGAAGACCTCCAATGATCCGCCAAACACCACCGAAAAAACTGTTCAGCATCTGAAAGCCACCGAACTGGGGGTGAAAAAAAAAAGCGTTTAAAAACAATTAAAATGCATAAAAATAATTAAAATGGTTCTATAAAAAATAATACGGTCTGTTGCAGAATGAAGAAAAAAAACAGGTATCAAAAATTTCAAATAAAAATCCAGAAAAATACTTTAAAAAATTCAAAAAAATAAAATAAAAAGACTTTGCTGCAAATGAAAATAATAAACAGTTGAATAAAAAAATAAAATAGCTATTTATTTTTTTTACATTGAATTCAATTAGATCCGTCTGTTTAAACCTGTCGAACTGAACCAACGAAAATCTGGGCATTTTGCCAACATTGCAAACACACAAACATGCAGTTCGGTGGTTTTTGAATAGATTAACTGTTACTTCTCTATGGGACAATTTCGCTACCGCCGAATGTCGCCAAACGGCGGCAATCTCAGACGAACTGCTCCGTATTTCACTATCAGTTTGCCAGTATTTGGTCAATTGACAGCTTTCTGAATAGCCGTACGGTAAAATTCACTGTGCAGAATTCTGCAAAAATGCAGAAATTAATCCAAAATTAATGATTGCTGGAACTGCTTTCTTGGCTAAGTAGTGTACGTAGATGTAGGGGTGTATTTATGTGGAATATCAGCAGCCACAAGGAAAGCATACAGACTGTATGGAATATGCAAATCATATCAGGTGAGGCCTCTGTTTAAGTAAGGCCCTAGGTGACTGCCTTGTTTGCCTAATTATAGAGCCACCTCTGATCAGTAAATGCAAATAGGTAGGAAAGGCACAAGAGTGGGTGCAAATAGGCCAAACGGCATGACTGTATGCCTAAAAGGGTTTTGCCATGCTGTATGTGTGGGATTAAATATTGCAAGAGACTGCAATAAACAAATGGATTGGAAAGAAAAGAGGGGCATAAGTAAATCACTAAAGTGCCCAACATACCCAAACAAACATATCTGAAATGTGAGTCCAAACCAGTAGTTTGTCATAGCTTGGTATGGTGTCCCTCCAGTCTACCACCTTGCAATATTGAGGGAAAAGGGTAAAAAAGGGGCCAATATCAAGAAACATAGTCTCCAACATCAGTGAGGTCTGTGGCAAATAAGCAAACGTTGTTGATGGGGAAGGGAGTTTTTTTCACATCCGTAGTTCATAGAACTCTGTGCACCTTCTCAGTTGTCCCATCTCTCCAGTGGCCTCTGTATCTTTTCTATTGGTGCTATACTGTCTGGTAAGGACAGGACCCAGATGTTCCATCCCTCTAATCCCCTAACCAATGGTGTTCCTCAGGCCCGGATTAAGATCTCTATGGGTCTGGAGCTGAATATTTTAGTGGCTTTTTTTTGTAATTTAGTGAAATGAAAACATATTTTTGGTTATTTATTAGTGCGGATATGGGTATATCTAACCAGGCAGATACTGTGTGATTAATTTTTCATTCAGATTTCAATCATTTAAAGAGTGTAAAAATTTTCCCCCAACATCCAAACCTTTGTGGTTATATATTCTATAGGGCATTTGTCAGGATACAGGTTCCGGGGCGATAGATTCGAGCCACTATGCAATAAATCAGAGAGCTTGCAAAGCAGATATATATTCAGAAGGATTTATTATAAGGACACAGGAGAAATAACAGTATAGAAGGGGGTTATGCAAAAAAGGGAAATGATGAATAAACCGAAGGCATACAGATGAGGCAAGAATAAAGGGGTGATATATTAACGATGCAGATCCAGAACAGAAAGGAATATATATATAACATATACATAAAATGAGAGAGTTATAAAGTAGGAGGGAAACAGATATAACATATACAGATTACAAGTAATGGTATTTAAGCAGAGAAAAAGATATATAGGTTATACAGAGAAAGACACATATAAATAAGAAGAGTTTAACCCCTTAGTGACCGGGCGGTTTTACACAAATCCGTCTTTTAGTGCCCGCTGCTGTTTTTACGTTTCTGCGCTGTTAGTGTTTAGGTCAAATTTTCCTCTTACTCGTTTATTCAACCCACACATATTATACACAGTTTTTCCCGCCATTAAATGGACTTTCTAGAAATACCATTATTTCCATCATATCGAATAACTTACTATATAAAAAAAAATATGAAATATGAGGGGAAAAAAAATGGTAAAAACACACTTTTTCGTAATTTAATCCCCAAAATCTACAACCACCCAAAAAGACCCCGGCTAAATAGGTTAAAAATTTTGTCACGAGACTAGAAATACCCAATTTTTACATGCGTTTGCTTTTTAACCCCTTCACTGCTGAGACAGTTCACCTATGTGCGCTGCGCTCATTCTGACCATTTTGTGCTAATTATTTTTAGATGACAGCCTAGGTCCTATTTAATTAACCCCCCCAGACAAAAAAAACACATTTTTTTATTTTATTTAATTTTTTTATTATTTTTTGTTATTTATTTATTTTTATTTTTTTATTTTTTAAACCAAACTTGTCATGTTTGGTATCAGGCCTTTCAAATGATGTCAAATATGACCATCTAGCTGCCATGGATCGGGAGATAAAGGGATCCTTAGGATCCCCTTATCTCTACATGGCAGCTAGATGGTTAACTGGCCCACTGACATCCTCACACATATGGTGAGGTTGTCAGTGGGTGGGGGGGACCTGGAGGCTTGGCTGACATCCAAGATGTCAGCCCCCCTCCAGGTTCGAATCGCGTTTTGGCGCCAATTGGCGCTGAAATGTGATATGGCAGCGAAACAGTTAATGCTATACACTGCTGAAAAGGGGAGACTCTCCCCTTTTCAGCGGTGTAAAAAGCATCTCCCTAGCTGCAATGGTTTGGGAGATAGAGGGCTCCGAAGGAGCCCCCCCTCCCCTCCATTACTTTGCATGGGGACGCCTGCTGATGACGTCACCACGCAGCGTGGCGACGTCATCAGCCTCGCCTGCCCATGTAAATCACATGGGCAGGCTTCCTCCCTGCCAGATCACCGAGGGATCCAGCGAGGGAGGTGAGTATCGGGCGGGAGGGGGATTAGGCGCCGCTGACGTACCCTGTACGTCCGCGGGTCTAAGGGAGACCCGAGGACAGGACGTACAGGGTACGTCAGCGGCCCTTAAGGGGTTAAGGAAAACAGGAATACACTGATAAAATATATGCAAGAGAGAAGATAACAAAGAGGAAGAAGTCTTTAAATAATAAAGTAGTAACTTAGTCCTCAGAGTGCACTCTGCATAGGTATCCAGGTAGTAAATGAAATAAATCCTTGTAATCCAGGGGAGGTGATGGGAGAAATCCAGGGAGAAACAATAAATCCAGTGAGTAGAAAGAGGAGATCCAGAACTCAGGTAAATAGGGATTGCACAAATTCAGCTCCTAGCAGCTTGGAGGTTCTATGTCAATGAGAAAGCATTGGGCGTCAGGTGTGGCCTGGTTTTATGCAGGGTGATCAATGGAATTAAGTAACACCTGAGCGCTGCATGGTAGGAGGTGAATCTCAGTACTACTGCTGCAAGTCCTATTGCTATGAGGCAGCGCTATGCTTTTTATTACGCCGTCGGCGATTTTCCTTACAGCATTCTTGTTAAAAAAAACGTTAAATAGAAACCTGTTACTGCATTTTTCTGAAAAAATATACAATTTTAACCAAAAAAAATAACAAAATGAAATATTTCCCTTTTGTTTTGGAACATGTTTCTTTACTAATAATATGACTATATATAACACACTGACCTTGCTCCCAGCGTGGGAAATGAGAAATGAGTAACGGCAGTGGTATTGCTCATTTTATACGTGACAAATGGATAATGCCATCGCTTTGGAACTGAAAAGAAATAAATAAAAAAAAGTTTGTTTTCTTTTCTTTTAGATTCTACATGGTTAGGTTTGGTATCAATGCAAAGGCCAGACTCTGCCCTGTCCAAGACACCTCACTTGACCTTGTGAGGTGTAAAGATTAGTGACGCAGGGGTCCAAAGTTCCCCGCAATGCTCTTCGCTGCAGTGCGGCGGTTTAGGTTTTTGATGTAACAATTTGTAACAATGGATTGTACCATCACCTCCACACTTGTTGGTGACATGAGAATTGTGATGGTTAGTTAGTACAGCATCATTGTTTACTTTATAATTGAAAAGTGAAAAATATTACTGTTGGAAAGAAATTTTTTTTTTTTATTTTTTTACTTAAACCCCACTCATGTTTGCTGTCATTGGAAATGCAATGCTCTGGTCTTTCCAGTGATACATCACTTGATCCTGTAGCTGCTATGGAGTTGGAGATACAGGGGTCAAAATGCAGACATACACTGTAGTTATCCTTTCTCTGGGCCTATTCTGAGGCATAGGCCTGGAGCTGCTGCTCCATCTGCCCCATGTTAATCCGGCCCTGGTGTTCCTACTCTGCCCCTCTTGTATTCTGCCCAATGGGGTTCCCACACAATTAGGGTTTAAAAGGACTTCCTTGTCTCTGTTGCGATTTTTGTTACCCCCTAAGTGAGATCATGTTGTATTTCATGGCTGATCCCCTGGTGCTTTATTTATTTATTTATAAAGTATTTTACCAGGAAGGATACATTGAGATTTCTCTCGTTTTCAAGTATGTCCTGGGTTCAATAAAAATGTAGTTGTTACAGTAGGTACAGAAGTACAAAGTAATAAAATGCAAGATATTCCAATTTTTGTATTCTGATTTATTGATTACTTGACCCTGGCTTGTCTCGTCTGATACCCTGGCTCTGTGTTACTGACCTCATCTTGTTTACATGTTTATGTGCACCTCTCCTGCCTCAGACCAAGACTTGTTTAATTGGTTATACATTGTGATAACCATAGGCGTGCGCACAGGGTATGCCCGGTGTGCCCAGGCACACCCTAATGTTGGGTGAGTGCATCGTCTTTGACCCCCTACATTGATATTTTGGATGTTCCTTATCTGGTTCATGATATATAGTGTGAAAATTGACCGTATCACCTCATAAACATTGGTTATTCCCAACTAAATAGAACTGTTCTGTGCTAAATGATGTGGGCATAAATTTGTAATTAATACATATTCCATGGGTGCACACCCTAATGAAATGGTCTGTGCTCACCATTTGTGATAACCTTGTTGTCTCCTGGGTATGTAAGGACCATCTTACCTTGTCTATGGTTACTCATATTTTTGTGCTGGGTTATATACTTAGCATTGCAGCTGGTTCATGAAGTAGCCTGGTATACCATTGACGGGAATCTGCCAAGTGGTGGGGCTGGTGAAGATTCTGTACTGGCAACTAATGGAGCTGAGGATTCAGGTCCTGAATCTGGCATTGATCATTAATGTTGGAGTGTGTCACGGAACGGACATGAGAGCTCTTTTCAGCGAGCCACAGGACTAAAGACTGAACCCTTTTTAAAGACCATTTTTCCTGCTTACGTTTTGGTTTTGCGTGTGAGCCTATGGACCTCTTATTTTATTGCTAGATGTGGTTTTATTGGTGTAATGTAATAAAATGTACCCTGTATGATGTGACTGTAAAAGTATGAAAGAAACCGTTTGTATGTGGTTTTCCCTGTCGCCATTTTGCTCATCCCAGCATGGTTTCACAGAACAAAGGATCTCATGCCCCAAGATGGAGGATGCAGCGGGCCAAAGGATTGGAGGCTTTTCCAAGACCTCATCTGCCTAATCCCCTGGACAATGGGGGAGCCTGAAAGGGCAAAATAGAGGATACAGCAAACCAGCTAATTGGAGGCTTTTCCAAGACCTCATCTGCCTAATCCCCTGGACAATGGGGGAGCCTGAAAGGGACCTGATAGGGAACAGGAGGCTGGGAAAGGAGCCAATCAGTGCTGGTTGTGTGGGTGGGGGAGTTGGTAATCTGTTTGTGTGAAGTTGTATAAATGACCCTGTTGAAACCCATAAAATTCAGTTCACTGTTTTAAAGCATACAGCTACGTCTGGTGTCTTCATTTCAGAGCTACAATCACTATTGCAGGAGACACTCAGCGGTCTCCTGCATCACCACTCAACCCAGGAACGGGATCCCCAAGGCAACACCGCACCATCTCTCCAGACGCCGGACCAACGCCATTTCATCCTCCAGGCCGCTCGAGATGCCGAGTGCTGTGCCACTCGGTAGTCGGGCCGGACGCCATCAAAGGGGGGGGGTCAGATAGAGCAGGATCGCAGGCAGACTTCCATCCCGCCACACTGGTGGCAGCGGTGGGATAGCTCTATGAACCCCCAGAAAAAGCACTCAGCATGGCAGGGTACGCCAACTACAAAAAAGACACCCTGCGGGGCATCCTGGAGAGCCGAGGAGGCACCCCGGGCTCAAAAAGTAAAGTCGCCCTGATCGAGGAACTGCAGGAAATGGACCAGGGAGCCATGGGCACGCCAACCTTACCACCCACCCAGGCATTGGTCCCAGAAGATCCCTCCCAAAGGAAAGTGCGGCAGCGGGTAGCCCTCTTCGGAGCCGCCCCGTCAGAAGTCGCTATACACAACGCCATCCAGGAGATCCGGCAGGAAGAGGAGCAAGAGAAGGACCGTCAGCACGAGCTGCGGATGGCGGTGCTCCGAGCAAAAAGGACTGAATACCCTGCCCCTGAACCCTACCCTGTAGAACCCTGGTTCGAGGTTGACAGCTCGACTGGAGCTTCATCCAGGGAATCTACACCCCCCAGCAATACTTCTTTTTGGATTTACAGCTCGCCTGGAGTTTTAATTGAGGAAACCGCACATCTCAGCGACCCTTGGATGAGGCTTACAGCCCGCCTGGAGCTGCATCCGAGGATGCCACACCCCCCATCGAGTGGTGGTGCCACTGTTCCAGCACCCTTGCAGACACGAGGGCTGAATTCCCGAGAAGGCTACAGGAGGGCCTGGATCGGTATCATGGATCTACAGTTGAGCCCTCTGGGCCCGAGTGGCGAGACGAGATCCGCCAAGAACTCTGGTACGAGGCACTGTACCATGAAAGGGACTACCATGGTGTCAATGTTCCCTCCGACGCTGCCATCTACCAAGTGCAGTACAATGCCAGAGCAGCATTCCTGAACGGCCGACCCCCAGAGGAGTGGGAGGCAGAGCTTCAATACCTGGTTCAGCAGGAGATCACACTGGACGCCGCTTACCGGGTGTCCCAGTGGTTAATAGGCCCCCTGCTACCCCGCACCATCGACGGCGCCTCCACCGCAGGCCTCCATTACGCCGGCACAGGGCTGCTATACGAAAGGATGGCCAACGACCCCGGGTTTGGAGAAGAGTCGGAGTGGCGGTTGGAGGAGATACTGGAACGCCGGGAAGAGGAACTCTCATACGAGAGCAAGGACTTCGAGATAGAGGAACTGGAGTTCCTGGTAGAGCGCGAATGGGAGCTTGAGAAGGCCTACAGAAGGTTGTTGGACAACGCTCCGCAGTCAGGCCTAAGCCCCATGACCTGGAACTGTCTGGCCGAAGAAGCAGACAGTCCAAGTGACACGGAAGTATTGGAGCCCGAGATGCTCCCATGGGTCCCCATCGGGACCACAGTAGACGAGCCGGCCAGGTCAGAAGAAGCACGGCAGGTGCCAAGCGACCAGAATGGGCCGCGTAAAGGGTCTGAGTGGCCCAGAGAGGAAGTTATCCTCCCACCCCCGCAAGAAGACACTGTGCCAGTGTCCGCTTACCCAGCAGAAGAGCTGGCAACGGGGCAGAGTGCCGCTGGCCTCTGCCCAGCCTCCACCATCTGCCCCGAGGAGCAGAAGGGGGATACCCTCGAGATGCTTATCCCGCAGCCGCTTACCCCATCCAACCCCCTGTATTTTGTTCCTGTACCCACCTCCCCAGCAGAAGAGCTGGCAATGGGGCATAGTGCCACTGGCCTCTGCCCACCCTCCATCGTCTGCCCTGAGGAGCAGAAGGAGGATTTACCCAAGCTGCTTATCCCGCAGCCGTTGACCCCATCCGACCCCCTGGACTTTGTTCCCACACCCGCTTACCCAGCAGAAGAGCTGGCAATGGGGCAGAGTGCCGCTGGCCTCTGCCCACCCTCCCTCATCTGTCCCGAGGAGCAGAAGGAGGATTTCCCCGAGCTGCTTACCCTGCAGCCGTTGACCGAATCCAACTGCCTGGACGTCGTTCCTGCGCCCGCTTCCCCAGCAGAAGAGCTGGCAACCGGACAGAGTGCCGCCGGCCTCTGCCGAACCTTCACCACCTGCCTCAGGGAACAGAAAGAAGATACACCCGGGCTGCTTATTCCGCAGCCACTGACCCCACCGGAGATGGCAGACGCCATTCTCCTGCCCGGGGACCCTTCCTCGGCCTTGAACCCCCCAGCCGACACGCTGGCAATGGGGCAGAGCCTGTTTCAACTCTGCCCATCTCCACACCCCTTTGGCCCGGAGGCCCCATGCAGCCACTGTTTTTTCCACAGCTGACCAGGGCACTCGGGGCGCGTGCGCGATACCTCCAGAGGTGGTACAGGTGGTACCCCTCCCCGACCACAGGACCCTTATTCCGGAGGGGGTACCCCCAAAGACTTGTACTCCCAACACACCAGGCACTGCCGCAAGGACAAATGGAGAAGCCTGGTGGCTCGCCTCCTTCCCACAGACTATGGGCCACAAAGACTGCTCCGACTTCCCCGAGTCGACCCTTTTGGGTCCAACCGTGTCCGTCGGACTCTAGAAGGGGAGAGAAATGTCACGGAACGGACATGAGAGCTCTTTTCAGCGAGCCACAGGACTAAAGACTGAACCCTTTTTAAAGACCATTTTTCCTGTTTATGTTTTGGTTTTGCGTTTGAGCCTATGGACCTCTTATTTTATTGCTAGATGTGGTTTTATTGGTGTAATGTAATAAAATGTACCCTGTATGATGTGACTGTAAAAGTATGAGAGAAACCGTTTGTATGTGTTTTTCCCTGTCACCATTTTGCTCATCCCAGCATGGTTTCACAGAACAAAGGATCTCATGCCCCAAGATGAAGGATGCAGCGGGCCAAAGGATTGGAGGCTTTTCCAAGACCTCAGCTGCCTAATCCCCTGGACAATGGGGGAGCCTGAAAGGGCAAGATTGAGGATACAGCAAGCCAGTTGATTGGAGGTTTTTCCAAGCCCTCATCTGCCTAATCCCCTGGACAATGGGGGAGCCTGAAAGGGACCTGATAGGGAACAGGAGGCTGAGAAAGGATCCAATCAGTGCTGGTTGTGTGGGTGGGGGAGTTGGTAATCTGTTTGTGTGAAGTTGTATAAATTACCCTGTTGAAACCCATAAAATTCAGTTCACTGTTTTAAAGCATACAGCCACGTCTGGTGTCTTCATTTCAGAGCTACAATCACTATTGCAGGAGACACTCAGCGGTCTCCTGCATCACGACTCAACCCAGGAATGGGATCCCCAAGGCAACACCGCACCATCTCTTCAGACGCCGGACCAACGCCATTTCATCCTCCAGGCAGCTTGAGATGCCGAGTGCCGTGCCACTCGGTAGTCAGGCCGGACGCCATCAAAGGGGAGGGGGGTCAGATAGAGCAGGACCGCAGGCGGACTTCCATCCCGCCACAGAGTGCAATGAACTTGATGGTTAGTGAGTGTGCTCATGGACGAGTCGATGCTAGAGGTCATGCCAGAGGACAATCAAAGTGCAGGGGGTGGAGGCACGAGACCTGGTGGTGATAGGATAAAACCATTCATCAACCATTCATTACGGCTTTAGATGTTGCATTGACCTCTACAATCAATGCGAAATTCATAACCTGGTGGGACATTGCAGGGGAAATGACCACGGCCGCTATAGTTCCACATTAACTGCAGGAAACCCGAGAATAATTAAATTTTAAGTTCCATTTGTTTACTTTTCATCTGAATATTTTAATGCATTATTCTCAGACCAGTTATTTTTCTTGTAATTAACCATTGCAATATTTTACATCTTAATTATAAGGATCATTGCATAATTTATTAATACAGGAGGGGTGGGGTCGCGCCTATTCCCCGATGGGGTGGCTGCAACCACCAAATGCATCCAGCCCAACAACATGTGTAAAACATAACAAAGAAAAAAATTTCATCTGTGCTAATTCCCATTATACCAGGGGAAACTAAACACAATTAGAGGTTTGGTTTCTTATCAATGGCCAAAGTGCATTTTGTTTCATGGGGGAGCATAAATAAAGGCCCACCAGCCTACCTCATGTCTGACAAGCAGCATGAGCAGGTATGGTTTGCTATGTAGGAGCCTGTGGTTTCAATTTTGGATAGGACTTGCCCTCATAGAGGTGCCTTGACGTTTGGAGGGCGAGCTTAATCTTTTAATGGCCATTGATAAGAAACCAAACCTCTAATTGTGTTTAGTTTCACACGGTATAATGGGAATAAGTGCAGATGACATTTTTTTCTTCATAATTTATTAATACCCTCTTCTTCTAAAAAGGAACTTTTAATGATCTTATTATCTGCATCTGTTATCATCCAAAGTAAGTGAACTAAGTTATCACCTTCTACAAATGCTCGCAGATCAATAAAAAATAACATGTGAAGACCGCGTCAAAAGCAAGTTTTTCATTTAAGGAATAATATAGCAATTATTAAGTAATTAATTGCGTTTTTGCATTTAATGGCTGTGGGTATGTATGAAGCATGATAAAGTGTTTGTTCTTTTTGTTTAAGAAAGAATTTTCAGCCGTTGATACAAATGATTAAATGGCAAAAGAACAGAGGCATTAATAAATGTATATCATACCATGAAAACGCAAAAATAAAAGCAATAAAAGCAAACTGCAATAAACAAGCGATAAACATCTCATGGCATCGAGCCTGGGTTCCTGATTTGTAGATATAATGATAAATATGTGGCACGATGCCTAGGATCTTGATCTTATAAAACCATAATTAAACAGAAAGAAAAAGACCATGAACCAATATTTTAGAGAGTTAAACAGGGAGACACAGGGGAAGGATTAGCCACAGATAAACTTGGAGATACAGCAGCTGGCTTGGCCACAGGTTGACTTGGAGATACAGGAGCTGGCTTGGCCACGGGTTGACTTGGAGACACAGGAGAAGGCTTGGCCACAGGTAAACATGGAGAAACAGGTGAAGGCTTGGACACAGGTAAACTTGGAGACATAGGAGCACAGTGGGCTTAGAACACAGGAGCCCATCTGACAGGACCTTTGGTTGCTGGAAGTGACCACAGCAGACTCGATCAGGGCTAGCTTCTTTCGAAGATGGAAGAATGGTGGCTAAAATACACCAAGTATTGAGTCAATGCAGAAGCACTGCTCAACAGGGGAATTCCCTTAAATGCAGTTCCCATAAACACTGTTCCTCATTGCAGGACAGTGGCGGCTCACGGTCTGCATAGCCAACAGTGTCGACCCGTGGACCCTTGCTAGCAGCACAGAAGGTGGGTGTCTTCTGATAAAGCGCAGTCGCCATCCGATGATGCGCAGGTGCCATCTGATGGTGCAGAAGAGGCACAGAAGAAAGAAAACAAGGCACAGAAGATAAGTAGATGAAAGAAAGAGACACAGAAGAAATAAAAAGAGGGGCTATGGGGATTATTGATCATAATGAGATTATTAGCAATGCAATATCGTATGTGCTGCATAATGCCTGTGTATGGAAATTACAGTAAAACCTTGTATCTGTATGTGCTGCATAATGCCTGTATATGGCAATTACAGCAACACCTTGTATCTGTATGTGCTGCATAATGCCTGTGTATGACAATTACAGTAACACCTTATATCTTTATGTGCTGCATAATGCCTGTGTATGGCAATTACAGCAACACCTTGTAGCTGTATGTGCTGCATAATGCTTGTGTATGGAAATTACAGTAACACCTTGTATCTGTATGTGCTGCATAATGCCTGTGTATGGCAATTACAGCAATACCTTGTATCTGTATGTGCTGCATAATGCCTGTGTATGGAAATTACAGCAACACCTTGTATCTGTATGTGCTGCAGAATGCCTGTGTATGACAATTACAGTAACACCTTCTATCTGTATGTGCTGCATAATGCCTGTGTTTGGCAATTACAGCAACACCTTGTATCTGTACTGTACATGGATTTACACTTATTATAACCCCCTGAACCTTATCCCTGTACAGTAGGGAGGACACCAGAGCTCTCCCTGTATTCTGCCCTCTCTTTTACTTCTTCCAAACAGCAAACTCAGACGGGACTCCATTACTCCATTGTGCTCCCTGAAACAAGCACCTAGGTATCCAGGATTCAATATGCTGTCAACCACTATACTCCAGACTGTTCTAATCTTGTAATTCTATTTTATGTCTGCGTTTATTAATTTATGCCTGTTAAGTAGTCTTTTATTTTTCCTTCTCTTTTTGAATGAATATACCCCTCTGCTTCTCCCTCCCCCTCTTCTTATGTCGTAAATACCCAAAACAAACTGATCGCTCTCACTAAATCTCACTCTTACTTCTTCCACACAACAAACTCACAGACTGAGCTCCATTACTCTATTCTGCTGGGCTACCTGCCCTCCCCATCCAGTCCCCCACTGTCCCCAGCCAGACCCGGTCCCTGATTTCAGTTGTCTTTTCCAGCCGTCTCCATTTCTCTCTCTAATTACTTTTACTAAGCCCAAGCGTCTGGTCCATCCCATGAGAGCCCTGCTATATCTTCTTGGCCACCAGCTTCACCTTCCCTTTGCTCTCATTTGTTTCACTTACTGCCCCCCCCCTTAGATTATAAACTCATGAGATGTCTGGCTGAGCACTTGGTTAAAGTGCTATATTACCTGGACAGTTATCCTACGGGCAGGGTTGTCTTTTCCTCATTTATCATGTATGTCTCATGTTTGTGCTTCCCATTATAAAGCGCTACGGAATATGCTGGCGCTGTATAAATGCCTGTAACTGTAACTCTCCATGGCTGCTGTAATGCAGCAGTAAAGTTTGAGGAGCTTTTTTTTACAATCTGGGTGGGGACTGCTCTGCAGCCTCTTTACAGTAATACAGGGTGACCCACTAATTGTGCATTAAAAAGGTATGCAAAAGGATTTTTATATGGTAATTATCGCTATTCAATGCACTTCAATGCAAAATCGAGATACAGTAACTCCTTTTTGGTAGTGAAAGGGTTACGAGGGATGACTTTCATCCAGACAAAAGCCAGCGCAGGGTAACCCACAATAGCTGTGGGGTGGTAGGGGGCTCCATACCCAGTGTACCTACGAGATGTTCCTCATATGATGGAAAAAATGGGCAGCCTGACAACATCTTCCTTGTAGGAGCAATGCCAGGAACTCAGAACTAGCAGCATATGATACAGTGTAAAAGTAATATTCCTGCTCCATTCTTATTTATGATGCAAACAATATTTCGGAGGCCATTTGGAAGGCTGCAGCATGTAATGTGTGGTACAGCAAATACAGTGTCTCGGTGCAACCGTGCCATCTGCCCACTTTACAGCCAAGCTACTAAATTGCTGTTGGATGGCTGCCCAGCCAGGCAATCCACATCACATTAAGGAAAACAAAGGCTCAGAGAACGGCACGAACAAGGCTCTTATTTGCTGCCATATTGTGCTCATTGGGGTGGTAAGCTGCCTGGGCATCATGGGAAATGTAGTTCACAAACATCATATGGCGCCATGTTTACCCAGCGCTGTAAATAGCATATTAAATCATTACAATTCATCCAATATCAAGCACAAAAATCAGTTTGCGTCAGTCAAGTAATACAGGAAATATTATTTAGGTCATTGCTGCTGGTTTTATCATTTCAGCGTCTTAAAAAATGCTACGCAACCTGTGTATTAAAATATCCTGGGGTTGACTCCTGTCGGGGTCCCCAACCCAGCTCCTCAGGGAACACTAACAAGCCAGGTTTGCAGGATATGTGAAGTGCAGCACAGGTGATATGATTTGCTGCTCAGTGATTGCAGGATCCAGTCTGCATTTCCCCCAAGGTGATCCTTAAAACCTGACCTGTTAGGGCAAAATCTTGAATTTGCATGGACTGCAGAAGGATCCACGGAAGAACTCTGGGAAGTATCAGTTCCCATTCGTCGCAGCCAGGGGAAGTGGTAGATCGCGTTGCCCTCTGCACTTCGGAACCTGAAGTAAGGGATTTTTAGATGGGGTTAAATGAAGGTGTTAAGTGATTTTGCAAAAGTCACACATCACTAGTGTCCGACAGCCAGGAAATTGAAAATCCCGGCTACTGGTGATACCGGGTGGGGAGGAGGAAACGCCTCCGCTTCACCCAGTGATATCTCTAGATCGAGGCAGCGGGATCACTCCTCACATTCTGACGACTTTAAGGCTGGCCGTCCACTGGGTGATTCAGCCCTCGTCCACTGCCTCCAACTTCCATTGGACGACTTCAGAAGATTTTTACCGACTACATCAGACTAGTGATCTTTCCCATTTCAATGGGATTTGTCGGACGAAGCCGGATGATCTGGTACAAGTTACAAGAAATATAAAAAAATATTTTCGTTTTTTTTTTATTATTCAACCGTTTATTCTTTTCATCCCCAGCAAAAAGCCTTTTTATTTATTGATTTTTTGGGGGGAATTTTTTGAGTATTTGTTTGTAGTTTTTATAAGTAAACTTTTTGATTCCCCATTTTTTTTTAAAAAAACAGAGTTTTTTCTCCTGCCGAATGTGGCATTTGGCAGTGCAGTCCTTGGTGCTGAAACCTATTTCAGCACCAGGGACACTTTTTAGTTTTTCCCCTGCAGCATTCGGCAAGTTTTTTTTTTCTTTTTGCTGCGTTCGCCAGTGCTGTCCTTGGGTTTTGCTTTTCTTTTCATCCTGTCCGTCGTTCGACCTGGGTTGTCCACAGATGCTTCCAGTGGACCACCCTGGTTGTTCGACGGTGTTGTCACACTAGGGATGGCCTGCCTAAGACTATAAAGTGGTCAGGATATGTCTCTTTAATGTTATTATATGTGCTATTCGTTGACTCCCACTTGTGAGTGTTATTCTTTTGGTGCAATATTTTTCGTGTATCTCTGCCCTGCGAGAGTATTTTTTTAATGTTTATAGGAAGAATACATATACTTACAGTCATGGCCGAAATTGTTGACACTCCTGACATTTTTCCAGAAAATCAAGTATTTTCACAGAAAGGTATTGCAGTAACACATGTTATGCTATACACATGTTTATTCCCTTTGTGTGTATTGGAACAAAACAAAAAAGGGAGGGAAAAAAAGCAAATTGGACATAATGTCACACAAAACTCCAAAAATGGGCTGGACAAAATTCTTGGCACCGTTAACTTAATATTTGGTTGCACACCCTTTGGAAAAAATAACTGAAATCAGTCGCTTCCTATAACCATCAACAAGCTTCTTACACCTCTCACCTGGAATTTTGGACCACTCTTCCTTTGCAAACTGCTCCAGGTCTCTCTTATTGGAAGGGCACCTTTTCCCAGCAGCAATTTTAAGATCTCTCCACAGGTGTTCAATGGGATTTAGATCTGGACTCATTGCTGGCCACTTCAGAACTCTCCAGCGCTTTGTTGCCATCCATTTCTGGGTGCTTTTTGATGCATGTTTGGGGTCATTGTCCTGCTGGAAGACCCAAGATCTCGGACGCAAACCCAGCTTTCTGACACTGGGCTCTACAGTGCGACCCAAAATCCTTTGGTAATCCTCAAATTTCATGATGCCTTGCACACATTCAAGGCACCCAGTGCCAGAGGTAGCAAAACAACCCCAAAACATCATTGAACCTCCACCATATTTCATTGTAGGTACTGTGTTCTTTTCATTGTAGGCCTTATTCTGTTTTCAGTAAACAGTAGATGTGCTTTACCAAAAGGCTCTATCTTGGTCTCATCTGTCCACAAGACGTTTTCCCAGAAGGATTTTGGCTTACTCAAGTACATTTTGGCAAACTGTGGTATTGCTTTTTTATGTCTCTGTGTCAGCAGTGGGGTCCTCCTGGGTCTCCTGCCATAGCATTTCATTTCATTTAAATGTTGATGGATCGTTCGCGCTGACACTGATGCTCCCTGAGCCTGCAGGACAGCTTGAATTTATTTGGAACCTGTTTGGGGCTGCTTATCCACCATCCCGACTATCCTGCGTTGCAACCTTTCATCAATTTTTCTCTTCCGTCCACGCCTAGAGAGATTAGCTACAGTGCCATGGCTTGCAAACTTCTTGATAATGTTGCGCACTGTGGACAAAGGCAAATCTAGATCTCTGGAGATGGACTTGTAACCTTGAGATTGTTGATATTTTTCCACAATTTTGGTTCTCAAGTCCTCAGGCAGTTCTCTTCTCCTCTTTCTGTTGTCCATGCTTAGTGTGGCACACACAGACACACAATGCAAAGACTAAGTGAACTTCTCTCCTTTTAATCTGCTTTCAGGTGTGATTTTGCTTGCCCCAGGTGAGTTTACAGGAGCATCACATGCTTGAAACAATCTTATTTATCCACAATTTTGAAAGGGTGCCAATAATTTTGTCCAGCCCATTTTTGGAGTTTTGTGTGACATTATGTCCAATTAGCTTTTTTTCCTCCCTTTTTTTGTTTTGTTCCAATACACACAAAGGGAATAAACATGTGTATAGCAAAACATGTGTTACTGCAATACTTTTCTGTGAGAAATACTTGATTTTCTGGAAAAATTTCTGGGGTGCCAACAATTTCGGCCATGACTGTACATCTCCAAAATGTCACCACTCAATCTCTTGGTTTGTGGAGCTTTGCGTTGCATTTACAGTAGCTTTTTCCCATTACTATGAACTTTATAAGGAAAGATATGTAACACGTGAAATGCCTCTCGAACAGACTGTGATATTAGGAATGTTTCCTGATGAATTACTTCACGTGTGATTTGTAACGTGGAAAAGATCCGGGTTATTATCTGGTCCATGAATAACAGTTCCTGCATCATTTCCAGACTTAATTTACAATTTGTATTGGAGGGAATTGTAATTGCTGGAAAGCATTGACATAGAATTAATCAATAATGCTAATTATTAATATGTCATATTTTTATAGCTTGCAATTAGCCATTTTTGCCAATGGACTGACGCGTAAAACAAAGCTTCTCTCTACGGGTTTTAGCAGAAATACGAGAGGAGGCAACGAAATTCAGATTATACAGATACTTATTAGCCACGATTATAGCTGGTTTTTCGATTTTCAAATATTACACCCTGATTATTATTATCATTATTATTACTACTACCCGGCCAGAGCTCCTCTCCAGTAGGTGTCCTTGGGCAAGACGCCTCCTAACGGTACATGCTTGCCTACCACACAATGGGCTCTATTACATTCCTTGCGCAAACGTTAATGCGTGCGCAAAAAAGGATTAACGCGAGGGGCAAAACCCTTTGCGCAGAACGTCGTATTACAACGTCCACGCAAAAAATGTGCGTTAACATCTAACGCGGGTGGTCCTGCGCGAACCCTTTGCGAGCGTACTGTACTTAGCGCGTCCTATACTTAACATTGTGGTACGCGGTTGGTATTACAATCTATGCGCAAATTTTAACGGACAACGTTTGCGCGCAGAATTTTAACGTCTCTGAAAAGCTGGTGGTAAAGGCAAATCTGAACGTTCTGGCCGAACCCAAATACACCAGCCCAAAAAAACAATACAGCAACGTATAGTTACACATTCTACACATACCCAAATAATAAAATTGAGAGATTGTGCGTGTTTTTATTATTGCTGCAGCATATATACTCAGATTGACTTTGACAGGCGCAAAAACTTAACAGGAGACAATTGTGGTTCTTAATTCTGATTGGCTGAATCGCGTTAAAAAATAGTCCGCACACCGATTTCCGCACGCAGCGTTTTTGCGCGTCTTTTTTACGTGCGTGACTTTTTGACGGATGAAAAAATGCGCTCGGATTGTGATACCAGCGTTAATTTACGAGCATTAACGTTTATCGCTTCGCGCACAAATTAACACGCTGCATGAGTGTTTTTGCGCATAGAACGTAATAGAGCCCAATATCGGCTGCGGAGTCCAGTGGTGACATCTCTACCCTTCAACCATAGAGAAGCACGTCAAAATACCATCCAGAACATCCCTCCAATACAACTGTGGAGAAGCCTTGACTTTACAAGAGGCAGGTTCAACCCAACCACCAGGTCACTGCTCTACAAACACGGAAAGACGACTCGATCCCACTCAGAAGACGCCACCAGCGAGTGTCCTTGGGCAAGACACCTAACGGTACATACTTGCCTACCACACAATATCGGCCGTGGAGTCCGGTAGTAACGTCTCTACTCTTCGACCGTGGGGAAGCAAGTCAAATCCCATTCAGCACATCCCTCCAATACAACTGTGGAGAAGCAAGTCTTGACTTTATGAGAAGCGGGTTCAACCAAACCACCAGGTCGCTGCTCTACAATCATAGAAAGACGACCCGATCCCACTCAGAAGACGCCACCAGCGAGTGTCCTTGGACAAGACACCTAACGAATCCGATATGGATGCGCCTACCAAACAAAATACTTGTACATCTCATAGATTGTAAGTTCCCTTGATCAGGGTCCCCCTGAATCAGGCCGTATCATCCATGTATGGTATTCCAATGTATCAACCCCTTGTACACTGATCTTGTAAAGCGCTGCGTGTGTGTTATATAAAGGATAATAATAATAATAATACTACATTATTGCGAGGTGTTCAGGATCAGGAAGTTACATAGTTACATAGTTACATAGTTATATAGGCTGAAAAAAGACATGCGTCCATCGGGTTCAGCCTCTCCCACATAACCTACTGCTGTTGATCCAAAAGAAGGCAAAAAACCCAGTCTGAATGCTTGCCAATATGCAACATACTGGGAAAAAATACCTTCTTGACCCCAGAATGGCAGTCAGATTTCTCCTTGGATCAAGAAGCTTTTACCCACATATTAAATATTATAACCCTTAATATTCTGTGTCTGCAGGAAGTCATCCAGTCGTTTTTTAAAAGTCTGTACAGACTCTGACCCAACCACCTCAACAGGCAGAGAATTCCACAGCTTGATTGTTCTCACCGTAAAATAACCCTTCCTATGCTTTAAGCTAAATTTTCTTTCTTCCAGTCTAAATGGATGACCCCTTGTCCTATGTATAGTCCTGTTAATGAATAGGTTATCAGACAATGGTTGATAATGGCCCCGTATATATTTATATAAGGTTATCAGATCCCCTCTAAGGCGCCTTTTCTCTAAACTAAACAGGTTTAAGCTTGTTAGTCTTTCCTCATAACTTAACCCTTCCATCCCCCTTATTAATTTAGTTGCCCGTCTCTGCACTTTTTCTAACGATATAATATCTTTTTTTAAGACAGGTGCCCAAAATTGCACGGCATATTCAAGGTGCGGCCTGACCATTGATTTATACAGAGGCAAAATTATGTTTTCATCCCGTGAGTGAACTCCCCTTTTAATGCATGCCAGTACTTTGCTGGCCTTGGCGGCTGCTGTTTGACATTGCACATTGTTACTTAGTTTGAAGTCTATGATTATTCCCAAATCCTTCTCCTGCTTGGATTTCCCTAACTCCGTACCATTTAGGGTATAAATTGCTTGTGTGTTCTTCACTCCAAAGTGCATAACTTTACATTTATCTAGATTAAATCTCATCTGCCATTTAAGTGCCCAGTCCCCCAATATATCTAAATCCCTCTGCAGCGAAGTAACATCCTGCTCACATTGTATTACTTTTCCTAGCTTTGTGTCATCTGCAAACACTGATACATGACTTTCAATGCCTATCTCAAGGTCATTTATAAATAAATTGAATAGTATTGGTCCTATAACAGACCCCTGAGGGACACCACTTACCACTGGTGTCCATCTTGAAAATGTACCATTTATGACCACTCTCTGTACCCTATCTTTTAGCCAGTTTTCTATCCAAGAACAAGTATTTTCATCTAGACCATTTTTTCTTAATTTAAGTAGTAACCTTTTGTGTGGAACTGTGTCGAAAGCTTTGGCAAAATCTAAGTAAATCACATCCACTGCGACCCCCTGATCTATACTTCTACTTACTTCCTCATAGAACGTAATTAGGTTAGTCTGACATGTTCTGTGTTTCATGAAACCATGCTGATTTTTGCCAATTACATTATACCTCCCAATAAATTCCTGAATATTATCCCTTAGTAACCCCTCAAATACTTTCCCAGCCACAGATGTTAAGCTCACAGGTCTATAATTCCCACGCACAAATTTTAAACCTTTCTTAAATATAGGGATCACGTCAGCTTTTCTCCAATCCTCTGGTACTATTCCTGAAAGAAAAGAATCTTGAAAGATTAAGAACAGAGGTTTACATATTTCAACACATAGCTCTCTTAGTACTCGCGGGTGAATTCCATCTGTCCCTGGGGCTTTATTCACATTCACATTGTTTAATTTCTGCAAAACCTTGTCCTGAGTCAACCAGTCACTTTGTATTAGTAAGTTTTTATTAATGAATTTCATGTCTCCTGTTATAGGTTTCTCTTTGATAAATACTGAAGAAAAATAATCATTTAAAATTTCTGCCTTATCCTGATCTTCAGTTAACAATAACCCTGACTCAGATTTTAGTGAACCTACATTTTCACTCTTGGGTTTTTTAGAATTTATGTACCTAAAGAATCTTTTAGGGTTGGTCTTGCTCTCTTTGGCTATTTCTTTTTCATTTTCTAGTTTAGCCCATCTAATCACATTTTTACATGCTTTATTGTAGTCTCATCCATCAAAAAAAGCCCCCAGGTTTTTCGCAGATATTAAGTAAAACAGGTATGGATAGATTTCAAGGGCCCGATTCCAAACTTGAAGGTCTATTCAGTAAGCACAGAAATTCACGTGCTTATCACTTTAGCGCAGTTCGATGTCCTTTGGCGCACTTCGGCGATTCCATTTCACCAACATTACTGTGAATTCACTATTCACTGGATGGTCACCATGGTGTGCCGAAGATGGAGTTGCCGAAGCTGCATGAAAAAGTTGGAGAATGTTGCCGAAGAGCACCGGAGAGCGCCGAACTGGCATTGGCGAAATCCACCGAACTGCAAAAAAATTAAAAAAAAGAAACAGAACTCTCCTATTCTACTAGTAGGTATTTAAACCAATAAAAATGCATTAAAATGTGTCTAAACAATAAAAAAGTCCTTTAAAAGATAATAAAAAGGTCTGTCACAGAATAAAAATGACGCCTTTTAAAAAATTGGGAAACAGAAATTTTGTCCAAAAAAATACAAACAAAATACAAAAAGGTGTTAAAAAATAAATAAATAAAAAGGCTTTTTGCTGAAAATGAAAATAATAAACTTTTATTTAAAAAACAAAATAAAAATTATATTATTGTTTTACACTGAATCTTATGGGATTCGCCTTTTTAAACCTGTCGAACTAAATCACTGAAAATCAGGGCATTTCGCTGACATTTCGGTGCAGTTCTGTGAACAGAGTAACCATTATTTCCCTATGGGACAATTTCGCTGCCACCGAAGACCGATGAACTGCAGCGAAGTGCATCGTATTTCGCTGCCAATTCGCAAATATTTGGCAAATTTACAGCTTAGAGAATGGACAAACTGCCCCAAAATTGCACCATTCGGTGAAATTCACCTTTCGGTGCACTTCAGTGGCAGGTTCGGTGCTTAGTGAATAAACCCTTCGCTGTAAACTTAACTAGAGCTGTTGTGAACTTACCAGATACAGGGCCTTATTCCAGAGTTGTGGATAAGATAACTACAGGAAACATTATACACAACATCTCCTGTAGCTGTTTTATTGACGGGAAACGTTATTCCATGCCTGCCACAAACTGGGCTTGCGGCTCGAATGTAGCATTTTCCTGCATGAGGTTATTGTACATTAACATCGTTAATTCGAACCTCCGCTTGGAAGCTCAGACTATTCCAATGTAGCCCGCGCTTCCACCCGGAAGACATTACTTCACTGTGAAACAGCATTTCCTCAACGCTGGTGTTAAGTGATTCTGCATTTGCAAAACCACTTAACATGCTGTGAAAACCTTCCCATTAAATCCCAAACTCATATCTTAGGCTAGGATTCAGACGAACGCATCTTTCGTGTTGTCCGTGAAAAAGTGCGTTCGAACGAATGGACGTATTTGTTCATGGAATACGCGATAGCGGTCATACGATGCGCATTTTCGTCCGTGATTTTGTACGGATCATCAATAAAACCCTTTCTGCGTCTGGACGTTATGTTGGCCGGACGTGTGCAGCGTCTGACGTCTCCCAATCACGCAAACACGCCGCTATGCGGACGCAGCGCACTCTGTACGTCAGTAGTAGCGGTTTGACGTTCTCGAAAAAATGCGTTCGTTTGCCACTTGCGTTGCGCGGACGAACTTTCGTGCGGCCGTTCTTCGTATGTTCCCCGGCATTGGACGTCATTTGTTGCTAGCACGGCCGTGATTTTGTGTGGCTAAACGCACGTTAAAACTGCTTTCGTCTGACCTTAGCCTTATGCCACGGTGAAAAGAGCAGCACGGTCCACCAGTTTGTCTCGCCAGGAGCAGAGTGAGACTGGGAACAAATGGTTCCTAGCCTCCCTCTGATTTATCCACGATGCTGCGCGTTCTCGCAATGGCGAGTTTGCGCAGAACTCCATGTTAAACCCCTCAAGAGCAAGTAGTTTTCCATGAAACCACTGTCAGAAACCAGTGGGTTTATGGAAAGCTTCTTTCCATCACCCAAACTGTAACAATGTATGAAATGTCTATACATACATTACAATGCAATGCAATACAGTAAGCTCATTTGACATGCATAGGGCTCCCCCTAGTGGTCAGGTTTTGCTACTGCAGCATGTTTCTGTGAAACACATGCATACAGGAGTCGGTGTCTGTTTCAGACACAGAGAACAGTCCCGTTGTCATGCCCGGCAGCGCATACTCCGCTTCTGCCGGACGCTGAGAGGGGAACGCATGCCGCGCATGCGCAATCGCTCCCCTTCTCCTTCCAGCGTGTCCTCTGCCTCCAAAACAGGCGCCAGACGATGAAATGAGATCACACACCGCATATGAGCGGTCGCTCCCCACCTCCTGATGGCCGAGGAGTGCCTCGGTGAAGTCAATCACCGCCTCTCGGCTTCCTCGTATGTCGCATGCGCTCCACGGCGTGCGTTCAAAAGCCATCCACCACCTCTTTCGGGTGCCCTGTCGTGGCTCAGTCTCCTGGATCACCCGCAGTGCCTGCTGATATTGGATCGTTATTCCCCAGCCAAGGCCTCTATAGATTAAACTTCTCTCCTGGTTACTTTACATCTTTTTTGGTCACTGTTACCTGATTAACCCCTGCGTTACTGCAAATTACTGACTCTCTGTGTACCAAACCTGGCTTGCATCACATTTCTGTTATCTGATTAACCCCTGTGTTACTGAGCAGTGAAGGAATCTCTGTATACCAAACCTAGCCAAACCGGTATATTTGTATATCTATACCATGTTAGTGTTTTTTCTACTTAGAGCAGATTCAGCCGCCGCAAGGACCGATCTATCAGATTAGGAATATTTTGATAGGGCTGCTTGTGTGTTGGGCCACACTTTCCTGATTTTCCTAACACCCGTAAGTTGCAGCACATCGGCTGCAATGTCTGGTATGCTCCAATATTGTGGACATGTTCTGGAGATCATATGCAAACAAATTGCATTTGCAATAAACATCGCTCCAGAAAAAGACCTCCCTGAGTTGACTCGATCTTGGGGCACCTGTAGACTCTGTTGAAGACTCAAGGGGTTATTCAGAAAGCACCGACATATCACCAACATTTCGGTACTTTTTTGTTCCCTGCACTTCGGAGAAACAAATTCCCTGACCCTGTGGTGAATTTGGCATTCACTGCAGGGTCCCCGAAGTTCAGGGAACGGATCTGAAAATCTGCCAAAAATTTGTTGAAAAATCGGCAAAAATCCGCCGATAAGCCACCAATACGATCTGAGAAATCAGGTCAATCCGAAACGCCGCAGAAAACTCGCCGAACGTACCTGACGATCCAAAGCAAACCCACCGAAAAAAGTCAACAATCAGCTGAACACAGCGCCGACCATCTACCAGAAAAAGCCAACAAGCTGACCAATGGGGTAAAAGAAAACAAAACAATAACAACTTTAAAATTTGAAACGCTGTTTGCAAAAAGACTACTGGATGAAAATGTCTGGAATTAAAATCTAAGATCCTATGAATAATAATAAAAAGGTCTGTCACAGGAAAAAAAAACTGACTGAAAAAATAAATAAAGAGACTTTTTGCTGCAAATTAAAAGAATAAACGGTTTATTAGATATCGAATAAAAACGGGAATATTTTTATCATTGAAGCCTATGGGATTCGCCTGAATAAACCTGTTGAATGAAAACGCCGAACATGAGGGCATTTCACTGACATTTCACTGCTGTTCGGTGTCTCTGAATCGATTAACCATTGCTTCTCTATGGGGAATTTCACTGCCGCCGAACAGCACTGTATTTTGGTGGCAATTCGCCAAAATCTGCCGAAATGCCTGCTTTTTGAATAGCCGAATGGACACGAAATCGCACTGTTCGGTGCAATTTCAGGGCCAGTCCGGCTCTCTCTGAATAACCCTGTGAGTATACTCGATCATGGCAGCGTAGGAGTTAATATTGAACGGTTGAGCTATCTACACTTCTTCGTGGGCAGAAGCAGTTTTTATCAGAAACCCAACAGCTGTACATCTGAAATGAATTTTTAAAGTACTTGTGGGTTCGGAGGCCGACGGATAAACGGCTGCACTATTTGTACATTGCATTAATATTGTGCAAGTATTTTTTAAAAAAAAAAACACAAGCAAGTGTTTAATGCGTGTACCAGTATCCTTCAGGATGACATTATAACAAGAACTTCTTTTTAAATGTAAACAAATTACACTGCTATTAATATGCAGTTTTAGCCATACTGTTAATTATCCCCGCAGTAAAGGATAACATTGTTTGCCTTCCTCAATTTATGATTTATAAAATATTAAAAAAAAAAAAACACACATAAGTAGTTTAATAGGGAACTAATTATGCACAAAATGTAGATGCCGAAAATGTGTTTGTACTGCAATTATATAAAATGGTATTCCGTTTAAATATTGGAAGGCTTGTTAATTAGAGGCTAGTTTGAAATTTAAATATTGCAAATCAATGATTTTCTGTAGTGCGTTTTTTTTGTTTTTTTCTTCATTTTATATCTGTTTATGCTTGTCCGAGACATGAAGTGAATATTTGATTATGCGCCAGAAGCGGTAATCAGCTTCATGAAAATACAGAAAACTAATAAACATTCTTTTTAACTGTGTTTTTTTTAACTGCGGCTTTTTTGTTTATCCGGATATGAAACTATTTATAAAAATTTCATTGAACTGTAGATTTCAAATGCGGCATCATTTTATACATATACAGGAGGCACATCTGCAAACTGCTGTAAGTCCTACACCGGTCACCTGAGTTGGATGTACATCCACCACAGTTGTTTTCCGTGGTCAACCGGGTCTTTTGGTGTTGCTGAGCTCACCGGTGCATTCCTTCTTTTTTGAGAATGTTCCAAACAGTTGTTTTGGCCATGCCTAATGTTCTTGCTATCTCTCTGATGGGTTTGTTTTGTTTCTTCAGCTTAATGATGGCTTGCTTCACTGATAGTGACAGCTTTTTGAATCTCATCTTGAGAATTGACAGCAACAGATTCCAAATGCAAATAGCACACTTGAAATGAACTCTGGGCCTTTTATCTGCACATTGTAATTGGAGTAATGAGGGAATATCACACACCTGGCCATGGAACAGCTGAGAAGCCGATTGTCCCATTACTTTTGGTCCCTTAACAAGTGGGAGGCACATCTGCAAACTGCTGTAAGTCCTACACCGTTCACCTGAGTTGGATGTACATACCCTCAAATTAAAGCTGACAGTCTGCAGTTAAAGCACATTGTGTTTGTTTCATTCCAACTCCATTGTGGTGGTGTATAGAGCCAAAGATGTTACAATTGTGTCGATTTCCCAATATTTATGGACCTGACTGTACAGGCCCCTATTACATTCTTCGCGCGCAATTGCGCTGAATGTCGTATTATGACGTTCGCACACAAAATGCGCGTTAACGTCTAACGCGAGTGCCCCTGCGCAAACCCTTTGCAAGCGCAATTTAGTACGCACATCCTATACTTAACATTGTGAGCGTAAATGCATTTGTGCGCTGGTACGTGCGTGGCTTTACAATCGATGCGCAAATTTTAATGGACAACGTTTGCGCGCATAATTTTAACGTCTTTGAAAAGCTGGTGGTAACGACAAATTGTAACAACCTGACCGTACCAAACGGCGGATTCATGGACGGAGAACCTCGATGCGCACGTTTTTTTTACTAGATCCGTCAAAAATGACGGCCACTACCTTGTCTTCCGTCAGAACGTACGTCTGTTGTGCGCAGTCCGCGCATTTACCTCTGTAAATGTATATATTATTGACCCCTGACCTACAAAGTGATTTTTCATGAAACCACCGGCAGGACCTGGTGGTTCTATGGAAAATGACTTACCATTACTCACACATTAAAGGGGTTATTCAAAGAGAGTCGAATTGGCAACTGAATTGCACTGAACGTTGAATGTCCCCGTACGTTGCAATTTCGTGGCCATTCGACTATTCAAAAAGCTGGGAGTTCGCCAAATTAGCGAATTACGGGGCAATTCAACAGCAGTGAAATTCCCAATAGAGAAGCAAATTTATACAGTTGTGTTCAAAATTATTCAACCCCCACTGAAATTGAGTGTTTTGGCCAGTTTGACATTGATTTTGATCATTCAGTAATCTTGCTTACAATTAAATCAAAGAGGCACGTGTAGGTCAGACAAATATAACATAACATTTATAATGAAATAACCACAAATGTCTTTTCTGTGCTCACATCATTATCAGTTTTATTCAACCCCCAAGTGACATTCAATCTTAGTACTTAGTACAACATCCTTTTACAGTTATAACAGCTTTTAAACGTGAAGCATAGCTTGACACAAGTGTCTTGCAGCGATTTACGGGTATCTTCGCCCATTCGTCATGGGCAAAAGCCTCCAGTTCAGTCACATTCTTAGGCTTGCGCACTGCAACTGCTTTCTTTAAGTCCCACCAGAGGTTCTCAAACGGATTTAAGTCTGGTGACTGCGATGGCCACTCCAAAATGTTCCATCCTTTAATCTGCAACCATGCTCTAGTGGACTTGGAGGTATGCTTGGGATCATTGTCCTGTTGAAAGGTCCAACGTCTCCCAAGCCTCAGGTTTGTGTCGGACTGCATCACATTGTCATCCAATATCTCCTGGTACTGAAGAGAATTCATGGTACCTTGCACACGCTGAAGCTTCCCTGTACCTGCAGAAGCAAAACAGCCCCAAAGCATGATTGACCCTCCGCCATGCTTCACAGTAGGCAAGGTGTTCTTTTCTTCATAGGCCTTGTTCTTCCTCCTCCAAACATAGCGTTGATCCATGGGCCCAAACAGTTCTAATTTTGTTTCATCGGTCCACAGAACACTATCCCAAAACGTCTGTGGTTTGTCCACATGACTTTTGGCATACTGCAGTCGACTCTTATTCTTTGGAGACAGCAAGGGGGTGCGCCTGGGAGTTCTGGCATGGAGGCCTTCATTACGCAGTGTGCGCCGTATTGTCTGAGCTGAAATTTCAGTACCCACATCTGACAAATCTTTTCTCAGTTCCTCAGCAGTCACACGGGGACTTTTCTCCACTCTACGCTTCAGGTAGCGCACAGCAGTCGAAGTCAGCATCTTCTTTCTGCCACGACCAGGTAGCGTTTCAACAGTGCCCTTTGCCTTGAATTTGCGAATGATGCTTCCTATGGTCTCTCTTGGTATGTTTAACATCTTTGCAATCTTCTTATAGCCATTGCCCTTCCTGTGAAGAGTAATCACCTCTTCTCTTGTCTTCCTGGACCATTCTCTTGACTTCACCATGTTTGTAACCACACCAGTAAATGTCTAGAAGGAGCTGAGTATCACAGTCATTTTAAAGCTGCCTAATTGGTGCTTATTATGCTTTATTGCTGCTCCGTGACATCCACAGGTGTTTTCAATACCTGATTGAAAACACTTGAATGAACCTCTGTTCTTCAGAGTGGTAGTCTTTAAGGGGTTGAATAATTGTGTCAATGAAGAATTCACAAAAGAAACATTTACTACTGTATTACAAAACCAATTGATGTCATTTTAGTTGCATATGGTTCTTTAAAAAGTCCTTGTAGGATTTCATTCTGAATACAATTACAAATGTACACTAAATTCCCTAAAACCCTTTACAGCATTGGGGGTTGAATAATTTTGAACACAACTGTAAAGTAATCTATTCAGAGAAAGTAAAACAGCGGAGAAATGTCAGTGAAATGCCCAGATTTTCCTTACTTTCCTTCGAGAGGTTTAAATTAAGGTTAATGTCAGATGAACGCATTCTGAGCGCACTCTGCGTCCATGCACAATGGACGGACGTACTGACGGAAGATACTGTAGACACCACACAGTCCGGTTTTTCGACGGATGTAGAACAAAAAAGGGAAATATGGGAATCAAAATTAATAAAAATTAAAAGACAGGTACAGTCAGCCAGACCAAAAAAAACTTCTGTACGTCAACGTGATGCACGCCGCAAATGCGCTGCATCTGACGTCGAATTATCACGCACACAGGCCACTACGTGGACATGGCGCACTCTGCATCCGTCATAGCGGATTTATGTTCTTGCCTAACTTGCGTCCGTTTGCCATGTGCGTTGTGCGTGTGCAGTTCGGTGCGCACATACTTCGTGTATGGTTCTCTATTGACCATGATTCTATGCTATGACGAACGTTAAATTGTGCGGCGACACGGACGTGATCACTGCGTTCGTCTGACGCCCGCCTAAATTATGAACCGCCGGTATATTTTGGTAAAATTTCGGTGCTCTTTGAATAACCCCTAGTATATACACAGAGGCATCCTACTACATATGCCAACTGTAGGTAAGCCCTATTTGACAGGCAGGAGGTGTTCCCTCAGCTGGAAAAAAGTTGCAACTACAGGTACATTACAGCTTGGGCTCCATAGTTTCTTGAACGAAAAATGGCTTTCAAAGATTTTCAAATAATTTCCATGAAACCACTGGCAGGACCCGGTGGTTTTGTGGAAAATGATCTTCCATTAGCCACACAGCAGATATATACAGAGGCATCTACCTATATAGGAGAAAAGATGTAATCTGCGCTCGTTTCTATATATTTCCATGTGCAACAAAACACTGTCAGAGGTTTTAGTTTTCTTAAATGGCCATTGAAGCGTAAGCTCACTCGCCCCATTAAGGCACCTCTTGGTAGAGTGAGTCCTAACCAATGTACCAAAAGCTGTTTTGTTACACATGGAATTATATAGAAACGAGCTCAGATGATATCTTTTTTTCTTTTTATGGTTTATATACATGAACTGGGTTGTTACTCTTGGCTGTTGCAGCTGCTCTGGTGAGGACAGGCGCGACGCCATTTTTTCTGTGTCTACCTATGTAGGTTCACTGCAGGTAAGACCTATTTGACAGGCAGAGGGCTCTCTGAAGGAAAAACAGATTTCAAAGCTTTTGAAATAATTTCAAAACTTTGTCTGTCATGTTTGATGTGTTGAATTTTTAGAAACGTGTTTGGGACCCCGTGTACCTGAATTTAATTTAATTTAAGGAAAATTCCTTTGCATTGCTCCTGAATCGGACCAGATAAAGCATACTCAATATCAGAGCTTCTGTAGGAGATTCAGTATATTCACTAATGGTATTGAAACAGTTAACCCCTTTACTGACAGGAGTGAACAGCAGTGGTGCTACTGCTTGTTTTTAACTGCAACTCTCAATGATACTGAGTTGAGCCAATAACATAGTAGGTGTCATGTGTCACGGTTCCCAGATCCCACCACGCAGTACTTAACACCCCACACTCCACAGAGCCCAGAAGCTACCAACAGAGTAGCCGTGAAAGATCTCTAACTGTCTGGTCCTTAGAATTGGCCAGGTAAACTAGCTAGACAGAAAGGGTTAACAACACGGGGAGTAGTCAGCCGAGCCAGAATCAGGAATACAGAGTTCAGAATGGTCAAATGGAATAGCCGGGTCGATATCAGAGCAGTGGCGTAGTACAAGAAAATGGTCTAGGGCAACAGAAGGCAGAATAGTCAGAAACAAGCAGAGGTCAATAACGGGTTAATTCAATATAGCAGTCAGGTACAAGGAGCTCAGGTATGGATAACCACGATCTGGCAACTGCTGAGAATACACTGAGGGTTTTTAAAGACCTTCACCAGGCCACGCCCCCACTCAAGCCGCGCCTCATGCAACCACCTCCCTGCCTGTCTCCATTTAAACCGGGCATTGGTCAGCGAGCAGCATCAGACATGCTGCCCTCAAGCACACAGGTAGGGCTGGACGCTCCCAACGTTACATCATGAAACCAAGCTGGTATTAGGTAGCCGCACAGTCAGAACAGGTCCCACAGGAATTGTGTCTTTGCAACTCCCTATTTTCAGCCTAGTTGCTATAGGGGCCATTGGGCATAGATTAATATTTTGAGATGAACACAAATACTCAGAAACCTGCAGAAGCAGCACCTTTGACACTTTGCATAAGTGTAAAGGCATACTCTAGCCAGCTACCATGACCACTTAAGCTTATGTAAGTGGTCATGGTGACAGAAGCCTTTTATGTCCTTCTGCTGGCTCTTGCTGGGTGCTGGATGGTCTCCTGGAGCCTTGGTGCACTTTAATTCAAGAAATATATCAGCAAGCTATCATATGTTGATGAATTTCTCACCTTCCCTCCCTCTAAAGCCAACATTCCTGCACTCATTTCCCTTCAGGTGAATGGTGCCACCATTACTTCTACCTCATAGGCTCGTTGCCTTGATGGCAGTTTTGAATCTGATCTCCCCTTCACTCCTCACATTCAGTCACTAACCAAATCCTGCTACTTCCACCTAAAAAACATTGCACGCGTCCGCCCCTTTCTTAATCAAGACTCTGCTAAAATGCTCATCCAAGCTCTTATTATCTCCCGCCTTGACTACTGTAACCTCCTTCTCTCTGACCTTAAGAGATCCCAGATTCTTCCTCTGCAGTCTATAATGAACACCTGTGCCAGACTCCTACACCTCACCTCCTGCACCTCTCACACCTCGCCCCTTTGTCAATCTGTACACTGGCTTTCTGTTTCCTTTAGAATCCAATTCAAAATACTGGTGCCCACGTACAAAACTCTCCATAACCGCGCCCCTGCCTACATCTCCTCCCTTATTAACAGGTACATCCCATCCCGACCACTTCGCTCTGCCAATGATCTGTTGCTATCAGTTCCTCGTACCCACACACCCAACTCCCACCTTCAGGACTTCTCCCAAACTGCCCCCTTTCTATGGGACTCCCTCCCCGCAACATTAGACCGTCTCTCCCTGTCTCTCCAGTCCTTCAAGAAGTCTCTGAAAACACATTACTTTAGAGAAGCCTATCGGCTCACTCCATGATTCCCCCACTGTACATTTCTTGTTCCATCTTCCCGCACAGGCCCCATGCACCCCTGCTACTTCACATACTCTGCTATTTACCCTCACCTAGTGTGTCACCTCTTTCCTCTTAGGTTGTAAGCTCTCAAGCAGGATCCTCTCTCCTACTGTTTAACTTGTATGTATATTTGTTGTTCTGTCTCACCCATTGTACAGCGTTACGAAATGTGTTGGCACTTTATAAATACTTGTAACTAACTGTAGTTTGAGGAGGAGTTGACTGGCTGAAGGATCGATGAACCAGCCATCTTTCCATGCATATCAATGCAAAGCATTGAGAAGTATTCGATTGGCTGCATGTAGTTTTGGAAGATATACATTATAAGGGTTGTATCAGTAATAAAAAAAATGAAGAACAAATATTTAATAATATTAAATAGTTGTGTAATGATCCTCCTCAGTAAACGTATTCTCGAGTAGATGTTCAGGTACAAGTGATGATGCAACGATGGCAGTTACTTCATAGATAGGTTTTCCACAAAAGCTGACTTTTAATAAGAGAGAAAGGGGGGTTTGTGAGGGTCTTGAGGACGAGCAACAGCACTAGTGGCCTGCTCTACGGTGGAGCCGCTCAGGTCTCACTAGGTCTTAGCTTGCTTGTGCCATTACAGGGATGAATGCTCCATATGCAAATCAGTCTGCTCTCAACCAATGAGGGTGGCCAGTACTGATTGCCAAGGACGTCATCCCTGCTCGAGAGGTGCAGCAACCCCCGACGATCATTTCGGCCTTGTTAGGCCTCGTTAGGAGGGTATAGCTGACACCCCTCTAGGCACATCAAGCAAGTGGTCCACGTCTGGATGACCCTGTAGACTTATAGTGAGAGAAAGGGGGGGTGTGAGCAGTGGCGTCGCTACGTGGGGGCGGGGGGTGCGGCCCGCACCAGGTGACACCCGCCCTAAGGGTGACACCAAAGCACCTCCTCACGATTTCCTGACAACAAAAAAAACATCACGGGACTTGTCTTTGCTGCGGAGGCAAACGCAGGGCTAGAGGGGCGTGGCATGTTTCCTGACCTGCCTCGTGGTGCTCAGCCAATACTGCTCGACCAGCCTCCATATCTATGCCACCGGTTTTGGAATAAATATGGAGGACCACAGCGAGACAGCAGTGGGCGAGCACCTGGAGGGTGAGAACAAAATTGCCACGAGGACTGTATGGGGGTGAGTATTATTGCTGGGCCAATTTGTGTCTGACCCCCACCTCCCGCGTATCCTTAACAGGTGTTCCTCCTCCCAATTGAGCAGCGGCACTCAGTTTCTTCCGGGCTCTGTGATCAGTCACGTGACACAGGGCTCCGGAAGAGCTAGAGAGAGCCGCGCACAGTGGAAGAGGGTATGGCTGCCTGAGTGCAGCATGATGATGCTGCTGCTACGGACAGGGGAAGAGCCCTAATCCATGGCTGCTCAGAGGAGAGGTGAGATGCCTTGTTTCTGTCCCAGCCTGCATCCCCCCCTCCCCTGCAAGTAGTTTCTCTTGTTTAGCTGAGCTGACAGGAGACCCCGGGCTAATGACCCCTCCACACACAGGGTCCCTGGAAGGAGCTGCAGTATGTGAGGGATCTGCTGTGTCCAGATCCTATAATGTGCCTTATTCATTATTTCCCAGTCAATAAATGCTCTTTACTGCAGCTTTCTAGTGAACCTTTTAGCTGTAGACTCTCTCCTCTTAGATTCTGCCCTCCAGGGAGTCTTCCTGTTGTTACAGCTTGTGGTTTTACTGTCAAAAGTTTTAATATATGGATTAGATCTGTATTGCAATCAAATAGCTTCAACATTGACCAGGCTCAGCAATCGCAGCCTTCCAGGTGTTCTGGAACTATATTCCCCATAATGCTCAATCTAATGAGCAGTTAAGCATGATGGGAGTTGTATTTTTAGAACATCTGGGGGGGGCGCATGGTTGCTGACTCCTGCATTAATAAGTAATCTAAATAAATATATATTAATGTTAAATGTAGATCACTGCTTTGATGGACCTATACACCGTACAACTTGACTGCGCATGATTGAGACAATTATTTATGCTTATATCCATATGATCTGGGGGCAAATATATCCATATGATCTGGGGGGCAAATATATCCATATGAGCTGGTCTGGGGGCAATATATTCCATGTGTGAGCTGGTCTGGGGGCAATATATTCCATGTGTGAGCTGGTCTGGGGGCAATATATTCCATGTGTGAGCTGGTCTGGGGGCAATATATATCATGTGTGAGCTGGTCGGGGGGCAATATATATCCTGTGTGAGCTGGTCTGGGGGCAATATATATCCTGTGTGAGCTGGTCTGGGGGCAATATATATCCTGTGTGAGCTGGTCTGGGGGCAATATATATCCTGTGTGAGCTGGTCTGGGGGCAATATATATCCTGTGTGAGCTGGTCTGGGGGCAATATATATCCTGTGTGAGCTGGTCTGGGGGCAATATATATCCTGTGTGAGCTGGTCGGGGGGCAATATATATCCTGTGTGAGCTGGTCTGGGGGCAATATATATCCTGTGTGAGCTGGTCTGGGGGCAATATATATCCTGTGTGAGCTGGTCTGGGGGCAATATATATCCTGTGTGAGCTGGTCTGGGGGCAATATATATCCTGTGTGAGCTGGTCGGGGGGCAATATATATCCTGTGTGAGCTGGTCTGGGGGCAATATATATCCTGTGTGAGCTGGTCTGGGGGCAAATATATCCTGTGTGAGCTGGTCTGGGGGCAATATATCCTGTGTGAGCTGGTCGGGGGGCAATATATATCATGTGTGAGCTGGTCTGGGGGCAATACATATCCTGTGTGAGCTGGTCTGGGGCAATATATATCCTGTGTGAGCTGGTCTGGGGGCAATATATATCCTGTGTGAGCTGGTCTGGGGGCAATATATATCCTGTGTGAGCTGGTCTGGGGGCAATATATATCCTGTGTGAGCTGGTCTGGGGGCAATATATATCCTGTGTGAGCTGGTCTGGGGGCAATATATATCCTGTGTGAGCTGGTCTGGGGGCAATATATATCCTGTGTGAGCTGGTCGGGGGGCAATATATATCCTGTGTGAGCTGGTCTGGGGGCAATATATATCCTGTGTGAGCTGGTCTGGGGGCAATATATATCCTGTGTGAGCTGGTCTGGGGGCAATATATATCCTGTGTGAGCTGGTCTGGGGGCAATACATATCCTGTGTGAGCTGGTCTTGGGGCAATATATATCCTGTGTGAGCTGGTCTGGGGGCAATATATTCCCTGTATGCCTTCAAACAGGCACCATACTTGCTGGCAGTTGGCCAAAATTTGTGTGTGAGCATATGAGAGAGCTCCACAGCAATAAACCTCACAGTAATGTGCGCTGTGTGTATGAGCATTCAGTGTTATTTGGGAGTACTGATTTAGGAATAAGAGTAGTTAAAAAACGAAACCGCAAAACTCGGGGGGGGGGTGACACCATGAGTTACCGCACCGGGTGACACCAACCCTAGTGACGCCACTGGGTGTGAGGATCCTGAGGACGAGCAACAGCACTAGTGGCTTGCTCTATGGTGGCTCTAAGATTTTAATAGACAAGTGATGAAATCAGTTTCAAAACTATAATTTATTCTACATTGTCAATAGAGTTTATTTGGTTCCTTGAGCATTAATACTTCAACCCTAAGAAAACACGCCTTGTACTCTGGTCTATTTGATTCCTGTGAGGTTACTCTATTTGGCTTTCATTGACATTGCTCCATTATAGGACCACTCGATTTTGTCCATTCCTCTTCACCCATACCAGATCCTTTTATAGGGTGCGATTTCCCCATTTGTTTATATAATTTATCTTTCTATTTAACTACTTCACTACCATGATTGTGAATACTCGATCAGCAGTAGCAAACACAGCAGCCGAAGCGTGTGTAAATATACAATATGGGCCTATACTGTTCATTGGAAATGAGAATTTGTTTATTGCAGATGCATTTTGTTGCTTTGTGGCTGTAACGGGGAGCCCCCTATAGGGTGAGGGGGAACCCCCAATCTGCAGAGATGAAGCCTTAAGGACAGGTATACAGCTTCCAGGGAACAAACCAAGATATTAACAGAAACTAGAAAGATCCCTAAGCCCTGACTGAGATCCTTGAAAGATGGTCTCGAAATACTACCTAGGCTAGGTTTGCAAGATGAATAAAACATAAACCAGACAGACAATAAATGCAGGTATACAGATTCCAGGGAACAAACCAAGATATTAACAGAAACTAGAAAGATCCCTAAGCCCTGACTGAGATCCTTGAAAGGTGGTCTCGAGATACTAACTAGGCTAGGCCTGCATGACGAACAAAACATAAATCAAACATACGATGAATGCAGACATACAGATTCCAGGGAACAAACCAAGATATTAACAGAAACTAGAAAGATCCCTAAGCCCTGACTGAGATCCTTGAAAGGTGGTCTCGAGATACTAACTAGGCTAGGCCTGCAAGACGAACAAAACATAAACCAAACATACGATGAATGCAGACATACAGATTCCTAAGCACGGTACAGTACAGGGGACAGACAGAAGAGAGATCCAAATACAAGAGCCAAAGGTCATACACGGAATATCAAAACTAGAGGGGTCAGACAAGAGAGGGATCCTAAATACATGAGCCAGAGGTCATACACAGCAAATCAAAGTAAACCAGCATACAGGGACTAGGCAAGAAAGACTATCCTGGTCCAAGGATCAAGGGGAGTCCTGGTCGTACTTATAGGGCAGAACAGGTCATGTGACCGCAGGCCAATAAGCCCAACAGATGGCCTGCAGGCTGAAAACAAAAATAAACAGGAATCCCTGCTACCACCAGCAGGGGGCAAGGCCAAGACGTGACATAACCCCCTCCCTTACGGGTGACCTCCTGGGCACCCAAGAAAGAAAACATGGATGGCATGAAAACGGACAAGACCAGTCACCAGTACCCATTGGAATCCCACTCAGACTCAGAGTAGTCAGCATGTGCCTGAGCAAGCAAAGCTCTTTCGTAAACCTCCAGGTCCTCTCTGCAGATCACTGCACCATTAGAGGCCCATACACAACCCTCGGCAACCGGGCTAGGGTCTCGTACCCGAGGGTCCGACGGCATGAGTACCTTGGACCTTGAACGGAGTGAATCATCAGTCCCAGGTTGTTTATGGTTAGTCCTCTTGCGTCTCCTGGACCGTGATCTAGGAGTTCCGTCCACACCATGGTACATAGAGGTATTAGAGGTACTGCCAGATCCAGTGACGGTAGTCGTGCCCCGAGATTGTATATTACAACCCACAGTGGAACCACTAGACACAGTGGACTTACTGTCTACCCCAGAGACAATGACCTTGCCATTAAACGTGGCCCCGACCGATACAGTACAGGGTGTGTGCATGACTGGTACACTCTCGGGATATGGGACATCACCAGGACATGGTACAGTTGGCGCCACAACAATCTTACACCTCTCCCCAGGAGGAGTATATTGTGGATCATCTGAATCAGAGTCTTCCAACAGCCCTTTCAGAATGTCAGGGTGTCTCTGGAGTACTACCCAGTGCCTCTCACGCATCCAAAAGCCAGAAGGCGTCCGTATATATTCCGTGGGAACACAATGTGATTTAGGGATCTCAATACCCTTTAAACCACCAGCTTGCTGAATTTCCCTGATTACTGTGCGGAGTAAGGCAACCTCGGACTTAGAGGGTGTAGTATCAATGGAACCAGAACAAAGTGTGGCAGTTTCAGAACCAGATTGGCTAGGGTTGATCACCTTTTCTTGTCTTCTCTTAGAGCAAGACATAGACTTTGTGACCACCTCACAAGGCTTGACAATGGTGGGGACAACACTGGACTCACTGTGGGGCAAGGGCACAGTGGTCTCATGTGCCAATCCAGGCACATCGGCCTCATAACAAAACGTGGTCACAGCTGTCTCGTCTAACCCGGGTACAGCTGTCATTGCTGACGTACAGCTTGTCCCGGACACCACTGGCAAGGTACCAGCCTCAGGCATCACGAATGACATATTGTCAGTACCCGACATGGCTGGCTTCTCATTACCAGTACCCGACATGGCTGGCTTCGTGCCAGGGGAAGTAGACATGGCTGGCTTCGTGCCAGGGGAAGTAGACATGGCTGGCTTCATGCCAGGGGAAGCGGACATGGCTGGCTTTTCATTGCCAGTGGGAACAGACATGGCTGGCTTCGTGCCAGGGGAAGCAGACATGGCTGGCTTCGTGCCAGTGGATACAGACATGGCTGGCTTCGTGCCAGTGGATACAGACATGGCTGGCTTCGTGCCAGTGGATACAGACATGGCTGGCTTCGTGCCAGAGGAAGCAGACATGGCTGGCTTCGTGCCAGTGGATACAGACATGGCTGGCTTCGTGCCAGGGGAAGCAGACATGGCTGGCTTTGTGCCAGTGGATACAGACATGGCTGGCTTCGTGCCAGTGGATACAGACATGGCTGGCTTTGTGCCAGTGGATACAGACATGGCTGGCTTCGTGCCAGTGGATACAGACATGGCTGGCTTCATGCCAGTAGATACAGACATGGCTGGCTTCATGCCAGTAGATACAGACATGGCTGGCTTCATGCCAGTAGATACAGACATGGCTGGCTTTTTGCCAGGGGAAGCGGACATGGCTGGCTTTTCATTGCCAGTGGGAACAGACATGGCTGGCTTCGTGCCAGTAGCTACAGACATGGCTGGCATTTCATTACCAGTAAGAACAGGCATGGCTGGCAGCGTGCCAGTGGATACAGACATAGCTGGCTTCGTGCCAATAGATACAGACATGGCTGGCTTCATGCCAGTAGATACAGACATGGCTGGCTTTTTGCCAGGGGAAGCGGACATGGCTGGCTTTTCATTGCCAGTGGGAACAGACATGGCTGGCTTCGTGCCAGTAGCTACAGACATGGCTGGCATTTCATTACCAGTAAGAACAGGCATGGCTGGCAGCGTGCCAGTGGATACAGACATGGCTGGCATTTCACCGCCAGTGGGAACAGGCATGGCTGGCTTTTCATTACCAGTGATAACAGGCATGGCTGGCAGCGTGCCAGTGGATACAGACATGGCTGGCATTTCATTGCCAGTGGGAACAGGCATGGCTGGCAGCGTGCCAGTGGATACAGACATGGCTGGCATCATGCCAGTGGATACAGACATGGCTGGCATCGTGCCGGTGGATACAGACATGGCTGGCATCGTGCCAGTAGATACAGACATGGCTGGCATCGTGCCGGTGGATACAGACATGGCTGGCATCGTGCCAGTAGATACAGACATGGCTGGCATCGTGCCAATAGATACAGATATGGCTGGCATTTCATTGCCAGTGGGAACAGGCATGGCTGGCAGCGTGCCAGTAGATACAGACATGGCTGGCATCGTGCCAATAGATGCAGACATGGCTGGCATTTCATTGCCAGTGGAAACAGGCATGGCTGGCAGCGTGCCAGTGGATACAGACCTGGCTGGCAGCAAGCCAGTGGATACAGACATGGCTGGCATCGTGCCAGTGGATACAGACATGGCTGACATCGTGCCAGGGGAAGCAGACATGGCTGGCATCGTGCCAGGGGAAGCAGACATGACTGGCATCGTGTCAGTAGATACAGACATGGCTGGCATTTCATTGCCAGTGGGAACAGGCATAGCTGGCAGCGTGCCAGTGGATATAGACCTGGCTGGCAGTGTTCCAGTGGATATAGACATGGCTGGCAGCGTGCCAGTGGATACAAACGTGGCTGGCAGCGTGCCAGTGGATACAGACATAGCTGGTAGCGTGCCAGTGAATACAGACATGGCTGGCAGTGTGCCAGTGGATACAGACATGGCTGGCAGCGTACTAGTGGATACAGACATGGCTGGCATAGCATTCCCAACCGGAGACACTGAAACCTCACTGGGAGACGAGGGCATAGTGATCCCATGATTCACCAGATTTGAGGTGGCTATTCTGCCAGTCTGGATGCCTATGGAGGACACACCAGTACCTCCATAGCGATACCTGGATATATGGTTCCCCTGCCATTGCTTAACAGGTTTTAATACACAATGCTCAATAGTGTGATTTGGATCTGCACAATAAAAACAGAGACCATACAACCTGCGTCTTTCCTTCTCATACATGGATTTGCAAGTAGTGCAGGGTGGTGCTGCATCGTTAGCTGCAGCAGGTGATAGGCTCAGAGCCTCCATTAACCTCTGCAGCTCTTTCAGCATAGCAAGCACCAAGTTCAATATAGCTTCATACATATGAGACATACCTGCCAGCTTCTATTCTGGGACCAGGATAATGTAACGGGGAGCCCCCTATAGGGTGAGGGGGAACCCCCAATCTGCAGAGATGAAGCCTTAAGGACAGGTATACAGCTTCCAGGGAACAAACCAAGATATTAACAGAAACTAGAAAGATCCCTAAGCCCTGACTGAGATCCTTGAAAGATGGTCTCGAAATACTACCTAGGCTAGGTTTGCAAGATGAATAAAACATAAACCAGACAGACAATAAATGCAAGTATACAGATTCCAGGGAACAAACCAAGATATTAACAGAAACTAGAAAGATCCCTAAGCCCTGACTGAGATCCTTGAAAGGTGGTCTCGAGATACTAACTAGGCTAGGCCTGCATGACGAACAAAACATAAACCAAACATACGATGAATGCAGACATACAGATTCCAGGGAACAAACCAAGATATTAACAGAAACTAGAAAGATCCCTAAGCCCTGACTGAGATCCTTGAAAGGTGGTCTCGAGATACTAACTAGGCTAGGCCTGCAAGACGAACAAAACATAAACCAAACATACGATGAATGCAGACATACAGATTCCTAAGCACGGTACAGTACAGGGGACAGACAGAAGAGAGATCCAAATACAAGAGCCAAAGGTCATACACGGAATATCAAAACTAGAGGGGTCAGACAAGAGAGGGATCCTAAATACATGAGCCAGAGGTCATACACAGCAAATCAAAGTAAACCAGCATACAGGGACTAGGCAAGAAAGACTATCCTGGTCCAAGGATCAAGGGGAGTCCTGGTCGTACTTATAGGGCAGAACAGGTCATGTGACCGCAGGCCAATAAGCCCAACAGATGGCCTGCAGGCTGAAAACAAAAATAAACAGGAATCCCTGCTACCACCAGCAGGGGGCAAGGCCAAGACGTGACAGTGGCTTCAGAAGGTGCCGCTAAAGTTTTAGCACCTTGGGCATGATGCACAAGGTGCTAACACTTTTTAAAACCAGCTGGGGAATATCTCAATCGGACATCACCCCCTGATCCTGCACAGAGCTCAGAACTGCAGTAAATCCATTTGGCCAGCAGATGGCGACATCTGTCTGCCAAATAGGTTATTACAGGGAGAAATACATTACAAGTATTCCCAAAGATTTCCTATGGCTTAATTGATAGAAAAACTATTTAGATATTTTCCATACTTATATATATTTATACAATATATATATATATATATGTATTTTTTACAAATATATAAATATATATGATTTAAATGAATCGAAAGACATACTTATTACAAACACAAATATAATAATAGAGATTATAGAGTTAAATCATTTACATTTTTTTTCCACATAGACAATAATGACGCAAAGCACATCCGACATAAGGCACATTCATTTTAAATCAATAATAATAAAAAAAAAAAAAAAATTAATATTAAAATAATATATGTTGAACCTTAGTTTACATAAAACCAGTTTTATTTACAGGAACCACCTGTTTTGCTATTATTTGTTTTGCAGAAAACGCATTTCTTTTCTATGACGTTTGATCGAGCTATTTAATCAACACTTTTTAAAAATATTTCCAAGAAAGAAATAGTGGTGGGTATGGAATTTAAATTGCCTCATCTGCTGCATACCGTACACAGGATTCATTATTTAAATCAATATATCATTGACTCAAAGTATGTCGTACTATCACCTTTTATAATGACCTTACACCTGATTACAGCAGTGAGTCATATTAATTAATATTTCAAAGGGCGGACGCATTATGTTTCAATATAACATTTTTTCATTACACTTCACCAAGATGGGTCTTTTTATTAATGACAGCTTCATGGTTTTCAAGGGAGTCAGATAAACAATGTACAGATGTTATAGTACACATGTCAAATAATTTACCGAAGCAATATGATTACAGTTGAGGCATAATAAACATCGGGGAAGACAAGAGAATAAAACATAATGAATGTGCTTTATTTAGTTTTTATTTGCTTGCTTTACTACTTGTCTGTTTGGCAATGTTGTTGTAAGTAAAATTTTGAAAGAAAATGTACTTTTTAAGATGTGTTAGCTAAATGTCAATCAGAATTTGCAAAAATTCTCTTTTTTTTTTGTAAATAGTAAAAAAAAATACCATTTTTTTATTCAACCACTTTTACTGCCAAGATTGATTATACTCGATCTGCACGGCACCTCCTGGTGCCCCAAAATCGAGTATAGTCAACCTGGTGTTCCACAGTAGCAAAGCAAAGGAATTGCATTGGGGCTCCAGAACATGCCCATAAAGGTTTAGCACCCCGGGCATGATGCCTGCGGCGCTAGCACTTTAAAAGAAACAGCTTTGAATGTGTCTGAATGACATCTCCCCCAGCTGATCCTGCACGGCGACCTGAACTGCAGTAACTCCTTCTGGCCAGCAGATGACAGTGTCTGCCTATCAAATAAGTTATTACAGAAAGGAATACATTGGGTATATTCCAAAACATTACTTGCCATAAAATTAATTTAAAATAATTTTCCAAACAAAACGCTGGTTCCTGCCAACGGTTTTCTGGAAAATCTTTTGGAAGTGAAAGGGTTAAAGTTTTAAGTTGATTGACAGTTTCTTGAAATACATTTCATCCTATGTATTGTTATATATAGCAACGAAACAGGTTTCCCTGTGCCTTTCACTCATTGTATTACCACTGATGATGTCATAAATGATTTCACATGTACTAAATAAAAGATTAAGGCCATTAAAAGATGTAGCTCACCGCCACGTCAAGGCACCTCTGAGGGTTGAGTCGTCCTATCCAAAAATGAAGCCACAGGCTGCTGTATAGCAAACCATACCTGCTCATGCTGGTTGTCAGACATGAGGTAGACTGGTGGGCCTTTATTTATGCTCCCCAGAAACAAAATCCACTTTGGAATCAAAAACAAAGACACGGAGCAGAATTTTGCTGCAGTGATGATCTGGCTGGAAGTACATTAAAACATACATAGTAAAGGAGGGGTGGGGTCGCGCCTATTCCCCGATAGGGCGGGTGGTTGCAGCTGCCACATCGGGGAATAGGCGCGACCCCACCCGAAGGACCTCCCCCTCCCTTTCAGGCACCTCCTCCGCACTCGCGGGGGGACGCCTGAAATAAATGTCATCGCGCCAGCATGATGACATCTATCTTCCCCCCCCCGGCGTCCCGGAGTGCCGGGCTGACATGCTAGATGTCAGCCCGCACCGGGGGGGGGGGCAGCAATCAGCCGGAGTCCCGACTGATTGCTGCCTCCTGTGCTAGGACGAGCTCAGCGCGTCCGTAGCACAGGAGGTACCCTTGGCAGGACGCGCTGAGCATGTCCTTAGCAGCCAAGTGGTTAAGAGGTCATCAGTGATGATTTCAAAGAAATTTGCATCTGTTATCAATAACAAATGACAATACAATCTATAAAAAGGTCCATAAACACGAGGTTGATTGCATTATTTTCTTCTTCAGTCACCTTCAAGGATTGTCAACAAATCTGGAGCTTTCCAATAAAACTCTAGCTGATCTCATTAACTGGCCCGATCTCCTTCAGAAGTCAAAAACAGCATTTCATGCCAACATTAACAACCAATAAACACATGTTACGAGATAAACAATATGCTTGTGCACCGATTTTTTTTCGGTTCGATTCGTTCGGATTTTGTAAATTTTCGTTTTGACTCGTTTCGTCCGATTTTCGTTTCGGTTCGGTTCGTTTCGGTTCGTTTTTCGTATCGACTTTTTTTTCGTGATTTCGGAAATTTTCGTGTTTTTCGGAACGTCTGTTCTCCTTGTTTCAAACAGGGTTATCCAAAGAGATTCGAAAAGTCACCGCACGTTCGGTGACTTTTCGTTCTCTTCAATTCGGTTCCTTTTGCCGATCCCATTTCGGTGACCCTGCGGTGTATTCAGCAAGAACCACAGGGTCCCCGAATTGCAGGGAAAAGCTACCGCAAATCTGACGAAAACTAACCGCAAAACCCGGCGAATGCACGCCGAAAAGCCACAAAAACATCTGAATAAACCCGTCGAAAAGCCCAAGCAGGAGCCGATCACACCCAGCCGAAGCAGCCGACACCGCAGACGAGGGAGGTGAATAAATTAGCAAAAACGTTTGTATGAATCTGTGAAAATGAAACGCTGTTTGCAAAGAAACTACTGAGCGAAAATGTCTGAAATTTACACAGGAGGTCCAGGGAATGATAATAAAAAGGGCTGTTACAAAAAAATAAGTAAACTGAAATTTTTTTTTTAAAAAATCGGACTTTTAAAAAAAAAAATTAAGAAAAATGCTTAAAGTATCCTAAAAAATCTATAAATAAGGAGACTCTTTACTGCAGAATTTTATAATGAACGGTTTATTAGATATTGAATTAAAACGGGAATATTTTTAACATTGAAGCCTATGGGATTCTCCTGAATAAACCTGACGAATTAAACCACCGAATGGCAGGGCATTTCGGGAACCTTTCACTGCTGGTTTGTGTTCTCTGAATAGCCGAAGCAGTGCTTTTTCATGGGGATTTCACTGCCCTTGAACAGGCACCGAACAGGCACCGTATGTGCAGGCAATTCGCCAGGATTTGGCGTTTTGCCTGCTCTCTGGATAGCCGAATGGCCAGGAAAGGTAACCGAACGCTGATTTTCAGCGTTCGGTTACCTTTCTCAAGCAATTCGGATCTCTTTGGATAACCCTGATAGTGTCTATTCGTTCTGACGTAAACTAATGGTTTTTCGGATACGATAATTCTGCCGATATGATAATTCTGCCATTGAGATTTCTCATGTTTTACAAGAAGGATACATTGAGATTTCTCATGTTTTGCAAGAAGGATACATTGAGATTTCTCTGGTTTCTATTTCCAGGAAGGATACATTGAGATTTCTCTGGTTTTCCAGGAAGGATACATTGAGATTTCTCTGGTTTTCCAGGAAGGATACATTGAGATTTCTCTGGTTTTCCAGGAAGGATACATCGAGATTTCCCTGGTTTTCCAGGAAGGATACATTGAGATTTCTCATGTTTTGCAAGAAGGATACATTGAGATTTCTCTGGTTTCTATTTCCAGGAAGGATACATTGAGATGTCTCTGGTTTTACAGGGAGGATACATTGAGATTTCTCTGGTTTTCCAGGAAGGATACATTGAGATTTCTCTGGTTTTCCAGGAAGGATACATTGAGATTTCTCTGGTTTTCCAGGAAGGATACATTGAGATTTCTCTGGTTTTCCAGGAAGGATACATTGAGATTTCCTTGGTTTTCCAGGAAGGATACATTGAGATTTCTCTGGTTTTCCAGGAAGGATACATTGAGATGTCTCTGGTTTTCCAGGGAGGATACATTGAGATTTCTCTGGTTTTCCAGGAAGGATACATTGAGATTTCTCTGGTTTTCCAGGAAGGATACATTGAGATTTCTCTGGTTTTCCAGGAAGGATACATTGAGATTTCTCTGGTTTTCCAGGAAGGATACATTGAGATCTCCCTGGTTTTCCAGGAAGGATACATTGAGATGGGAATGATACAAAATTTAATTACAGAATCAGCGATATAAATACGATGTCCGAAATTACTGAAATGGAACCGAAATCAGAAATGGAGCCGAAATCACGAATGGAACGAAAATGAATTTAGATTTTACACATTTCTAGTCCATTTGAAAACTCCGAAAATTTTTCGTTTCGGCACGTAAATTTGTTCGGATCTGCCGTTTTCGGATCTGAAAATTTTTGGAAAATCGGCCGAATCCGGATGCACGAATCGGGAAATTTTGTGGAAATTCCGAAACCCGAAACGCACATCCCTAATAAACAACCACACAATAGAAATACATACAAACAGATCAAAAGTCCTACAAACTACATGTAAAAAACCATTGTGTAACATAGTTGCACTCACTGTCAGGGTTATTCAGAGAGAGCTGATCTGGTCCCGAAATGTCACCAAACACGGAATTTCCACGTACGTTACCTTTTTGGGGCCATTCGGCTATTCAGAGAGCAGGCAGTTCGCCAAATTTTGGCGAACTGCCAGCAAGTACGGTGCCTGTTTGAAGGCAGTGAAATCCCCCATAGAGAAGCAATGGTTAATCTATTCAGAGACACCGAACAGCAGAGAAAAGTTGCCGTAGTGCCTTGCTGTGTTTTCATTCGGCAGGTTTATTCAGGCAAATCCCATAGGCTTCAATGTTAAAAATATTCCCGTTTTTTTTTACCCCGTCCGTCAGTTTTTTCTGCTTTTTCCGGTTGCTGATCTGCGCTGTGATCGGCGGGTCGGCGGCTTTTTATGACGCGTTCTTTGCGGCGGCTCCGGCGGGTATTCAGTGGGTTTTCGGCAGGTGTTCAGCGGGCTTGCGGCAGGTTTGCGGCAGGTTTTCCCTGCACTCCAGGGACCCTGCGGTGAATGCTTAATTCACTACAAGGTGGGTAACTTTGATTCCCCGAAGCGCAGGGAAGTGCGGGGAATGAGAGAGCCCCGGAATGTCGGTAACCCCCTATAAAATCGCTTGGTGCCCACCTTGTGTTTCTTTTTTTTTAGCAGTTTTGGATTACTCTTTATGAAATGTCCAATGATTTCTGGTCAAGCTGCCACTTTCTTGCTACTATTATTTGGTAATCCCAAGCTCATGCTATGGATCTCTTAATAAGCAGCTATACTTGGTTAACAGGGGCTGGAACATGTATAATCCACAACATCTATCATATGACATCGCTATTACACGATTGTGGACGATGCTGAGCCTGATAACATGTCTACGTACAAAAAATGGAATTTCATCTCAACCATTGCTTGGCCACAGTGACCACAAATCCCCTGGCAACAAATCCAGACGAGCCAAAGTTTGAAGACACACTTTAGAAATCTCCAACTGAAACAGTGTGCTATCTATGTAGAGTTCCGAAGCCATAGCAACAAAACAAAACTGTGGTAATGAAATAAACAATCACAATGGTTGCCAGACACAATCCAGCATTGCAAGTAGAAATCAAAGCCTAAGTAAATACACAGATTCAATTTACCGTGTACAATATAAAGTAAGACGCGTTGTGCTTTTTTCAAGAGGTTTCTTTCTAAGAGATGCGTGTTATATTCAGGAAAACGGACCTAGGAAATTAGCTTGAAGATCTCGACTCACCCTCTGCTTGATCCAACCAGTCCATAAAGGCGTATTGGTTCCACGTTGACAGTATTAGCTTATTTCTCACGATTATTTTGAGGAACATTCACAAGGACATCTTGTTAGGGTCTCTGACACATGTCTCAACATGTGAAAATTATGGCAAAATATGGAACAAATAGTATCAAGAGTAATGTAAAGGATGATGTCAATTCATCCATGTCTCCTTGTTTCATGCTACCACATTCCACCCTGGACCAAGTCTCACGCTAATAACTCAGATTAAATCATGGGCTATCATCTTTGTTTCTATTTCGTTAACATATTCTGTGAGATCTGGCATGAACACAGTGAATATCTATCTTATCGTACGATGGAATGAGCAAATGATTGGTAACCAAATACATTTACGCAACATGGGTTGACTCAACATGGGTTATGGGTTGGCCATCATTGAATTTCTCGGCAATTTCCAGCTTTACTCTACAGCTCTTTTCACTATCATAAATACAGAAAAAATGGCATCGCGCCCATACTCACCGGAGCGGCAGCAACTGCCAGGAGTAACAGCCCAGTTAATGTGTAAAACATAACAAGGAAAAAAGGGTGTCATCTGCGCTCGTTTCTATGTGTTCCATGTACAACAAAACTGAGGTTTTTGTTTGTTTCAATGGCCATTGCAACGTAAGCCCACTCGCCACTTCACGGCACCTCTTTACAGAGTGAGTACCTAACAATTGTAACCAAAAGGCCGCTCTACTGAGCAGCTCCAAGCCCCTCCTGCTGCTTTTCAGCCAAGGAGTGGCAGAGATGGTGGGTTTTATTTCTACACGCACCAAACACTTCCCATTTGGGATTAAAAACAAAAACATGGAAAGAGGAACAGCTGCAGAACGACGGACTGGTGTTACAAGCATGATATACATAAATACAGAAAAAATGGCGTCGCGCCCATACTCACCGGAGCGGCAGCAATTGCCAGGAGTAACAGCCCAGTTAATGTATAAAACATAACAAGGAAAAAGGGTGTCATCTGCGCTCGTTTCTATGTGTTCCATGTACAACAAAACTGAGGTTTTTGTTTGTTTCAATGGCCATTGCAACGTAAGCTCACTCGCCACTTCACGGCACCTCTTTACAGAGTGAGTACCTAACAATTGTAACCAAAAGGCCGCTCTACTGAACAGCTCCAAGCCCCTCCTGCTGCTTTTCAGCCAAGGAGAGGCAGAGATGGTGGGTTTTATTTATACACGCACCAAACACTTCCCATTTGGGATTAAAAACAAAAACATGGAAAGAGGAACAGCTGCAGAACGACGGACTGGTGTTACAAGCATGATATACATAAATACAGAAAAAATGGTGTCGCGCCCATACTCACCGGAGCAGCAGCAACTGCCAGGAGTAACAGCCCAGTTAATGTATAAAACATAACAAGGAAAAAGGGTGTCATCTGCGCTCGTTTCTATGTGTTTCATGTACAACAAAACTGAGGTTTTTGTTTGTTTCATTGGCCATTGCAACGTAAGCTCACTCGCCACTTCAAGGCACCTCCTTTTCACTACCATGTTGACCGTGGTGGATCATGCGTTCCATTTAAATACAAAAAGGTACATATTCATCAATACGTATGAGTATTTATTTGTCAGGGAAAGTAAAGGGACAATCTAACCTCCATGACCGTTCGAGAGGATTGAGTGTAACCCATTTACCTTCTTTAAGAAGTCCCTGTCTGCTATGAAAGATCTTCACAATTCAGGTTCCCTACCCCATAAAATTCTGAATTATCAGTCTTCCGGGCGGATGAGGGTGAAGATATTCAAAGTTACATTAGCTGTTATCCTGTATTTCTGGCCTAGAGTATCTTTTAAAGAAGTTAAAGACTTCTGTGGGTCATACATGAACTACTCAAAAATTGGTCCTGTGCTCTAGCTCACATTTCTCCTTGGACTTCAGTGTCAACTATCAGGGTTATTCAAAGAGATCCGAATGGCTGCCGAAAGGGAACCAAACGCTGAAATTCAGCGGACGGTTACCTTTCTTGGCCATTCGGCTATCCAGAGAACAGGCAATTCACCAAATCCTGGCGAATTGCCTGCACATACGGTGCCTGTTCGAGGGCAGTGAAATCCCCATAGAGAAGCAATGCTTCATCTGTTCAGAGAACAAAAACCAGCAGTGAAAAGTTGCCGAAATGCCCTGCCATTCGGTGGTTTCATTCGACAGGTTTATTCAGGAGAATCCCATAGACTTCAATGTTAAAAATATTCCTGTTTTAATTCAATATCTAATAAACCGTTCATTATAATATTCTGCAGTAAAGAGTCTCTTTATTTATAGATTTTTTAGGATCTTTTAAGAATTTTTCGGGATTTTTTTTCAAAAAACTTTTTTTTAGATATTTTTTAAATTATTATTTTTTAACTTTTCTTCTTTTTTCTGTAACAGCCCTTTTTATTATCATTCATTGGATCTTATATGTAAATTTCAGACATTTTCGCTCTTTAGTTTCTTTGCAAACAGCGTTTTCAAACATTCAAGCAAACTGTTGTTTTTTTTTTCACTCCATTCGTCTGCGGTGTCAGGTTTTTCCGGCGGCTGCGCTGCGTGTGATCGGCTCCTTCTCGGGTTTTTCCGGCATTTTTGGCGGGGTTAATCAAGATGTTTTTGTGGGTTTTCTGTGTGCTTTCAAAGGTTTTATGGTGAGTTTTCACCGGGTTTGCGGCGACTTTTCCCAGCAATTCGGGGACCCTGTGGTGCTTGCTGAATACACCGCAGGGTCACCAAAATGGGATCGCCAATTCGAACCGAATTGAGGAGAACTAAAAGTCACCGAACGTGCGGTGACTTTTCGATTCTCTTTGAATAACCCTGTATATGTTTAGCACCAAAAAACAAACAAAAAAAGTTCCACCTATACGCATTATATTCTAAATCCGAATATTTAATAAATAACCGTTTTTTAAAAAAATATGCCTTTATTAGGACATCACAGGTAACAGTTTATTTCAAATCAGTGTGGAGGTCATTAAAGTGTAATCTCCCTGGACTTTCAATACTTCTGACTTTCCATAAATGCACATTCTTCCGGATTGATACTCTCCTAAACTTGTTTTTGTTCACTTTGAGTGTAGAGGGTAATCGAGAGAAACGGACCCCTTGCTTGAGGCGTCCAGAGAGGTATCAACTATAACCTGCTGACGAGGCTAAACCAGGCTGAATCGATTGTCGGGGTTGCTGTATCTCCTGTGCACGGGAGGCTTCCTTTGCTTTTCAGCTCAGAATACCATTTTTGGGTGATTTGCATATGGTCAAGCCTCTTCTGTAATGGCACCATCGAGATTAAAGCTTATGAGACCTGAGTGGGGACCTACCTTAGGCCAGGACATTTACGCCACTGCCCAGTCTCAGTGCTCTCATTAACTTGATTGGGTTCCTTATAGAAACTTCTTGAACGAACATAGAAATCACGTAGTGAGACAATCATGGATAATAAGTAGAGGTGTGCATTCGTTTCGTTATGAATTTCATTCATTTGGATTTCGGGAGTACTTCCGAAATAAAGAATTGATTTGATCTGAATTGAAAACTAAACGATATTGATTCAAATTAAATTCGTTATATATCAACTATCGAACTGATATATCAACTATCAAATTGATCTTAACTTACAATATACTTACAAGTACTACAGCAAACGACTTTATGAAACGAATCAGATTCATTTCACTGTTACACAAAGCACCCCTGTACCTGTCCATCAGCCTCTGGTGCTGAATCTGTTGTCAGCACCAAAAAGCAATGGATACCTCAACATTTAACCTTAGCTTGCTTTTAACAGCAAAATTTGATTTATTGTGGTTTTATTTAGTGATCCGAAATTCGAATCGATATCAACTTTCGAATTGATCTTAACCTACAATAAATACAGTACTACAGCAAACGACATTATGAAATGAAATTTGAATCGATATCAACTATCGAATCGTTCTTAACTCGATATCAAACGAAATTACGAAACAAAACAAAATAGGAAACTAAACTAAACAAAATTAATTTAAAAGAAACAAATTTTCCAGCCGTGCACACCTCTAATAATAAGCAATAATTATATTGTCCGATACATTTTTTATTGTGTTTTCTTTCTTGATGACGTCAGATAAGGACACTGAGGCGAGCTTCTCCACTTTTAAGATGCATGTTCACTGTTAAAACAAATATTGTGTCTGTATTCCAGAATATTGATTACTGTAGCCATCTTTTCATAATATCCAGATATTTGTCTTTATAAATAGTATATTAAACTGATGATTAGCCTTGGCACTTAATTTAATAGTAAACTGCAAGCTGAGTGTCATTGGGTGATTCAATTCACAGTTAGCTGATGTTGGCATGGGGCAATAAACGTTAAATGGCAGATCATTATGGTGAAATGTAGCTCAGAAACATCAATGGTGCTAATTTTAGTCTTCTTTGGTACAGATGAATGAAAACGGATACTCAAGCCACCATGACCATTTAATGCACCTAGGTTGTCACCACCACCGCACTCCTCCTCTGCGGGATTCCCTCATGCCCAGAAAGCTGTAAGTCAACATGATGATCAACCTCTGCCTGTTGAGGTGGTTGGGTCATAACCTGTACAGACATTTAAATGGCTGGATGACTTCTTGCAAAAACAGAATATTAAAAGTTTTAATATTTAATATGTGGGTAAAAACAGTTTGATCCAGGGAGAAATCTCACGCCATTCTTGGGTCAAGAAGGATTTTTTTCCAGTATGTTGCATATTGGCGAGCATTTCAGACTGGGTTTTTCTCCTTCTTTTGGATCAACAGCAGTAGGTGATGTGTGAAAGGCTGAACTCGATGGACACACGGCTTTTTTTCAGCCTATGCAATTATATATCTATGTAACCATATGGGAGGAAGGACAGAAATGTACATTTCAGTACATTCTTAGCCAGTCAATGGCTCTCCATGTGCTCCATTAATAGAAACCAAAGCCTCTAATTTTGCTTCACACGGTACAATGGGAATAAGCGCATATGACATTTTTATCTATGTTATGTTTTATACATGTTGCTGGGCTGGATGCATTTGGTGGTTGCAGCCGACCCATCGGGGAATAGGCGCGACCCCACCCCTCTTGTAACATGAGGGAATCTTCGGCTGCGATTAAGGACAAGTATAAAGGACAGTCTAGGGTTAAAATGCGATGACGGATAAGGGAGAGGGGGCAGGAGGGTTTAATAATGAATCCCTATAATTTCTACACCCCCCCCCCCATTTAACCTTAGATTGCCCCATTAACAAAGACCAGGGATCTCAAGATCTCCAGATGTTGATTTCTTACAATTCCCAGAATACTTTAAATGCAATTAATGGTCAGAGAGTCATGGGATTTGTGGTTCAGGAACATATTTGAGATCTCTGACCTAGAGTATCCCTTTAAATACTTTGGTTCACAAACAGGTTTATTCACCTGCGCATCTTTATTATTATTATTCTTTATTTATAAAGCGCCAGCATATTCCGCAGCGCTGTACAATAAGCACAGTATAGACAGGGTTACAATACATTGAACAACATTTGACAAACAGTACAGGAGGAGATGAGGGCCCTATTCCCGTAGGAACACACAATCTGGGAGGGTTGGGGTTGGAAACAGGAGGAGAGGACTGTAAGGTGAGAGTGATTGATGGTTGCGTCAGTGAGTTGGGTGGTAGGCCTCCCTAAATAGGAATGTTTTCAGTGAGCGTTTGAAGGAAGAGAAGTTAGGGGAAAGTCTGACAGTCTTTACAGTTATTTAACCCCTTCACTAACGTGATCGTATATACACGATCAGCGGGAGCAAACACAGCAGTCTGACATTGTTTAAACACGATCTGGTGCTGTGTTGTACAGTATGACTGCAAATTAAATTTGGTTGTTGCAAGCAAATTTCATTTGCTTTTGGGCTCCAGAAGGTGTCCCCAAAGATTTAGCCCTAACGGCATAATGCTCAAGGTACTAACGCTGGTTAAAACCAGCTAAGCAATGTCCATTATTGGACATTCTCGAACTGACAAGGCACTATGAACTGCAGTTTGTTTGTTTGTTTGTTTGTTTGCAAAGTATTTTACCAAAAAGGATACATTGAGATTTCTCTCGTTTTCAAGTATGTCCTGGGTTCAAGAACATTGACATGTTACAGTCGTTACAGAAATAAAGTAATAAATGCAAGATATTAAAAACAAAACACAAATATACAGATTAACAGAAAATAAATATGTGAGTAATATAGTCACTATGTTTCATATTTACAGGTGCATTCTGTATATAGTCACTGTTACATGTTTACAGGTGCATTCTGTATATAGTCACTGTGCTACATGTTTACAGGTGCATTCTGTATATAGTCACTGTGTTACATGTTTACAGGTGCATTCTGTATATAGTCATTATGTTACATGTTTACAGGTGCATTCTGTATATAGTCACTATGTTACATGTTTACAGGTGCATTCTGTATATAGTCACTATGTTACATGTTTACAGGTGCATTCTGTATATAGTCACTATGTTATATGTTTACAAGTGCATTCTGTATATAGTCACTATGTTACATGTTTACAGGTGCATTCTGTATATAGTCACTATGTTACATGTTTACAGGTGCATTCTGTATATAGTCACTGTGTTACATGTTTACAGGTGCATTCTGTATATAGTCTCTATGTTACATGTTACAGGTGCATTCTGTATATAGTCACTGTTACATGTTTACAGGTGCATTCTGTATATAGTCACTATGTTACATGTTACAGGTGCATTCTGTATATAGTCACTGTTACATGTTTACAGGTGCATTCTGTATATATTCACTATGTTACATGTTTACAGGTGCATAGTGTATATAGTCACTATGTTACATGTTTACATGTGCATTCTGTATATAGTCACTGTGTTACATGTTTACAGGTACATTCTGTATATAGACACTATGTTACATGTTTACAGGTGCATTCTGTATTGAGGTATGTTAATAGGGAGCTCTTGAATGACTTTAGACTGGGGGAAGATTTGATGGCGTCTGGGAGGTTATACCATATTTGCGGTGCTCTGTAGGAAAATGAGCATCGAGACACTTTCTTTTTGTATTGTGCTATTGCAAGTTAGGTGCTGGTCCTGGATCGGAGATTATATGATGAGGGAACTGCTGGGGGAAGCAGCCTATTCAGGTAGGGTGGTAGCTTCTAGACATGTGCATTCGTTTTAGTACTAAAACGATTTAGTCCGAATTTTGGGATAATTTAGTTTTCGTATGACTCAAGAAATACGAAACTGCTCAGTACAAAAAACGAAAGAAACTAAAATAAAATGCACTACATTTTAGTTTCAGTCCTTTTTGTGATATTACATTGATGAGTGAAGGAGACCAGCAATGAAGATCGCAACATCGCAAAGCTACAGAAAAGGTTTGTATGCGTAATCCTTCCCGACCCCTACCCGAAAATCGGACAGTGATAGAGCTCCAGAATACTCACTCGCAGCACAGCCAGCCAGCAGAGGAGAGGAAACCTTTACTTAACCCTTGCATGTCTATGAGGCAGACAAGATGATAAAAGCAGCTGGAGAAGGAAAATGTTCAAATAAATCACACTGAAAGCTAATGACAGGGGAGGGCTGGACAGCAAAAACCCCTTTATAACAAGCAGCACTGGGAGAAGAGAGGGACTTTATAAAACGTGTGTTATCTCCCCTCCTGCTCTGCATAATAAGGGCTTAGGTCTGATACATTTTATATTATCCAGGATCACTATCCCCCTTTCCTCATCTGTAATACACATTTTATATAAAGTCCCTCTCCTCTCCCAGTGCTACTTGTTATAAAGGGTTTTTTACATCTGATACATTTAGTATCCAGCTCTCACAGTTACTCTGTCATTATGAGCCTTCAGTTTGATTTATTTGAATGTTTTCCCTAGATTTAAAGTGCTTTATTTTATTATAAAAAATAAATTTGCACCAGTCATCTCTTCTCTGAGCTTTCGGACCGATTTACGTTAATATTTTCCCTCTCCCCTGCTTTAATATTCCTGTCTCCCCCACAGAGATACAAAGTTTAAGTAAAAGTTCCCTCTCCTGTGCTGGATAAGCATTGCATTCCGAAGTTCTGCACCCCCCACGTGCCACTGCAGTAGGATATTTTATACAGAGACGGGCATTAATTAATGCAGGAGGATGTTCTATACATTATACAGAGAGCGGTATTAATGCAGGAGGATGTTATATACATTATATAGAGAAAGGTATAAATTGCGGAGGATGTTCTATACAGAGAGGACATTAATTCAGGAGGATGTTCTATACATTATACATAGAGGGGTTTTAATTAATGCTGGTGGATGTTGTATACATTATACAGAGAGGGATATTAATGTAGGAGGATGTTCTATACATTATACAGAGAGGAGACTTTTTTTAGCCTTTTAAATCCAGTGGCTGTGAGCACTGAGATCGGCTGCTTGTTATATTATCTCTCAGTACAATGTATGGGGCTCAGCTGTTACAGTAACTGACTCAGAGTTTGAGTAAAACAAGGAAATAGTATTGTTCTAAACTCTTATATATAAAAATATTATTTACTAGTTTTACTGAAACTCTGAGCACTGTGATGAGCAGCAGTCAGTTACTGTAACAGCTTTGCCTGACACATTGTGCTGAGAGTGAGAGATACTGTAACAAGCAGCGATCTCAGCCCTCTGAGGAGCCACTACAATATTAATTGTATCTGCTGGTTTTCGGGTGAATGAAATTAGTTTTCATACTAAAGAACTGAAAACGAATTTCTTTAGCAACTAAATAAATAGCATTTTAGGACTAATCCATTAGTTCAAAACGAAATTTTGTGCTGTGCACATGTCTAGTAGCTTCCCAGAAAATCTCTTAAACACCAGGTGGGAAAGGTGAAGAGTGTGTCTAGATTCCAGCGACGGCCAGTTTAGTACTTTTAACATGTCACAATGGTGGGTCATGTAGTTACATTGTAGCACAAAGCGGCAGAATGAGTTATACAATGTAGTAAGTTTATGAAGGTGTGTTTGCGGGGCGGCTGCATACACTACATCTCTGTATTCAATAGCCGGCATAAGCATTTGTAAGAATATAGAAGTATAAATATAAGAATAAGAATCTGCTTTCTTACCGCGGGGCTCAGGCACGATTTGTTTCTGTACAGGGCACCTAGTTTGGGGTAGAGTTTAGATGAGCGTTTTTCGATGTGGGGCCAAAGGATAGATTTGGATCTAACCACATACCTAGATATTTGAGAGAAGTGACTGTGGTCAGCGTGCCATTTGATTTTGTCCCCACACATAGATGGGGATTTTGCAATTTATGTAGTTTAGGTTTTGTTCCAAAGAGCATCGTTACCGTTTTGTCAGCATTTAAAAAAGTTTGTTATCTGCGATTTACTTTTCTACCTCTGTGAATTGTTCTAACTTCTAACTGCAGTAACTCCATTTGGCCAGCAGGTGGCAACATCTATCTGCCAGATAGGTTATTACAGTAAGGAATACATTGGGAATATTCCCAAATACATTCTACTGTATCATCAATTGATTTTCTCCAAAAACGGTTCCTAACAATGGATTTTTGGAAATTCCCTTGGTAGAGACGGGGTTAATTTCTTTGAGCAGTTAAGAGATTTTTACCCACAGGATTTTGAATTCACTGTACTGTTCACATAATACTTTTTTTACTTTTTTTTAAATGCATTTTAAAGTGCAATTAATCTATGTCAAATGTACTGAGAACAATTTTAAAAAAAAAGTATTAAAAGTTCAAGTCTACTAAAAAGTAAAAGTACAATCTGTCGTTTTGTTTTGCCGTGTTTTTTTAAATCTTTCTCCTTTTTTTTAAGAAAAGGGTTATTCGGGTTTGTGGAGATCAGAATATACCTCTATGTTTAAGTACATAACAAACAAATAAGACACAGAGGCTCATGTCAACAAGTCAATACATGTAGTCTGGCTTGCACCTGAGCTGGTAAAATCAAGCTGAGAAAATATATAGAAAAAAAAATAAAAGCTACTCGCGAAGTCGCGATGACAAGAAAATCAGGCTGTTTAGGAGGAAATCAATCATTTTTGTTGGAATTCTGCTGGTTTATGATGTGAGTCAGTGGATTACTCAGGTCAAGCACCCGTCATGTCAATTTGTCAATTAATTGCCAGGAACCTCTGAAACTGAGCTGTGTCTAAAATACCCACACCTCCCACAAGGTATGAAAAGTATTTTAACCCCTTCCCTACCAAGCAGGTCTTGTTGAATTTTTTTTATCATAACATTTATTTGAAACGTGTGATGCAAAATTAAAATAATGTAAGTTTCACAATTTTTAATTTTGTAATTACCTACAGTCAGGTCCATAAATATTGGGACATCGACACAATTCTAACATCTTTGGCTCTATACACCACCACAATGGAGTTGGAATGAAACAAACACAATGTGCTTTAACTGCAGACTGTCAGCTTTAATTTGAGGGTATGTACATCCAACTCAGGTGAATGGTGTAGGACTTACAGCAGTTTGCAGATGTGCCTCCCACTTGTTAAGGGACCAAAAGTAATGGGACAGAATAATAATCATAAATCAAACTTTCCCTTCTTAATACTTGGTTGCAAATCCTTTGCAGTCAATCACAGCCTGAAGTCTGGAACGCATAGACATCACCAGACGCTGGGTTTCATCCCTGGTGATGTTCTGCCAGGTCTCTACTGCAACTGTCTTCAGTTCCTGCTTGTTCTTGGGGCATTTTCCCTTCAGGTTTGTCTTCAGCAAGTGAAATGCATGCTCAATGGGATTCAGGTCAGGTGATTGACTTGGCCATTGCATAACATTCCACTTCTGTCCCTTCAAAAACTCTTTGGTTGCTTTTGCAGTATGCTTTGGGTCGTTGTCCATCTGCACTGTGAAGCACCGTCCAATGAGTTCTGCAGCATTTGGCTGAATGTGAGCAGATAATATTGCTCGAAACACTTCAGAGTTCATCCTGCTGCTTTTGTCAGCAGTCACATCATCAATAAATACAAGAGAACCAGTTCCATTGGCAGCCATACATGCCCACACCATGACACTACCACCACCATGCTTCACTGATGAACAGTTCCTTTCCTTCTCCATACTCTTCTCTTCCCATCACTCTGGTACAAGTTGATCTTGGTCTCATCTGTCCATAGGATCTTGTTCCAGAACTGTGAAGGCTTTGTTAGGTGTTGTTTGGCAGACTCTAATCTGGCCGTCCTGTTTTTGAGGCTCACCAATGGATTACATCTTGTGGTGAACCCTCTGTATTCACTCTGGTGAAGTCTTCTCTTGATTGTTGACTTTGGCACACATACACCTACCTCCTGCAGAGTGTTTTTGATCTGGCCAACTGTTGTGAAGGGTGTTTTCTTCACCAGGGAAAGAATTCTTCGGTCATCCACCACAGTTGTTTTCCGTGGTCAACCGGGTCTTTTGGTGTTGCTGAGCTCACCGGTGCGTTCCTTCTTTTTGAGAATGTTCCAAACAGTTGTTTTGGCCACGCCTAATGTTCTTGCTATCTCTCTGATGGGTTTGTTTTGTTTCTTCAGCCTAATGATGGCTTGCTTCACTGATAGTGACAGCTTTTTGAATCTCATCTTGAGAATTGACAGCAACAGATTCCAAATGCAAATAGCACACTTGAAATGAACTCTGGGCCTTTTATCTGCACATTGTAATTGGGGTAATGAGGGAATATCACACACCTGGCCATGGACCAGCTGAGAAGCCAATTGTCCCATTACTTTTGGTCCCTTAACAAGTGGGGGTCACATCTGCAAACTGCTGTAAGTCCTACACCGTTCACCTGAGTTGGATGCACAAGATTACCTGTTTATTAACATAACTAAAGAGCAACGGAGAAGAAAAATCTACTCAATGACTAATCTTTTACAAAAAACGCAAGAGCTACAGCAACACATCATATCCACGCAAAATCACAGGCAAGCACAGAATGATGACAGCCCAGGTTCACCAGCCTACATGCCCATCATGGACTGAGTTTTGTCTTACATTAAACACATCCTGGCATCATTTTACAACAGCCAGTCAATTACATTTTTCATTAGGTAAATTTGAAGTAATCATATCCTACAGACATGTTCATGAACTTTCCAAAATGACATATACCGAGTCATACTTTTTTTCCGGAGTTGTCTATTGTGAGACTTGATGGAAAGTCCAAAACTCAAGTCAAAAAAACACTTCATCAGTGAAACCCCTGGGATACGCACATATAAATAGAATAATGATGTGACCGTGTCAGGATTCAGCTTAGGGGGTTGCGAGGTTGAGCCCAATATGTGGTGAACAAGACGACCAGACAGGGATTAGTGGTATAAATGAATAAAGGCTTTATTAAACAGGACACAGAAGGAATGAAAACAAAATCTATATGGGATAAGGTAAGTATGAGACGTGGCTGGAGATAAAGGGGCAAAGCAGAAAAATGGCTGAGTAATAAACACAGAGGTAAGGGAGGAAGAGAGCAGACACAGAACTGTGGACCAGAGAGGAAAGGGGCTGAATAAGTCGTGACTCGTTTTCCTCTGCTTGTCCCTGGATTCCTCCCTCAGCAAGCAATGCTGAATCAATGTAATTTCTTAATTTCTCCCAATAAAGCAGACGACGCTGGTCATATTGGGTTAAGCAGACTCTCTGGCCATTTCAACCTCTTTTTATTCGGTACAGAATCTGATAACAACAGTTAACATCCCAGCCCACCCAGACATCCAGTTCACCATGGTTTCTATCAGGTCCTCCTCGCAGATTGTAAGCTCTTGAGCAGGGTACTCTCTCTTACTGTACTATGTGTTTAACTTGTACGTATATTGTTTAGTCGGTCTCTCCCATTGTACAGCGCTACGGAAGTTGGTGGCACCTTATAAATAATTGTAAATGCAGTCATATAGAGTAAGGGTCCTTGTTGGAGGGTGTCATGCCTCAGTCCTGGGAACCTGCTATGACCAGTCTGGCTTTCCATTCTCTGCCTGTCTGTATCACTCAAGGGTTAATTCCTGCCCTGATCTGGTGTGTGGTATGCATAAAACCTGGACACACCCTTCTCTCAGGGCTCTCTCATTTTGTGTTTCCTGCCCTTTACTTGTGAGGAGTTGTGAGCCGCCTCTCCCTGAGTCTGTCTATTCCCAACATTCCTCTGTACTGTTATTGCTATTCTAAGTGTTCCTTATTCATCTGCTTGCGTTACATCAAGACCTTTTGCGAAGAGCTCCTGGTTCCAGACCTGTGGATCTTGTCAGCAGTGGACACTGCCTAGCCCACTATCCCTGGTGTATCCAGACTACACCTGTGGCTATCTGTGTTCAAGGTACCTTTTGTGAAGAGCTCCTGGTTCCTACTTGGGGAACACTACCTAGCCCACTATCCCTGGTACAGCAGAAGAGACTACCTTTGTGAAGAAGGACTTGTCTATTTGTTTTCAGTATTCTGCAAGTGTATATAAGACTGTTGCTGTGTGCTTTCCTTGAGAATACACCTATATACTTACTGCTTCCTGTATCTGCCTGATTTGCTCTCCCCCAGCGTCTGGGAAAATAAACATAAGGCCACGCCATGACTCCATCCTGCGTGAGCCTGACATAATGAGAGAGCCAAACACCAGGCCCGTGGGGGAAATAACTGCACTGGAAGACATCGTTGATCAGCTGTTCCTATTGCTGGAGAGGGTGTGGAATTGGAGGGACTTCTTTACTTCTCACCCTGGTCCTGTCAGGCCTTCACCAGTAAGCAGCACTTCACAGCAACCAGCTGAATCTATTCACTCTCCACCTGCATGCAGAGCTCAGGCACCTCCTGTGGAATCGCAGAGAGAGAGGCGTAGGAGGCAGAATTTATGTTTCTACTGTGGGTCAGATCGGCACAAAATTGATTTCTGCCCAATCAGACCCGCCAAGCCACGCCAGGCTCCAGCCACTGCCCCTGTACCACGCCAGACTTCAGCCGCTGCTCCTGTGCCATGCAAGACCCCAGCCACTGCTCCTGTGCCACGCAAGACCCCAGCCGATGCTCTTGTGCCACGCAAGACTCCAGCCACTGCTCCTGTGCCACGCAAGACCCCAGCCGTTGCTCCTGTGCCACGCAAAACTCCAGCCGCTGCTCCTGTGCCACGCAAGACTCGCCAGGCCACTGCCAAATCATGCCAGACTCCGGTCGCTGCCAAGTCTCACCCAGTTAAGTCACGTCAGGCAGCTGCTAAGCCTCGCCAGGCTACCACCATTGGCAAGCCTCGTCGATCCCCTGTACCAAGGAGGTCTGTTTTCTGTGATGTCTCTTCAGAGGAGGAGGGTACAGAGGATGAATCCGATGCTGAAGACATGGAGGTCTTGACCCCAGACCCTTCTGGGTCCATAGAGATCCTGCCTACTGAGCTCGTTGACGCAGAACCCATGGTTTTGGAACCTGAACCCCAGGTACCTATGGAGGTGGGTGTGACCCACGTATCTCCTATCCAGACTGCCAAGCACCCTAGAGGCGGTCCAGGAGAGCAAGTCTCAGACCCCAACGTTATACATGGCTGTGCCGCTCTGCCTGATAGAACCGTTTCTTGTTCTCATAAGGATTTCAGGACTTTTTCCATAGCCTCTGATGGCTTCATTATTCCTGATTCACATCTTTCTGCCTATGAGCAATGGTTGACAGCCAAGGAGAGGGGCCCATCGCCCATCATTGCGGGGGTCGTCACCTGTACACCTCTCACGCCTCTTCCACCTGTGAACATCCCTACTCCTGATGGTTGTGTTTGGGCATCTAATGGAACGTTGGTCCATAAAGAGGACCTTGAAATCTTTGAGCAGGCCCTGCTTGCCCAAGGAGACATTTATGATGACACTGACTCGGACTCTGATGGGTGGTGATGACCTCCTAGCTGCTCCTGGTTCTAGCCCAGAGTGCACCTTGTAAGGAGGGAGGTACTGTCATGCCTCAGTCCTGGGAAACTACTATGACCAGTCTGGCTTTCCATTCTCTGCCTGTCTGTATCACTCAAGGGTTAATTCCTGCCCTGATCTGGTGTGTGGTGTGCATAAAACCTGGACACACCCTTCTCTCAGGGCTCTCTCATTTTGTGTTCCCTGCCCTTTACTTGTGAAGAGTTGTGAGCCGCCTCTCCCTGAGTCTGTCTATTCCCAACATTCCTCTGTACTGTTATTGCTATTCTAAGTGTTCCTTATTCATCTGCCTACGTTACATCAAGACCTTTTGTGAAGAGCTCCTGGTTCCAGGCCTGTCAGCAGTGGACACTACCTAGCCCACTATCCCTGGCGTATCCAGACTACACCTGTGGCTATCTGTGTTCAAGGTACCTTTTGTGAAGAGCTCCTGGTTCCTACTTGGGGAACACTACCTAGCCCACTATCCCTGGTACAGCAGAAGAGACTACCTTTGTGAAGAAGGACTTGTCTATTTGTTTTCAGTATTCTGCAAGTGTATATAAGACCGTTGCTGTGTGCTTACCTTGAGAATACACCTATATACTTACTGCTTCCTGTATCTGCCTGATTTGCTCTCCCCCAGCGTCTGGGAAAATAAACATAAGGCCACGCCATGACTCCATCCTGGCGCGAGCCTGACAGAGGGATTTCAGGGGAGCAGTGGCTAAGAAAGTCTCAATCTCAGGTTCCCGATGGAGCTCCTTCCTGAAAATCACCCCAACTGCAGCTCCCATGAGGGGGACCCTAACCCCAAAAGAGCGTCCTGCTGGGGCAAAGGGTTTAAATTTTCTGCAGAGGTTTCCATTGAAGTGAATGCTGTGTGGTCTTTGAATGGGATTGGTTGGCATGTCTGACTTCTGTATGGTGATTGGCTGGAGTTTCAAACCAGGCTCCTGGATGGCGATTGGTTGGAGTTTCAAAACCAGGCTTCCCCTGGTGTCAGGGATGGAACACAGGGACCATGAGGGACAGGCTTAAAAGCATTTGGATTATGTTCTTATGGGGGAAAAGTCACAAATACAGCACTTTTAACATGAAAAGATAAACAGACCAATACCTTATATGAGGGGCATAGCAGAGGAGCGAGGATTTAGTACAGTCCAGAGTCTCTGAGCATGGAGTTCCGTGACAATAACAAACAGGCCTAGAAGGAAAATAAGTATACTGAAGGGATGAAACAAGAAACTAGAGAATCAGGGTAACTGAATATAATAAGTCCACAGCAAATATAGGCTTGGAGGGCTCGCAATAAAGAGAGGGTCTTCAGAGGATGAAGCGGGAGTTGAGCAGTGGTGTATCCAGTAAAGTATTGGCAAAACAAAGTCAAATAATCAAGCAGAGGTTCGGTAACAATAGGTCCAGCAGAGGGTTTTGGCAAAGCAAAGTACAGTAGTAAAGCAGGGGTTCGGTAACAATAGATCCAGCAGAGGGTTTGGCAAAGTGAAGTCCAGTAGTCAAGCAGGAGTTCGGTAACAACAGATCCATGAGAAGGTTTGACAAATTGTGGTATCAGAGGGGCAATTGTATAGGCAGGGTCTAAAGACAATTTCCAGGGGTCCAGTGATCAGGATACAGAATAGGCCTGTTGTAGCTTGCTTGGAAACAAAACACTGAATAAATATCAATGCAAAAGCAAAGCACTAAGGGTGCTCCACCCTTTCATACATAAGCAAAGGGCTGGTGATCAAAAGCACCTGTGGATGGTGGGGAGGTATGCAGGAACCCAGGGCCAGATATACAAGATGCTGTCATATAATATCATTGTAAGACAGCAAAGGGTTTGGCCTTCTTATGTTGACGTTGGCTCGACACTTTACAAACCGTAACTTACAATACTTGATAAATTCATTATCTAGGTATTAAATTCTACACTTTATACAGAATAAGGTCCTTAGATCACATGGTTTCAGCTTAGCTTTTATTACTTTTCCCCAAATTTGTCTTGATACACAACTCCTTCTAGCATCAAACCAACAATGTTTTTGAAATTATTATGTTTTTACCTGTGGTCCGTAATTTCTTCTGGATCCTTCCATTGTCCTTATTACATCCCAAACTATAATTTTTTTCCAAATGGATTGGATTGAATCCTCCCTCCACAAAGTCGCCATCACCAAGAAATGTTTCCAAACCAGGCAGCATTATTTTGTTTCCTAAGTACCCAGACTGAGCAAAGAATTAAGGCCACCATCAGATATACCAACTGGTTCCTTAAGTGAGAGGTCATAGGTCAACCTCCTATTCTTTGAACAGTCAGTACCCTCTATTTGCTTTTATCTCCACTCCCTACTATTGCACAGTCACTATTTGGTTACCTGGGAACACTTCTTACACAGTCAAAACCCCTTCCACAACCTTACCCTAGAACAGTTATTTGTTGTTGTTTTTGTTATTATTTTGTTTCTGTACAATTAAAATTCCAGTTGGGATATTATCAACGATATGTCAGCCAACTACCTTCGATTGAGATCCATTTTTCTTTTACAGCCATGAAACAGCGATGACAGGTTATACTTACCCTTTTTTCTGGTTTGTTCCTACGTCGTAGTCCAGTATGTTTCTTTTTTTGTGCTTAGACTTTACAACTGGCACTTATGTTCTAATAACACTCTTCATAGACCAGGATGCTCAAGTATGTGCTGGCAGGTGTTGGCACATTGGGATAACACTTTGGTTCATGCATCTTTTCTGGCACTCAGACTTTCCAACTGGAACTTACTTTCAAATAAACTATTGGGCCCTGTCACCATGTATATGGGATCAGGGACATTTGCCTATCAGACTCCATTGAAGAAGGCTGAGCACCGAAACGCTGGCGTGACCTATTCACCCAAGGTCCACTTTGATTCTGATGTATGCTCCTTTGTAACTCTTACGACGGGAAATGTATTTGTTTAGAGAGGGTGCTGTTTTGCTTATTTGATGTTGTAGTTTGCCTTTTTTTGCATGTTTTGTTTATGTTATAACATAGTTTTTCTGTTTTGGCGTTTGGTGTTCTATGATGTTTATCCCACACTATACAATTAAAGGGATATATCACTCATCCTGACCACTTAATAGTTTCGTAATGGTTAGGATGTGCAGAGTCTCCCACCTCGGAGCTGCTGCAATCTGGTGAAATCGCAGGTGAAGTGGAGGAATTTCCACCAACTTGCCCAACATCACCAGCAGGTGGAATTTTTGCATTTCCCAGCTGCCAGTCACCAGATTGGTCACTAGTGATGTCGACATGCAGAGATCATGCTGATGTTACCCTCCCTGAGACCAATCACTGTAGTGATCGGTCTCAGAGGGGCAGCCGATGGATCGGATCTGTACATGCACGCAGCTCCGATCCATCTATCTGCACGGGCGCTAATGAACATGTGTACATACAGTGTGTGCAAGTCACGTTGTGTTGCCAAATTGTGGTTTCTTCACTTCATAGGGGCGAAAATTGCATAGAAAAGCTTCAGTGACTACAAGGTTCGGGAGTCCCTGAGCTGTAGAGGAGGAGAGTGCACGGTGAGGGACAAAAGGTGAGTAAACCTCCGACCCCCAAAAAAATGGAAAAAAAATAATTGGGCAGAGGCTGCCAGCAGCGTCTCAAAAAATGGAAACTCTTTTTTATAATAGGGTATTTCTTTAATATGAAGTGACACATCTATATATTCATGCTTCAGGGATTCTGCGTAGTGTTATATGTTAGAGTCTCTCTCCTTTTCTGGGAGTCGCTGTGTGTCCCCCATCTCGATTACAGGTCTCTGGTCATCTGTGTTGATCCCTCAGACAGACCAATGACGAGCGTGCTTGGGAATGAATAAGACACGCAGACAAGCTTCTATATGCCGTCCATTTAAATTCTATTCAAGTACAGAGGAGTATTTATATCATGACATGCAAAATGGAGCAGGTGATGTCATAACCAATCAGAAATTGCCATGCGGGCAAGATGACATGTACAGAGGGTGTGTAACAACAGCAAACAATAGATATCATTGGAGAACAGGTTTGCGGAATATGCCTAGAGAGATAAACAGGAGCAGGGCAAGTTTCAGTTTTTCAGATAGTATCTTAAGGCAAGAACAGAGCCTTGTGGTACCGGAACAGTAGGTACAGGTGCGGTTGGGATAGATGACAATGAATTGCATATTTCAATTAATTATAATTTTGGATATAAAGTCAATTAAATTCTATGCATCTATATTTGATCAACGTTGATTTGTTTATACATTTTTGTATTTAAAAAGAAAAAGACAATTAAAAGTGTTCAAACTAAAACGAAAAACTAAAATGATAAACAAAACCAGCTCGGTACCGAGATACCGTGAGAAGGGATTTGGTGTCGTCTTCTTAGAATAAACTTTCTTGGAAAAACTCAAGCAGAGAGAGAGAAAAAAAAAAAAGAAAAGATAAACAGAGAGAGAAAAGGAATAATCAATCAGAAAAAGGACTTGGAAAATGGCGCGAGCTGCCACTTTAAGAAAAAAACTAAACTAAAATATGAACTAGCGAAGAAAAAAAAATAAACCCTGCCATTTCCATCCTGGGCTTGATTAATGATTTTTCTGTCTAATAAAAGGTTCACAAACCATCTGTTTTTCTCCCTAATGCCTTGCCCAAAGGTTTTTCGTTCCTATTTTGGGCTTGAGGCCAACTGACATTCCTCTCTCTTTTTTTTTTTTTTTTTTTTTTTCTTTTTTTTTTTTCCGGAGCCTTGTAAACAAACCCCTCTCTCTTTTTAATCTTGCAGTGCTGCTCCCTATCCATCGTTATGCATATTCATTGCAAGTAAACATTTTTAGTGTCTACACTTAATCTCTTCCACTGGCAATTACTGTTCTGCGCTGTTTTGTAATGCAGAAGGACCAATGCTTTCACGTCTATTAACAGCTGGGTCACAGATGGGGCCTGCAGTCATTGTAGAAAATAAAAATTTACAAGATGCCAGTGGAATTTATTTCGGTTTTATGGAGTCGCAAGAGGAACCTTTCCTGTTATCTGCCTTCAGTGGAAATTTTCAGGCGCGGAGGCAAAGCTTTTGACATTTAATCAAAGGGGGGTCAGGTAGGGTCTGATTCAAAACTAGGTGGAAAGCAGGTGGATCGTATTAGGCACTGCCATGGTTAATTTATCTGAAAGTGATTGGTTTCGACGCGGGCGAGCCAATTCCTGGCATTTTTTTGGATGCACCTTGCTCTGCATCCTTGCTTAAAGGCGAGCTACGCTATGCTAGCGCTGTGTCGTTTCGTTTGCCCCAAAGCAGGTGTTTATTTTATGGAATGGTGATCTCAGGGACGTAATTATATTCCAGTAAATAACCAGTGTTTATGGTGTAAATTATTAATTTTGATAAGAGGCAACGTATGTTGTGCATTTTCATCATTTCCCTTGGTTTCAAGTTTTGTTTTGTTTTTTTAAAATCATCAAATTGGTTTTATAGAACATCTCAAAAGCAGGGAGGTGGAAGCCGAGCGTTTATTGGCGATATAGGATAATCGTGCTGTGGGATCAGGAAAACTCACATTATTGACAGCTGGTAGAGCATCTAAAACCAGTGGAATGGGAAGTTGCACATTCTGTAAAACGGCAGAGTTAAATATAATTTTTCTTCTCTGACAGCAACATATTCCAACTCTTTGTATCATTTTCCATTTCTAGGGTTAGATTTAGAAATTAGGATTAGTTTTAAAAATTAGGATTAGAAATGAGGATTAAGTTTAGAAATTAGACATATAAAATAGGTTTATGGTTAGCTTTTAGGGTTAGGCTTACAAATTAGGGTTAGTGTGAGAAACTATGGTTATTTTATATGTTAGGATTAGAAATTAGAGTTAGAAAATAGGGTTACGTTTAGAAATTAGGATTATAAAATAGGTTTATAGTTAGCTTTTAGGGTTAGAAATTAAGGTGAGATTTAGAAATTAGGGTTAGGGTTAGAAATTAGGATTAGTCTTAGAAATTATAGTTAAAAATGAGCGTTAGTTTTAGAAATTAGGATTGAGGATTAGCTTTAGAAAATAGGGTTAGGGTTAGAAATTAGGATTAGTTTTAGAAATTAGGGTTAGAAATGAGAGTTAGTTTTAGAAATTAGGATTAGAAAAGAGTGTTTTATGCCTAGAAAATAGTTAATTATGGTTAGGTTTAACAATTAGGGTTAGGGTTAAAAAGTAGGATTAGAAATTAGTTTTAGAAGTTAGGATTAGAATTTAGGGTAAACGTAAAACATTAGACGTATAAAATAGGGTTAGGTTTAGATATTAGGTTTAGAAACTAGGGTTAGATTTACAAATTAGGGTTAAGGATAGAAATTAGGGTTAGGTAATAATTTATTTTAGGGTTAGGGTTAATCTTAACCTTAAACTTAACATTCTGCTATATTTTGTGTTAATTTTTAGCTAACGGATGTTATCCCTAACCTTAATTTCTAAACCTAAATCCAACCCTAGCATTAATTTCTGACCCTAACTTTAATTTCTAACACAAACCCTAACCCTACTTTTTAACTCTAACCCTAATTTCATGACTTTAATTTTTAACCCTAACCCTACTCTACCACCCGACCTTTATTTTTTTTCCTTATTCAAACCTAACCTTAATTTCTAACCCTAACCATAGATATGGTAACGATTCTCCAATTTGACCCATCGCACCAAATTGGAGCATCCAAATTCAGGCACATCCAAATAGACATGACCGGTTTTTATAAGCGTCTTTTCCAAGGAATATCCTGCCAATCCCCTGGTAATCAATGCAAGCAGATAGAGAACCCTTGACTAATCGGGAGCTGTACATTCCTTACCTAAATCTTGAGAGACAGATCAGTTTATACTGATTTGCAGCTATCTGGGATGGGTCATGCACACTGTTCACTGTTCAGGAAGTTGAATGAGCCTTCCGGACACCCAGCAAAGATGGCGGGCAACACTCATCCACACAAGTCCATTTAACTTCATAAAATGCTCATGGTGTCAATTTAATTTCCATGGTTATATTATATATAAATACACAATATTTCCAATAATAATATGACCTCACTTTCGGAACGTTAGTGCATCATCTTTTGGTTTTGACACTTGATTATTGAATTATATTTTGCATTGAGTGAGTAGGATCAATAGATGGAGCTTCTACAGAAACCCACATACAGAGCTCAGTAAATGTAGGTTTGTTGTTTTTAACAACAGCTAATGCTTTCAGGCTTAATATTTTGCTCTTTTGTTGACACTGTATGTATTTCCCTCACTTTTTGCTCAGTCTTGAGTGTTCGGTTACTTTATGAGAGCTCTGTAGATGATCATGGTTCTCCTGAGAAATCTGCAGATAATCATGCTGCTCAAGAGGGCTTTGCAGATTGTGTTTCCGTAGCTCTGTAACCCATCATGTTCCCCTAAAGTGCTCTGCACTGATGTGTTCTTATTTTTTTTATTTACATTTCAGAAAGCTCTACAACTTTATACTGCCGGAGAGAGACAAGCCAAGTGTTTCTCTTCACTTCATTTGGTTCCTCGGGAGATTTCAGACGGTTCCAAATGTTACAGAAAAATCAACAAAATCTACCCAAAGATCTTCAAACATGGCAGATGGCCTTAAAAAATGTCACCAACCAGTAGATGCATATATATTTATTTGAGAACGTATTTTACCAGGAAGGATACATTGAGATTTCTCTCGTTCTCAAGTATGTCCTGGGTGGCGAGTATGTACCGTTAGGTGTCTTGCCCAAGGACACTTACTGGAGAGGTGCTCTTGCTGGGAATCAAACCTGTGTCTCCACAGCCACAGAGCAGTGATGCTGCCTCTACTCCACCCAGCCGGTATTTGTAGCTCATCGGCAGCTTTTCATTTGTTTTCTGTAGTACGGCCAGCGTAAAGTGAACCTGTTGTTCACAGTAGAGATGTGCATTTGTTTTGGAAAAATTCGGAATTTGGAACGAAATTTGATAATTCGTAGTTCGGAAGTACTTCCGAATAACGAATCGATACGATATGAATTTGAAACGAAACAAAACGGTATATAAAGAATTTATTTTGTTTTACACTGTGTCATTATCATAAAAGAAAATTTTTAATAACTGATATCAGCTATTGAATTTGAAATGAACTATCAAATTGATATCAACTATCGAATTGATCTTAACTTACAATACAAGTAATAGTCAACAAAGGACTTTATGAAACAAATTCATTTTGTTTCATTGTATAATTTGACTCAAATACTAAATCTGTGACACAGAAATTTAACCCTAGCTTTTCTTTTAACAGCAAAATCTGATTAATCGGGGTTTTATCTAGTTATCCAAAATTCAAATTGATATCAACTATCGAATCGACTCGAAATTTCAAATCGATCCAAACCGGAACGAAATACGAAACAAAATTAGTTACGAAATTCCAAAAAGGAAAGGATTTAAAAACGAAACGAAACTAAACAAAACAAAATTTTCAGCCATGCACATCCCTAGTTCACAGCAAGTTTTTGCTAACATATATATTTTTTAAAAAATAATAATTGCATGTGGCATGCCACAGAGGGAGTGATGGAGGAAGGCAGCCATCCGACAGCACAGTCCTCAGCCAACTGACTGTCTGTGCTCTGAATGACAGCAGAATGACATCACTTCTGAAGGCCAATCACATTACGCTGCATCATAGCCCTTCTGCCTATTGAAAGGGAAATATGGCAGCACTTGAAGATGGGTTGGGGTAAGTACTGGTTAGAATATCTCAGCAAGAGATGAGGTATCACATCGTTCTGTAAGATTACTCGATTTTGGCGTGTGAAGAGGAAGATTTTATATTTTGTGTCTCTCATATATTTAGGATAATGTTTTTTTAGGGCGCCATCACACTTTCTATAGCTTTACTTTTATACTATAAATAGGTGTATAGTTGTAGAAGTCAGATATATTTTCAAGGAAATCATTTCTTAATAACCGTCCTCAGAAAGATGAAGAAAACAAAACTAAAATTAATTTTATAATAAGGCAATATAAAAATAACATAAATTCAGAAAACAAATGTCATAACGGAAAATTGATATTCTGCTTCCAGTCCTTTAAGCTGTGTAGGAATAAAAATGACAAGTCCAATTGACAGAAGGTTTGGCAAGGATTGAACGTAATGAACATAATTGTCAGAAAGTGTCAGAAAGTAACTGTGAAAGCCATAAAATAAAATATGGAAGTATATTAATCATGTATAGAAACCTCAGCGGTGTCCCCCCAACAGATGTTCGTATCAATCGCCACAGAAACAAAAGGCTCTCCTCACTGCAATGGGGTCTGCCTATCAGCATCCTCATAGACCAGAATGCTCAGGAACGGCTCGTAGCTGTTGGCGCATTGGGATATCGTTTTGGTGATTCCGAAGACGTTCATGCGCCATTCGTTGCTTTTGTAGGTCAGAGACTCAAGAAACATGAGATCGTATAATGAGGCAAGGGCATTAGATAGAGTTTCTTACATACCGCTGAGTATATATATATATAATGTTCCTAGAGTATTTTTATTTATTTTATACTCTAGGAACATTCTGTTTAAGGGGTTATTCAAAGAGCACCGAATTGCACCGAATAGTGAATTTCCCAGTACTGTTTAATTTCGTGGCCATTTTGGCTTTTCAAAAAGCTGGCATTTTGCCAAATATTGGCCAATTGCCAGCGAAATACGGTGACCTTCGGCAGCAGTGGAATCCCCATAGAGAAGTAGTGGTTATTCTAAATCAGAGACACACCGAACAGCAGGGAAAAGTTGTCGAAATGCCCTGATTTTCGATGGTTTAAGTAGGCAAATCCCATAGGTTTCAATGTAAAATAAATTCCCCGTTTTTATTAAATATTTATTCAACCATTTATTCTCTTAATTTGCAGCAAAAAGTCTCTTTATTTATTTATTTTTGAGAATTTTTTAGGCATTTTTCAGTGACATTTTTTATACAGATTTTTTTTCTACATGCCGTATTTTTTTCTTTTCTGTAACAGACCTTTTTTTTTGTTATTCATAGGACCTTATATATTATTTCAAGCATTTTCATGCACTCGTTTTTTTTAAAAATGCCTTTTAAAAGTTGTGATTTTTTTTTTTTCCCCTGTTCGGCGACTGGCAGGTTTTTTTCAGATGTGTTCGGCGGTCTCTTCAGCAGACCGTTGGATGCATTCGGCGGTTTATCGGATCGAGTCGGAACGATTGCCGTTAAAAAAAAATAGATTTTTTTTTTATAAAGGATCAGGTTTGTAGAAATCTTTATTTTTACAACAACAAAAAAATCACTTTTATAGAAAAATGCTACATATAAAAATCGTTTTTTATTAAAATAATTTTAATGTAAAACTCTCCTTTATACTTAAAAAAATGTAACTCACAATAACTGTACAGTAAAACTTAAAGTTTTACATTATAACCCGTAACCTGCACTTCTAGTACTATAAAAACTGTATTACTGTATAAAAACACTATTGTACAGTATACACACTGGAATGCATCTACTGTAAAATACACTATTTTACATAAAATCACGTATCTCACCACCTTTGTACAGTAAAGTCTGCAATTTTACAGTAAACGCACAATATCCATACTGTAATATCTTGAAAAAAAAGGATATATAATTTGCCTGGGTTGTGCAATAAAACATGACTTCAAAATTCAAATCGCATTTAAACATGATGAGCAAAAACGATAAAAATGAGTTCAGCACACAAAGGTGAAATGGCTCAGCAGTGAGGGGTTAAATTAAGAATAAATCCTTTTTTTTTCTTAATTAAAAGACTTTTTTGCGTGAATACTGAGCCTACAGAATACAGACATGTGATTGGCTTAATTGATTGTTTGCAATATCCTCAGACTGATTGTATTATACATTAAATATCACAAACACATGTTCATGCACATATTTAAGGGACACCACGCAAAGAAACGTGTGAATATAGATAAGTAAATACAAATGTGTGAATGTCTGTTATTAAATCTTATTATAAGGCGAGTGACTGTAAATAAAATGCAATTAAAAGGATAAGTTGTTCCAAGATGTTAGTATAGATATATGTTTATTGTTTGAAAAGGAAAAGGAGATTATGTAAAAACCTTGGCATTCTATGATCCACATACAGGATCGACGTGAAGATTACAAAAATAGAAGCAAAAAAAAACACAAATCAAAATAAACATTTAATCCTGAGAAAATTATTTACCTACAACATATATTAACAGTATAAATGTATGTTATAAATGTGAATCTTTTTATAGGTTTTTGTTATTTTATTAGATCTAATAGAAGCCACCTCATTTTCCTTGGGTTTTAAGTTCTTTCTCATCAAATTGGAAAATTTATTTTTAACCCCTTCCCTTCCATGATCATGTTTACACAATCACAGCAGCACGAGGTCATGTTAACACAATCTGGAGTTATAATGTATCATTGCAAATTAAAAAAAACTTCTTGAAAATGAATTTCATTTACAATTGTTCTTCAGAACATTCCCCTAAAGATTTAGCACTATAGACATGACACCCCAAGTGCTACAGCAGTTTTTACAAGCGAATATCTGTGTAACCCGGAGATATTTAATTGCTGCAGCACAGAGCCCAAGCTGCAATAGGTCCTTTTGACCAGCAGATGGCAACGTCTGCCTGTCAAATGGGACTATTATTATTATTTATTAAGCACCAACACATTCCGCAGCGCTGTACAAGGTGTAATGGGTAAAGACAGGACAATTCTACAGCACATACAGGAGACAGGTCAGCATTCCTGCCAGCAGATACATGAGGATATGTGGACCCTATTCCCATGGGAATTTACAATCTAGATGGTAAGGGGATTAGAAACAGGAGGGGAGGACTAGCACAGTAAATCATGCATTAATTATATATCAGTACTATTCCCACTTTATAAGAAATGAAAAGGGATTTTTCAAAAATCCACCGATTCCTGGAAGGGATTTCTGGGAAATCACTCAGTAGCAAACGAGTTAAATTGTGCTCCAAAGTTCAGCAGCTTGCCAATTTTTATATGGGAAGTCTGAAAGTATTAAAGCAATTATTAACCTTCTTACTACACTTATCGAGTAAACTCGATCGTCAAAAGCCCCAGCAGGTCTCGATCTGGAGTTATTCCGGAGCAATACAAAGGAATGTTGTCTAGTGTAAATTTAATTAGCTCGCAAATTGCCTCCAGAACATGCCCATTATGTTTCAACACATTGGTCAAGACGGAGGATGTTTTGAAATGGTTTGAAGACGATTTGTGTTCTGTTATTCCTTCAAAGATACACTCAACCCGATATGAAATGTAAATGTAGTAGCACTTTCTGGCCACCAGAGGGAGCCCTCTACCTGTCAAATAGATGAGACGCTTCCACCGCGTCCTGATGCTGGCTTATGGAAAATTCCTTGATAGTGAAGGGGTGTAACAAGAGAGTCTGTAAAATTTGTATATATATAAATATATAAATAAATACAAATAAATAAATATATATATATATATATAAAAAATAAATATATATTTTATGTGAAGAATACATTGGTATATTTTACATTGCTTTTTTAAGTACACCAAAAAACGTAATACCTGTCAGTGCTACGTTTTGGTGAGGACATATGTATAATTAATTTTACAAACGTCTTTTGTTGACAGATTAGCCTGAAGAGAATTTGAATCGAGAAGCCTCTGAAAAATATTTTTAAAAATGACAATATCTCAGCTGTTTTGCGCCAACTGTAGTCATACAACGGCTTCTCTTAAAAATATGGCACAGGCAAAATTTCGGGGAAATATTTTATTTGCAGTAAGGAGCAGCAGACAAACATACCTGCATGCGAGTAGGTGGTGGATCCAGTGTAAAGTTTCATCACTTTGTGATTTCACTTTAGGATAATCCTGTTTAATGCCTTTCAGAGGCAGATACAGACACAGGTTTCAGGAGGGGCACTCTACTAATTTTTAGCTGGTGTTCGGTTTTCAGTGACCCCACACGCATTATGATCCAGTCCTTTGTGATTGTATATTTCCCAGGATGCTTTAAAAAGAAAAAACTCAAAAAAAAAGGTAGAAAGCGTTACTGCAATTTACTAAGAAAATACACAATATTAACCAGAATTAATAAAAAAAACTCTTGTAATACATTTTTTTCTATTTGTTTTTCCTTGTACATATTACATGGTCATTTTTTATATCACTGGAAGAGCCAGGCTCTGACCTTTCCAATGACATCTCAGTTGGCACAGTGTATGGAGATACACTGGTTTAACCCCTTCACTCAACTGATATCAAGATAACTTCAAAGGGACCATTAGGTGTCCGATATCGAGTTATCTCGATCGTCAGCTCTGAAGGACAAAAGCACATGAAATTATTTGCTGAAAATTAATTTCACTTGCTTTTGGGCTGCAGAAAATGCCCCCCAAAGTTTTAGCCCTTTGGGCATAATGCCCGAGGTGCTAAAACTGTTTAAAATTGGCTGTAGAATGCCCTAACTTATCGGACTTTCAGCAGCTGATGCAGGGAACCACGAGCTGCAGCTCAAACTGCTGTAACTCTATTTGGCCAGTAGATGGTGCCATCTGCCTGTCAAAAAGGTTTTTACAATAAGAAATACACTAGGAATATTCTCAAATATGTCTTACCATATAATTAATTAAAACAGATTTTTCAAAAAACCACAGGTTCCTGTTAATGTTTCTTTTGGATAATCACTTGGTAGAGAAGGAGTTAAAGGTCTAAAAGTTCCTTGTATCTCCTACTATGGGTTTGCAGCTTAAGGGGAGAACAAATGCCCCCTGTGCCCCCTCCCAGGACCCGCCAGTGCTGCATTTATCAGTGATACATTTGGTTTATATATATTATCTTATTATCATATCAGGAGGTAATAACATCTAAGTTGTGAGGAAATAGAACACCTTGTAATGAAGGCGCATGTACAATATATTTTCCTGGTTCAACTCTTTAGGTCTTTATAAGTTTTTTTCTAAAATATGTTTCCCAATGGGTCGGGCACAAAACATATTAACCGGAGCATGGCAAGGTGTCAGACAAAGGCATCAAAGAGTAGGGATGTGCATTTCGATTCGGACCGATTCATTTTTTTCACGAATCGGTCCGATTCGGTGCTTTGGATTCGGCCAATTTTCTGAATTGGATCGGATCCGAAATACGTCCGAAACGAAATAATTTCTGATACGAAACAAAATAATTTCATTATTTCGTATGAAAGTGAAATTTGTAAAATCACAAGTCATTTTCGTTTCATTCGTGATTCGTGTTCCATTTCGGACATCGAATTTTTCAGTACCATTGCTGATTCCGTAATTTCATATTGTTTTGATCAATTCGATAGTTAGTCGATATCCATTCGATAGTTCATTTCAAATTCGATATTTGCAGCATATGAATCCACACACTGCTGGGAAGCACCTCTCTACAGTATAATTAATGCAGCATATGAATCCGCGCACTGCTGGGAAGAAGCGCCTCTCTGCAGTATAATTAATGCAGCATATGAATCCTCACACTGCTGGGAAGCGCCTCTCTGCAGTATAATTAATGCAGCATATGAATCCTCACACTGCTGGGAAGCGCCTCTCTGCGGTAAAATTAATGCAGCATATGAATCTGCACACTGCTGGGAAGCGCCTCTCTGCGGTATAATTAATGCAGCATATGAATCTGCACACTGCTGGGAAGCACCTCTCTGCAGTATAATTAATGCAGCATATGAATCCACACACTGCTGGGAAGCGCCTCTCTGCGATATAATTAATGCAGCATATGAATCTGCACACTGCTGGGAAGCGCCTCTCTGCAGTATAATTAATGCAGCATATGAATCTATACACTGCTGGGAAGCGCCTCTCTGCAGTATAATTAATGCAGCATATGAATCCACACACTGCTGGGAAGCGCCTCTCTGCGATATAATTAATGCAGCATATGAATCCGCGCACTGCTGGGAAGAAGCGCCTCTCTGCAGTATAATTAATGCAGCATATGAATCCTCACACTGCTGGGAAGCGCCTCTCTGCGGTAAAATTAATGCAGCATATGAATCTGCACACTGCTGGGAAGCGCCTCTCTGCGGTATAATTAATGCAGCATATGAATCTGCACACTGCTGGGAAGCACCTCTCTGCAGTATAATTAATGCAGCATATGAATTCACACACTGCTGGGAAGCGCCTCTCTGCAGTATTATTAATGCAGCATATGAATCCACACACTGCTGGGAAGCGCCTCTCTGCGATATAATTAATGCAGCATATGAATCTGCACACTGCTGGGAAGCGCCTCTCTGCAGTATAATTAATGCAGCATATGAATCTATACACTGCTGGGAAGCGCCTCTCTGCAGTATAATTAATGCAGCATATGAATCTATACACTGCTGGGAAGCGCCTCTCTGCAGTATAATTAATGCAGCATATGAATCCACACACTGCTGGGAAGCGCCTCTCTGCGATATAATTAATGCAGCATATGAATCTGCACACTGCTGGGAAGCGCCTCTCTGCAGTATAATTAATGCAGCATATGAATCTATACACTGCTGGGAAGCGCCTCTCTGCAGTATAATTAATGCAGCATATGAATTTGCACACTGCTGGGAAGCACCTCTCTGCAGTATAATTAATGCAGCATATGAATCTATACACTGCTGGGAAGCGCCTCTCTGCAGTATAATTAATGCAGCATATGAATCTGCACACTGCTGGGAAGCACCTATCTACAGTATAATTAATGCAGCATATGAATCTGCACACTGCTGGGAAGCGCCTCTCTGCGGTATAATTAATGCAGCATATGAATCCACACACTGCTGGGAAGCGCCTCTCTGCGGTATAATTAATGCACCATATGAATCTACACACTGCTGGGAAGCGCCTCTCTGCGGTATAATTAATGCACCATATGAATCCACACACTGCTGGGAAGCGCCTCTCTGCGGTATAATTAATGCAACATATGAATCCACACACTGCTGGGAAGAAGCGCCTCTCTGCAGTATAATTAATGCAGCATATGAATCCACACACTGCTGGGAAGCGCCTCTCTGCGGTATAATTAATGCAGCATATGAATCCGCACACTGCTGGGAAGCGCCTCTCTGCGGTATAATTAATGCAGCATATGAATCCGCACACTGCTGGGAAGCGCCTCTCTGTGGTATAATTAATGCAGCATATGAATCCACACACTGCTGGGAAGCACCTCTCTGCGGTATAATTAATGCAGCATATGAATCCACACACTGCTGGGAAACGCCTCTCTGCGGTATAATTAATGCAGCATATAAATCCACACACTGCTGGGAAACGCCTCTCTGCAGTATAATTAATGCAGCATATGAATTCACACACTTCTGGGAAGCGCCTCTCTGCGGTATATTTAATGCAGCATATGAATCCACACACTGCTGGGAAGCGCCTCTCTGCAGTATAATTAATGCAGCATATGAATCCACACACTGCTGGGAAGCGCCTCTCTGCAGTATAATTAATGCAGCATATGAATCCGCACACTGCTGGGAAGCGCCTCTCTGCAGTATAATTAATGCAGCATATGAATCTACACACTGCAGGGAAGCGCCTCTCTGCAGTATAATTAATGCAGCATATGAATCTACACACTGCAGGGAAGCGCCTCTCTGCAGTATAATTAATGCAGCATATGAATCCACACACTGCTGGGAAGCGCCTCTCTGCAGTATTATTAATGCAGCATATGAATCCACACACTGCTGGGAAGCGCCTCTCTGCAGTATTATTAATGCAGCATATGAATCCACACACTGCTGGGAAGCGCCTCTCTGCAGTATAATTAATGCAGCATATGAATCTACACACTGCTGGGAAGCGCCTCTCTGCGTTATAATTTGCAGCATATGAATCCACAATTAATGCTGCATAATTTATTTATTTTTTTCGTTTTAAATCATTTTATTTGTTCTGGTTTTTTTTTTTTGTTTCAGATAATTTTGTTCAGCTTTTTGCCCATTTTAAAACCTTTTGTTCTGGTTTTTGTTTTTAAAGTCAGACCATTTGGGTCAGTATTTTTGCATTTTTAAATTGTATTGTTCATTTTTGTTCCTTTTATACTATTTTAATATGATTAAATAAAGTTGCGCAATGCATATTCATAAGAAAAAAAGGATAGAATCGGCAGAATTACCATTTCTACAGAAATATCGGATCATCCGAAATACTATTAGTTTAAGTCAAAACGAATAGACACTTTGAAACGAGGAAAACAGACGATCTGAAAAACCCGAAAATTTCCAATATCAGGAAAAAAAAGTCGATACGAAAAACGAGCCAAAACGAAACGAGCCGAAATGGAAATCGGCCGAAACGATACGAATCAAATATTTTAAAATCCGATCGAGCCGAACTGAAATGAACCGAAAAAAAAATCGGTGCACATTCCTATCAAAGAGACAATAGTAACAGTACTCAGTACTCGGTAGCAACAGTAGAGGATAGAATAAAGCCTTAAATCCTGAAAGTACACTGTGACCTCAGAGCTAGGGGAAGTGTCAGCCTAACTAAGCTAAATAGATAATAAAACAATGAGATGTCATCCCATAAAAATCGACAAGACCGAATACCATAACGCTTATTAGCTTGAGGCTAGAAACCGAGAAAGAGTGTGGTTGGAGGATACAGATGGAATTGGAGAGGTACCTGCGACATTTGCAAAGAGTACCACGATGAATAAAGAAAAGTACCTTTTATCGATTTTTGAGTATCGGCCGGTAATACCTCCATAAGTAGACATGTGCACAGCACAAAATTTCGTTTTGAACTAATGGATTAGTCCTAAAATGTAATTTATTTAGTTGCTAAAGAAATTCGTTTTCAGTTCTTTAGTATGAAAACTAATTTCATTCATCCGAAAACTAGTGGATACGATTACTATTGTAGTGGCTCCTCAGAGGGCTGATATCGCTGCTTGTTACAGTATCTCTCACTCTCAGCACAATGTGTCAGGCAAAGCTGTTACAGTAACTGAGGTTAGAACAATATTATTTCCTTGTTTTACTGAAACTGTGAGCGCTGTTACAGTCAGTTACTGTAACAGCTGAGCCTGATACATTGTACTGAGAGATAATATAACAAGCAGCCGATCTCAGCGTTCACAGCCACAGGATTTAAAGGGCTTAAAAAAAGGGCTCCTCTCTGTATAATGTATAGAACATCCTCCTGCATTTATTAACGCCCCTCTCTGTATAATGTATACAACATCCACCTGCATTAATATCCCTTTCTGTATAATGTATAGAACATCCTCCTGAATTAATTAATGTCCCTCTCTGTATAGAACATCCTACTGCATTGGCATGTGGAGGGTGCAGAACTTCGGAATGCAATGCTTATCCAGCACAGGAGAGGGAACTTTTACTTAAACTTTGTATCTCTGTGTAGGAGACACAGGAATATAAAAGCAGGGGAGAGGGAAAATATTAACGTTAATCGGTCTGAAAGCTCAGAGAAGAGATGACAGGTGCAAATTTATTTTTATAATAAAATAAAGCACTTTAAATCCAGGGAAAACATTCAAATAAATCACACTGAAGGCTCATAATGACAGAGTAACTGTGAGAGCTGGATACTAAATGTATCAGACGTTAAAAAACCTTTATAACAAGCAGCACTGGGAGAGGAGAGGGACTTTATATAAAACGTGTATTATAGATGAGGAAAGGGGGATAGTGCTCCTGGATAATATAAAATGTATCAGACCTAAGCCCCTATTATACCAAGCGGGAGGGGAGATAACACACGTTTTATAAAGTCCCTCTCTTCTCCCAGCGCTGCTTGTTATAAAGGGGTTTTTACTATCCAGCCCTCCTCTGTCATCCGCTTTCAGTGTGATTTATTTGAATGGTTTCCTTGTCCAGCTGCTTTTATCATTTTGTCTGCCTCATAGACATGCAAGGGTTAAGTAAAGGTTTCCTCTCCTGTGCTTGCTGTCTGTGCTGCGAGTGAGTATTCTGGAGCTCTATCACGTCAGATTTTCAGGTAGGGGTCGGGAAGGATTACGCATACAAACCTTTTCTGTAGTTTTGCGATGTTGCGCTCCTCATTGCTGGTCTCCTTCACTCAATGTAATATCACAAAAAGCACTGAAACTAAAATGTAGTGCATTTTATTTTAGTTTCTTTCGTTTTTTGTACTGAGCAGTTTCGTATCTCTTGAGTCATACTAAAACTAAATTATCCCAAAATTCGGACTAAATTGTTTTAGTACTAAAACGAATGCACATGTCTAATGAAAACTAATTTATTTCATTCATCCGAAAACCAGTGGATACAATTACTATTGCAGTGGCTCCTCAGAGGGCTGAGATCGCTGCTTGTTACAGTATCTCTCACTCTCCGCACAATGTGGGCCATATTACATAGTTGGTGCTAACTTAACCAGAGCTGTTGTAAACTTCCCAGAGCCATTATAGCCTATGGAGGTTTTCAGTTTACAACAGCTCTGGTTAAGTTAGCACCAACATTGTAATACTGACCCGTGTCAGGCAAAGCTGTTACAGTAATTGACTGCTGCTCATCACAGCGCTCAGAGTTTCAGTAAAACTAGTAAATAATATTTTTATATATAAGAGGTTAGAACAATATTATTTCCTTGCTTTACTGAAACTCTGAGAGCTGTTAGTTACTGTAACAGCTCAGCCTGATACATTGTACTGAGAGATAATGTAACAAGCAGCCGATCTCAGCGCTCACAGCCACAGGATTTAAAGGGCTAAAAAAAAGGCTCCTCTCTGTATAATGTTTAGAACATCCTCCTGAATTAATTAATGTCCCTCTCTGTATAGAACATCCTCCTCAACTTATACATTTCTCTGTATAATGTATATAACATCCTCCTGCATTAATACCCCTCTCTGTATAATGTATAGAACATCCTCCTGCATTAATTAATGCCCCTCTCTCTATAGAACATCCTACTGCATTGGCATGTGGAGGGTGCAGAACTTCAGATGTTGCGATGTTGCGCTCTTCATTGCTGGTCTCCTTCACTCAATGTAATATCACAAAAAGGACTGAAACTAAAATGTAGTGCATTTTATTTTAGTTTCTTTCGTTTTTTGTACTGAGCAGTTTCGTTTCTCTTGAGTCATACGAAAACTAAATTATCCCAAAATTCGGACTAAATCGTTTTAGTACTAAAACGAATGCACATGTCTATCCATAAGAGGGGACAGATGAAGAAAGAACTCTTTAGTTTTATCCTCCTGATGTAATGAGGCCTCCGTCCAGTCATTCAGAAATATGGACTAAACCCTTCCACAAACCATGTGAAAGGAGGGAGGTTTGGGAGCAATCCATTGTGCGAATACGGCTTTTTTCTCTGAAGCAGCCAATCAGCTATGCCGAAATATATTTTGTTTAGAAATGTGTAGGGTTGGAATGGTGGGGTAATATTTAAAAATAGACCATCCAGGAGTAGCGGCAATTTGAAGATGTAAAACAGCAGAACCAAATCGTCAGATTGAGACCCAAATAATTGAATAATGGACAGGACCATAGGCGATGCCACAAATCAGAGGTTGGCGACATTTAAGGCTAGGGTCAGACTGAGGCAGTGCGAACACGCGTTCTGGCGCACTTAATCACGGCCGTAGTAGCAGCAAATGCCGGGCAATGACAGCCAATATACGAAGTACGGTCGCACAAAAGTCCGGCCGCGCAACGCAAGTGGAAAATGAACGCATTTTTTCGAGAACGTTAAACCGCTAGTACTGACGTACAGAGTGCGCTGCGTCCGCTAGAGTCGTGTGTGCGTGAATTGGAGACGTCAGACGCTGCTAATGTCCGGCCAACATAACGTCCAGATGCAAAATGTGTTTTATTGATGATCCGTACAAAATCACGGATGAAACTGCGCATCGTATGACCGCTATCGCGTATTCCGTGAAAAAATACGTCCATTCTTCGAACGCACATTTTCACGGACAACGTGAAAAATGCGTTAGTCTGACCCTAGCCTAAAACAGCGATTATCAGGTAGCAAGTAAGCTCGAACCATTCTAGCGGGCGCCATATATGCGCGATGAAGGAGTTTATAAAACATTTCTCAATAACTAGAGGAAGGAATGAGTCTTCCGGAAGTGATCGTAGCCAGGATTAAATCTTGGGGGTGTAAAGGTTGGAATAAAGGAGAAGAGCCTTTTAGAGATCATTTTACAGGGAATGATTGTGGGTAACGCTGCCTGTAAAAGGGCATAAATACAAGAGGCAGAGAGTGGCATCACGCTCTTAGCCCAGTCAGGAGGGGCAAAGTTGTTGTTTAGTTAAGTGGTGAGAAACTGCCGTAGTTGAATATAGCAAACAGGGTGATGTTGTAGAGGGGCTATAGGTTCCCTGAGTTCCGTGTAGGAAAGATCTTTGCAAGTTTTTAATCAGACAAAGAAACTCTAAAATATCAAGATCACAAATATGCACCTTAAGGAGGTACAGGGGTCCTCAACGTCTTTTCATAATTCCCTCACCTCAAAGTGGTTTTCCAAAAATCCACTGTTAGAAACAAACGGTTTTTGGAAAATCACTTTTCATTAATTATACAGTAAACATTTTTTGGGGAAAATACTCACTAAAGTATCCTTATTTTACAGCCAGACGTTGCCATCCGATGGACAAAAAGCACATCTGCAGCCAGGGCTACGAGTTGGACCAACTGCGGCTGTGTTTTAGACACATACAGGGTTATTCAAAGAGAATCGAAAAGTCACCGCACGTTCGGTGAGTTTTCATTCACTTCAATTTGGTGCAATTTGGCAAACCCATTTCGGCGACCCTGCAAGCACCAGAGGGCTGTCGTAATGCATGGAAAAGTCGCTGAAAACCTGCCAAACACTCACCGCAAAACATAGGCGAATGCACACTGAAACCCGCAAAAACATCTGGATTAACCCCGCCGAACACGCCGGAGAAACCCAAGCAGGAGCCGATCAGAGCGCAGAGCAGCCGCCGGAAAAAGCCGACACCGCAGACGAATGGAGTGAAAAAACAGTACGCTTGAATGTTTGAAAAGTGAAACGCTGTTTGCAAATAAACTACTGAGCGAAATGTCTGAGATTTACATATAAGATCCAAGGAATGATAATAAAATGGGCTGTTACAGAAAAAAGAAAAAACATTTAAAATAAAATTTAAAAAAAAAACAGAAAACATTTTTTGCAAAAAAATCCCCAAAAATGCTTTAAAAAGATCCTAAGAAATCTATCAATAAAGAGAATATTTTTAACATTGAAGCCTATGTGATTAGCCTGAATAAACCTGTCGAATGAAGCAACCGAATGGCAGGGCAATTCGGCAACTTTTCACTGCTGGTTTTTGTTCTCTGAATAGACGAAGCAGGGCTTTTTTATGGAGATTTCACTGCCCTCAAACAGGCACCGAACAGGCACCGTATGTGCAGGCAATTCGCCAACTTTTGAAGAACTGTCTGCTTTCTGAATAGCCGAATGGCCAGGAAAGGTAACCGAACGCTGAATTTCAGCGTTCGGTTACCTTTCGCCAGCAATTCGGAGCTCTTTGAATAACCCTTATAGTCTGAGCTGTTGAAACATGCTAAAGGTGCTGAAATTTTGGGGGCACATTCCGTAGCCTATTTGAAAATAAATTTAATTTGCGGAACTGAAATCCCTTTGCGTTGCTCCAGAATTAGATTGTCGACCGAATGGACTCTATCAGCGCACCAGTTACAATACATTGAACAACATTTGACAAACAGTACAGGAGGAGAGGGCCCTATTCCCGTAGGAACTCACAATCTAGAAGGGTTGGAAACAGGAGGAGAGGACTAGGGATGAGCCGAACACTCCCTGAGTTCGGTTCGGAGCCGAACCCGAACTTTCCAAATGTTCGGATTCGAACCCGAACCCGAACTCGAACTCAATACACTTGTCAATGGGGCTGAGTGCCCTCCAAGAGGGCATATATGCTACATATTTGCCATAAAAGGTGTATGGGGGTCCGGGTAGTGCCCTGGGGGACAGGAAACAAGGACAAAAAGTAAAAAAAAAGTTTTTAATGGGACAGTGAGTTTTCCATGAAATAAGGGTTAAAAATAAAAACGAAAAATTCCTTCAAATATCGTGCCTAGGAGGTCCCCATAAACTGCCCGTGAAGTGGCGGATTTCTAGGATGTATAGAAACACTTAAAAACAAATAAATGACGTTTCATATGACGGTAAATGCTTTTTCTTTAATCTATTCATAAACAACTGCTTTGGGCGGCAGCTTGTATGAAAAGACATTTTAGGACGCGCAGAAAAAGTTTAGTGTTTTTTTGGCTAAATTATTGTGAAACTTATGCAGGCTTTGGATGAAAGTAACAATAGGTGCTTTAAAATTGGGCTTTTAGCGTCGGCAACAGTGCCGTCACACCGTAACCCCTCTGAGGATATGAATCTGGTACAGACGTCAGTGGCAGTGCACCCAGATATTGTGCCTTTGGTGCCAGGCCAGCAAGTGCCATCATACAGTAACCCCTCTGTGGTATTGTGGAAGAGTGCAGGGGTGGACCATGCGGTCAGGGCCGGTGCTAGACTATTTTGCGCCCTAGGCAAGACCAGCTACTTGCAACCCCCCCAAAAAAAAAAAACGACACAACATGAAATTGCTAAATTTCTTTTTATTTAAGAATAAAGTTTGAAAAGCACCAATAGTAAAGGTAAAATAAATATAAATGAACTGTATTAAACCATTTTAAATTAACTCTATTAAACAAATTAAAATTAACTGTATTGAATAAATAACTGTATTGAATAAATTAACGAAAAAAATAAAATAAGAGTTGTCACATAAGTTTCAATTTCAGACACATCAAAATTTCACTTTGCGTGCCTTATCCTTTGAAAATTTTCATCATGCGTATATATATATTGCCTAGGCCAGCTAACATCATGCGTATATATATATTGCCCAGGCTAGCTCACATCATGTGTATATATATATTGCCCAGGCCAATCCACATCATGCTCACAGACAGTCACAGATGCGCCATCATGCGTATATATATATTGCCCAGGCCAGCTCACATCATGCGTCTATATATTGCCCAGTCCAGCTCACATCATGCGTATATATATACAGCTTGAAGGAGAAAAGTTACCAGGAAAGGCTTAATGATCTTAACATGTACAGCTTGGAAAAAAGACGAGACAGAGGAGATATGATAGAAACATTTAAATACGTAAAGGGAATCCACAAGGTAGAGGAAGGGAGTATATTTAAACGGAAACAAAGTAGCAAAACAAGAGGACATAGTCTTAGATTAGAGGGGCAAAGGTTTAAAAGTAACATCAGAAAGCATTATTTTACTGAGAGGGTGGTGGATACATGGAACAGCCTTCCAGTAGAAGTGGTAGAGGCCAAAACAGTGATTGAATTTAAGCAAGCATGGGATAGGCATAAGGCTATCCTAAACAAAAGATAAATCCAGGTAAAGTATCCATGTAATTGGGCAGACTAGATGGGCCGAAAGGTTCTTATCTGCCGACATTTTTCTATGTTTCTATGTTTCTATATATATATATTGCCCAGGCCAGCTCACATCATGCGTATATATATTGCCCAGGCCCAGGCCAGCTCACATCATGCGTATATATATTGCCCAGGCCAATCCCCTGGTGGAGATAGGGGGTTCATTTGAACCCCGATATCTCCAGGCAGCTAGGGGGTCATAGAGGGTGTCAATTGAAAGGCCTGAGCATGGCCTTTCGAATGATACCCAACATGACCAGGTATAACGTAAAAAAAAATAAAAACATGTATTTTTTGTGAGAAAAAAGAATGTGGTGTCCTAGTGGCGCAGTATTTAAAGGTGCTCCTTTGTAGTATAGCTCAAACGGTATCAAGGCTAATTGCGTACACCATACATACAATTGGTAGTACAAAGTGCAAATGCAGATTCCGGAGGATATAAAGTGCTAGTGAAGCAATACAAGTGTAAAATAGAATAAAAATACACAAGTGCAACAGTGCAATATAGTGCAAATTGGACGCAATATAAAGGCTATTGTAAACAAGGTAGTAATAGCTGATAAAGCCCAAAAAATTTGGGACTGACTGTCAATGTTCAATATATGTTTGGAGGTCAAAAAAGGTCTTTGCTGATGGTAAGTCCAGTTCCTAAGTGGATGGGTAATGCATCAAAAGTGCTCAGGAATAGTGTCAATATTAACCTTTCCACACATGTGACGGGTCTGTTGGGCTTATCCGTTCTTCTAATAGTCTTGATAGGCTCCACAGTAAGAAATATAATGAAAAAAAAAGGGGAAGTGATGATAGTGCGATCCTTTTGAATCCAGGCTCTGGAGTGGAACACCTTGTGCCTAAAAATAGGGTGGTCACTGCCCTTCTTTACACGTTCTTCTTATTGAACCTCGAGTAGGGGGACACAAAAGCAGACAAGAGATGGCGCTCTCATAGCATGATATCAGCCTTATATTCGTGTATTAAGAGAGAGAATAGTCACACTCACCAATTCAGGAGCCTTAATGATCCAGGCTCAACTGTTACGCATTTGGTGCTCCTTGGCGGTGAGCTCCTGAAACTCTTTGGCTGCTTGCTCTGCGTCCAGGTCGTAGTTCGTTGAATGCCTGTCGTACTAATATTAACCTTACCAGGAAAAAGAGCTGGTAAAATTGTAAAAATGAGCTGAATTACTCTTAGAAGTGGATTGAAATAATTTATTGTGCAAACTACATAGAGAGCTAAAAATACATAAATGAGTGGGGGGGTAGTCGAGACGCGTTTCGGTGCAAACCAGCACCTTCCTCAGTCGGTATGTGTAAGAGTGGGGGGGGTTTGAGGCCTCCCTGGGGTCCCCTTTTTAACTGGGGAGCGTGGGTGGTGTCCGGTGGCCGTTCATTGTTGGCTTCCGGGTGTGTGCGGTGCCATGGTCACGTGACGCCGATCGCGTCATCAATCGGCATCGCGGCCATATTGGTTATGCGTTCCACCGCATTGTTTGCTTTCCAATTCGTGTAAAACAGCGTTGGACACATTCGTGAGACAGTTAAAGGTCCTTATTGATCTTATTAACTCAATACAGTCACAAATATGCATAGAAGAGGGGCAAAGAAGGTTCTGTTGGGAATAATACAGTATATTGGAAGATCCTGTGGCTTAGCAATCGAATGTTTGATCGGTGGGCATATAAACCTAGAGTATGTGCATGTATCATTGGATGCATATACAAGGGATAGACGTTGGTAAGATATGGAAATGTTATATTGGAAGATCCTATGGCTAGGCGATCTAGCAATTAATCAGTGGGCCATAAAAAACAAGAGTAGGTGCATATATCATTGAATGCACATAAAATTATGCTCCATATGTTAAGGGTGATAAAAACTATTAAGTATAGGGTGAGCAAGATAAAATAAAATAAAATGAAAAAATATACAAAAATAAAAATAAAATTAAAAATAAAAAATAAAAAATAAATAAAATAATAATATTAAAATTGACATACATAAAATGTACATACATAAAATGAGCTGAGCACACAGCAGTGAAATGCAGCATATTAGAAAAAGATTAAGTAGAGAAATTAACACTTCTCAGAAGCAGACACCACACCCTCAGTATAGTAGATACAAAGTATCAAATTGATTAGACCAGAATAAAAACACATGTTGTTTATGCCGTTTGAAAACACAGGTCATTAAGGCTAGGGTCAGACGAACGCATTTTTCGCGTCGTCCGTGAAAAGGTGCGTTCGAACGAATGGACGTATTTTTTCACGGAATACGCGATAGCGGTCATACGATGCGCATTTTCGTCCGTGATTTTGTACGGATCATCAATAAAACCCTTTTTGCGTCTGGACGTTATGTTGGCCGGACATTAGCAGCTTCTGGCGTCTCCTAATCACGCACACACGCCGCTAGTGGACGCAGCGCACTCTCTACGTCAGTACTAGCGGTATCACGTTCTCGAAAAAATGCGCTTGTTTGCCGCTTGCGTTGCGCAGCCGCACTTTCGTGCGGCCGTACTTCGTATATTACAAAGAAATGTGGAGAACGAACACTTAGAGCAAAAATGAGAAATACGAAATATAACCCCGTCGCCCAAGGCACCACAAGTGCGGTCCCAATCCGCACCAAATGAACAAAAAAGGGGAAAAGTCGGTGTTCGGCGTGTCCGCATACGCGGTATGGGGGAAATATCTAATAGTAAAAAGAAATAAACATACAATAATTTGTAAGGAGAAATAACATACAATAAATTGCTGTGTTAGAGGACTCAAAGTTCGTCAAAATGTTCACTTTCCAGAGCCTCGTTAGGCTCGATCACCTCGCCTGTGGGTGTTTACGTGGCTCACCCAGTAGCTCTCAGGGGTAGACCCGTCTCACAGCCTTGGTGTCCTTTCAGGATCCTGAGTCGTCCACAGGTTCTCCAATACTTGGGTGCCAATGGTTCTCAACAGCTAACTTATCTCAGGCCTTGGCATTCCTTTGGGGTCCTGGGTGTTCACAGGTCGTAACTTATCATAACTTGTAGGAATAAAATAGGGGAGAATCCAATACAGTTCACTGAAGTGGTTGTTTCGCAAATGACACTGGTCCCAGTGTCATTTGCGAAACAACCACTTCAGTGAACTGTATTGGATTCTCCCCTATTTTTATTCCTACAAGTTATGATAAGTTACGACCTGTGAACACCCAGGACCCCAAAGGAATGCCAAGGCCTGAGATAAGTTAGCTGTTGAGAACCATTGGCACCCAAGTATTGGAGAACCTGTGGACGACTCAGGATCCTGAAAGTACTTCGTATATTGCCCGTCATTGGCCGTCATTTGCTGCTACTGCGGCCGTGATAAAGTGTGGCTGCACGCGCGTTCGCACTGCGTTCGTCTGACCCTAGCCTTAGAGGTGAGAATCTTTGCACGTACACATTAGTTTTTAATTCAATATCTAATAAACCGTTGTTTATAATATTCTGCAGTAAAGAGTCTCTTTATTTCTAGATTTTTTAGTATTTTTTAAGCATTTTTTATACTTTTTTCAATTTTTTTTATTTTTTTGCAAACTCGAGCCGAACACGCCAAAAAGTTCGACGTTCGCGAACTTGCGAACAGCCAAAGTTCGAATCAAACTCCAAACTGATCGAACCGAACAGCTCACCCTAGTAGTGATTAGTGGCAGCATCAGGGCAGGTGAAGGATGAGGTGTGAGGGAGGTGGTGAAGTAGATTGGAGAATTGATGGGGATCCACAGCCTGTAGATTTCTGCGAGTGTGTGTACGGGGTGGGGGAGCAGGGTGTTTAGGTAGTCCAGATTAGGGATGAGCTGTTCGGTTCGATCTGTTCGGAGTTCGCATCGAACATCGGCCATTCGACAGTTCGCCGACAGTTTAAATTTTTTTTGAAAAAAGTATAAAAAATGCTTAAAAAAATACTAAAAAAAAATCGAGAAACAAACAGACTCTTTACTGCAGAATATTATAAGCAACGGTTTATTAGATATTGAATAAAAACGGGAATATTTTTAATATTGAAGCCTATGGGCTAAAACCCTCTTGCTACTAAAACATCAGACAGACACGGCCCTCTAATCAGGCACTGTAGAGGGCAGCCTGCCGGGGCCTCCCAAGGATCCCCTTGAGGAGCATGTGGCCGCCGGATGACAGAGTTGCGACTGTGCGGGCTAGCCGCCTGGGTGCATGTGGCAGAGACAGGCGGTGCAGGGAGGGAGCCACTGCACCTGCGGCCACGGCAGACCCCCCCACAACCAGGATCCAGGGAGCCCCCACTGACCACCAGGCTAAGGTAAGGCGACACATTTCTAAAAAAAATAAAATCCGAGGACATAAATAAAACCTTTTTTTTTCTTTCTCTACCTTGCTGAATGTATTTAATTACATATATTAGATACATTCAGCCAGGTAGAGGGGGGTGGCATGTGGGCTGCGCGGGGTCTCAGGCAGTGGTTTGTTTTTTTTGTGTGTATATTTTTAGCAAATTTATAGGGGAAGGTAAGGGCAGATATGATATATACAGTATATATATATAGATAAGATACATATCTATATTCTTATAAATATATATATCCAGACTTGTATTACACAAACATTTTGGCAACTAATTGCCCCCCCATTTGGCTGATCCCTCCAGAAGAAATGTTGAACCCGATAGAGCAGAAAATAATATATATATTCTCTGCTCTGTTGGGTTCAACATTTCTTCTGGAGGGATCAGCCAAATGGGGGAGGGGTGCATTTAGTTGAGATTGTCCACATGCCACCCCCCTATGTGCGTATGTGTATATATGGTCTGAGGTCTGTGGGTGGGTGTATATATATATCTGCGTGTTGATATATACGTATATATAGGTCTGCGTGTTGATATATACGTATATGTCTGTGTGTGTTATCAATGCATCCCTACTCTATACACGGCGCTCCGTGTCCCTATAATATATATGATATGGGGTTACCTTTTTTTAATATTTTTATACTATTCCTATTAAATTAACAGTAATTTTTGATGTATTTTATTCAGTAGAAACATCCTACAAATCCGCCACTTAACGGGCAGGTTATGGGGACCTCCTAGGCACCATATTTGAAGGAATTTTCGTTTTTATTCTTAACCTTTATTTCATGGAAAACTCACTGTTCCTTTAAAAACTTTTTTAAAAACTTTTTGTCCTTGTTTCCTGTCCCCCAGGGCACTACCCGGACCCCCATACACCTTTTATGGCAAATATCTTGCATATATGCCCTCTTGGAGGGCACTCTAAAAATTGAACTTTCGAGTGTCATTGACTTGCATTGAGTTCGGTTCGTGTTCGAGTTCGAACTCGAACTTTTGAAATTGTTCGAGTTCGAATGCGAACCAAACACGGGGGGTGTTCGGCTCATCACTAGTGATGAGGTCATACCAGCAAATAATAAACAGGGGATCATCTACAATGTGGGGGTCTAATGAGGTCATACCTGTGGCAAGAGGAGACAAACGAATTAGGGATCAAGATGGTGGATGGCGGAGGGCATCATGAATGAAACTCCAGAAAGGCAACTCCACTGCCACTTTGGATGGTCACTTAGTGATGGTCACCCGAGCCAAGGCTCCAGAGCCAACCCTTGCTGTAATATAGAGGAGACTGATCTGCCAGGTATGTAAAACTGTTGACATCTTTTCTCCCTACAATGACTTAACCTTCACTACCAAAATTATGTTTTCGTGCTTTTGCGTTGTATTATAATGAAAAGTATAATTTAGCATGTAAAATCTCATTTACATACCTTTGCAGCAGCATTAGTGTCCCGCCTGGGTAGAAACAAAATGCTCAATGACATGTCACTTCTATCCCCCTGTATTATTGTATGGATGCTTCAAGAAGGAGGAGCTCCCACTCTAACAGAAACAAAAAGCTTGACACAGTTTACTGCTGCATTACAGCAGCCAGGGAGAGGGCAGAATACAGGGGGAGTTCTAGGGTCACTCACTGCTGTACAGGGATAAGATTCAGGTGGTCATAATGAGTGTAAGTCCCTGTACAGTATAGATACAAGGTATTACTGTAATCTCCATACAGAGGCATTATGCAGCACATACATATATTATTTTCTATTCTATTGGTATTTTTTGGAAGCGGCATTGCTAGTAATTATATTGTAAGGTAATAATAATAATAATATTATTAGGTTTGAATTTATGTCACGTGTTTGTTATTATTTACCTATATTATACATATACACTATATTGCCAAAAGTATTCGCTCACCCATCCATATGCGAGTCAAGGCAGGTGAGCGAATACGTTTGGCAATATAGTGTATATATATAAACTTACTACATTGTATAACTCATTCTGCCGCTTTGTGCTACAATGTAACTACATGACCCACCATTGTGACATGTTAAAAGAACTAAACTGGCCGTCACTGGAATCCAGACGCACCCTTCACCTTTCCAACCTGGTGTTTAAGAGGTTTTCTGGGAAGCTACCACCCTACCTGAATAGGAGAGGTGTGCATTTGTTTCGTAACGAATTTTGTTAATTCATATTTCAGAAGTACTTCCGAATTAACAAAGCAATTTGATCCGAATGTGAAACAAAACAAATCGTTATATAATGAATTTTATTCGTTATACGGTTTCATCATAAAGAAAAATTTGAATAACTGGGATTTTATTTAGTGATCTCAAATTCGAATAGATATCAACTATCAACTCGATCTTAACTTAAAACACATACAAGTACTACAGTCAGCAAACGACTTTATGAAACAAATCAATTTCGTTTTACCGTTTCACAAGCACCCTGTCCCTGTTAATTGGCCTCTGGTACTCTGGTACTAAATAAAATCTTGCCTTTTAACAGCAAAATTTTATTAACTGGGGTTTTATTTAGCGATCTGAAATTCAAATTGATATATCAACTATTGAATCAATATCAAATATCGAATCGATCCAAAATGAAACACGAAACAAAATAAGCTCTGAAATACGAAACAAAATTTTGAATACGAAATTATTTTAAAATAGAACAAATTTTTCAGCCGTGCACACCTCTACTGAATAGACTGCTTCCCCCAGCAGTTCCTTCGTCCTTTAACCACCGATCCAGGACCTACACCTTACTTGCAGTACCACAATACAAAAAGAAAGTGGCTCTATCCTCATTTTCCTACAGAGCACCACAATTATGGAATAACCTCCCAGACAAACATCAAATCTTCCCCCAGTCGTAAGTCAATTAAGAGATCGCTATTAACATAACTCGATACGGAACACACCTGTAAACATGTAACGTATAGGGTTATTCAAAGAGAATCGAAAAGTCACCGCAAGTTTGGTGACTTTTCGTTCTCTTCAATTCGGTTTGATTTGGCGATCCCATTTCGGCGACCCTGCGGTGTATTCAGCAAGCACCACAGGGCCGCCGAATTGCAGGGAAAAGTCGCTGCAAACCCGCCGAAAACTCATCGCAAAACGAGGGCGAACGCACACCGAAACCCGCAAAAACATCTGGATTAACCCCGCCGAACACGCTGGAAAAACCTGAGCAGGAGCCAATCACACGCAGCGCAGCCGCTGGAAAAAGCCGACACCGCAGACAATGCAGTGAATAAATTAGAAAAACAGTTTGCTTGAATGTTTGAAAAGTGAAACGCTGTATGCAAAGAAACTACTGAAATTTACATATTAGGTCCAGGGAATGATAATAAAAAGGGCTGTTAGAGAAAAATAAGTAAAGTTAAAAACAAATTGGATTTTTTTTTAAAAAAAAGAAAATCCCAAAAAATACTTAAAATATCCTAAAAAATCTATAACTAAAGAGACTCTTTACTGCAGAATATTATAAAGAACAGTTTATTAGATATTGAATTAAAACGGGAATATTTTTAACATTGAAGCCTATGGGATTCACCTGAATAAATCTGCCGCATGAAGCCACCGAATGGCAGGGCAATTCGGCAACTTTTCACTGCTGGCTGTTGCTCTCTGAATAGCCGAAGCATTGCTTCTCTATGGGGTTTCACTGCCCTCAAAAAGGTACCGTATGTGCAGGCAATTCGCCAGGATTTGGCGAATTGCCTGCTCTCTGGATAGTCGGATGGCCAAGAAAGGGAACCGAACGCTGATTATCAGAGTTCAGTTCCCTTTCGGCAGCCATTCAGATCTCTTTGAATAACCCTGATAGTGACTATATATAGAATGCACCTGCAAACATGTAACACAGTGACTATATACAGAATGCACCTGTAAACATGTATCACAGTGACTATATACAGAATGCACCTGTAAACATGTAACACAGTGACTATATACAGAATGCACCTGTAAACATGTAACATAGTGACTATATACCGAATACACCTGTAACATGTAACACAGTGACTATATACAGAATGCACCTGTAACATGGTGACTATATACAGAATGCACCTGTAAACATGTAACATAGTGACTATATACAGTATGCACCTGTAAACATGTAACATAGTGACTATATACAGAACGCACCTGTAAACATGTAACATAGTGACTATATACAGAATGCACCTGTAAACATGCAACACAGTGACTATATACAGAATGCACCTGTAAACATGTAACATAGTGACTATATACAGTATGCACCTGTAAACATGTAACATAGTGACTATATACAGAATGCACCTGTAAACATGTAACATAGTGACTATATACAGAATGCACCTGTAAACATGTAACACAGTGACTATATACAGAATGCACCTGTAAACATGTAACATAGTGACTATATACAGTATGCACCTGTAAACATGTAACATAGTGACTATATACAGAATGCACCTGTAAACATATAACACAGTGACTATATACAGAATGCACCTGTAAACATGTAACATAGGGACTATTATTTCCTACATATATATTTTCTGTGTTAATCTGTATAATTGTGTTTTGTTTTTAATATCTTGCATTTTATTACTTTGTATTTCTGTAACGACTGTAACAATTCAATGTTCGTGAACCCAGGACATACTTGAAAACGAGAGAAATCTCATTTTATCCTTCCTGGTAAAATACTTTATAAATAAATATTAGAAATATATCACTTAAGAGAGGTACTGGTGTGGACTCCACAAAACAAACTAATTGTGATTTACTGTGTATAGTTATGGTCATTTAAAGGCAATAAAAATCAGTGAAAGATACAGAAATTAATTTTGATGTCCTCCAGTCATTGCGAACTGTTGATAAATAATACAACAGTCTTGGACATCAAAGCATTGTTGATAAAGATACTAATCTCAGTGGACCTTTCAAATGTCCTCTAACGCCCTCCAAGCTTCAGCTCTCTACAGTCTAGCGGAAAGCGCTGCTGAAACTCAGCTACGCATAAGGGCAAAGCAGTAATTACTATCCAAATGAGAGATGTTAATGGCTTCGGAAAGTCCATCTGGCAAGCAGACACTCCTTATCAAAAAGCGGAAAGACACAGAAATTGTATTAAAGCAATTAATTTCTGCTATATAAGGTATGTTTACACGTTGAATTCTATGTTGCATGTGTTCAGTGAATGTATTTATGGTTTTCCTTTTGACATATTTTACATAGAATCAGAAATGCTGAATTTTCTCCGAATTCTTTAAAGCATATTTTTGGAGCTTGGAATGAAAAACATGCCATGTCACCAATCCTGCCATATGTTAGACCAATGACGGGTATAGTGGGGTGCGCCAGGGCGAGTGCACTTCTTCCGAGGAGGAGGGCCAGCCTCACTGCTTGCTCATCATCCTGAAGGCGGGGATGATCATGTGACCGGAACTTCCTGCTAAAGAGACACAGAGTGACCCAGCTGACAGCAGGGAGGAGGTGAGTGCATGCAGCATTGAAAGCAAGCTGCCAGAGGCAGGTAAGTATAAAAGTGGGTGTATGTGTATCTGTATTTAACGGTCTGTTTGTCTTTTGCCTGTGTATCATCTATATATTATTTATTTTTTACATCCATTTGTGTGAATGTGACATTAGCTACCTATTTATGTTTCTTCTATATGTCTATTTCTGCATCCATCTGTCTGTCTGTCTCTGCATTCCTCTGTCTATGTGTCTCTACATCTTCATCCATCTGTCTGTCTATCTCTACATCCATCTGTCTATCTTTATCCATCTCTGTGTCACGGGCATTCCAGGCAGATGCCAGAGAAGGCCCTCTATAGCATTCATTTTTAAGCCCTTTAGGCAGGTTTGCGGTCTTCTGCATTATGCAGAATCCAGCACACACAGAGACAGAACAAGAGATGATAGTACAGAATACAGACAAAAGACCCTGCACTGGGTAAGATTTCTGATCTACTGCAGATTACAGGGTTGGGGGAAAACAATACGATACACAACAGGAGTATGCAAGAAATCACAAGCTGGATACCTAGTAGAAATACAGAACCCTGGACTATGACTCAGGTCCTTATAATTGGCCTCTATAACACCTGAACTATGCTGCTGGGTAAATACAACACAAACCAAGATATATACATACAGGATACAGAGAGTGGATCTGAGAATGGTCCAGAAACACGCCAGGAACCATACACAGGAATAAAGTATGCATGGTACAAGGAGTTGACAAGGAAAGAGATCCAGAAAACACACCAATAGGTCATACACAGGAATATCAATATATATATAAAAAATAACAGCAGGGTTTGTGTAACAGGCAACATAGCGCTCACACAGGAGTAGCGAAGGTTGAGATCTTTTTGGACAGAAATACCTGCTTGATTTTTACCAAATACTCGGTATTCACAGACTTGTACTCCCAAGCCAAGGAGCACCAAAGACCAACTGATTTACCACTAAGGCTGGGGTCAGACCAGCGCACTTTTAACGTGCGTTCTGGCGCACATAATTACGGCCGCACTAGCAGCAAATGACGGGCAATGACGGCCAATATACGAAGTACGGTCGCACGAAAGTACGGCCGCGCAACGCAAGTGGAAAACGAGCGCATTTTTTCGAGAACGCCGAACCGCTAGTACGGACGTACAGAGTGCGCAGCTGCGGCATAGCGGCGTGTGTGTGTGATTAGGAGATGTCAGACGCTGCTAATGTCCGGCCAACATAACGTCCAGACGCAAAAAGAGTTTTATTGACGATCCGTAAAAAATCACGCACGAAAATGCGCATCGTATGACCGTTTTCGCGAATTCCGTGAAAAAATACGTCAATTCGTTCGGACGCACTTTTTTACGTTCGCATGTAAAAATGCTTTCGTTTGACCCTAGCCTTAGTCCCAAAGGTTTCAAGACCAACGGACAACTTAAAGCACCTTCAGAAGCACAATGATTCGATTGACAGTCAATGAATTGTGCAGGCTGCAGGGCAGTCAACAAATGTACAGATTTAGCATTATCTGATAAACTCGAGAGGATAAGAACTACCTTACAACTATTAGAGGTGGCTGACACACATGTGGGTATACAGTTGGTACAGACCTGGGTATATTTAGCGGTTAGGGTGCAATGGTGCTGGCTGGGTGGAGTAGAGGTAAAATCACTGCTCTGCATGGAGAGAGCCTGTGGAGTCATGGGTTCGATCCCGGCAAGAGCTCCTCTCCAGTAAGTGTCCTTGGGCAAGACACCTAATGGTACATACTCGCCACCCAGGACATACTTGAAAGCGAGAGAAATCTCAATGTATCCTTCCTGGTAAAATTCTTCCACACAAAAAAAAAAGATCATATGCGGTATGTAAGCAGAATTTCTTTACCGCAATTTGCACATATGCTGTTAGCAATGAAACATACACCTTGGGTCTTATATAGTAAGCAGATAAGGCCACAAATGATACCCCAGAGCGAGATGGGAATAATCCCAGATACTGAGTGAAAACCCCAACAGCAAACATAGGGTTAATCCACCAGTGCCCAATGCTATCGATCGCTAATGGTGGAAGCAACAGAATGGTCAGAAACAAGCCGTGTCAAAATCAGGAGCAGGAATCGTAGACAGAAATGGGTCGGCAACTAAATCGGCAATAAGAATAAGCTTAGCGATGTGGGAACAGACTCCACATCAGGGCGACAAGGCAACTCCTCGCGCCCTGCTTTAAACCCGGCAGCTCCTCGAGACCACACCAGGCCCCGTCCCCTCAGACAGCGTTCAGCCATTACAAAGTGCTGGCAATCGACCAGCCAGTGGCACCGAACTATGCCCAGACCCCCCGGGCAACACAGCAGGGGTTGAGGATGTAACAATTTGCACTCACGGTTCACCTGGTTCACCATAAAACCCTGTGCTCAGCAATGGCCTCTATTCACATAACATATCATATCAAAGATATGCCAGCACCGTGGGATGTCCAAAAAGGTTAATTTCCGTTTAAAATGCCATATCAACATTTCAGTTCCTACCAGGAACTTTCCTCAGGACTAACAAGAATGTTAGTCCTGAGGAAAGTTACTGGTAGGAACTGAAATGTCAATATGGCATTTTAAACGGAAATAAAGAACTTTTTTGGAAATCCCAGAGTGCTGGCATATCTTTGATATGATATATATATATACGGTACAGGGTACAAAGAGTTAGCGGCGGCTTTACCCTGCACTTTGGGGACCCTGCAGTTTTTGCTGAATATCGAAGGTGGCATTTTGTACTCTTTGAATAACCCCTGACATATACTAAGACTATAATACAGACAACTGTAACACTTCTATATATTTTTTTAAAAGGAACTAAGAAGAAAAAATTCTAGCTTTAATCAATACGGAGATGAGCGGAATAATGCATTAATTACCTTAACTGTAATTTTGTCTCAGCTTTGTTAAAAATATTCCTGTTTTTACCCAATATCTATTAAACCGTTTATTCTTTTAATTTACAGCAAAAAGTATCTTTATTTATTTAGACAGGAGACCGGAGTTGCAGGGGTACTGGAGACAGGAGACCAGAGTTACAAGGGTACTGGAGACAGGAGACCAGAGTTACAAGGGTACTGGAGACAGGAGACCGGAGTTGCAGGGGTACTGGAGACAGGAGACCAGAGTTACAAGGGTACTGGAGACAGGAGACCGGAATTGCAGGGGTACTGGAGACAGGAGACCGTAGTTACAAGGGTACTGGAGACAGGAGACCGGAGTTACAAGGGTACTGGAGACAGGAGACCGGAGTTACAAGGGTACTGGAGACAGGAGACCGGAGTTACAAGGGTACTGGAGACAGGAGACCAGAGTTACAAGGGTACTGGAGACAGGAGACCAGAGTTACAAGGGTACTGGAGACAGGAGACCAGAGTTACAAGGGTACTGGAGACAGGAGACCAGAGTTACAAGGGTACTGGAGACAGGAGACCGGAGTTACAAGGGTAGTGGAGACAGGAGACCAGAGTTGCAAGGGTACTGGAGACAGGAGACCGGAGTTGCAGTGGTACTGGAGACAGGAGACCGGAGTTGCGGAGGTACTGGAGACAGGAGACTGGAGTTGCAGGGGTACTGGAGACAGGAGGCTCTAGATAGCAGAGGCCACACAGCAGTATGCTAGAAGAATAATGTAGAGCAGTAAGGCAGGAACACTTCGACACCTCAATTCAGCATTTACCGCAGAGTCCCCGAAGTGTGCCAAATCGATGTGCCAAACATGGCCGCAAACTGTTGAACACATCCAAACAAACGCTGAAAAAAAGTACAAACCGATCTGATAAACCACCACAAACACACCGAACGATTTATCGAACAGACTGGAAATAGGTCACCAGCCACCGAACAGGGGACAAAAAACAAAACAAAACAAAAACAAAATGCAACTTTTAAGATGAGATTTAAACAAAAATAATGCCTGAAAATACATGGAAATAATATATAAGGCCCTAGGAATAACAATAAAAAGGTCTGTTAAAAAATAAAATAAAAAAAACGCCATTTAAAAAAAAATCAAAGTCAAAACGTTCACCGAAAAAGATCCCGAAAAGTGCCTAAAAAATTCTTAAAAATATATCAATAAAGAAACTTTTTGCTGCAAATGAAAAGAATACATGGTTGAATTAATATTTAATAAAATCGTGGATTTTTCTTTACATTGAAAACTATAGGATTCGCCTATTTAAACCTGTTGAGTCACTGCAAATCTGGGCATTTAGAAAACTTTTCGGTGCTGTTCCGCATTCTCTGAATAGATTAACCATTAGCCATTACTTGTCTATGGGGAATTTAACTGCCGCCAAATTGCACTGTATTTCAGTGACAATTCGCCTATATACAGTATTTGGAGTACTGTCAGCTTTTTGAATAGCCACGAAATAGAATTTCGTGGCAATTTGAAATTGGCCACGAAATTCACCGTTTGGTGCAATTTGGTGACAAGTTCGGCTGCCTTTGAATAACCCCTTATGTAAAAATCTACTAGGGGGCACCGGGCTGCATCAGAATTCTTGGGGCCCCGTACTGAAAGCAATGATCGCCCCCCCCCCCTTCCCGCTGCCCATTTAAGCAAACTAATCAAAAACATAATATTTTGGACTCGGGTGCAGCGTCCCACCGGGAAATTTGTTGGTATCTTAGAGGGTCAGTCCTGGCTACGTGCTGCATAGGGATTGGCAAGGGTTGGGCCCCCTGGAACAATTGGCCCCTGAACATATCATCGGCTGTCACCCCCCTCACCCCAGTGGCGGCTCTGACAGTGACTGCAGAACGCATAATGAATATATTTTTCATATGATTTTAATCTGGTGTAAAACACAGTTTGCTTTGGTGGAGTGTTCTTAAAACTGGTGGGAGAGCAACACAATGCTTGGCAAACATTATTCCTCTGAGCCGTTGAAAGACAGGAAGCAGCACCGTGCATAAGCAGGGATTGTTTGCTGGAAAAATTCTATCACTTCAATCAGATTTTTACAATATGTGAGCAGAGGAGCACAAACATGTAGAGCCCTGAGTAATAAACATGGCATTTAACTTGGATTTTTTTGGCCTCAAAAAAAAGGAATTGGATGTATTTTGGCTACACATCGACTATACTCGCCAAATGAAAACCAAAAACACTGTGGAAAGGTATAGACTGATCTTTTAAAGGGACACTACCACTTTACATAAGCTGTAACTAGATTACTCGTGCATTACAAACAAAATCACCTTATAAAACACATTATAAACACATTATAAATACATGCTGCTCGGTTTTCTTTCTTTGAATTATTTTCACTTAAAAAGGAAAAATAAAGTTAGTGCTTTTATCTCCTGTTTCAATTTTGTGGATTTTTCCCAGTATGCATCATTTAACAAAATCTGTGCAAAAGTTTAACTTTACGACTGGAATAGCTTCTACAGTGTTGAAGAGGCAATGGGGTGGAGGAGGGAATGTTTAGATGAGGCCGCAGGGGTCAATTTTGTTGTGTAGGCTGCCGGAGATAAGAGATGCTGGATGAGATAAAACAGGGAATTTAAAAGCCTGCTAATCTACCCCTGGTGATGTCCTTTGAATACATTCCACATAATACTATGATGTGAGTCAGTTTACTGGACTGTCTGACCAAGTCCCTCCATTCTATTCAGAAAAAAGGGGTTGTGTCTGATCCCTACCAGGACGGCTGCAACTACCAGAAGTATCCAACCCAGTAATATGTATAAAACAAAACAAGAAAAAAAGATGTTATCCGCACTTATCCCTATAGCTCCATGTGAAACAAAGCACAATCAGAGGTTTTGGTTTACTTAAATGGCCATTGAAGTGTAAGCTCACCTGCCACGTCATGGCACCTAATGAAACCAAAAGCTGCTTTCCAAGCAAGCCACATATGCTCATGTTGCTAGACCCCGGTCAGAGAGGTGAGTATCGAGAAGAACGGGGGTTTATAGCCCATGACGTACTAGGTACGTCCTTGGTCGTTAAGTATAAGCTACAACAATACTCATTTAGAAAACATGAATAAAAACACAGCACACAGCTTTTTTAGGACATGACCCCTGTCTCTGCCCATTCCTCTCATTCCCCATTGCACAACATCTCTTTCGCTCCCAATCTATTTCTGCCCCATCCTTTTCACCCATTTTTGCCAGGCGTTGAGATGAGAATAACTAGGCATCACAAAAATAGCAGTAAATATTAGAATTCGGACTAAATACAAATTCAGCCAAATAACAGCAATTTTGGCAATTCACAACTATCTGAAGTCGAAGTCGCCAGGACGCTGAACCAAGTTGATCCAAAAATAGTTTCTGAATCGATTCTAATAGTATCTATTTTGGATTGATTCAAATGCCTTTGCAATGCCAAATCCCTTACCCTAATCATACAACAAGCAAAAATGGTAATATCACTACCCTAAAAGTAACCCTAACCCTAAAACAAGAAGCACTAATAACCCTAACCCTAAAATTAACCTTAACCCTAAAACAAGCAGAACTAATAAACCTATAATTAAAATTATCCCTAATCCTAAAAAAAACAGGAATTGTAAGCCTAACTATAATAATAAACCTAAACCCTAACGGTAATCCAAACCCTAAAAGTAATCCTAACCCTAAAGGTAATCCTAACCCTAAAAGTAATCATAACCCTAAAGGTAGTCCTAACCCTAAAGGTAATCCTAACCCTAAAAGTAATCCTAACCCTAAAGGTAGTCCTAACCCTAAAGGTAATCCTAACCCTAAAAGTAATCCTAACCCTAAAGGTAGTCCTAAACCTAAAGGTAATCCTAACCCTAAAGGTAATCCTAACCCTAAAAGTAATCCTAACCCTAACAGTAATCCTAACCCTAAAGGTAATGCTAACCCTAAAAGTAATCCTAACCCTAAAGTTAGTCCTAACCCTAAAGGTAATCCTAACCCTAAAAGCAATCCTAAACCTAAAGGTAGTCCTAACCCTAAAGGTAATGCTAACCCTAAAGGTAATCCTAACCATAGTCTTAATACTAACACAAGCCCTTAAAGTAGCCCTAATTTCCAAATAGGAATTTCCATATTTTTATCACACTCTGAAATCAAAAAGAAGTGAGACCAGACATTGGATCAGGAGGGTTCAATAATTAACCCTCTTGGTTTTGCCCCACCCATTTTTTTATTTAGTGTGGTTCTTAGGGGTCAAATACTTAATATCATGCAGTTATTTATCCTGTAGTAAAATATGTGAGATTGCAATCTGTAATAGTTCATGGTTTCCTTGGTTAGGCTTAAATGAAAACTCAGACGATGATAATGGATATATAAATTAAAAGGGATCTCTATCGTTTAGCCTCCGTTACAAAACTGTGTAGTTGAAAATAATACGCGGGAAAAATGGGAGGAGCACGTGTGCCGACCAAATTTGATAGATGACAGGAGGAGGAAACAGCTTGCATCAGATTGCCCTCTCATTAATTGAGCCTGGACTACTGCCAGGGTTATTGCTCAAGTTGGCAGCTCAATCCAGCATCCTACTCTACAATATTATGCCAGTTTGTGCTGGGTAAAGGCTTGTAAAACACTCATACCCTGCCAACCCCTTGTTAGCAACTCTATTCAAAGTTTCTTAAATGGACATCGGACTGATTTACAACAATAACGTCAGAGCTACAAGTACTTCACATTTTTCTAAAAACATGTTTGAAGGTGCCAGATCTTCCCCTCCGAAAATAAGAACTTATTATATAAGAATATACCTCATACTGAAACTAGACAATACTGTGGTGGTTATTCACTAACCTCAAGAAAGTGTCTCTCAATTGTACCATTCGGTGCAATTTGTGTATTTACAAAGCTGTCAATTCGCCAAATACAGGCGAATTATTAGTGAAATCGATGTCACCGAAATTTCCCCAATGAAAACTATTGATTAGTCTATTAACAGAACACTGAATTGCACCTAAAGTTCAGAGAAATTACATGATGTTCATTGTTTCAATTCGACAGGTTTAAACAGGCGAATCCCATAGGTTTCATTGTAAAAAAGTATTATCTTTTTTTAGAAAAAAATTTAAAGACCATTTATTCTTTCTATTTTTTGCAAAAAAAAACTTTTTTATTTTTATTTTTTAATTTATATAGTTGAATTTATTTTAAGAAATGTTAACAGATCTTTTAATATTTATTTGTTTATAGAACCGTTTTTTATTGTTTGGACACATTTTTACTACATCTTTGTTGATTTATTAGGAGAATAGGAGAAGTCCTTTTTTTTGGAATTCCGAGGCTAATTCGGCGCAATTCGGCAGTTATCTGTGCAATACTGTTCTTTTTGCTGATGTCTTATAACTGCTTTAACGACTCCAATTTCGGCAAATTACGGTAAACATTCAATAAATAGTGAATGCACTGTATTTTCGGCAAAACGGAAACGCCGAAGTGAGCTGAAATATGCTGAATTGTATAGCACTGAAACTGAGTTTAATTTCTGTGCTTTGTGAATTGACCCTTAAGTTATACAGTATAATCAATATGATACTCCTGGCTACATGAGATGTAGCAATTGCTTGAGCCCTCACTTCCACAGTGGGACCTCCTATCCCACCACGCAGCACAGCAAAACAAAAGCTGACTCCACAGCAAATAGTAAAGAAGCTGATTCTATTCCATCCGGAACAGAGGAAAGTAAAGCAAAGAAGCCACCTTTTGGTTCTTAGTTATGTAATTTAACCCCATTCACATCCAAAATTGAGTTCTCTCGATTTTGCACTGTAATGCACTGTAATGCACTGTAATGCACTCATTAGCATATCAAAAGACAGTTTTCGCACCTTTTTAAGGCAGGATTAGTGTGCACCTCTGGAGAAACAAAATTCTTTGTTTTATGTCTCTCCAGGCACCCTGGAGAGACAAAATCAGATACAAAAATCAGCCCTAAACCTCACTGTAACAAAAAGTTCAAACAGATTACTACAGCATCATTCCAGCAGCCAGGGATTTGGCAGAATTCAGGGAAAGCTCTGGGGTCACTCACGTTTGTACAGGGATAAGATTCAGGGGGTTATGATGACTGAAAAACCCATTACAGTACATTTACAAGGTGTTACTGTAATCTCCATATACAGGCATTATGACAAATGCAGATATTATTTTAATATTCTATTGGTATGTTTTGTGGAAGCTACATTGCTAATATTCTCATCATGATCACTGTAAATCCCTATAAGCAGGAGATCTGAACAATTTTATTATTTATCTTTATCACAGTTACTGTATCTAGCACAAATATATTTTCTGCCTGTATGCTGATAATGCAGACCCCATTTGAAATTGTGCAAGATAAGGGACACCATGTAGAGCTCAAAATCTTACATTTCAACAACAGTTCTGTAAAGGATAAACGAATGCATGGAAATGGAAAATTAAAAATGACCATGTCAACATTTACATTTTTTAACTGTCTCAGAATAACAATTTCTGTGCGAAACTTCTATTTTACGCTATATTTAATTGTTAACTTCACATCCCATGTTTCAAACAAATGTGATAACTTTTTCTTCATCAAAAATCTCTTGGTAGTGAAGGAGTTAATCAATAGAAGGTGGTCCCAGTGATTAAGATCACAATATATTGTTACAAAGAATCCGCTGGCTGTCGTAAGTCAACATTCTGACTTCTACACACCACAAGGTATTCCATGACTTCAATCAAGATACTGATACATGGATGCTTGACATGTTCACTCAATACAGGGACTGGATACCGGCATCCGTGTCCTAATGTAACTTGCACCAGAAGGGTACGTTTTTTTTCATATTTTAAATTATTGTTTTGTTGTTCATGTGTTTGGTTTTGTTGATCATGGATTTGGTTTTGTTGATCATGGGTTTGGTTTTGTTGATCATGGTGGTCATCCCGATAAATCAGCTATTTTACATAACCAAGATGCCCTCGTTGACCTTTAAATTGCAAGCTCATGGTATGCAATAACTAGATGATCCTATGGGCTGAGCCCTCTGTTCCTTCTGCCCCAGTATGTCTCTGTCTGTATTCACCTGTGTTATATAGAACCGCGGCAGAATCTGTCTGCACCGTATAAGTTAAAATAAGATTTGTTTCTATTTTATATCCACTGTTTTTTTCCTACGATTTTTGTGTTACTCCTATTCAGTCCCTACACTATCGAGATCGGCTATACTCGATCTGCAAGGCACCTCCTGATTCAATGACACACACAATGAGTACAGTCAATATGGTGTTCCACAGGAGCAATGCAAAGGAATTTCTCTTATTGCAAATGAAAATTATTTGCATTCGGACTCCAGAATATGCCCCTAATGTTTTATCACTGTGGGCATGATGCCCGAGGTGCCAACTCTTTTTAAAACCAGCTGGGAATGTGTCTGTATGACATCTCCCCAGCTGATCCTGCATGGAGCCCAGAACTGCAGTAACTCCTTTTGGCCAGCAGATGGTGACATCTACCTGCCAGATAGGTTATTACAGTAAGGAATACATTGGGAATATTCCCAAATATCTATTACTGGATAATTAATTAAAAATGATTGTTAAAAAAAAACCCACTGGAAAATCCCCTGGTAGTGAAGGGTTTAAAAGAAGAATCGTCCCCACTCCTGGATTTATTTATTTATTTATTTATTTATAAAGGATTTTACCAGGAAGGATACATTGAGATTTCTCTCGTTTTCAAGTATGTCCTGGGTTCGAGAACATTGAGTGGTTACAGAAATACAAAATAGTAAAATGCAAGATATTAACACAAAACCAAATATACAGATTAACAGAAAAATAAATATGGAGGAAATGTAGTCATTATGTTACATGTTTACAGGTGCATTTTGTATTGAGGTATGCTAATAGGGAGCTCTTAAGGGACTTTAGACTGGGGGAAGATTTGACGGCGTCTGGGAGGTTATTCCATATTTGCGGTGCTCTGTAGGAAAATGAGGATCGAGCCATTTTCTTTTTGTATTGCGGTATTGCAAGTAAGGTGCTGGTCCTGGATCTGAGGTTATAGGATGAGGGAACTGCTGGGGGAAGCAGCATATTCAGGTAGGGTGGTAGCTTCCCAGAAAAGCTCTTAAACACCAGGTTGGAAAGGTGAAGGGTGCGTCTAGAGTCCAGCGATGGCCAGTTTAGTTCTTTTAACATGTCACAATGGTGGGTCATGTAGTTACATTGTAGCACAAAGCGACAGAATGAGTTATACAATGTAGTAAGTTTCTGGAGGTGTGTTTGCGGGGCGGCTGCATACACTACATCTCCGTATTCAATGGCTGGCATAAGCATTTGTTGTACAATCTGCTTTCTTACCGCGGGGCTCAGGCAGGATTTGTTTCTGTACAGGGCACCTAGTTTGGGGTAAAGTTTAGATGAGAGTTTTTCGATGTGGGGGCCAAAAGATAGATTTGGGTCTAACCACATACCTAGGTATTTGGATGCATGCACATAACTTATCTGAGCAACCTCTTGCCTCTGCCAAGCCCTGCTGTCTGATTTGCAGAGACTTCGCTGGTAAGTAATACAGCAGAGAGTGACCACAGAGCTCTCCCTGTGTTCTGCCCTCTCCCTGGCTGTTGTAAAGGAGCAGTAAAGATTGTCAAGCGTTTTGCTACATTGAGAGTGAGCTCTGCTCTTTGCAGCTTGTTTACAGTAATATAGGGTGACAGGAGTGAGATCTCACTGAGAATTTAGCTTCTTCCCGGGCAGCGCACTAATCTCGCACTATATTATTATGCAGATGAGGTTGTGTATCCTAATACAAGATCACGTACCCGTGGTTTTGGTATCGATGAGGTTAAAAGTGTTAATGAAAGAATAAATATAAAATTGAGAGTGGAAAAATTCCCCCTCCAAATGAATCCCTGAAAATAGGAAACATTATCCCCCTGTCAAACAAAACAAAGTCAAGCCAAGCAAATATAAACAGATAATAGTTTATACATGAGGTTTGTATTCCAGAGGAAGTAGCTCAGTCCCCGAACGAACTTTAAAACCAATTCAATTTGCAGTGGGAGAGGGTGTACACAGGAAGGAGTGGGAGGGGGAGAGACACCTAATCTTTTGTGAAATTCTTCTGTGAGGTCTTGTTTTTATGCTAAAACTTTCGTAGAGGAATTAAAGTTAATTTTAACAGGATGCTCTCCCAGTGTCATCTGGGAATTATGTAATATTTCCTAAACACCATTCTGAAAGGCATGCATAATTTAGAGTAGTTCATCTTCCTCCAGTTATGTCTGCCTGGGTTATGCACTCCTAAATATCTCATAAACATAAAGGGGGCTTATCCTCTAAATGTCCAATTACAGTCACAATGATTTCAGCAAGTATAATTGTGCTGTTGTAACTAAATACATTTTTTGGATTACAAAACAGTTTTAAAGTTATTTTTTTTTCTGCATTTTAGAAATTGCTTTAAGTGCCTGATTTTTTCTTAAAGGGCCAATACCACCAAAACAATTAAATGTCCTTATCGTTTTTATTATTATTTTTTTACATCTATTTTATACTTATATGTGAGTTTTACTTTGGAGCTGTGTGATACACTCATACACACCACATACTACTGTGAGTTTTACTGCTGTGGAGCTCTGTGATTTACACTGATAAACTGCACAATACTGTGAGTTTTATTGCTGTGGAGCTGTGATACGTTCATACACAGAGCACATTACTGTGAGGTTTATTGCTGTGGAGCTCTCTGATATGCTTATACACACCGCACATTACTGTGAGTTTTAATGCTGTGGAGCTCTGTGATGCGCTCATACACACCGCACATGACTGAGTTTTATTGCTGTGGATTCTGTGATACACTCATACACAACGCACATTACTGTGAATTTTGTTGCTGTGGCACTCTGTGATACACTCATACACACCACACATTACTGTGAGTTTTGTTGCTGTGGAGCTCCGTGATACGCTCATACACAGCACACATTACTGTGAGGTTTATTGCTTTGGAGCTATGTGATACGCTCATACACAGTGCACATTACTGTGAGGTTTATTGCTGTGGAGCTCTGTGAGATACACATAGTGCACATTACTTTAAAAGTGAGATGGACTGAAGAGGTCATAGTGAACCTGGAAAAAATGGGACACTGGAGTCAACATTATGGACCTGGAGGGGACCAATGCATGTTGATGGGAGGGGGACAATATATGTTTTTGCCTAGGGCGGGGGGCGTCATGGTTCCTGCACCTGGGCCCTGAGGTTTCTAGTTACGCCTCTGACAAGCGTACCCCATAGAATATGATGTATATATATGATAATGCTATATTATGATTCTGTCAAGTCTGCCAAAAAAAAGGATATATAATTTGTCTGGGTTGTATAATAAAACGACTTCAAATGAAACATGTTGAGAAAGACAGTAAAAGATGAGCTCAGCACACATTGAACTAAACTGCTTTAGATGATTAGTAATTCAGCTTTTACAGTTTTTTTAGGAGAAAGTATTTTACCAGGAAGGATACATTGAGATTTCTCTCGTTTTCAAGTATGTCCTGGGTGGCGAGTATGTTCCAATTTCATTAATTCCACTTTTCAGCTTGGTTCTTGGGAGTATTTAACCCCTTCACTACATGAATAAGTTAACACTATCTGTGAAAGGACCTGAGATTGAGTGTCTGAGATCGAGCAAAGTTTTAGCCCTGTGGGCATAATGCCTAAAGAGCTAAAACTGTAAGATCAGCTGCTCAAAGCTCTGAAATATCGGCCTTTCAGAAACTGTCAGCAGCCGATGCAGGAGAAATAGAAGAAAATAGATCTGCTGTTAAAACGTCTGTAACTCAATTTGGCAGTAGATGGTGCCATCTACTGGCCTAATAGGTTATTACAGTAATAGATATGTATTACTGTACAATTTATTAAAAAATATTTTTCAAAAAAACACTGGTTTCTGACAACGGCTTTTTGGAAAATTACTTGGTAGTGAAGGGGTTAAAATACTTTTAACACTCACCTCATCCAGTGTAGTACTGGCTATCTAGTAGCCAGGTTCACAGACAAAAAACATGGTTTGGTTCAGAATTTTTCAGAATCCAAATATTTCAGATTCCAAAATACTCAGTCAATTTGGAAATATATGAAACCTCTGATACTTTGATATCTAATCGATTCAGAAAATTATAAGCGTCCAATATACAGTATTCTGGTGTCTCCAATATTCAGGGCATCGATGCATTAACATATAAAAGAAAACTTACTTTGCACAAAATAATAATAATAAAAAAATCCCACCCAATGTTTGATATAAAAAGTAAAGTGCAAGAGCAGCACTTTTCATGTCATGCACAATTACACATAGTATAAAATAGACATGTGCACAACGAAAATTGTTGTGTGGTTTTGGCTCGATCCGTTACCTTTTTTAGTTAGTTTCGGTGTGTTCATTATATTACCATGATCGATTCGTTATTTCGGGAAATTAGTAATTCGTATCGATTTGTTATTTCGAGAAATTAATAATTCGTATTTTGTATAGATTAGTTATTTAGTTTTTATTAGTTATTTCGTTTTTATTTGTTATTTTGGAATGTGAAGCGGATTAATTAATTACTTAAATTATTGTAAAAAAAAGATACATAATCCCCCTGTTCTTGGTGCTGAAATATATTTCAGCACCAAGGACAGCAGCTCTACAAGGCTCCGGAGCAAAAGATCCGCCTTGGTGGTGAAATAGGTTTCAGCACCAATTACAGTACCTGTCAAAAGCAGCCAGACTGAAGGAAAGAAAACAAAAACGCTGCGTTCTACAAAGAAAAAAAGCCTTGTCATTTAAAATAATTAGGAACCCAAAATGTCATCAAAAAATACTCAAATAATTCTAAAAAATCAATAAATAAAAAGGCTTTTTGCAAATGAAAAGCATAAATGGTTCAATAAATATTTTATAAAAACAGTGATTTTTTTTACATTGAAACCTATGGGATTTGCCTGTTTAAACCTGTTGAACGAACCATCAAAAATCAGGGCATTTCACTGACATTTCGATGCTGGTCGGCGTTTTCTGAATAGATTAACCATTACTTGTCTATGGGGAATTTCACTGCCGCCAAACTGCACCGAATGACACCATGGCTCTGCCCATGGCCTGTGGTGCTGAATACAACAGATTCAGTACCACGGCCAATGGACAGGGATGCGGTGCCGCTGAATCTGTGAAACTGAATAACAAATTGATTCGTAGAAACGGAATGAATTTGTTATATTCCATTTTGTTCAGTTCTATTTTCGTTCCGTTTCAGACAGGACCAATTCATTATTTCGGACGTGCTTCTGAAATACGAATCAGTAAATTTGGTTCGAATTGCAATTCGGAATGAAACAAAACACACATCTCTAGTATAAAACTGGGTTATTCAAAGAGATTCAAAAAGTCACCGCACGTTCGTTGACTTTTCGTTCCCTGCACTTCTGGGCGATTCAGTGATCCTACTTCGCCGACCCTGCGTTGTATTCAGCAGGCACCGCAGGGCCCCCGTAGTGCAGGCAAAAGTAGCCGCAAACCTGCTGAACACTCGCCTCAAACCCGCCGAACACTCACCGAAACCCGCAGAAAACAGCTGGATTAACCCCGCCGAACACACAGGAGAAACCCGACTAGCCGCCGATCACAGCACAGAGCAGCCGCCGGAAAAAGCAGACACGCAGGCGAAGGAGGTGAAGAAAAAAAAACAGTACGCTTGATGGTTTGAAAATTGAACCACTGTTTGCAAAAAAACTACTGAACGAAAATGTCTGAAATTTACAGATAAGATCCGATGAATGATAATAAAAAGGGCTGTTACAGAAAAAAGAAAAAACGATTTAAAAAAAAGAAAATAAGTTTGCAAAATAAATTCCAAAAAATGCCTAAACGATCCTAAAAAAATCTATAAATAAAGAGACTTTTAACTGCAGAATATTATAATAAACGGTTTATTAGATATTGAATTAAAACGGGAATATTTTTAACATTGAAGCCTATGGGATTCTCCTGAACAAACCTGTCAAATGAAACCACCAAATGGCAGGGCATTTCGGCAACTTTTCACTGCTGTTCGATGTTCTCTGAATAGACGAAGCAGTGCTTCTCTATGGGGGATTTCACTGCCCTCGAACAGGCACCATACGTGCAGGCAATTCGTCACAATTTGACGAATTGTCTGCTCTCTGAATAGTCGAATGGCCCCAAAATGGCACCGTTCGCTGAAATTCAGCGTTCGGTTACATTTCGGGGCCAGATCGACTCTCTTTGAATAACCCTGTTAATCTATTGATTAGGAATAGGGTTGTAATTATGTTAATGTTACAGTTTGGGAAACTATTTAGATAAAGGTTACTGTTCTGGTTACAGTTTCTGCCTGTTTTTTTTATTTTTAGGGCTAAGGCTAGTGTTACTGGTAGGGTTATGGCGTCTGCCTATTATTTGGATAGGGGTACTGTTTCTGCTTGTCTTATGATTAGGGTTAGGGTTACAATTAGGGTTTGGATACATTTTCTGCTTGTTATTTGATTAGGGCTATAGTTTCGATTTGTTTTTGATTAGGGTTAGGTGTACTGTTAGAGTTAGCGTTTCTGCTTGTTTATGGTTAACGTTAGGGATAAAGTTAAAATTTCTACTTGCTTTTTATTAGGGTTAAGGCTACTGCTAGGGTTAGGGTTACTTTTTATGTTTGTTTTCTGATTAGGCTTAACATTTTTGTTCCCAATTACTTTTGTTATGCATAATTAATCCGAATAAATATGATTATATTTGGTTCTGGATGATTGTAATGAAATAGATTCAGATCAATTTGAAATATATTAATTCGGCAACCGATTTAGTCCAGATATTTAGGGCACTATTACATTCTTAATCAGATTCTCACCTCTCATCTCGCAGCGTGAACAGTGGCCTGATCTGGTGCTTCTCGCCACTGGGAGCAGAGTGAGACTGTGGTCGAAAAGTAGTCTCCAGTCTCACTCCGCGATCACTTTGTGGCCATGCACATTCTCGTGAGAGCTAGATAGTGCAGGTCGTGTGGGCCCGCAGCACAACCCTCTAGAGATGTGCATGACTTTTTTTTCATTTCGGTTTTTTTCGTGGACTTTTTCGGATCGATTCGGAATTTTGGATCGATTCAGAATTTTGGATAGTGGGATTGAAGGATAGTGGGATATGCAGGTTAGGAAAAATGACTAGGAAACACAGAAACCAGGAAGGACAGAACTAAAGGAATACAAAAAGTACAAGAAAAATTTCCTCAAATGAGGAGATATCGCTTTACTTCAATTAAAAATTAACTTTTATTAATACTGTTAAAATTAACCAAACATCATATTTTACTAAAACCGTCATCCATTTGGGTGACCGAGGCGTTCAAGCAATTGGCGAGTTAGTGCATATGGCTTTATTATTTGGATTGTGCCTTTTTGTGATCATGTGTATACTAATAAATTATTAACAATACATGTTGTTGACAATTTCTTATTTTAACTTTGAAAACCAATTGTTAACGGGCGCCACCGATAGATCTTCCATATATTATACCGGATCTGAAAACAGCTAATTCAACATATAACTTGGAATACCAACACAGTGTCCGTCTTATGCCAAACCACTGTTCAAGACTGTGCCGAAATCTCTGTTGTTTGGATAATGCCGCACCCTCAATAACTTTGGTAATTGATCAGTACCATAAATTGGAAAGTCAATCATAATTTTTCATATCATAATAGGTGTTTAATCACCAGTCCCGATGATTATGTTCTCAAACTGCGGTGGTTGCTTCTACCTAACTTCGGTTGATACATTTTTGAAATGCAAAAAGTACAAGGCTGGACTAGACAAGGAAATACATGTCAAGGAACACCAGACAAGACGTGACTGTCATGGAACGGACATAGGGGCTCTGACCAGCGAGCCCCAGAACTAACAGCCTGGGACATTTCAAAGACCTTTTTCTTTATTTGAGACTCTTTCGGTTTTGCGTGTTGAAATGAACAGTTATACCTTTTCTAGATGTGGTTTTATTGCTGTGATGTATTACCATGTATCCTGTATTGTATGAGTGTGGATTCAGATGTGTAATTGTGTGATGCATTTAAAGGTATTATATTTCCCCTTGGTTGCTAGGAGTGAAAGGCTGTGTTGAAATTCAATTGTATGCTAATTTCTGTGTACATTAGCTCTGGGTGTGTGTGTAATCCGATGATGCAAGCATGCCATTGTATGCAAATTGAGTTCCCATTCAAGCCTGGGCATGTCTCCTTTGTGTGTGAGATGTTTAAATGCGTGTCCCATTTTGAGTAAAGAGTCAGTTCAACTGCGTTTGACTTGAAGCATACAGCCCCGTTTGGTGTCGTCATTTCATCGCTAAAATCACAGTGCAGGAGACACTCTGCGGTCTCCTAGCTCCCCATTACGCAGAACGGGTCAACTTAATTCGGCAGCACCATCTCGCCAAGTAACGCCAGGGTCATCTCAGGCCGCTCGAGACGCCGAGTGCCGTGACACTCGGTAGTCGGGCCTGAAGCATCAAGAGGGGGTCAGATTGGAGCACACCCGCAGACGGATAAACCCCATTCCGTCACACTGGTGGCAAGCGGTGAGGATAGCTCTCTGCACCCCCAGAAGACCCTCATCATGGCAGCATATGCCAATTATAAACGGGACACACTGCGGGGCATGCTGGAGGACCGTGAAGGAACCGTGGGCTCAAAGAGCAAGGATGCCCTGGTCGAAGAATTGGCGGCCCTGGATCAGCAGACCAGGAACCTGCCCGCAGCCTCACCACCGATCGTAGCTCAGGCGTCCAGCCCTGAAAACTCCTTACAGAGGAAGGTACAGCAGCGGGCAGCGGCTTGCGGAGCCGCGCCGACAGAAGCCACCTTCCAGAACTTCGTCCGGGACATCACCCATGAAGAAGAGCAGGAGCGGGTGCGCCAACATGAGATACGGCTGGCGGAAATCAAGTACCAACAGGGAGGAAACCCCAACTGGGAAAGACCAACGGCACGGAAGGTGCCCTTCCAGGCCTTCAAGAGCTTCAACGAGGCAGAGGAGGAAATAGAAAGTTTCCTCCAGGACTTTGAACGCTCGTGCCAACTACACGAGGTTCAACGGGCTGCTTGGGTTGGGATCCTGGCGTGTAAACTAACAGGGCGGGCTGCGGAGGCCTACAGGACTGTCCCAGATGAAGAAGCCCGGGACTACGAACAGGTGAAACAAACCCTGCTGGCCCGTTTTGCCATCACCCCCGAAGCCAGCCGGATGAAATTCCGAAATTCCCGGCGGCCCCACGGTACTACCCATATGGAGTGGGCGCACCGGCTGCAACGGGACATGAAGACCTGGTTCGCCGGAAGCAAGGCTCGAACCCTCGAAGAAGTCACTCAGCTGTTCCTTCTCGAGCAGTTTTTCGACCACACCGCCCCGGCCGTGCGGGAGTGGGTGAGGGACAAGAAGCCCCAGACGGTGCAGCAAGCGGCCACCTGGCACCTGGGCCGATGAGTATACGGACACGCACACGTCCCACGGGGGGGGGAACGACCTCCACCCTCCCGATCCACCCTACCACCTCCCCGTGCCACATCCCCCCCTCCCCGGCCGGAGCCAACAACATGCTGGCCCGCACCCCGGGTTCCAAACCGGGCCCCTTCCACGGCTACCATCCATTGTTATGGGTGCGGCCAGATGGGCCACTACCGCCAGAACTGCCCCAACCAGCCGCCCCTTCTGCGGGGCCCCATCCGAGCCCCACCCGCGGCTCATTGTTACCAGAAGGAATCCCCATACTGGGACCCACAGGAGGAATGGGGGATGCTGCATGAGGCCGATCCCGTGCAGGCTGCATCCACCGACAACCGCCAACACCACAGACAGGCGGTATGGATTAACGGGCGGGCCGCCGAAGGTCTCCGCGACTCCGGCGCTACCATCACGCTTGTCCGGCCTCACCTGATTCCCCGAAAGGACCGACTGGACCGCACCGTCGCTGTTCGCGTAGCCGGAGGCAAGGTGCTCCGACTCGCTACCGCCCGAGTCCATTTGGATTGGAGGTCGGGGGAGGGATCCGTGCGGGTGGGGTTACTCGACCAACTACCGGCAGAAATCCTCCTGGGGAACGACCTGGGACGCTTGGTATCAGCCTACGCCACGGACGCAGCCGCCCCAGTGACCACCCGGCAACAAAGCCACCGGATCGACCAAGGCACTCCGGTCGGGACCCAGGTGAGACCAACCAGACCTCTCCGACCTCCCAAACCCCCCAAGCCTCCCAGACCTCCCCCCGACCGGACGAACCTACACCTCCTCCCCCAGACCACCCCCCTAACGTGGAGCTCTCCAGCCACCCTCCGGCACCAGACCCAGACGGACCCCACCCTAGAAAGGTACCGCGAATGGGCCGGCCAGGGTCCTGGCGACGGACGGGACGACAGCATTGAGTGGGAAGATGGGCTACTGTATCGGTACACCAATAGGGGAGACGCTCAGAAACCACGGGCTCCCCACAAACAGCTAGTAGTACCGCAGGCCCCCAGAAAGGAACTCCTGAGACTGGCCCACGACATTCCCCTGGCCTGCCATCTAGGAATGGCCAAGACCCGACACCGGTTAACCCGAGCATTCTTCTGGCCTCGC